>JBAMCI010000081.1:0-644685 GCA_037075265.1 Drosophila nigricruria
AGTTAAATATTTACTGTGTGTTTGAGTCGAACTAATGCCGCGACACAGGCTAACGGCAACGCTAATATAATTTAAAAGACGAAGTCAAAGTTGGATTATAACAACTTGCTTTTGTTTAAAAAGACGGAGTCAAAGTTAGATTATGACAACTTGCTTTTGTTTAAAAAGACGGAGTCAAAGTTAGATTATGACAACTTGCTTTTGTTTAAAAGACGGAGTTAAAGTTCGATTATGACAACTTGCTTTATTGAATAGTAGCTTAAGACTAAAGACAATTTCATCATAGGCTTATTTTATATGCTGTTGAAATTACGCAGCAGCAACATGACGCGTCGATGCAACCGTTACTCTTGGTGACCGTCGAACGCGTTATTCTCAGAATTTGTTCTTTTGCTATTTTTTGTTGTTGTGCGGCAGCAACGTGCAACGGCACTTTCCAAATTCTGCGCCAGTCGTTTGTTTATGATTTGGCTATCCGGTTTATTCTGGATTGGAGTCAAATTGTGTGTGTATTGTTTCGAAGTACAATTGAGTGAGCTATTAAAATGTTTGCAACTTTCGGATGATGCATGTTGCTAGGAACAAATGTTTATTTGTGGGTGATGCATGTTGCGAGCTTGGGAATGGGAACAGCTTTTGGATACTGTGGACGTAATCAATATGATTATGTCACTTCCCTCTCCTTAAGAGACGAGCCTGCGAGTCAAGGTGACACAGAAGGGTAAAGTTTTGATAAAGTTGATTGTGTCATCTCGATAGTTGTGTTTTCTTCTGGTTGAACTGATGGCGTTGTTTGATTTTACGGATTAATATTATGGGGTTACAAGATACGTATATTAAATATAAGATTACAATTATAAATATGATTATTGTGATTATTACAATGGTATTTGGCTCGATATATTTTATCATTTCTTTGCCATTTATATGTTCATAATTACAGATTGGTTTTGTGTGTAATAGAAATTTTTTTTTTTTTTTTTTTTTTTTTTTTATGCATTCATCAATTATTGGTTTTAAAAATTTTATTATCTTTTTCATAATAAGTAGCCATTGTGATCAGGATATGGGATAATTTTGATTGTGTTAGTAGCTTGAAAGTCAATTAGTTTCATCTGTATTTGTTGGGTGTGATATGATTATGAAGTAGAAACCTGTGGGACTTGAATTTGGTTAATTTTCTTTAATTTTTTAAATTGTGTTTTGTAGTAACGTGTAATTCTATTTTTGTTAGTAATTTGGTAATGATCTTGATCTATTTTTTCAACATTTTTATTGGCTTTAAAGGGATTTTCTAATTTTCCTTTTTGTAACGGTCCTTTTCGATATCTGGTATCGACTTCGTATTCTTGTCGGTCACTGTTGATTTTATTTATTACTTTTTCTTTTTTTTCTTGAATGTCTAACTTTGGTTGTCCAGCATACAAAAATATGTGTGCAGGAGTTTGTCCAGTTGTGTCATGTTTTGTTTTGTGATTGTAAATGTAAAGAATGGTTTCTATTTTACTGAGTTTATTTTCTTCGTCATTTAAAGTGTTTATTATTCTAATTTTTTCGTTTATTGTTTTGTGTAGTCGTTCGATGTCTGCTATTCCTGTTTTTGTAGTATTTAATTGTATTTCTACTCCTTCATTTTCAAGCCATTTTTTGAGTGCTAAGCTGGAAAATGCGCCGTCTCGGTCAGCTTTTAATATTATTGGTTTTCCTAACTGATTAAATATACGCATTAATGCATTCTTGCATTCTATCCAATCTTTTGTTTTAATATTTTCAAGAGTAGCAAATTTTGAATAAATGTCTATGCAACTAAGATAATGTTTGCCTTCAGAGGAATAAATGTCTATTACAAATTTATCGCGACAATGTTCGGGCCTGGGGGTAATTTTCATCGGCATGTTTGTGTTTCTGTGTTCGGTTTTTGCTAAGTTGCAAATGTTACATTCGTTTATTATGTTTTGTATTAGTAATTGGCTGTTAGGGAAATAGTAAGTTTCACAGAAGAGTTTATTTGTTTTTTGAATTCCAGGGTGTAAGAGTTTTTCATGGGTTTTCAAAATAAGTTCTTTAAATTCGGCGTATGTGTTTATATTTATACTCATTCACAAAGTGAAATGAGTATATTGGTTTTGTGCAATGTCCGTCACGCTGTCCGTCCGTCTGTCCGTCTGTCCGTATGAACGCAAACCATTTGCACAGTTTTGAAGCTAGAGAGTTGAAATTTGGAATATATACTCGTGTATACCCTCGAATTATAAAGTGTCAAGATTTTCCCGATACGCCCACTAGGGGCGTGGCAAATCGGAAAATGCATTTGCCCATACCTCAGAAACACTACTTCTAGAAGTGCTAGAGAGTTGCAATTTGGAATATATACTCGTGTTGACAACCCAAGATCAAAAAGCTATGGCGGATATATCTACGCCCATTGGGGGCGTGGCAAATCGGGTAAAACTGTATCTTCTACAGTTTTAAAGCTAAAACGCCCAAATTGGGCACGTAGGTTACTGATACGATCCTATGAAGATCGACGAAAATCTATATATCCACGCCTACTAGGGGCGTGGCAAATCGGATCTGACTATATAGTGATTTTTCAAATTCTGTAATATTTTGAGCACTATTGATGCTAGAGACTTGAAACTTGGTATATATACTCGGGTTGACAACCCAAGTTGGAAAAGATATGGCGGATATATCTACGCCCATAGGGGGCGTGGCAAACCGCAAAAGTTTGTAGCTCCTACAGTTTTAGAGCTAGAAGCTTCAAAATTGAATGGTAAGTTACTGGTGAGCTCCTCTATCGATGCGCCAAAAATAAATTTTACGCCCCTTATGGGGTATGCCCGGCTAAAAAATACCCTGTAATTTTCGCATTTTTTGAGTGTAAGCATCCAAATTTCACACTTACGTTACCCTTCACTACTTCTAAGAACTGGCCAAAAATTATATGTCTACGCCTACTGGGGGCGTGGCAAATCGGGAAAAACTATACGTTTTTCCGATTCTCAGTGAGAAAATCAGAATTATATACAGATATTACTGCTGATCTCCTCTATTGATTTCCAAAAAATTATATATGTACAAACCAATTGTGGGCGTGGCAATGGGCGTGATCTGTGGGGGTGTGAATGAGTATCCCGCAGTCGGTAGCGCCCGACTGCAACGTTCTTACTTGTTTTTAATTGAATGAGACTTCGAAGAATTTTAGTATGGTTAGTGTTGATTATTTCTTTGTGTGCGTTTTGAATGATTTCAAAATCTGCATCACTGTCTATAAACATTACACTACTCTTTGTACAAAAATAGTCAATCAAATATTTTTCGGCTTTGTCTTTTGTCATGTTATCGTATGTAATGTGAATTATTAATTTTTTGAAATAAATATGTTTTTTAATATTTGGAATGCCTTTAGAAAATATAATTTGTCTTTTAAATGTGTTTATTGGTTTCTCTGTAATGCAAATTAAATTACTATTATCTTCGTCAGCGCTATGTTGTGTTTCTTCTCCGAAATAAGTCTGTTCTATTTTTACTCGCGATAGAGCGTCAGCTATGTGGTTTTCCTTTCCTTTTATGTATTTTATATCAAAGTCGTATTCTGATAATTTTACTCTCCATCGGGTTAATTTTGAATTTGGTTCTTTCATTTTATACAACCAACATAATGGTTGATGGTCACTATTGATTTCGAAATGTCGACCTAGAAGGTAGTGTCGAAAGGTTTTTGTTGCCCATACAATAGCTAAAAGTTCTTTTTCTATGGCGCTGTAGTTAGTTTCGTGGTCATTGAGGGTTCTGCTAATAAAACTGATGGGATGTCCGTCTTGAGAAAGTACAGCTCCAAGAGCTACATTACTTGCGTCAGTTGTTAAAATGAATTTATTTTTGAAGTCGGGAATTTTTAAAATTGGGTCATTGGAAATAAGTTGTTTTAGTTTTTCAAAAGCTCTAATATATTCAGGATTTTTAATATCTATTTTTGAGTCTTTTCGAAGTACTGTTGTCATTGGTTTGGCTATGTCTGCAAAATTTGGAATAAACTTTCTATAATAACCGGTTAATCCAAGAAAACCTTTTATTTCTTTAGTTTTTGTGGGAATAGGATATTTTAGAATTGCTTTGATTTTATCAGGATTGGGTTTTATTCCATCCTTAGTTATGACGTGTCCTAGGAAGGTAGTTTCTTGTTTTAGAAACTCGCATTTGTCAAGTTGTAATTTGAGATTTGCTTCAGAAAGTTTCTCGAAAACTAATTGCAGTGAGTGTAGGTGTTCTTTTAAAGATGTTGAATATACAATTATATCGTCAAGATATACTAAACAGTGTTTATTTAGTAACGGTCGCAAAACATTATTCATGCAACGTTGAAAGGTTGCAGGTGCATTCTTTAATCCAAATGGCATACGAAGATATTCATAGTGGCCATGTTTAGTGGAAAAAGCTGTTTATACTCATTCACAAAGTGAAATGAGTATATTGGTTTTGTGCAATGTCCGTCACGCTGTCCGTCCGTCTGTCCGTCTGTCCGTCTGTCCGTCTGTCCGTATGAACGCAAACCATTTGCACAGTTTTGAAGCTAGAGAGTTGAAATTTGGAATATATACTCGTGTATACCCTCGAATTATAAAGTGTCAAGATTTTCCCGATACGCCCACTAGGGGCGTGGCAAATCGGAAAATGCATTTGCCCATACCTCAGAAACACTACTTCTAGAAGTGCTAGAGAGTTGCAATTTGGAATGTAGACTTGTGTTGACAACTCAAGTTGAAAAAGCTATGGCGGATATATCTACGCCCATTGGGGGCGTGGCAAATCGGGTAAAACTGTATCTTCTACAGTTTTAAAGCTAAAACGCCCAAATTTGGCACGTAGGTTACTGATACGATCCTATGAAGATCGACCAAAAATCTATATATCCACGCCTACTAGGGGCGTGGCAAATCGGATCTGACTATATAGTGATTTTTCAAATTCTGTAATATTTTGAGCACTATTGATGCTAGAGACTTGAAACTTGGTATATATACTCGGGTTGACAATCCAAGTTGGAAAAGATATGGCGGATATATCTACGCCCATAGGGGGCGTGGCAAACCGCAAAAGTTTGTAGCTCCTACAGTTTTAGAGCTAGAAGCTTCAAAATTGAATGGTAAGTTACTGGTGAGCTCCTCTATCGATGCGCCAAAAATAAATTTTACACCCCTTATGGGGTATGCCCGGCTAAAAAATACCCTGTAATTTTCGCATTTTTTGAGTGTAAGCATCCAAATTTCACACTTACGTTACCCTTCACTACTTCTAAGAACTGGCCAAAAATTATATGTCTACGCCTACTGGGGGCGTGGCAAATCGGGAAAAACTATACGTTTTTCCGATTCTCAGTGAGAAAATCAGAATTATATACAGATATTACTGCTGATCTCCTCTATTGATTTCCAAAAAATTATATATGTACAAACCAATTGTGGGCGTGGCAATGGGCGTGATCTGTGGGGGTGTGAATGAGTATCCCGCAGTCGGTAGCGCCCGACTGCAACGTTCTTACTTGTTTTTGAATGGAATCTGGATGCATTTCAAGTTGATGGAAGCCTTTAGCAAGGTCGATTGTTGTGAAATAATTACATCTACCTAGTTTTCCTAAAATCTCATCCATATTTGGTATTGGGTGTCTGTCATTTATAGTTACGTCATTTAATTTCCTGTAGTCAATTACGATTCTAAATTTTTGTTCACCTGAAGCGTCTTGTTTTTTCGGTACGATCCATATTGGACTACAATAAGGGGAATTGCTGGGGCGTATAATGCCTTGATATAACATGTCCTGTATTTGGTGTTCAACTTCTTGTTCGTATGCTTGTGGATAACTGTATGGTTTTGTATGCAAAGGTGAATTGTGAGTAGTGTTAATAACATGCTTTTCTTGATTACTGAAACTAAGTTGGTCGCCTTCTTTGAATTGAATGTGTTGATATTGTTTCAACAAGCTTATTAAATTAAATTTTTCTTCTTCGTTTAAATGTTCTAGTCGGTAAAGGCTTGAGTTCATAGATTCTTGATTTTTAGAATTATCTTTGATTGGATTGTTGGAGTGCTGATTAGTTTCAAGATTTGGTTGAGTTATGAAATGATTTTGGTTTGTGATCGGAATATTGTTGATTAATTTATACTTTCTATTGTATAAATTTACAGTTTGGGATTTATAATCTATAACGGCTTGTGCTTCTGAAAGCAGTTTTCTACCAATTAATAAATCATAATCTGGTGAAAATTTATGTAGAAGAAATTCATTATTACTTTTGAACAAGTTGTTAGAAAGGACATTCACTTTTTTTGTAATAGTTAGAGGTCCATTGCTGGTTTGAATAAAACAGTCGGTATCGTGAATAGGTAAATTAAAAACATTAGATGTCATCATATTGACAGTAGATCCAGTATCTATTAAACATTTTAAATTTTTACCCTTATAAGTGATAATTATGTATTGTTGGTTTCCGAGGCTGGCAGCTGAAAATTTTCGGCTTTCTCGGTTTCTATTTCATTTGGTTCGTCCGTCTCATGTTCGGCTGTGGCTGTTTGTGTGTATGTGTAGTCTGAATTTTGTGGGTAACTTGGTTCTTGGTAATATTGAGGATAGTATTCGGAATAAGAGGCTAACTGATTATAATATTCTTGTTGCATATAATCGTGATAGTTTATTTCTTCTTGATTTCTAGTTTCATCTATGCTCATTTTACTTTGTCCACTTTCTGCAGGTCTAGCACGCTTTATTGTTTGGTTGGCTACGCCAGAACTATTGAAAGGGGTTTGTTGTGCAGTTACTTGTGTATGTTGTCCAAAACGATTATTGTCAAATTGGTTCTGTCTAAAATTTGGTCTGAATGTAGAGTATAATGGTCTGACCGGATTAGGTGTTGGTTGCATTGGTCGAGGTGAATATTGATTAGGTGAAAAAATGTTATTGTTAGTATAATTAGGTGTTGGTGGAAGATATGGTTGTTGAAAATAAGGTCGATATGGGACATAGGAATGATTTGGTTGAAGAAATGTGGGAAACTTTTGAATATTGGGATTTGGCTGTAACGGCTTGAAATTTCTATCTTGTTTTACTTTGTTTTGATTTAAATTTATACAGGATTCTTCATAAAGGTTTTTTTCTTGTAATATGTTTATTAAAGATCTTAAATCGGTAATTTCGCAATTTATAATTCTAATGCAAATATTTGTAGGTAGTTTTTGGATTAGGTCGTCAATACTGGTTTTAATTAGCCGCGCATACAATGTTTTTTCATCTAAATTATTTTCTAATTCTAGCTTACTCATCAATGTCTGCCTACGGTGTTCTGCTTCTTCCAGAAAAGCTCGTACGTTGCCTTTGAATTGGATACTCCTGAATTCCTCCAATAAGACGTGGTTCTTGGTTTGCGTCTTGTAGTTCAGGATCAGTTGCTTTCGGAGATCCGTCCATGTTGTTAGACTGTTTGTGCCAAGAGATAGCATAACTTCACTGCTGATGCAGCTTTCCACTAGTCCAAAAAGTATTGACCTCTGCCTCGCATCATTGGTGGTGTAAAGTGCCAATATGTAGTCGATCCGGTTAACGAACGTGTATAAACTGTTCTTATTTCCAGTAAACTTCTCAACATTTTTAATTTGGTTGATCACTTGTGTCATGCTGGCATCGGAAAGGGGTGTTGTTGCGTCTCCTTCCATTTTGTTTATTTAATTAATTACACTATTTTTCTTATTTATTTATTTTTATTTATTTATTTATTTTTTTTTTTTTCACTTAATTTGAAGTTCAGTTTCTTTTTATTGTAAATTATTGTTTGTTTAATTTTATTCACTTAATTTTAAGTTCAGTTTGGTTCCTTTTATTGTAAATTATTATTTGTTTAATTGTATTCACTTCATTTTAAGTTCAGTTTCTTTTTATTGTAAATTATTATTTGTTTAATTGTATTCACTTAGTTCTAAGTTCAGTTTGTTTTTGTTGTAAATTATTATTTGTTTAATTGTATTCACTTAATTTTAGTTCAGTTTGTTTTTATTGTAAATTCTTATTTGTTTAATTGTATTCACTTAATTTTAAGTTCAGTTAGTTTGTATTGTAAATTCTTATTTGCTTAATTGTATTCACTTATTATACTCATTCACAAAGTGAAATGAGTATATTGGTTTTGTGCAATGTCCGTCACGCTGTCCGTCCGTCTGTCCGTCTGTCCGTCTGTCCGTCTGTCCGTCTGTCCGTCTGTCCGTATGAACGCAAACCATTTGCACAGTTTTGAAGCTAGAGAGTTGAAATTTGGAATATATACTCGTGTATACCCTCGAATTATAAAGTGTCAAGATTTTCCCGATACGCCCACTAGGGGCGTGGCAAATCGGAAAATGCATTTGCCCATACCTCAGAAACACTACTTCTAGAAGTGCTAGAGAGTTGCAATTTGGAATGTAGACTTGTGTTGACAACTCAAGTTGAAAAAGCTATGGCGGATATATCTACGCCCATTGGGGGCGTGGCAAATCGGGTAAAACTGTATCTTCTACAGTTTTAAAGCTAAAACGCCCAAATTTGGCACGTAGGTTACTGATACGATCCTATGAAGATCGACCAAAAATCTATATATCCACGCCTACTAGGGGCGTGGCAAATCGGATCTGACTATATAGTGATTTTTCAAATTCTGTAATATTTTGAGCACTATTGATGCTAGAGACTTGAAACTTGGTATATATACTCGGGTTGACAACCCAAGTTGGAAAAGATATGGCGGATATATCTACGCCCATAGGGGGCGTGGCAAACCGCAAAAGTTTGTAGCTCCTACAGTTTTAGAGCTAGAAGCTTCAAAATTGAATGGTAAGTTACTGGTGAGCTCCTCTATCGATGCGCCAAAAATAAATTTTACACCCCTTATGGGGTATGCCCGGCTAAAAAATACCCTGTAATTTTCGCATTTTTTGAGTGTAAGCATCCAAATTTCACACTTACGTTACCCTTCACTACTTCTAAGAACTGGCCAAAAATTATATGTCTACGCCTACTGGGGGCGTGGCAAATCGGGAAAAACTATACGTTTTTCCGATTCTCAGTGAGAAAATCAGAATTATATACAGATATTACTGCTGATCTCCTCTATTGATTTCCAAAAAATTATATATGTACAAACCAATTGTGGGCGTGGCAATGGGCGTGATCTGTGGGGGTGTGAATGAGTATCCCGCAGTCGGTAGCGCCCGACTGCAACGTTCTTACTTGTTTAAGTTGTTTTTTTTTTTTTTTTTTTTTTTTTAAGTTCAGTTTGTTTGCACAGATAGCTCTTTCGAATTTTCGCGAGATAACCAGAAGCTTCTGGAATTATGTTCTCTTCGAATTCTATCGCGTCTTCTTGAATTGTTTTCAAGTTTTTTGCACAATCTGCGGCTTTGGCAATATGCGAATTTTGGTATACACGTCACTGTCGAGGTTTTATTTAAAAAACTTGACGCGATATTGACCGTCGCGTGGGTTGCCTTTGCGTTAGTTGTTTAGCGGATAGCAGTAAACGGGGCACAAGAATTAATAACTTAGTTATTGCATCAAGATCCACAATTTATTGCTATCCTACCGGCTGCGCCAATTAAATATTTAGTTAAATATTTACTGTGTGTTTGAGTCGAACTAATGCCGCGACACAGGCTAACGGCAACGCTAATATAATTTAAAAGACGAAGTCAAAGTTGGATTATAACAACTTGCTTTTGTTTAAAAAGACGGAGTCAAAGTTAGATTATGACAACTTGCTTTTTTTTAAAAAGACGGAGTCAAAGTTAGATTATGACAACTTGCTTTTGTTTAAAAGACGGAGTTAAAGTTCGATTATGACAACTTGCTTTATTGAATAGTAGCTTAAGACTAAAGACAATTTCATCATAGGCTTATTTTATATGCTGTTGAAATTACGCAGCAGCAACATGACGCGTCGATGCAACCGTTACTCTTGGTGACCGTCGAACGCGTTATTCTCAGAATTTGTTCTTTTGCTATTTTTTGTTGTTGTGCGGCAGCAACGTGCAACGGCACTTTCCAAATTCTGCGCCAGTCGTTTGTTTATGATTTGGCTATCCGGTTTATTCTGGATTGGAGTCAAATTGTGTGTGTATTGTTTCGAAGTACAATTGAGTGAGCTATTAAAATGTTTGCAACTTTCGGATGATGCATGTTGCTAGGAACAAATGTTTATTTGTGGGTGATGCATGTTGCGAGCTTGGGAATGGGAACAGCTTTTGGATATTGTGGACGTAATCAATATGATTATGTCACTATATATATGTATATATATATATATAATTAAATATTTAGTTAAATATTTACTGTGTGTTTGAGTCGAACTAATCCCGCGACACAGGCTAACGGCAACGCTAATATAATTTAAAAGACGAAGTCAAAGTTGGATTATAACAACTTGCTTTTGTTTAAAAAGACGGAGTCAAAGTTAGATTATGACAACTTGCTTTTGTTTAAAAAAGACGGAGTCAAAGTTAGATTATGACAACTTGCTTTTGTTTAAAAGACGGAGTTAAAGTTCGATTATGACAACTTGCTTTATTGAATAGTAGCTTAAGACTAAAGACAATTTCATCATAGGCTTATTTTATATGCTGTTGAAATTACGCAGCAGCAACATGACGCGTCGATGCAACCGTTACTTTTGGTGACCGTCGGACGCGTTATTCTCAGAATTTGTTCTTTTGCTATTATTTGTTGTTGTGCGGCAGCAACGTGCAACGGCACTTTCCAAATTCTGCGCCAGTCGTTTGTTTATGATTTGGCTATCCGGTTTATTCTGGATTGGAGTCAAAGTGTGTGTGTATTGTTTCGAAGTACAATTGAATGAGTTCTATTAAAATGTTTGCAACTTTCGGATGATGCATGTTGCTAGGAACAAATGTTTACTTGTGGGTGATGCATGTTGCGAGCTTGGGAATTGGAACAGCTTTTGGATATTGTGGACGTAATCAATATGATTATGTCACTTCCCTCTCCTTAAGAGACGAGCCTGCGAGTCAAGGTAATATTATTGGTTTTCCTAACTGATTAAATATACGCATTAATGCATTCTTGCATTCTATCCAATCTTTTGTTTTAATATTTTCAAGAGTAGCAAATTTTGAATAAATGTCTATGCAACTAAGATAATGTTTGCCTTCAGAGGAATAAATGTCTATTACAAATTTATCACGACAATGTTCGGGCTTGGGGGTATTTTTCATCGGCATGTTTGTGTTTCTATGTTCGGTTTTTGCTAAGTTGCAAATGTTACATTCGTTTATTATGTTTTGTATTAGTAATTGGCTGTTAGGGAAATAGTAAGTTTCACAGAAGAGTTTATTTGTTTTTTGAATTCCGGTGTGTAAGAGTTTTTCATGGGTTTTCAAAATAAGTTCTTTAAATTCGGCGTATGAGTTTATATTTTTTAATTGAATGAGACTTCGAAGAATTTTAGTATGGTTAGTGTTGATTATTTCTTTGTGTGCGTTTTGAATGATTTCAAAATCTGCATCACTGTCTATAAACATTAAACTACTCTTTGTACAAAAATAGTCAATCAAATATTTTTCAGCTTTGTCTTTTGTCATGTTATCGTATGTAATATGAATTATTAGTTTTTTGAAGTAATTATGTTTTTTAATATTTGGAATGCCTTTAGAAAATATAATTTGTCTTTTAAATGTGTTTATTGGTTTCTCTGTAATGCAAATTAAATTACTATTGTCTTCGTCAGCGCTATGTTGTGTTTCTTCTCCGAAATAAGTCTGTTCTATTTTTACTCGCGATAGAGCGTCAGCTATGTGGTTTTCCTTTCCTTTTATGTATTTTATATCAAAGTCGTATTCTGATAATTTTACTCTCCATCGGGTTAATTTTGAATTTGGTTCTTTCATTTTATACAACCAACATAATGGTTGATGGTCACTATTGATTTCGAAATGTCGACCTAGAAGGTAGTGTCGAAAGGTTTTTGTTGCCCATACAATAGCTAAAAGTTCTTTTTCTATGGCGCTGTAGTTAGTTTCGTGGTCATTGAGGGTTCTGCTAATAAAACTGATGGGATGTCCGTCTTGAGAAAGTACAGCTCCAAGAGCTACATTACTTGCGTCAGTTGTTAAAATGAATTTATTTTTGAAGTCGGGAATTTTTAAAATTGGGTCATTGGAAATAAGTTGTTTTAGTTTTTCAAAAGCTCTAATATATTCAGGATTTTTAATATCTATTTTTGAGTCTTTTCGAAGTACTGTTGTCATTGGTTTGGCTATGTCTGCAAAATTTGGAATAAACTTTCTATAATAACCGGTTAATCCAAGAAAACCTTTTATTTCTTTAGTTTTTGTGGGAATAGGATATTTTAGAATTGCTTTGATTTTATCAGGATTGGGTTTTATTCCATCCTTAGTTATGACGTGTCCTAGGAAGGTAGTTTCTTGTTTTAGAAACTCGCATTTGTCAAGTTGTAATTTGAGATTTGCTTCAGAAAGTTTCTCGAAAACTAATTGCAGTGAGTGTAGGTGTTCTTTTAGAGATGTTGAATATACAATTATATCGTCAAGATATACTAAACAGTGTTTATTTAGTAATGGTCGCAAAACATTATTCATGCAACGTTGAAAGGTTGCAGGTGCATTCTTTAATCCAAATGGCATACGAAGATTTTCATAGTGGCCATGTTTAGTGGAAAAAGCTGTTTTTTGAATGGAATCTGGATGCATTTCAAGTTGATGGAAGCCTTTAGCAAGGTCGATTGTTGTGAAATAATTACATCTACCTAGCTTTCCTAAAATCTCATCCATATTTGGTATTGGGTGTCTGTCATTTATAGTTACGTCATTTAATTTCCTGTAGTCAATTACGATTCTAAATTTTTGTTTACCTGAAGCGTCTTGTTTTTTCGGTACGATCCATATTGGACTACAATAAGGGGAATTGCTGGGGCGTATAATGCCTTGATATAACATGTCCTGTATTTGGTGTTCAACTTCTTGTTCGTATGCTTGTGGATAACTGTATGGTTTTGTATGCAAAGGTGAATTGTGAGTAGTGTTAATAACATGCTTTTCTTGATTACTGAAACTAAGTTGGTCGCCTTCTTTGAATTGAATGTATTGATATTGTTTCAACAAGCTTATTAAATTAAATTTTTCTTCTTCGTTTAAATGTTCTAGTCGGTAAAGGCTTGAGTTCATAGATTCTTGATTTTTAGAATTATCTTTGATTGGATTGTTGAAGTACTGATTAGTTTCAAGATTTGGTTGAGTTATGAAATGATTTTGGTTTGTGATCGGAATATTGTTGATTAATTTATACTTTCTATTGTATAAATTTACAGTTTGGGATTTATAATCTATAACGGCTTGTGCTTCTGAAAGCAGTTTTCTACCAATTAATAGATCATAATCTGGTGAAAATTGATGTAGAAGAAATTCATTATTACTTTTGAACAAGTTGTTAGAAAGGACATTCACTTTTTTTGTAATAGTTAGAGGTCCATTGCTGGTTTGAATAAAACAGTCGGTATCGTGAATAGGTAAATTAAAAACATTAGATGTCATCATATTGACAGTAGATCCAGTATCTATTAAACATTTTAAATTTTTACCCTTATAAGTGATAATTATGTATTGTTGGTTTCCGAGGCTGGCAGCTGAAAATTTTCGGCTTTCTCGGTTTCTATTTCATTTGGTTCGTCCGTCTCATGTTCGGCTGTGGCTGTTTGTGTGTATGTGTAGTCTGAATTTTGTGGGTAACTTGGTTCTTGGTAATATTGAGGATAGTATTCGGAATAAGAGGCTAACTGATTATAATATTCTTGTTGCATATAATCGTGATAGTTTATTTCTTCTTGATTTCTAGTTTCATCTATGCTCATTTTACTTTGTCCACTTTCTGCAGGTCTAGCACGCTTTATTGTTTGGTTGGCTACGCCAGAACTATTGAAAGGGGTTTGTTGTGCAGTTACTTGTGTATGTTGTCCAAAACGATTATTGTCAAATTGGTTCTGTCTAAAATTTGGTCTGAATGTAGAGTATAATGGTCTGACCGGATTAGGTGTTGGTTGCATTGATCGAGGTGAATATTGATTAGGTGAAAAAATGTTATTGTTAGTATAATTAGGTGTTGGTGGAAAATATGGTTGTTGAAAATAAGGTCGATATGGGACATAGGAATGATTTGGTTGAAGAAATGTGGGAAACTTTTGAATATTGGGATTTGGCTGTAACGGCTTGAAATTTCTATCTTGTTTTACTTTGTTTTGATTTAAATTTATACAGGATTCTTCATAAAGATTTTTTTCTTGTAATATGTTTATTAAAGATCTTAAATCGGTAATTTCGCAATTTATAATTCTAATGCAAATATTTGTAGGTAGTTTTTGGATTAGGTCGTCAATACTGGTTTTAATTAGCCGCGCATACAATGTTTTTTCATCTAAATTATTTTCTAATTCTAGCTTACTCATCAATGTCTGCCTACGGTGTTCTGCTTCTTCCAGAAAAGCTCGTACGTTGCCTTTGAATGGGGTGCTCCTGAATTCCTCCAATAAGACGTGGTTCTTGGTTTGCGTCTTGTAGTTCAGGATCAGTTGCTTTCGGAGATCCGTCCATGTTGTTAGACTGTTTATGCCAAGAGATAGCATAACTTCACTGCTGATGCAGTTTTCCACTAGTCCAAAAAGTATTGACCTCTGCCTCGCATCATTGGTGGTGTAAAGTGCCAATATGTAGTCGATCCGGTTAACGAACGTGTATAAACTGTTCTTATTTCCAGTAAACTTCTCAACATTTTTAAGTTGGTTGATCACTTGTGTCATGCTGGCATCGGAAAGGGGTGTTGTTGCGTCTCCTTCCATTTTGTTTATTTAATTAATTACACTATTTTTCTTATTTATTTATTTTTTTATTTATTTATATTTTTATTTATTTATTTATTTTATTTTTTTTTTCACTTAATTTGAAGTTCAGTTTCTTTTTATTGTAAATTATTGTTTGTTTAATTTTATTCACTTAATTTTAAGTTCAGTTTGGTTCCTTTTATTGTAAATTATTATTTGTTTAATTGTATTCACTTCATTTTTTTAAGTTCAGTTTCTTTTTATTGTAAATTATTATTTGTTTAATTGTATTCACTTAGTTCTAAGTTCAGTTTGTTTTTGTTGTAAATTATTATTTGTTTAATTGTATTCACTTAATTTTAGTTCAGTTTGTTTTTATTGTAAATTCTTATTTGTTTAATTGTATTCACTTAATTTTAAGTTCAGTTTGTTTGTATTGTAAATTCTTATTTGCTTAATTGTATTCACTTAATTTTAAGTTCAGTTTGTTTGCACAGATAGCTCTTTCGAATTTTCGCGAGATAACCAGAAGCTTCTGGAATTATGTTCTCTTCGAATTCTATCGCGTCTTCTTGAATTGTTTTAAAGTTTTTTGCACAATCTGCGGCTTTGGCAATATGCGAATTTTGGTATACACGTCACTGTCGAGGTTTTATTTAAAAAACTTGACGCGATATTGAACGTCGCGTGGGTTGCCTTTGCGTTAGTTGTTTAGCGGATAGCAGTAAACGGGGCACAAGAATTAATAACTTAGTTATTGCATCAAGATCCACAATTTATTGCTATCCTACCGGCTGCGCCAATTAAATATTTAGTTAAATATTTACTGTGTGTTTGAGTCGAACTAATGCCGCGACACAGGCTAACGGCAACGCTAATATAATTTAAAAGACGAAGTCAAAGTTGGATTATAACAACTTGCTTTTGTTTAAAAAGACGGAGTCAAAGTTAGATTATGACATCTTGCTTTTGTTTAAAAAAGACGGAGTCAAAGTTAGATTATGACAACTTGCTTTTGTTTAAAAGACGGAGTTAAAGTTCGATTATGACAACTTGCTTTATTGAATAGTAGCTTAAGACTAAAGACAATTTCATCATAGGCTTATTTTATATGCTGTTGAAATTACGCAGCAGCAACATGACGCGTCGATGCAACCGTTACTTTTGGTGACCGTCGGACGCGTTATTCTCAGAATTTGTTTTTTTGCTATTTTTTGTTGTTGTGCGGCAGCAACGTGCAACGGCACTTTCCAAATTCTGCGCCAGTCGTTTGTTTATGATTTGGCTATCCGGTTTATTCTGGATTGGAGTCAAAGTGTGTGTGTATTGTTTCGAAGTACAATTGAGTGAGTTCTATTAAAATGTTTGCAATTTTCGGATGATGCATGTTGCTAGGAACAAATGTTTACTTGTGGGTGATGCATGTTGCGAGCTTGGGAATGGGAACAGCTTTTGGATATTGTGGACGTAATCAATATGATTATGTCACTATATATATATGTTAAATATGTATAAAATGTTTGGAATATCGGCTCATCGCAGGGTTCAGGGGATCTCCTAGTCGGGTACCACCGACTAGAGCTTTCTTACTTGTTATACCCTGAACCCATTGAAAATGGGAAAACAGGTTAAAATGTTAAAATGTATGTAACAGGCAAAAGGAGGCGTGGCAGACCCCATAAAGTATATATATTCTTGATCAGCTCGACGAACTGAGTCGATATAGCTATGTCCGTCTGTCCGCCTGTCCGTCCGTCCGTCTGTCCGTATGTATGAACGCGTCGATCTCAGAATCTATGAGAGCTAGAGACGTGAAATTTTTTATGTAGATCCGTGTATAGCACGCGCAGATCGAGTTTGTTTCAAAAAATCGATAAATTTGATCGTTTTAAAGTTATCGATTTAAAACGTTATCGAAATCCAGTTTTAAATTTATATCTCCCACATCATTAGAGCTAGAGTCCTCAAATTTTGTTTATAGTATAATGTGTAGTTAATACAATTTTGATTTTTGTTATATTTTGGATGCCACGCCCCCTTCGCCCCAAATTTGCAAAAAACGCATTTCAAGTGCTAGAGGCTTGTGCTTAGGCAAATATACACATATGTGTTGCCGTGTGTGTATGTGTTGCTCGTAATGTACACATATTAATAGAAATGTAGAACGTTTGGAATATCAGCTCTTCGCAGGGTTCAAGGGATCTCCTAGTCGGGTACTCCCGACTAGAGCTTTCTTTTGGGTGACTAGACCGGCCTCAGGCCATTCCGGGACGGTCGACGACTTTGTTGCAAAAAACTGCTTATCTGCGCTGCTTTCCTCAACAAAATTCTTCACTTGTCTTGACAAAAGCGGGACATGTCCCGGAATTCCAGGACGTATGGTCACCCTAGCTTTCTTACTTGTTTAATTTTATAAATATATGCGAGTACGTTTACAACCAGATATGTATATATTTTTGTTTGTTTTCTATTTCCTTTTTTATCATATAGCATACGTAGAGTTTGAAAATATGATACAAAGTCCTCATAGTATAGAATGTTCCCAACTGCAATTAATAAAAGCGTGTAGCGCCATATGTTCATTTCTTTTGACAAAACATATATACATATGTACATAAATTATATGCTATGAATAGTACATACATATGTATATAAAGTTAAATTAAATGTAAATCAAATTAATTTATTACATCATATATATATATATATATCGGATGCTTGATTTTAGGATGAAGAAATCATTTTCCAATATACATGCATGTATGTATGTAATACATACCATGTATATATGTATGTACATATGTATGCGTATGATTTGGCCTTCGACAAGTCATTTTTCGCATACACACATATACCTACACATATAGATGTTCTAATTTGTCTATATGTAAGTACATGCTCAAAATCTCATCACTATTTAAATGGACGTTGTAAGCACTGGTTCGATATATTTTATAGGCCCGCTTAAAAAAAAAAAAAAAAAAAAAAATATATTTTAATTTATAAGTTTTGGTGATAAATAAGTTTATATTTATTATACGATGACAATCTAAGCATACAATTTGTTATAACTATTATTTTCTGATTGATTATCTTTTATTTCTGTGGACGCATTGACATAAAAAAACATATGCTGAGTATATTTTGAGAATTATCCAACACTGAAACTTTAATTTTGTGCTTAAAGACAATTGTGTGTGTGAGTGTTAATAAAACCATAATTTCACGTGTCGAGTTATTAAAGTAGGCTCCGTGTCTTGTAAAAGTGATCGTCGCCTCACTTTAACTCTAAATATTTAATTAAACTGCTTAGCTTCCTTCGCGCCGATCAACTAATCAGTTGACCGATTTAGTGGCAAGCGAGAAATTCGTCGGCAATCGACGACGTTTTTGTGCGTGTAGTGTAACGTCCGAACGTTAAGTGTATGTGTGAGTGTATATGTATATACATATTCATATGTATGTACATATGTGCTTTGTGTGCGTGTGTTTCGGTTTGTCTGCTTTTAGAGAAGAGACTTTTCCGCGATTGTGATTGAGTCGTGTTTTTCTGCTTTGGACCACGAAAAGCAAGTTTTTAATATAATTATTTTTTAATTCATTAATTAAAATAATTATCTTTCTTTATTTCTCTTTCTTTCTTTCGCTTTCTATTTTTCTCTTATTTTCTTTCTCTTTCTTTATTTCTTTCTCTCTTTCTTTCTCTTTCTTTCTTTTTGTTTCTCTTTCTTTATTTCTCTTTCTTTCTTTCTTTCTCTTTGTTTCTTTTTTTCATTTTCTTTTTTATTTCTTTCTTTCTTTCTGTTTGTTTGTGTCTTTCTTTTTCTGTTTTGTTTCTTTCCTTCTTTCTCTTTCCTTCTTTCTTTCTTTCTTTATTTATTTTCTTTCTTTCTTTCTATCTCGTTCTTTAATTCTTTCTTTCTTTCTTTCTCTTTCGTTCTCTTTCTTTCTTTCTTTCTCTTTCTTTCTTTCTTTCTTTCTTTCTCTTTCTTTCTATCTTTTTCTTTCTCTTTCTTTATTTATCTTTCTTTCTTTGTCTTTTTTATTTATTTCTTTCTTTATTTTCTTTCTTTCTTTCTCTTTCTTTCTCTTTCTTTCATTCTTTCTTTCTTTCTCTTTCCTTCTTTTTATTTCTTTCTTTGTTTCTCTTTCTTTCTTTTTCTTTCTCTTTCTTTATTTATCTTTCTTTCATTCTTTCTCATTGTTTCGTTCTTTCTTTTTCTTTTTTATTTATTTCTTTCTTTCTTTTTATACCCTGAACCCATTGAAAATGGGAAATCAGGGTATAATGGTTTCTTGAAATGTATGTAACATACAGAAGGAGGCGTGGCAGACCCCATAAAGTATATATATTCTTGATCAGGGTGACAAGCCGAGTCGATTTAACCCTGTCCGTCTGTCCGTCCGTCCGTCCGTCTGTCCGTATGTTTGAACGCGTCGATCTGTAAGTCCGTGTATAGCACGCGCAGATCGAGTTTGTTTCAAAAATTCGATAACTTTGATCGTTTTAATGTTATCGATTAAAAACGAAATCGAAATACAGTAATTAAATTATATCTCCCACATCTTTATAGCTAGAGACTCCTTATTTTGTATTTAGTTGCATGTGTGTTTTATACAATTTTGGTTTTTGTTATATTTTAGATGCCACGCTCCTTTCGCCCCAAATTTGCAATAAACGTATTTCAAATGCTTCGACACATACACATATATGAATGACGTAATCACGCTCTGAAAGTTTGATTAAGCAAGTCCATCTACAAAGGAACTTATTCAACAATTAACTTCCCATAATACTGCTCTTACTGCAGCCTGAGCGCAGTCGCTGCGTAAACTGCGCAGTCAGCAGAGCGCTCGCTTATGCGTGCGTGCGTATGTGTATGTGTATGTGTGTGAACATGTGTTGCTTGTATCTATATATATGTTAAATATGTATAAAATGTTTGGAATATCGGCTCATCGCAGTGTTCAGGGGATCTCCTAGTCGGGTACCACCGACTAGATCTTTCTTACTTGTTTCTTCTTTCTTTCTTTCTCTTTCTTTTTATACCCTGATCCCATTGAAAATGGGAAATCAGGGTATAATGGTTTTGTTAAAATGTATGTAACAGGCAGAAGGAGGCGTGGCAGACGAGTTGAGTCGATCTAGCCATGTCCGTCCGTCCGTCTGTCCGTCTGTCCGTATGTTTGAATGCGTCGATCTTAGAATCTATAAGAGCTATAGAAATATGAAATTTTTTATGTAGGTGCCTACATAGCACGCGCAGATCGAGTTTGTTAAAAAAATCGATAACTGTTCCCGTTTTAAAGTTATCGATTTAAAACGTTATCGTAATTCAGTTATTAAATTATATCTCGTACGCCCTTAGAGCTAGCGTCTCCAAATTATGCATTTAGCTTAACGTGTATTTTGAACAATTTTGGTTTTTCTAAAATTTTGGATACCGGCTCCAAATTTAAAAAAAAATTCTTAAAATTTAAGTTGCAATTATAGGCAATATGTGAATGAGTTTGCATTTTTTATAAAATGAGAAATATTCAGTAGAATATTTAGATTATATGCGGAAAATTTCATTAAAATCTATTAAGTAACGCAGAAGTCATTGAACAAAACGTTTGGCTAATTACAAAAAGCACGTGGCAGCAGCGCCAAATTTGCTAATTTAATTATTAAGATACGGGCTGAAATAATTTAGGAAACATTAGAAAAATCGTTCAAAAATCTATTTAAAGCAGTGGACGGCTTGGCGTAAATACATATACTTTTTATTTCAAATGCATGTACATATTTATTTATTTATTTTTTGTTAAAGTCTATTCAACAAATGGTTAGAATCTATAAGAGCTAGAGACATGAAATTTTTTATGTAGCTCCGTGTATAGCACGCGCAGATCAAGTTTGTTTAAAAAATTCGATAACATTGATCGTTTTAATGTTATCGATTAAAAACGATATCGGAAAACAGTTATAAAATTATGTCTAGCACATCTTTAAAGCTAGAGAACTCTTATTTTGTATTTAGTTGCATGTGTATTTTATACAATTTGGTTTTTTTTATATTTTTGATGCCACGCCCCCTTCGCCCCAAATTTGCAAAAAACCTATTTCAAGTGCTAGAGACTTGTGCTTCGGACATACCCATATATAATGACGTAATCACGCTTAAATTTGATTAAGCAAGTAATCTACAAAGAAACTTATTCAACAATTAAGTTCCCATGATATAGCTCTTACTGCAGCCTGAGCGCAGTCGCTGCGTAAACTGCTCAGTCAGCAGAGCGCTCGCTTATGTGTGGTGCGTATGTGTGTGTGTATGTGCGTGTGATGTGTTGCTTGTATATTTTGTTAAATAAGTTAAAATGTTTGGATATCGGCTCATCGCAGGGTTCAGGGGATCTCCTAGTCGGGTACCACCGACTGGAGCTTTCTTACTTGTTATTTATTTCTTTCTTTCTTTTTTTATACCCTGAACCCATTGAAAATGGGAAATCAGGGTATAATGGTTTTGTTAAAATGTATGTAACAGGCAGAAGGAGGCGTGGCAGACCCCATAAAGTTTTTTCTTGATCAGCTCGACGAACTGAGTCGATATAGCCCTGTCCGTCTGTCCGTCTGTCCGTCCGTCCGTCCGTCCGTATGTGTGAACGCGTGATCTAGAATCTATAAGAGCTAGAGACTTGAAATTTTTTATGTAGATCCGTGTATAGACGCGCAGATCGAGTTTGTTTCAAAACATCGATAAATTTGATCGTTTAAAGGTTATCGATTTAAAAGTTATCGAAATGTAGTTATAAATTTATTCCAATTTTAGAGTAGAGTCTCAAATATTATTTAGTATAATGTGGAGTTTATACAATTTTGATTTTTATCACATTTTTGATACCACCCCCTTTCCTTCCCTTTCCCCCCAAACTTGTAAAAGCCGTATTTCAAATACTAGAGACTTGTGCTTTGGCAAATATACACATATAAGTGACAGAATCACGCTCTGAAAGTTTGATTAAGAACGTCCATCTACAAAAGAAGTTATTAAACATTTCATTTCCCATAGTAAAGCCTATGAGCGCAGCCCACGCTCAGTTGCTGCGCTAACTGCGCAGTCAGCAGAGCGCGTGCTTATGCGTATGTGTATGTGTGTATGTGTGTGTGCATGTATTGCTTGTATATATGTATATGTTAAATAAGCATAGAATGTTTGGAGTATCGGCTCTCGCAGGGTTCAGGGGATCTCCTAGTCGGGTACCGCCGACTAGAGCTTTCTTACTTGTTATACCCTGAACCCATTGAAAATGGGAAAACAGGGTATAATGGTTTTGTTAAAATGTATGTAACAGGCAGAAGGAGGCGTGGCAGACCCCATAAAGTATATATATTCTTGATCAGCTCGACGAGCTGAGTCGATATAGCCCTGTCCGTCTGTCCGTCTCTCCGTCCGTCCGTCTGTCCGTCCGTCCGTATGTGTGAACGCGTCGATCTCAGAATCTATAAGAGCTAGAGACTTGAAATTTTTTTGTAGATCCGTGTATAGCACGCGCAGATCGAGTTTGTTTCAAAAAATCGATAAATTTTATCGTTTAAAAGTTATCGATTTAAAACGTTATCGAAATGTAGTTATAAATTTATATCTCCCACATTTTTAGAGCTAGAGTCTCCAAATATGGTATTTAGTATAATGTGGAGTTTATACAATTTTGATTTTTATCACATTTTTGATACCACCCCCCTTTCCTTCCCTTTCCCCCCAAACTTGTAAAAGCCGTATTTCAAATACTAGAGACTTGTGCTTTGGCAAATATCAAATATCAAAAATGGGACAAAAATCAAAATTGTATAAACTCTACTTTATACTGAATACAAAATTTGGAGACTCTAGCTCTAAAGATGTGGGAAATATAATTTTATAACTGCGATTCGATAAAGTTTTAAATCGATAACTTTTAAACGATCGAATTTATCGATTTTTTGAAACAAACTCGATCTGCGCGTGCTTTACACGGATCTACATAAAAAATTTCAAGTCTCTAGCTCTTATAGATTCTGAGATCGACGCGTTCACACATACGGACGGTCGGACAGACGGAAGGAAGGAAAGGGGGGTGTTTCCTTCCCTTTCCCCCCATGCTTGTAAAAGCCGTATTTCAAATACTAGAGACTTGTGCTTTGGCAAATACATACATATGAATGACATAAATAGGCTGTGAAAGTTTGATTAGGAAAGTCCATCTACAAAAGAAGTTATTAAACATTTCATTTCTCATAGTAAAGCCTATGAGCGCAGCCCACGCTCAGTCGCTGCGCTAACTGCGCAGTCAGCAGAGCGCGTGCTTATGCGTATGTGTGTGCATGTATTGCTTGTATACATGATCTTCATAGGATCGTAGTAGTCACCTACGCACCAAATTTGGGCGTTTTAGCTTTAAAACTGTAGAAGATACAGTTTTACCCGATTTGTCACGCCCCCAATGGGCGTAGATATATCCGCCATAGCTTTTTGATCTTGGGTTGTCAACGCGAGTCTACATTCCAAATTGCAACTATCTGGCACTTCTAGAAGTAGTGTTTCTGAGATATCGGAAAATGCATTTTCCGATTTGCCACGCCCCTAGTGGGCGTATCGGGAAAATCTTGACACTTTATTATTCGAGGGTATACACGAGTATATATTCCAAATTTCAACTCTCTAGCTTCAAAACTGTGCAAATGGTTTGCGTTCATACGGACAGACGGACAGACGGACGGACAGCGTGACGGACATTGCATAAAACCAATATACTCATTTCACTTTGTGAATGAGCATAAAAATATGGCGGATATATCTACGCCCATAGGAGACGTGGCAAACCGCAAAAGTGTATAGCTCCTTCAGTTTTAGAGCTAGAAGCTTTATGATTGAGTTACTGGTGAGCTCTTCAATCGATGAACCAAAAATAATTTTTACGTTTTTTTTGGGGGATGCCCGGCTAAAAAATTACCTGTCATATTCGGATTTTTTGAGTGTAAGCATCCAAATTTCACACTTACGTTACTCTTCACTACTTCTGAGAACTGGCCAAAAATCATATGTCTACGCCCACTGGGGGCGTGGCAAATCTGGAATAACTGTACGTTTTTCCGATTCTCAAAAAAATCAAAATTTTATGACGATATTACTGCTGATCTCCTCTATTGATTTCCAAAAAATTGTATATGTACAAAATAATTGTGGGCGTGATCTGTGCAGGTGTGAATGAGTATCCCGCAGTCGGTAGCGTTCGACTGCAACGTTCTTACTTGTTTTCTCCTTCTTTCTTTCTCCTTCTTTCTTTCTCTGTCTTTCTTTATCTTTCTTTCTTTATCTTTCTTTATTTCTTTCTCTTTCTTTTTCTTTCTATCTCTCTCTTTCTCTTTATTTCTTCCTCTTTCTTTCTCTCTCTTTCTTTCACTTTCTTTCTTTCTTTTTCTTTCTCTATCATTATTTCTCTTACTTTCTTTCTCTTTGCTTCTTTCTTTTTATACTCATTCACAAAGTGAAATGAGTCCGTCTGTCCGTATGAACGCAAACCACTTGCACAGTTTTGAAGCTAGAGAGTTGAAATTTGGAATATATACTCGTGTATACCCTCGAATTATAAAGTGTCAAGATTTTCCCGATACGCCCACTAGGGGCGTGGCAAATCGGAAAATGCATTTGCCCATACCTCAGAAACACTACTTCTAGAAGTGCTAGAGAGTTGCAATTTGGAATGTTGACTCGTGTTGACAACCCAAGATGAAAAAGCTATGGCGGATATATCTACGCCCATTGGGGGCGTGGCAAATCGGCTAAAGCTGTATCTTCTACAGTTTTAAAAATAGAACGCCCAAATTTGGCACGTAAGTTACTGTTATGATCCTATGAAGATCGACTAAAAAATTATATATCCACGCCTACTAGGGGCGTGGCAAATCGGATCTGACTATAAAGTGATTTTTCAAATTCTGCTATATTTTGAGCACTATTGATGCTAGAGACTTGAAATTTGGTATATATACTCGGGTTGACAACCCAAGTAGGAAAAGATATGGCGGATATATCTACGCCCATAGGGGGCGTGGCAAACCGCAAAAGTTTATAGCTCCTACAGTTTTTAGAAACTTCAAAATTGGATGGTTGAGTTACTGGTGAGCTCCTCTATCGATGCCCAAAAAATAATTTTTACGCCCCTTTTGGGGTATGCCCGGCTAAAAAATACCCTGTAATTTTCGCATTTTTTGAGTGTAAGCATCCAAATTTCACACTTACGTTAGCCTTCACTACTTCTAAGAACTGGCCAAAATTTTTACGCCCACTGGGGGCGTGGCAAACCGGGAAAAACTGTATGATTTTCCGATTTAGTGAGAAAATCAAAATTTAAGACGTTTACTGTATTCCTCTTTGATTTTCCAAAAAATTTATGTACAAACCAATTGTTGGCGTGGCAATGGGCGTGATCTGTGCGGGCGGGAATGAGTATTTCGCAGTTGGTAGCGCCCGACTGCAACGTTCTTACTTGTTTATCATATAGCATACGTAGAGTTTGAAAATATGATACAAAGTCCTCATAGTATAGAATGTTCCCAACTGCAATTAATAAAAGCGTGTAGCGCCATATGTTCATTTGTTTTGACAATACATACATACATATGTACATAAATTATATGCTATGAATAGTACATACATATATAAATAAAAAGTTAAATTATATGTAAATCAAATTAATTTATTGCATCATATATATTTATCGGATGCTTGATTTTAGGATGAAGAAATCATTTTCCACTATACATGCATGTATGTATGTAATACATACCATGTATATATGTATGTACATATGTATGCGTATGATTTGGCCTTCGACAAGTCATTTTTCGCATACACACATATACCTACACATATAGATGTTCTAATTTGTCTATATGTATGTACATGCTAAAAATCTCATCACTATTTAAATGGACGTTGTAAGCACTGGTTCGATATATTTAATAGGTCCGCTTTAAAAAAAAAAAACAAAAAATATATTTTAATTTATAAGTTTTGGTGATAAATAAGTTTATATTTATTATAGGTGACAATCTAAGCATAAAATTTGTTATAACTATTATTTTCTGATTGATTATCTTTTATTTCTGTGGAGCATTGACATAAAAAAAATATGTGAGTATATTTTGAGAATTATCAACACTGAAACTTTAATTTGTGCTTTAAGAAAGTGACGGCATTAGATTTAGTTGTAGAGTGGATTACAACTCTCAGATTATGAAGCTCTCGATTTTCGTCGGTTGATTTGCGATTTTTTTATTAAAATAATTATTCAACTCTTTTTTATAAGCCATATAAATTAACTTTGCTGATCGTTTCAGAGCGATAATAAATTGCGGTTAGATTGCAGTGTTTTCCAAAATCTCTTTTCAAAAATTGTCTTTGCAAATATATTGTCCGTTTTTGTTGTGTGTGTGAGTGTAAATAAAACAATAATTTCACGTGTCGAGTTATTAAAGTAGGCTCCGTGTCTTGTGAAAGTGATCGTCGCCTCACTTTAACTTAAATTTTATTAAACTTAGCTTCCTTCGCGCCGATGAATAATCAGACCGATTTTGCGGCAAGCGAGAAATCGTCGGAATCGACGACGTTTTTGTGCGTGTAGTGTAACATCCGAACGTTAAGTGTATGTGTGAGTGTATATGTATATACGTATTATATGTATTACATATGTGCTTTGTGTGCTGTGTTTCGGTTTGTCTGCTTTTAGAGAAGAGACTTTTCCGCGATTGTGACTGACGCGTGTTTTTCTGCTCTGGACCACGCAAGTTTTTAATATAATTATTTTTTAATTCATTAATTAAAATAATTATTTGATTAATTAAATTAATTATTCAGTCTTTTTCAAGACTTAAAATACAAAATTTAATTTTAAATTATTTTATTTAAATTTTTTTATATATTTATTATTATATTTATATATATAAGTTAACCACTGACACTGGGCGCGTGCTGACTTGTCATATTTGTGAAGTCCACGCCCAGAGTCACAGCTGCAAATGTGTCGCAACAATGATGACAGCTCCAGCGGTAGCTACGAGTGCGTCGCAACAATGATGACAGCTCCAGCGGTAGCTACGAATGTGTCGCAACAATGTTGGCAGCTCCAGCGGCAGCTGCGGATGTACCGCAACAATGTTAGTGGCCGCCGTGATAATGCGGCGCCACACACAAGGCGCAAGTCAGCAGTTCTGAGGAGCACCAGCAACGACGCCGGGGTTCCAAGAACAGCGACGATGACGCTTGCAGAGGCTTTGCACTAGCAACGGTCAACGGCGCTGGAGTTCCATGAATAGCGACGACAGCGCCTGCGCCTGTGCGGCGGCAGCGGCTTTGCAATAGCAACGACCAACGCCGCTGGTGTTCCAAGAACACCAACGACAGCGCCTGCGCCTGCGACGGCGGCAGCGGCTTTGCACTAGCAACGACCAACGCCGCTGGTGTTCCAAGAACACCAACGGCGACGCCCGCAACGGTAGCAGCGACTGTGCACTGGCGGCAGCGCTGCGGCAGCGCCGAATCTGCGCTTGGTCGCACACTTAGTTTTTAATTCTCTAATTGTTAGTCTTAAGTGTGAATTCAATAAACGCTCAGCGTACCGCTCGCAATAATTCTAATCGCTTATTGCTCACTCTTTAATTCGACCAGCTATCGCTGTCGATATTAAACACAAACCTTACGGAGTTATATCAGTGAGCTGGCTAACGCCTCTGACAATGATATTAAATTCCATAATTGGCGCCCAACGTAAAAAAGCATAAAAAAGTGAATTTCATTTTCTGCCAAAAGAAAACTGAAAAGTGTTTTGTTTAACAAAATCAGTGCAGTGAACATCAAAACGTCTGCTCAAAGACAAAACAAAGACAAAGTAAAAATAAAATTAAAAATACATAAAGAAGTGAAACTTCAACACATCGGCTGCGGCAAGATGACCTAATTCTACAGCACCAACTCGACTGCGGCAAGACGACCTGATTCTCCAGCACCAACCCGACGGGTGCGCGGGATATTTCTAAAACTAAAACTAGTGATTTGCAAAGTGAGAATTTAGCTAAGTCAACTAAAAGTAGAAACTAAATAAAGTAAAGTGAGTTTGAGGATCTTAATTCGGAGAATACTCATGCCGTAGTCCTATCGCAAATTTTTTCAAAAAATCGAATGGACAGAAACAGACCGAACAAAAAACAACAAGTAAGAGTGCTCTAGTCGAGACGGCTCGACTACGAGATACCCTGAACCCTGCGAAGATCCAATCTTCCCAACATTATATTCTTATTTTACATATACAAATATTGCGAGCAACGCACACACACACACACACACATGCATACGCACGCACGACTGCGCTCGGGTTGCAATATGCCTATTGTATGGGAAATTAAATGTTTAATAACTTTTTTTGTGGATGGACTTTCTTAATCAAACTTGCGCAGCGTAATCATGTCATTCATATGTATGTATTTGCCAAAGCACAAGTCTCTAGTATTTGAAATACGAATTTTGTAAATTGGGGGCGAAGGAGGCGTGGCATCCAAAATCCAAAAATGACAAAATGTCTGCATTCATTACACAAATCTACACAGTAAATTTGGAGTCTCTAGCTCTTACGGTATGCTTAGCGGAAGAAAAGTTATCGATTTTTATCGATAATAAGGAAACGGGATGAGTTATCGAAAATCTAAAAAAAACTCGTACTGCGTAGGCTATAGACGAGTATTCTCTGAAAATTTCATATATCTAGCTTTTGTGGTTTACGAGATCGCTGCGTTCATACGGACGGACGGACGGACGGACGGACGGACGGACGGACGGACGGACGGACGGACAGACGGACAGGGCTATTTCAACTCAGCTCATCGAGCTGATCAAGAATATATATACTTTATGGGGTCTGCGATGTCTCCTTCTGCCTGTTACATACATTTCACAAAAACATTATACCCTGATTTCCCATTTTCAATGGGTTCAGGGTATAAAAACGACGCGAACTTGGTACCAGAACGTTAGCAAGTCTAATAGGAGGATTTATTGACCTACAAGTGTCAGATCAAGTTAGTCAACCCACAACAAGCAGCCAAATCAAAAGCACAGACATGGAACCTGAGCACCTCAAAGTTATAATTGACACTGCCGTGCAAAGCGCACTTACGGTGCAGGCACAAGACTACACTAGGAGGGAGGAAGCTCTTAAACAAGAGCTACAACAACAAATAGCATTAGTAAATTCTTAAATTCCAGTCCCACCTCTCTCAGTACCAGAAGTCAGAGTCTATAAAGACGTCGAGATAGTGGACGGAATCACTTGTGATGAGCCCCTCGACGCAGTGAAGTGCGTGCCTGAGTTTCATGGAACTCAGGAGACATACGTGGCATGGAGACAAGCAGCCCATGCATCGTACAAAATTTTCAAAAGATTTGACGGAAGCTCCCGCCATTACCAAGCTATGATCATAATTCGCACAAAGATTAGGGGCGCAGCGGATGCCGTTTTGGCATCATTCAGTACGCCACTAAATTTTAAAGCGATCATAGCCAGACTAGACTTTACCTTCAGTGACAAAAGACCCATACATGTCATAGAGCAGGAAATGGGCACGCTGAGGCAAGGCGGAATGACAATTCTGCAGTATTACGATGAGGTAGAAAAAAAGCTTAACTTGTTAACCAATAAAGCTAACATGACCTACGACATCAGCCTAGCTAGGGGCATGTGCGAAAAATTTAGGAGTGACGCACTCCGTGTGTTCATTACCGGACTAAAGCGCAGTCTGACCGACGTGCTCTTCTCCGCTCACCCCCCTGATATGCCAACAGCTTTCGCATTGGCACAGGAGGTTGAAGCAAATCATGAGAGGTACGCTTTCGCAACAAGCTATGCTAGGGGTGTAGAAGAAAAGGGACGCCCCGACCAACGACAGCAGAGTCGTCAGCATCAGCAGACGCAAAATGCACAAAATGCTAACCAAAGCAACCAGGGGAAAACCCCCTACTTTAAAAAACAAAACGGACAGTACACAGAAAAAAATCAGGTCAGCGGCGAAAAAGCCCCAGAACCCATGGAAATCGATCCATCGTCCTCAAAGTATAGGCAACAAACAAACTACCAGAAACCTCAAGGTCAGGGTAACAAACGTCCCGCCGGCTCTGATCGAGCAACAGGCCAAAGACGACAAAAGGTAAATCTTTTAAAGGCCAGCACTGACCAAGATGCGACCTATGCGCAAGCAGCGCAGGAAGCGATATATGAGGCTAACGATGACGCCGACTCTGACAGTAGCGGCAACGTCAATTTTTTAGGGGAAGGTCCCTGCTGCCGTTCATTCGGCGCAGAATAGCAGGGACAGACATGTCATTTCTAATCGACACGGGTGCGTCCAAAAACTTCATTAGACCGCATAATCGGCTAAAGGACGTTTTCCCTGTCGAAACCCCTTTCGTCGTGCACTCCATTCATGGAAAAACATCACACAAAAGTGCAAAATTCCCATGTTCGGACACGACACATTTTTTTTCCTATTAGATTCCCTATCTACATTTGACGGGATCATAGGGCTCGACCTGCTAAAGCAAGTAGGAGCAGTACTATGCCTTAAAGAAGGCGTATTAAAAATAGGTGCAACTTCGGAGGCATTGCAGTACCTTAAATGTACTAATGTCAACTATACCAAAGGTAAAGAAATACATGCACCACCTGCGGTAAAAGAAGATTTCCTAAAAATGCTTCACCGTAACAAAAGGGCTTTTGCGGACTCTAACGAGTCGCTACCTTACAATACAAGGTAGTAGCTACGATTCGTACCACCGACGAAAACGCAGTATATTCGAAATTGTACCCGTATCCCAAAGGTGTCGAAGATTTCGTGACCTCAGAGGTCAAAGACCTTTTACGAAACGGCATCATCAGAAAGTCTAAGTCCCCATACAATGACCCAGTGTGGGTAGTAGACAAGAAAGGTTCTGACGAGATGGGCAATAGGAAGAAACGCCTAGTGATAGATTTCAGGAAACTAAATCTAAAAACCATCCCAGACACTTACCCCATGCCGAGCATCACCATGATTTTGGCAAATTTGGGTAAAGCAAAATACTTCACCATTCTCGATCTTAAATCAGGTTACCACCAGATTACTCTGGCAGAATCTGATCGAGAGAAAACGGCCTTCTCAGTAAGCGGGGGGAAGTACGAATTTTGTCGTCTCCCCTTCGGTTTAAAAAACGCCGGAGGTATTTTTCAGCGCACTATCGATGTCGTTCTACGAGAACAAATCGGTAAGTCGTACTACGTGTACGTCGACGACGTCATCGTTTTCTCCGAGAACGAGGCGGATCACGTTAAGCACGTCAATTGGGTACTAAAGAGCTTCCTTCATAGTGCAAACATGAGGGTGGCCTATGATAAGTCACAATTTTTTAAAGAGAGCGTCGAGTACCTCGGCTTTATCGTGACAAAAAACGGCGCAAAAACGGACCCTGAAAAGGTGAAAGCCATTCAGCACTACGTTGAGCCTACAACGTTATTTAGCGTTAGGTCATTCATGGGCTTAGCGAGCTATTACCGTTGTTTTATTAAGGAGTTCGCAGCAATCGCGAAACCTATCTCCGATATCCTAAAAGGGGAAAACGGAACAGTCAGCAAGTATAGGTCCAAGAAGATAGAGGTACAGTTTAACGAAACCCAGTGCAATGCGTTTCAAAAGCTCAGAAACATTCTAGCCTCAGAGGACGTTACACTAATGTATCCTGACTACCAAAAGCCGTTCGACCTAACAACTGACGCCTCGGCTTATGGTATTGGGGCTGTACTGTCTCAGAACGGACGCCCGATAACTATGATATCTCGGGCACTAAAGGATAGAGAAGCAAACTACGCTACTAACGAGCGAGAATTGCTAGCTATCGTCTGGGCTTTGGCAAAACTCCGGCACTTTCTTTATGGTGCGAAGAATATTAACATATTCACCGACCATCAACCACTCACATTCTCGGTATCCGAGAGCAACCCTAACGCCAAAATCAAGCGCTGGAAAGCGCGCATTGACGAAACTGGGGCCAAACTTTTTTACAAGCCAGGCAAGGAGAATCACGTGGCCGATGCTTTATCGCGCCAAAACGTGAATGCCCTACAGAACGGTTACATAAACCAAGGGTCCGATGCGGCCACAATCCACAGTGAGTTATCTCTGACTCACACGATTGACATTACTGATAAACCGTTGAACTGCTTCCGTAACCAAATAGTGTTGGAAGAGGCACGGTATCCGTTAAAAAACAAGTTTACTGTATTCGGCGAAAAAACCCGCCACCAGATAAACTTCACTGACAAGGAGGACTTAGTAGAAACAGTCAAGTCCGTCATAGTCCGAGGCGTATTAAACGCGTTTCACTGCAGTCTGCCAACCTTGGCCAAAATTCAACATGAGGTTGTAAAGGCCTTCCCAGCCACAAAATTCTGGTACTGCAAAAATTTCGTAGCTGACGTATTCAACATTAGTGATAGGAGGGAAATAATCACCAAAGAGCATAACAGAGCCCATAGGGCAGCTCAGGAAAACGTCAAGCATATAATGACGGAGTATTATTTCCCCAAAATGTCCAAGTTAGCCAATGAAATGGTCCTGAATTGTAAAATTTGCGCAAAGGCAAAGTACGACAGGCACCCAAAAAAACCAGGAACTCGGCCCGACGCCGATTCCATCACAGATTGGAGAGATGTTACATGTCGACATCTTTTCCACAGACAAGAAATATTTCCCGCGTGCATAGACAAGCTGTCCAAATTCGCAATGGTACAACCCATTGCATCAAGGACTATAGAGGATTTACGACCCCCCCTATTAATACTAATGAACGTGTTTCCCCGAGCAAGGCAGATCTATTGCGACAATGAGCCTGCACTCAAGTCTGCACTCAAGTCTGAGTCTGGGACCTTATAGTCCCTTCTAAAAAACATTTACGATGTAAACATCGTAAACGCGCCGCCACTTCACAGCACATGGAACGGCCAAGTGGAACGCTTCCATAGCACCCTGTTAGAAATAGCTAGGTGCCTAAAGCTCCAAAGGGGGATCGTGGATACAGTTGACCTTATCCTACAAGCGACTACTGAGTATAACAGTTCGATTCACTCGGTAACAGAGCAAAGACCCAAGTATGTTTTTAATACCGCTTCGCCGGCATGCATTCAGGACATTGCTAGGAAGATAGAGGTAGCTCAGCTCGAGCAAAATGCCCGACTTAATAAAAAACGGCAGAACAGGGTCTTCGAGGTAGGTGAGGCGGTCCTAGTAAAGACCAACCGCAGACTGGGAAACAAACTTTCGCCCCTCTGCGAGGAAAAGGTTGTTGAAGCGGACTTGGGGACAACGGTCCGCATTAAGGGGAGGGTGGTCCTCAAGGACAACCTCCATCGATAATTTGTAGTTTTAATCATTTCCTTTGCAACATCTTAGGCTTATCATCCTGACACTTGTAATCTTGACAACGAAGACGGTACGAACAATGGACACCGTGAATAAAATTCTTAAAATTACAAATGACTAACAGGCTGACACAGGTCATCTGTTTGAAACTCTTACTGCGCGCAATAGAATATTAATTACCGAATTGGGAGCGCTCATGCTCACTTTAACACTTGAAAAAATTGATATCATAAATCCAGCCATTCAGACATCAAATCAATTCTCACTGACCAAATCACAGGGACCTCGATTACAACCTAATGAAAGTGTCTAGCATTAAGGTAGATCGTAAAATAGATATAATCAATTTTAATCATAAGCAAGCTATGCAGAAAGGTCACCATCTTCCCAGTCGCACACAACGGCTAGCTCTCCAGCTACAGAACAACCTGGTAGCCGAATGCAAAGGAAGGGTTGTGGCAGTGACAACTTGCACCCAGAGAGCAGCAGCCACATTCTGCAAGAGGTCTGAGGATGTCACCTGTGCGCAAGGCCTCCACTCAGGCGATATCGCGCATTGCCAGACACAGCCAAGCCACGCCGACCCTGTCACCATAGTTGACGACGGCATCATCATTGTGAATGATCATAGCGCCGCCAGCAGCTGTGACGATTACGCCCCAGTGAGGGTCAATGGAACGAATCTCATCACGTTCCGTTCACACGCCACCGTCGACAGTGCTCGATTCCTAAACCGAACAATATTCAGCTCGCCTCAACGTTAGCGGCCACAACACAACGCTGAGCTTACCTTACTTAGCTCCATCAACGAGGTCAGAGATAGCATCGTCGTCAACATTACTAGTAGTGGCATGCGCCATGGGCTCCGGAATCTACAACTTCACCAGGAGACGTCGCGTTGCCCTACAAATCTCGGAGATCGTCAAGAACTACGACACGACCGAGGACGGTCGGGCTTGAGAGGGGGAGTAGTTAACCACTGACACTGGGCGCGTGCTGACTTATCATATTTGTGAAGTCCACGCCCAGAGTCACAGCTGCAAATGTGTCGCAACAATGATGACAGCTCCAGCGGTAGCTACGAGTGCGTCGCAACAATGATGACAGCTCCAGCGGTAGCTACGAATGTGTCGCAACAATGTTGGCAGCTCCAGCGGCAGCTGCGGATGTACCGTAACAATGTTAGTGGCCGCCGTGATAATGCGGCGCCACACACAAGGAGCAAGTCAGCAGTTCTGAGGAGCACCAGCAACGACGCCGGGGTTCCAAGAACAGAGACGATGACGCTTGCAGAGGCTTTGCACTAGCAACGGTCAACGGCGCTGGAGTTCCATGAATAGCGACGACAGCGCCTGCGCCTGTGCGGCGGCAGCGGCTTTGCAATAGCAACGACCAACGCCGCTGGTGTTCCAAGAACACCAACGACAGCGCCTGCGCCTGCGACGGCGGCAGCGGCTTTGCAATAGCAACGACCAACACCGCTGGTGTTCCAAGAACACCAACGACAGCGCCCGCAACGGTAGCAGCGACTGTGCACTGGCGGCAGCGCTGCGGCAGCGCCGAATCTGCGCTTGGTCGCAGACTTAGTTTTTAATTCTCTAATTGTTAGTCTTAAGCGTGAATTCAATAAACGCGCAGCGTACCGCTCGCAATAATTCTAATCGCTTATTGCTCACTCTTTAATTCGACCAGCTATCGCTGTCGATATTAAACACAAACCTTACGGAGTTATATCAGTGAGCTGGCTAACGCCTCTGACAATGATATTAAATTCCATAATTTATACATATAGACTTAATAATTTGGTATATTATGTAAATATAAATATATAATTTTTTTAGTAACATAATATTTATTTAAGATATAGTGCATATCCTTAGTATTAATTTAAACAATTTTCAAAGAATATTAAAATGCCTAGGACTAACAGAATTTCAGCTTCTAGTAGGTCTCAGAGATAACGTAATAGAAATCTGTTAAATAGGTAAAATGCTGAATATTCTGAGCAGGAGAGGATTAATAATTTAGAGTCTCTACGAGAGCGTAGAGAAAATGAAGAGTTTAGTCAAAGTGAGAGAAATAGAAATAGACAAAGGAACCAAGTTCACAGGAACAATACTTTAAATAGACTGTTAGATCAAAGCCAAAATACCCTTCTTCGAGCTACTCTCAAACAAACTCTCAGACTAGACAGTTGGAGCAATTAGCTGACACTTCGCGTTGTTCAAGACGTAGACAAGACTCTGCTTATAGGGCAAATGAGCAAAGACAGAATACTGAGGACCACGCGACTAGATGAATCAATTCTCCCGTTAGACAACAGGAACAATTCGCTGAGACTTCGCGCCGATCGAGACGCAGACTTGTCTACCGGGTTAATGAATAAAGACAGAATGCTGAGGACCAAGCGGCTAGACGAGCCAATTCTCCCGTTAGGCAACAGGAGCAATTGGCTAAGACTTCGCGCCGTTCGAGACGAAGACAAGACCCAGTCGACCGGGCGAATGAACAAAGACAGAATACTGAGGACCACGAGACTAGATGAATCAATTCTCCCGTTAGACAACAGGAACAATTCGCTGAGACTTCGCGCCGATCGAGACGCAGACTTGTCTACCGGGTTAATGAATAAAGACAGAATGCTGAGGACCAAGCGGCTAGACGAGCCAATTCTCCCGTTAGGCAACAGGAGCAATTGGCTAAGACTTCGCGCCGTTCGAGACGAAGACAAGACCCAGTCGACCGGGCGAATGAACAAAGACAGAATACTGAGGACCACGAGACTAGATGAATCAATTCTCCCGTTAGACAACAGGAGCAATTGGCTGACACTTCGCGCTGATCGAGACGCAGACAAGACCCGGTCTACCGGGTTAATGAATAAAGACAGAATGCTGAGGACCAAGCGGCTAGACGAGCCAATTCTCCCGTTAGGCAACAGGAGCAATTGGCTAAGACTTCGCGCCGTTCGAGACGCAGACAAGACCCGGTCTACCGGGCAAACGAACAAAGACAGAACACCTTACGGCGAGCTGGCCGAAGACATAACATTGGACAGCGCCTTTTAGAAAGAGCAAGAGACAGGAACTTAAGGTCGCAGCTTAGAGACGATCCAATTCGTAGGATCATTGAGCAGGCACGTAATACTAGTGCAAGGCGAAGTGCTCGCATTCAAGCACGACAGGAAGCTTTCGACGCCAATAGAAGCGTATCACAGCGAGTCAATATCGCAATAATGTTGATAATAAGGTAGCTGAGAATAGGCGTAATGCAACTAGAAACAGGATAGAACGTTCTAATATCCTTTCCCAAAATAGATCCCAAAATGTTAGTACTAGTCTTGATGGTCTAATAGCTGCTTTCAATACTACAGTTAAGCAGGGCCCTGATCAGGTCTGCATTAGCTGCAAAGGTTTGTGGTTCCCCCACCAAGTAGATAAAATTTCACGAGAGGCCATTGAAAGCAAGTGTAGTGCAGAAGTCGTTTCAGATATTTTATATCTATCATCTAGACGGAAGTCTGAAAATAACAAATATAACTTCTGCAAGACATGTAGTCATAGTGTAAAGTTAGGCAAAAAACCAAAAGCTTCGATTACTAATGGCCTAGATTTTCCCGATCTTCCCAATTGCTTAAAGGGCTTAACGCCGCTAGAGGAAAGGCTTATCTCCCCACGCCTTCCTTTTATGATCATTAAGTCTTTAGGGTGTGGCCGTCAAAATGCCATAGCGAAGCTGAGGTTGTTAAAATTCATTTGAAGCGTAGGATGGAATATAGTCATGATTTCATGACTGAAACCATTAGGCCATCAAAAGTTGCTGATGCAATTCGATTTTTACTAGACACTGAGCTTTACAGGAAGCACCAGGTTACTGTTAATGAATAGTTCCTTTTCGTCTGACGAAATTCCATTCGTTGCATCAGCTGAAGACAGGGACTTAGTATCAGAATTAGTACAAAGATCTGCTCAAGCCTCAACAAACGAGCAGAATAGTACAGAGCCAGAAGATATCAACCCAGTAGGCCAGGAAACACTTTTAGAAAATGTCCCTGTAGAAAATATCGCTATGCAAAGGATAGTTATAGCCCCTGGAGAAGGTCAGCGTGCATTAGACATGATCGAAGATTGCGATTCAGAGGAGATGGCCTTCCCAACTATCTTTGCAGGCGAAAAAAGAAAGTGCAAGGAAACTTTTACAACTATAGTTAGGTCAGAACTTAGAAATTTCGATAGAAGAGGTTGTAGAATTGATAAATTATTTCTTAACTTTAAGAAGTTAGAAATGATTAATATTAGAAAAAATACTTCGATTTTCTTACGTAAGCACAGCGCCACTCACGGCATTACAGCAGCAAACGCTCTTAATGAAGAGCAAATAGATCAATTAGGCAGCGGCTTTGCAATAGCAACGACCAACACCGCTGGTGTTCCAAGAACACCAACGACAGCGCCCGCAACGGTAGCAGCGACTGTGCACTGGCGGCAGCGCTGCGGCAGCGCCGAATCTGCGCTTGGTCGCAGACTTAGTTTTTAATTCTCTAATTGTTAGTCTTAAGTGTGAATTCAATAAACGCGCAGCGTACCGCTCGCAATAATTCTAATCGCTTATTGCTCACTCTTTAATTCGACCAGCTATCGCTGTCGATATTAAACACAAACCTTACGGAGTTATATCAGTGAGCTGGCTAACGCCTCTGACAATGATATTAAATTCCATAATTTATACATATAGACTTAATAATTTGGTATATTATGTAAATATAAATATATAATTTTTTTAGTAACATAATATTTATTTAAGATATAGTGCATATCCTTAGTATTAATTTAAACAATTTTCAAAGAATATTAAAATGCCTAGGACTAACAGAATTTCAGCTTCTAGTAGGTCTCAGAGATAACGTAATAGAAATCTGTTAAATAGGTAAAATGCTGAATATTCTGAGCAGGAGAGGATTAATAATTTAGAGTCTCTACGAGAGCGTAGAGAAAATGAAGAGTTTAGTCAAAGTGAGAGAAATAGAAATAGACAAAGGAACCAAGTTCACAGGAACAATACTTTAAATAGACTGTTAGATCAAAGCCAAAATACCCTTCTTCGAGCTACTCTCAAACAAACTCTCAGACTAGACAGTTGGAGCAATTAGCTGACACTTCGCGTTGTTCAAGACGTAGACAAGACTCTGCTTATAGGGCAAATGAGCAAAGACAGAATACTGAGGACCACGCGACTAGATGAATCAATTCTCCCGTTAGACAACAGGAACAATTCGCTGAGACTTCGCGCCGATCGAGACGCAGACTTGTCTACCGGGTTAATGAATAAAGACAGAATGCTGAGGACCAAGCGGCTAGACGAGCCAATTCTCCCGTTAGGCAACAGGAGCAATTGGCTAAGACTTCGCGCCGTTCGAGACGAAGACAAGACCCAGTCGACCGGGCGAATGAACAAAGACAGAATACTGAGGACCACGAGACTAGATGAATCAATTCTCCCGTTAGACAACAGGAGCAATTGGCTGACACTTCGCGCTGATCGAGACGCAGACAAGACCCGGTCTACCGGGTTAATGAATAAAGACAGAATGCTGAGGACCAAGCGGCTAGACGAGCCAATTCTCCCGTTAGGCAACAGGAGCAATTGGCTAAGACTTCGCGCCGTTCGAGACGCAGACAAGACCCGGTCTACCGGGCAAACGAACAAAGACAGAACACCTTACGGCGAGCTGGCCGAAGACATAACATTGGACAGCGCCTTTTAGAAAGAGCAAGAGACAGGAACTTAAGGTCGCAGCTTAGAGACGATCCAATTCGTAGGATCATTGAGCAGGCACGTAATACTAGTGCAAGGCGAAGTGCTCGCATTCAAGCACGACAGGAAGCTTTCGACGCCAATAGAAGCGTATCACAGCGAGAAGGAGAAGGAGAAGGAGAAGGAGAAGGAGAAGGAGAAGGAGAAGGAGAAGGAAAAGGAGAAGCCAATATCGCAATAATGTTGATAATAGAGTAGCTGAGAATAGGCGTAATGCAACTAGAAACAGGATAGAACGTTCTAATATCCTTTCCCAAAATAGATCCCAAAATGTTAGTACTAGTCTTGATGGTCTAATAGCTGCTTTCAATACTACAGTTAAGCAGGGCCCTGATCAGGTCTGCATTAGCTGCAAAGGTTTGTGGTTCCCCCACCAAGTAGATAAAATTTCACGAGAGGCCATTGAAAGCAAGTGTAGTGCAGAAGTCGTTTCAGATATTTTATATCTATCATCTAGATTTCCGTCTGAAAATAACAAATATAACTTCTGCAAGACATGTAGTCATAGTGTAAAGTTAGGCAAAAAACCAAAAGCTTCGATTACTAATGGCCTAGATTTTCCCGATCTTCCCAATTGCTTAAAGGGCTTAACGCCGCTAGAGGAAAGGCTTATCTCCCCACGCCTTCCTTTTATGATCATTAAGTCTTTAGGGTGTGGCCATCAAAATGCCATAGCGAAGCTGAGGTTGTTAAAATTCATTTGAAGCGTAGGATGGAATATAGTCATGATTTCATGACTGAAACCATTAGGCCATCAAAAGTTGCTGATGCAATTCGATTTTTACTAGACACTGAGCTTTACAGGAAGCACCAGGTTACTGTTAATGAATAGTTCCTTTTCGTCTGACGAAATTCCATTCGTTGCATCAGCTGAAGACAGGGACTTAGTATCAGAATTAGTACAAAGATCTGCTCAAGCCTCAACAAACGAGCAGAATAGTACAGAGCCAGAAGATATCAACCCAGTAGGCCAGGAAACACTTTTAGAAAATGTCCCTGTAGAAAATATCGCTATGCAAAGGATAGTTATAGCCCCTGGAGAAGGTCAGCGTGCATTAGACATGATCGAAGATTGCGATTCAGAGGAGATGGCCTTCCCAACTATCTTTGCAGGCGAAAAAAGAAAGTGCAAGGAAACTTTTACAACTATAGTTAGGTCAGAACTTAGAAATTTCGATAGAAGAGGTTGTAGAATTGATAAATTATTTCTTAACTTTAAGAAGTTAGAAATGATTAATATTAGAAAAAATACTTCGATTTTCTTACGTAAGCACAGCGCCACTCACGGCATTACAGCAGCAAACGCTCTTAATGAAGAGCAAATAGATCAATTAGGCAGCGGCTTTGCAATAGCAACGACCAACACCGCTGGTGTTCCAAGAACACCAACGACAGCGCCCGCAACGGTAGCAGCGACTGTGCACTGGCGGCAGCGCTGCGGCAGCGCCGAATCTGCGCTTGGTCGCAGACTTAGTTTTTAATTCTCTAATTGTTAGTCTTAAGTGTGAATTCAATAAACGCGCAGCGTACCGCTCGCAATAATTCTAATCGCTTATTGCTCACTCTTTAATTCGACCAGCTATCGCTGTCGATATTAAACACAAACCTTACGGAGTTATATCAGTGAGCTGGCTAACGCCTCTGACAATGATATTAAATTCCATAATTTATACATATAGACTTAATAATTTGGTATATTATGTAAATATAAATATATAATTTTTTTAGTAACATAATATTTATTTAAGATATAGTGCATATCCTTAGTATTAATTTAAACAATTTTCAAAGAATATTAAAATGCCTAGGACTAACAGAATTTCAGCTTCTAGTAGGTCTCAGAGATAACGTAATAGAAATCTGTTAAATAGGTAAAATGCTGAATATTCTGAGCAGGAGAGGATTAATAATTTAGAGTCTCTACGAGAGCGTAGAGAAAATGAAGAGTTTAGTCAAAGTGAGAGAAATAGAAATAGACAAAGGAACCAAGTTCACAGGAACAATACTTTAAATAGACTGTTAGATCAAAGCCAAAATACCCTTCTTCGAGCTACTCTCAAACAAACTCTCAGACTAGACAGTTGGAGCAATTAGCTGACACTTCGCGTTGTTCAAGACGTAGACAAGACTCTGCTTATAGGGCAAATGAGCAAAGACAGAATACTGAGGACCACGCGACTAGATGAATCAATTCTCCCGTTAGACAACAGGAACAATTCGCTGAGACTTCGCGCCGATCGAGACGCAGACTTGTCTACCGGGTTCAGGAATAAAGACAGAATGCTGAGGACCAAGCGGCTAGACGAGCCAATTCTCCCGTTAGGCAACAGGAGCAATTGGCTAAGACTTCGCGCCGTTCGAGACGAAGACAAGACCCAGTCGACCGGGCGAATGAACAAAGACAGAATACTGAGGACCACGAGACTAGATGAATCAATTCTCCCGTTAGACAACAGGAGCAATTGGCTGACACTTCGCGCTGATCGAGACGCAGACAAGACCCGGTCTACCGGGTTAATGAATAAAGACAGAATGCTGAGGACCAAGCGGCTAGACGAGCCAATTCTCCCGTTAGGCAACAGGAGCAATTGGCTAAGACTTCGCGCCGTTCGAGACGCAGACAAGACCCGGTCTACCGGGCAAACGAACAAAGACAGAACACCTTACGGCGAGCTGGCCGAGGACATAACATTGGACAGCGCCTTTTAGAAAGAGCAAGAGACAGGAACTTAAGGTCGCAGCTTAGAGACGATCCAATTCGTAGGATCATTGAGCAGGCACGTAATACTAGTGCAAGGCGAAGTGCTCGCATTCAAGCACGACAGGAAGCTTTCGACGCCAATAGAAGCGTATCACAGCGAGAAGGAGAAGGAGAAGGAGAAGGAGAAGGAGAAGGAGAAGGAGAAGCCAATATCGCAATAATGTTGATAATAGAGTAGCTGAGAATAGGCGTAATGCAACTAGAAACAGGATAGAACGTTCTAATATCCTTTCCCAAAATAGATCCCAAAATGTTAGTACTAGTCTTGATGGTCTAATAGCTGCTTTCAATACTACAGTTAAGCAGGGCCCTGATCAGGTCTGCATTAGCTGCAAAGGTTTGTGGTTCCCCCACCAAGTAGATAAAATTTCACGAGAGGCCATTGAAAGCAAGTGTAGTGCAGAAGTCGTTTCAGATATTTTATATCTATCATCTAGATTTCCGTCTGAAAATAACAAATATAACTTCTGCAAGACATGTAGTCATAGTGTAAAGTTAGGCAAAAAACCAAAAGCTTCGATTACTAATGGCCTAGATTTTCCCGATCTTCCCAATTGCTTAAAGGGCTTAACGCCGCTAGAGGAAAGGCTTATCTCCCCACGCCTTCCTTTTATGATCATTAAGTCTTTAGGGTGTGGCCATCAAAATGCCATAGCGAAGCTGAGGTTGTTAAAATTCATTTGAAGCGTAGGATGGAATATAGTCATGATTTCATGACTGAAACCATTAGGCCATCAAAAGTTGCTGATGCAATTCGATTTTTACTAGACACTGAGCTTTACAGGAAGCACCAGGTTACTGTTAATGAATAGTTCCTTTTCGTCTGACGAAATTCCATTCGTTGCATCAGCTGAAGACAGGGACTTAGTATCAGAATTAGTACAAAGATCTGCTCAAGCCTCAACAAACGAGCAGAATAGTACAGAGCCAGAAGATATCAACCCAGTAGGCCAGGAAACACTTTTAGAAAATGTCCCTGTAGAAAATATCGCTATGCAAAGGATAGTTATAGCCCCTGGAGAAGGTCAGCGTGCATTAGACATGATCGAAGATTGCGATTCAGAGGAGATGGCCTTCCCAACTATCTTTGCAGGCGAAAAAAGAAAGTGCAAGGAAACTTTTACAACTATAGTTAGGTCAGAACTTAGAAATTTCGATAGAAGAGGTTGTAGAATTGATAAATTATTTCTTAACTTTAAGAAGTTAGAAATGATTAATATTAGAAAAAATACTTCGTTTTTCTTACGTAAGCACAGCGCCACTCACGGCATTACAGCAGCAAACGCTCTTAATGAAGAGCAAATAGATCAATTAGTTCGCCATGATGATGGCTATAGAGTTTTGAAAGGTATTAGGACTTCGCCTGCTCACTGGGAAGCAGAAAAGAAGAAAGTTGTGGCTATGATTAGGCAGTTTGGTCTTCCGACCTTTATTATCACATTTTCGGCAGCAGAAACTAGGTGGACGGAGCTTTTAGTTATTCTTTCTAGAAACGTAGATAAAGTAGAGATTTCAGAAGAAGCAGCAGGCTGCTTAAGTTTTGAGAATAAGGCCCGTCTAATTAGAGCCTATCCTGACACTTGCGCTAGGTATTTTGATTTTCGCTATAGACAGGTTTTGAAGCTAATGAAGAAGGAAAATGGTGTTTTTGGTAGGCATTAGGTTCTAAAGTTTTATTGGCGAGTTGAGTTCCAACAAAGGGGCCCCCGCATATTCACGGCATGTTTTGGCTGAAAGATGCCCCCAAGCTTGACTCCACTGATGAGTCAAGCATTCTTAGAGTAAAGTCTTTTATTGATCAGTTTATCACAACTTATACTGATTGCCCGGATATGGCTCCATATTTGGAGTATCAAATCCACAATCACGGCCATTCATGTAGGCGAGAAGTTAGTGCACAAAAAATATGTAGATTCGGTATTCCGTACCCGTCTATGCCCCAAAGAGAAATTTTGTTTCCCTTAGAAGAGAATGCTCAAAATATAAATGAACATCCTAGAAATTTCGAAAAAATTCAGGGCTTCTTGGAGAATTCGTTTGATCGTGAAACCATAGACTCTCTTAATAATTTCAATAGCTTTTTGTCCCACGATCAACTTAACCTTAGTTATGAGTGTTATGTTCAAGCACTTAGGCCTAGAAGAACTAGAAGACATCAAGAAGAAATATATTTAAAGCGTTCATTCGCAGCAATTAAGCTTAACGCTTATAATAAGCATCTCCTTCAACTGCAGCGAGCTAACATAGAAATACAGTTTATGTTAGATCCCTTTGCTTGCTGCAGTTACGTCGTTAATTATATTAACAAAATTAATGCGTGAAGCAGTTAGTGAGATTAGTAGGCGCAATGTAACGAATAAACAAAAGTTACAACACATAGGGCACAAATATATTTCGGGCACTGAAATATCTGCCCAAGAAGCCGTATACTGCTGTTTAGGTATGCACCTGTCCGAAAGCAGTAACGCAGAAGTATATATTAATACTTCATTGCCAGAGCATCGGGTTAGGATGCTAAAGAGTAGACAACAATTATGGCTCTACAGACATATTTTTATTAGGGCTCTTAGAGCATTATGTTCAGCGTCCAGACGCTTTAGATAGTTTATGTCTGGCTGATTTTGCTACTTTTTATAGTTTCAGCAAACAGCATGGTGGAGCTCGCCAAGCCTTAGAAGAACAGGATGACCCTGAAGCACCAACATTCGATTCAGTAGTTTTTGCCCTTCGCAATGGTAGTGGTTTTGTTAGAAAGAGACGCTCTCCTAGTATTATTAGGTATAGTAGATTTAATATTAATACTGCGAAGAGCCAATACTTTAGGGAATTAGTTATGTTATATGTCCCATGTAGAGACGAGGAGGCAGAACTAATAAAAAGAGACTGCGAGTTGTTTTGTATTCAAAATCTGGAGTTAGTTGAGACAAACCGTAGGAAGTATAATAGCTTAGATGATAGTGAGCTCCAGGAAGCTCTTAACAACGCAGTGCAGGATGAGAATGAGGGCAATATTGAGAATAGAGAGGTAGTTGACGATAGATTTAGAGTGTTAGGGTTGCCAGAAATAGATCCTAGATTGAATGTCTTAAATATTAATGAAAGAGATAAGAATCAGGACTTAGAAAATAACCAAGTTATTGAGCTTCCAGCTTTGCTTCCGTCCGATAGAATACTAGATATTGTTAGGTCTTTAAATTTAAAGCAGAAGACTTACTTTACACATGTATTTCACAATGTGAAAAGTAAGTCAACATTTTACGAATTCGTTGGAGGTGGTGCTGGTGTCGGAAAAGCCGACTAATCACCTCCATTTTCCAATCATTATCCCATATATTCAATAGTAGGCCTGGGAGTAATGATTCACCTAAAATTCTGCCTCCAAAAAATGATGATAAGGTCCAAAAACAAATTGTCCGATTGCGCACTGAAAAGCTACTTTGATCACATTATGATCACTTAGTTGACAGTTCCACCTTAGATATTTTCTTCCATAACACACAATTAATTGCATTAATTGTCATATTGAAGACATTCGATCTGATAGACTAATGCTTCAGCCGTCCTTTCTATGTTTCGTTGAAGCGTCTTCTTACGCAAATGAAAACGTAAATATTCCAGGGTTTAGTAATGTTGTCCGTCTAGATTGCGAGGTAATACCTAACGCAAGACGACCTAAGAGGGGTATCATCATTTATGTTAGGGACACAATTTTAGAAAATATAACAAGCTACTTGAGCGTTAGGAAAGTAAGCGGATCGTCAGTATTTGATTATGCCGTGCTTAGGTTTAAGTTTTGTTAAGTTAAGTTTTGTAGTTGTTTACAAAAGTCCGTCTTATCCAGTCCGACTATTTAATTCAGAATTTCAGGATCTATTTCTAAAATACCCGTTTTTATTAGTAAACTGCCTCATTTTAGGAGATTTTAATTTGTGTTTGAGCAAGTTAGAATCAGCTAGGATTTTATATGATGAATTAGTTGGCAGAAGCTTCAGAAGCTTATTAGATTTGAAAATGCCTACAACCAATTGTGATTCGCACATTGATTGGGCAAATCTATCGAGTGAATACATCAGCGCTAGGACTTTCGAAATAGTTTATAGTTACCACAGTGGTATTTCTTTAAGTATTTAGAATAGGGAACTGTAGTGTAAATAATTATAAGTATGTATATATGTAAATAAGTTTTATATTTAATTAACGTTTTAAAAATATATTTTAACTTATTAACTTTGTGTCTTTATTTGTATAGTTCAGGATAGTTTCTAGTCGAGCACTCTCGACTAGAGTTTTCTTACTAGTTTTCTTTTTATACCCTGAACCCATTGAAAATGGGAAAACAGGGTATAATGGTTTTGTTAAAATGTATGTAACAGCCAGAAGGAGGCGTGGTAGACCCCATAAAGTATATATATTCTTAATCAGCTCGACGAACTGAGTTGATATAGCCATGTCCGTCTGTCCGTCTGTCCGTCCGTCCATCTGTCTGTATGTATGAACGCGTCGATCTCAGAATCTATAAGAGCTAGAGACTTGAAATTTTTTATGTAGATCCGTGTATAGCACGCGCAGATCGAGTTTTTTTCAAAAAATCGAAAAATTTGATCGTTTTAAAGTTATTGATTTAAAATGTTATCGAAATGCAGTTATACATTTTTATCTCCTACATCTTTAAAGCTAAAGTCTCCAAATTTGGTATATAGTATAATGTGGAGTATACAATACAATTAAGATTTTTGTCAGATTTTTAATAGCATCCCCCCTTTCCTTCCCTTCCCCCTAAATTTGTAAAAACCGTATTTCAAATACTAGAGACTCTGGCAAATACATACATATGAATGACATAATTACGCTGTGAAAGTTTGATTAAGAATGTCCATCTACAAAAGAAGTTGTTAAGCATTTCATTTCCCATAGTATAGCCTATGAGCGCAGCCCACGCTCAGTCGCTGCTCTAACTGCGCAGTCAGCAGAGCGCGTGCTTATGCGTATTTGTGTGTGCATGTATTGCTTCTATACATGTATATGTTAAATAAGGATAGAATGTTTGGCATATCGGCTCTTCGCAGGATTCAGGGGATCTCCTAGTCGGGTACCGCCGACTAGAGCTTTCTTGCTTGTTTCTTTCTTTCTTTCTCTTTTCATCTTTCTTTCTTGCTCTTTCTTTCTTTTTATACCCTGAACCCATTGAAAATGGGAAATCAGGGTATAATGGTTTTGTGAAAATGTATGTAACAGGCAGAAGGAGACATCGCAGACCCCATAAAGTATATATATTCTTGATCAGCTCGATGAGTTGAGTTGAAATAGCTCTGTCCGTCTGTCCGTATGAACGCAGGGATCTCGTAAACCACAAAAGCTAGAGATTTGAAATTTTCAGAGTATTCTTGTGTGTGGCCTATAGATTTTCGATAACTCATCCCGTTTCCTTATTATCGATAAAAATCGATAACTTTTTTCGGTTAAGCATACCGTAAAAGCCAGAAACTTCAAATTTACAGTGTAGATCCGTGTAATGATCGCGGACATTATGTAATTTTTGGATTTTGAATGCCACGCCCCCTTCGCCCCAAATTTGCAAAATTCGTATTTTAAATACTATAAACTTGTGCTTTGGCAAATACATCCATATGAATGACATATATACGCTGTGAAAGTTAGATTGAGAAAGTCCATCCCAAGCAAAAGTTATTAAACATTTAATTTCCCATACAATAGGCATATTGCAGTCCGAGCGCAGTCGATGCGCTGACTGTGCAGTCAGCAGAGCGCGTGCTTATGCTTGCGTGCGTATGCATGTGTGTATGTGTGTGTGTTGCTCGCAATGTTTGTATATGGAAAATAAGCATAGCATGTTGGGAAGATTGGCTCTTCGCAGGGTTCAGGGTATCTCGTAGTCGAGCCGTCTCAACTAGAGCACTCTTACTTGTTTTCTTTCTTTCTTTCTCTTTCTTTCTTTCTCTTCCTTTCATTCTCTTTCTTTCTTTCTCTTTCTTTCATTCTCTTTCTTTCTTTCTCTTTCTTTCTTTTTTTCTTTCTTCCTCTTTCTTGATTTCTCTTTCTTTCTTTCTCTTTATTTCTTTCTCTTTATTTCTTTCTCTTTATTTCTTTCTCTTTCTTTCATTCTCTTTCTTTCTCTTGCTTTCTTTTATTTTCCTTCTCTTTCTTTCTCTCTCTTTCTTTTTCTTTCTTTTTTCTCGTTCTTTATCTCTCCTTCTTTCTCTTTCTTTCATTCTCTCTTTCTCTTTCCTTTTATACCCTGAATCCATTGAAAATGGGAAATCAGGGTATAATGGTTTTGTTAAAATGTATGTGACAGGCAGAAGGAGGCGTGGCAGACCCCATATATTCTTGATCAGGGCGAGGAGCTGAGTTGATTGAGCCCTGTCCGTCTGTCCGCCCGTCCGTCTGACCGTTCGTCCGTCTGTCCGTATGTTTGAACGCGTCGATCTCAGAATGTATAAGAGCTAGAGACTTAAATATTTATTATGTAGGTCCATACATAGCACGCGCAGATCGAGTTTGTTTCAAAAATTCGATAACTTTGATCGTTTTAATGTTATCGATTAAAAACGAAATCTAAATCCAGTAATTAAATTATATCTCCTACCTCTTAATAGCTAGAACTTTCAAGTTTTGCATTTAGTTTTACAAGTTTTTTATGCAATTTTGGTTTTTGTTATATTTTGGATACCATGCCTCCTTCGCCCCAAATTTTCAAAAACCGTATTTCAAATACTAGAGACTCTGGCAAATACATACATATGAATGACATAATTACGCTGTGAAAGTTTGATTAAGAATGTCCATCTACAAAAGAAGTTGTTAAGCATTTCATTTCCCATAGTATAGCCTATGAGCGCAGCCCACGCTCAGTCGCTGCTCTAACTGCGCAGTCAGCAGAGCGCGTGCTTATGCGTATGAGTATCTGTGTATGTGTGTGTGCATGTATTGCTTGTATATACAGTTTGTCAAGAAACACTTTACACACGGAGAAAAAACTACATTTTTTGACTTAAGATGCAAAAATAATAACCTTATATTCAAATAATGGAAATTTTTTTGATGCTAAGCTGTTTAATGATCAATTTTAAGTTTAACTATCAAAAACAGATAGCAAAACTTAAAGTGTGTTACAAAATAAACAACAAAAACTAAGATGACTCACTTTTCAAGCTGTCAAGAAACTGTTTACACATTGCGTTTTCGGATTCAGTTTTGCTCTAATTCTTGGAAACAACGGTGCCCTTCTGTGATCTATGCTTTTTGTGTCTCTTAATACATGTTTATTTTTGCATATCTTTCAATTTGGTTATGAATTTTGGCAGAAATATCATCTAAAAGTGAATTACTTTAATTTTTATAATGCCTGGCATAAGATTAAGCTTTGATGTAGTCCAACTAATTTATTATAATCACAAGCTGGGAAAATTTGTTTCAGAATTAGTTGAAGAGTTATCTGTTTCTAGGAAAATAAGTTACAATGCCAAAAATCGCGCGGAAAACGAAGGCAGACTTGAAGAAAAGGGCACAGGTGGGCGTAAAAGCTAGGGTTACAGTCAGACAGACCGCTTAATTAAGCGGAAGATTGACCAAAATCGGAAAATATCAGTACGGACACTTGCCGACGACCTTAAGGAAGAATTGGAATTAGATGGGTCACTTAAAGCAGTACTCTAGGCCACCCTACGGCATAGGTAAAATAAGTTTGCAGCATCGGCTCTTCGCAGGGTTCAGGGGATCTCCTAGTCGGGTACCGCCGACTAGAACTTTCTTACTTGTTCTTTCTCTCTCTTTGTTTCTCTTTCTTTCTTTCTCTTTCTTTCTTTCTTTATTTCTTTCGTTTTTTCTCTTTCATTTTTCCTCTTTCTTTCTATTTATTTTTTCTTATTTCTCTTTCTCTCTCTTTCTTTCTTTCGCTTTCTTTCTTTCATTTTCTTTCTCTTTCTTTCTCTTTCTCTCTCTTTCTTTCTCTCTCTTTCTTTCTCGTTCTCTCTCTTTCTCTTGCTTTCTTTCTCATTCTTTCTTTCTCTGTCTTTCGTTCTCTTTCTTTCTTTCTCTTTCATTCATTGTCTTTCTTTCTTTCTCTTACTTTCTTTCACTTTAATTCTTTCTCTTTCTTTCTTTCTCTGTCTTTCTTTATCTTTCTTTCTTTCTCTTTCATTCTTTGTCTTTCTTTCTTTTTCTTTCTGTCTTTCACTTTCATTCTTTCACTTTCATTCTTTCTTTTTCATTCTTTCTCTATCTTTCTTTCTCTTCCTTTCTCTTTCTGTCTTTTTCTTTCTCTTTCTTTATTTCTCTTTCTTTCTTTCTTTCTCTTTTCTTCTTTCTTTCTTTCTCTTTCTTTCTTTCTTGCTTTTTTTTCTTTCTTTCTTTCTCTTTTTTTACTCATTCACAAAGTGAAATGAGTATATTGGTTTTGTGCAATGTCCGTCACGCTGTCCGTCCGTCTGTCCGTATGAACGGTAACCATTTGCACAGTTTTGAAGCTAGAGAGTTGAAATTTGGAATATATACTCGTGTATACCCTCGAATTATAAAGTGTCAAGATTTTCCCGATACGCCCACTAGGGGCGTGGCAAATCGGGAAATGCATTTTCCGATATCTCAGAAACACTACTTTTAGAAGTTCTAGAGAGTTTCAATTTGGAATATATACTCGTGTTGACAACTCAAGATGAAAAAGCTATGGCGGGTATATCTACTCCCATTGGGGACGTGGCAAATCGGCTAAAGCTGTATCTTCTACAGTTTTAAAGCTAAAACGCCCAAATTTGGCACGTAGGTTACTGATACGATCCTATGAAGATCGACCAAAAATCTATATATCCACGCCTACTAGGGGCGTGGCAAATCGGATCTGACTATAAAGTGATTTTTCAAATTCTGCCATATTTTGAGCACTATTGATGCTAGACACTTGAAATTTGGTATATATACTCGGGTTGACAACCCAAGTTGAAAAAGATATGGCGGATATATCTACGCCCATAGGGGGCATGGCAAACCGCAAAAGTTTATAGCTCCTACAGTTTAAGAGCTAGAAGCTTCAAAATTGAATGGTTGAAATACTGGTGAGCTCCTGTATCGAGGACCCAAAAATAATTTTTACGCCCCTTTTGAGGCATGCCCGGCTAAATAATGCCCTGTAATTTTCGCATTTTTTGAGTGTAAGCATCCAAATTTCACACTTATGTTACCCTTCACTATTTCTAAGAACTGGCCGAAAATTATATGTCTCCGCCCACTGGGGGCGTGAAAAATCAGGAATAACTGTACGTTTTTCCGATTCTCAGTGAGAAAATCAAAATTTTATGACGATATTACTGCTGATCTCTGCTATTGATTTAAAAAAAATTTTATATGTACAAACTTACTGTGGGCGTGGCAATGGGCGTGATCTGTGCGGGTGTGATGAGTATTCCGCAGTCGGTAGCGCCCGACTGCAACGTTCTTACTTGTTATACCCTGAACCCATTGAAAATGGGAACTCATTGTATAATGTTTTTGTTAAAATGTATGTAACAGGCAGAAGGAGGCGTGGCAGACCCCATAAAGTATATATATTCCTGATCAGCCCGATGAACTGAGTCGATTTAGCCCTGTCCGTCTGTCGGTCCGTCCGGCTGTCCGTCTTTCCGTATGTTTGAACGCGTCGATCTCAGAATCTATAAGAGCTTGAGACTTCATGTAGGTCCACATAGCACGCGCAGATCGAGTTTGTTTCAAAAAATCGATAACTGTTCCCGTTTTAAAGTTATCGATATAAAACTTTATCGTAATTCAGTTATGAAATTATATCTCGTACGCCTTTAGAGCTAGAGTCTCCAAATTTTGCATTTAGCTTAATGTGTATTTTAAACAATTTGGTTTTTCTTAAATTTTGGATACCGGCTCCAAATTTTACAAAATTCTTAAAATTTAAGATCAGTTGCAATTATAGGCAATATGTGAATGAGTTTGCATTTTGTATAAAGTGAGAAATATTCAGTAGAATATTTAGATTATATGCGGAAAATTTCATTAATATCTATTAAGTAACGCAGAAGTTATTGAAGAAAACGTTTGGCTAATTACCAAAAGCACGTGGCAGCAGCGCCACTGTTTTACGCAGTTTTCCTATACATGTGAACAAATACATACATACGTATGTACATTGAAATGCATGCATTCTGGAATATTCTAAGCATCGTTAGTTGAGAGGCTCTAGGTTCGACGCCCCGGCAAGACAAGATATTTTATTTTTATTATACCCTGAACCCATTGAAAATGGGAAATCAGGGTATAATGGTTTTGTGAAAATGTATGTAACAGGCAGAAGGAGACATCACAGACCCCATAAAGTATATATATTCTTGATCAGCTCGATGAGCTGAGTTGAAATAGCCCTGTCCGTCTGTCCGTCCGTCCGTCCGTCCGTCCGTCCGTCCGTCCGTCCGTATGAACGCAGCGATCTCGTAAACCACAAAAGCTAGATATCTGAAATTTTCAGAGAATACTCGTCTATAGCCTACGCAGTACGAGTTAAGCATACCGTAAGAATTAGAGACTAAAAATTTACTGTGTAGGTCCGTGTAATGAATGCGGAGATTTTGTCATTTTTGGTTTTTGGATGTCACGACCCAATTCGAAAAATTCGTATTTCAAATACTAGAGACTTGTGCTTTAGCAAATACGCACATATGAATGACATAATTACGCTGTGAAAGTTTGATTAAGAAAGATCATCCACAAAAAAAGTTATTAAACATTTAATTTCCCATACAATAGGCATATCGCCGCGCTGACTGCGCGATCAGCAGAGTGCGTGCTTATGCGTGCGTGCGTATGCATGTGTGTATGTGTGTGTGTTGCTAGCAATATTTGTAGTCGAGCCGTCTTGACTAGAGCATTCTTACTTGTTTATTTATTTTTTTTAATAAGATTTTCTCTTTTTTTAAATAATCAAATTTAATTATTAAGATACGGGCTGAAATAATTTAGGAAACAGTAGAAAAATCTTTCAAAAATCTATTTAAAGCAGTAGACGGATTGATTTCAAATGCATGTATATATTTATTTATTTATTTTTTGTTAAAGTCTATTCAACAAATGGCTAGTTAATGGCCATTTTTGTGTGTTTTAATTGTATTAGTATTGCATTTGCAACCCCGTTAACAAGTTTCACGGTGGCTCTGAAGAATGAGACGATGGCATATAGGAGTAATGCGTGTGTGATTTTGGAGTTCGATCCGAGTTAAAGTTTTTTTTTTTATTTTAAAAATATGTGCGAGTACGTTTACAACCAGATATGTATATATTTTTGTTTGTTTTCTATTTCCTTTTTTTTTGAAAATATGATACAAAGTCCTCATAGTATAGAATGTTCCCAACTGCAATTAATAAAAGCGTGTAGCGCCATATGTTCATTTGTTTTGACAATACATACTTACATATGTACATAAATTATAAGCTATGAATAGTACATACATATAGTGACATAATCATATTGATTACGTCCACAATATCCAAAAGCTGTTCCCATTCACAAGCTCGCAACATGCATCAACCACAAATAAACATTTGTTCCTAGCAACATGCATCATCCGAAAGTTGCAAACATTCTAATAGAGCTCACTCAATTGTACTGCGAAACAATACACACACACTTTGACTCCAATCCAGAATAAACCGGATAGCCAAATCAAACAAACGACTGGCGCAGAATTGGGAAAAATGCCGTTGCACGTTGCTGCCGCACAACAACAAAAAATAGCAAAAGAACAAATTCTGAGAATAACGCGTCCGACGGTCACCAAGAGTAACGGTTGCATCGACGCGTCATGTTGCTGCTGCGTAATTTCAACAGCATATAAATAAGCCTATGATGAAATTGTCTTTAGTCTTAAGCTAATATTCAATAAAGCAAGTTGTCAAAATCAATCTTTGACTTCGTCTTTTAAACAAAAGCAAGTTGTCATAATCCTAACTTTGACTTCGTCTATTAAATTAAAGCAAGTTGTCATAATCTAACTTTGACTTCGTCTTTTAAATTATATTAGTGTTGCCGTTAGCCTGTGTCGCGGCATTAGTTCGACTCAAACACACAGTAAATATTTAACTAAATATTTAATTGGAGCAGCCGGTAGGATAGCAATAAATTGTGGATCTTGTTGCAATAACTAAGTTATTAATTCTTGTGCCCCGTTTACTGCTATCCGCTAAACAACTAACGCAAATACAACCCACGCGACGGTCAATATCGCGTCAAGTTTTTTAAATAAAACCTCGACAGTGACGTGTATACCAAAATTCGCATATTGCCAAAGCCGCAGATTGTGCAAAAAACTTGAAAACAATTCAAGAAGACGCGATAGAATTCGAAGAGAACATAATTCCAGAAGCTTCTGGTTATCTCACGAAAATTCGAAAGAGCTATCTGTGCAAACAAACTGAACTTAAAATTAAGTGAATACAATTAAATAAATAAGAATTTACAATAAAAACAAACTCAACTTAAAATTAAGTGAATACAATTAAACAAATAAGAATTTACAATACAAACAAACTGAACTTAAAATTAAGTGAATACAATTAAACAAATGATAATTTACAGCAAAAACAAACTGAACTTAGAACTAAGTGAATACAATTAAACAAATAATAATTTACAATAAAAAGAAACTGAACTTAAAATGAAGTGAATACAATTAAACAAATAATAATTTACAATAAAAGGAACCAAACTGAACTTAAAATTAAGTGAATAAAATTAAACAAACAATAATTTACAATAAAAAGAAACTGAACTTATAATTAAGTGAAAAAAAAAATATAAATAAATAAATAAATAAAATAAATAAATAAAAATAAATAAATAAAAAAACAAGTAAGAAAACTCTAGTCGAGAGTGCTCGACTAGAAACTACCCTGAACCAAACAAATAAAAACACACAGTTAGTAAGCTAAAATAATAAAATAAAAATATATTTTTCAAATGTTAATTAAATATAAAACTTATTTACATATATGTACACTTATAGTTATTTACACTAAAGTTCCCTATCCTGAATACTTAAAGAAATACCACTGTGGTAACTATAAACTGTTTCAAAAGTCCTAGCGCTAATGTATTCACTCGGTAGATTTGAAAACGCCCAATCAATGTGCGAATCACAATTGGTTGTAGACGTTTTCAATTCTAATAAGCTTCTGAAGCTTCTGCCAACTAGCTCATCATATAACATCCTAGCTGATTCTAACTTGCTCAAACACAAATTAAAATCTCCTAAAATAAGGCAATTTTCTAATAAAAATGGATATTGCAGAAATAGATCCTGAAACTCTGAATAAAACAGTCGGACTGGATAGGACGGACTTTTATATACAACTACAAAACTTAACGATTTATACCTAAACACGGCATATTCAAACACTGACGATCCGCTTACTTTCCTAACGCTCAAGCAGCTTGTTATATTTTCTAAAATTGTGTCCCTAACATAAATGATAATACCCCTCTTAGGTCGTCTTGCGTTAGGTATTACCTCGCAATCTAGACGGACAACAATACTAAATCCTGAAATATTTACGTTTTCGTTTGCGTAAGTAGACGCTTCAACGAAACATAGAACGGACGACTGGAGCATTAATCTATCAGATCGAATGTCTTCAATATGACAATTAATGCTTTGTGTGTTATGAAAGAAAATATCTAAGGCGGAACTGTCAACTAAGTGATCATAATGTGATCGAAGTAGCTTTTCAGTGCGCAATCGGACTATTTGGTTTTGGACCTTATCATCATTTTTTGGAGGCTTAGGAGGAAGAAAATCTCCTATAATAAACAACCCCGAAGCAGTTGTTGCCCTACTACATGCTACGTATATTGCAGCGCGCTGCATGCGAGAGCAAGTGTGGACCACCACTTTGCTATACGTGGCTCCCTGACTTTTATGAATAGTTATACCTTCTGCAGGTACAACTGGAAACTGCCTACGGTCAATTGATACTTGCTCATTTTTCCTGTATTGGAAATTTCGAATTATTTTTTGAATGGGGGTCCAAGAAGACTCTGTACGATGCGTACACTTTGAGCGAGCAAGTACTCCTACACTTTCCTCTGGGAATTGCATCCATAAAACATTTGGAGCGTTGGATGCATCGAAATCTATTTGCATTAAAACTCCTGTTGCCCCATTAACTAACCCATCCTCTGTATCTACGTTGACCGTAACCATGTATTTTGCAGTATTTTTTAAGAGGAGGGACTTACAGAGTCCCTGTGTTTCGGACGACCTAAAGCTACTCACGACATCTAAAATTCTTGCCCTATTTGCTGCATTTAAGTGAGTAGCTTTAATAAAGTCTTCAGCTAAAAAAGTAAATGGATCTGTTGCAATGGCGTTAAGTTTTATAATATTGTAATTGTCTGTTGCCGCATTTGTATTAAACAGATGAATTGCATCATCGGGAACATCCGATGGCTGACAAATGCGGGAACGGATAAGGGTAATATCATCGGGTGTCATATTTCCCGATGCCATATTATTTAATGCAGAAGCAAAAGTTTGGTCCTCCCGTTGTCGCATTATTTCTGTGAGCTCAAAATACTTAAAGAGGTCCCAGAGCGAAGAAGCATATATTGCACTGTAGGGATCATGAGAGTTGGATTCGAAAATCCAACGATCGCCTACTGGTGATAACTGTCGTAGATCCCCAAATACTATGACAGAAATACCACCGAATGGAGAAGTATTTTTAAAAATTTGTTTTAGACGGGAGTCTAACTGGGAGAACATTTTAGAACCTACCATAGATATTTCATCTATTATAATAAGTTTAAGGTCTATTAACCTTGAATGTAAACTATTGACTAAGTCATTGCTGAGAGCTCTCAAATCAGAACCAGATTGGTTAACTGGTAGAGAGAACATGGAATGTAGTGTCGAACCACTAATTCCGAAAGCAGCTTTACCTGTTGGGGCACAGAGTAGAATTTTCGCTGAATCATTACTCCCAGGCCTACTATTGAAGATATGGGATAATGCTTGGAAAATGGAGGTGATTAGTCGGCTTTTTCCGACACCAGCACCACCTCCAACGAATTCGTAAAATGTTGATTTACTTTTCACATTGTGCAAAACATGTGTAAAGTAAGTCTTCTGCTTTAAATTTAACGATCTAACAATATCTTGTATTCTATCGGACGGAAGCAAAGCTGGAAGCTTAATCACTCGGACATTGGTATTTTCTAAGTCCTGATTCTCATCCCTACCATTAATGTCTAAGACATTCAATCTAGGATCTATTTCTGGCAACCCTAACACTCTAAATCTATCGTCAACTACCTCTCTATTCTCAATATTGCCCTCATTCTCATCCTGCACTGCGTTGTTAAGAGCTTCCTGGAGCTCACTATCATCTAAGCTATTATACTTCCTACGGTTTGTCTCAACTAACTCCTGATTTAGGCTACAAAACAATTCGCAGTCTCTCGCTACTAGTTCTGCCTCCTCGTCTCTCCATGGGACATATAACATGACTAATTCCCTAAAGTATTGGCTTCTCTCAGTATTAATATTAAATCTCCTATACCTAATAATACTGGGAGAGCGTCTTTTCCTAACGAAACCACTACCATTGCGAAGGGCAAATACTAATGACTCGGATGGTGGTGCTTCAGGGTCATCCTGTTCTTCTAAGGCTTGGCGAGCTCCACCATGCTGTTTGCTGAAACTATAAAAAGCAGCAAAATCAGCCAGACATAAACTTTCTAAAGCGTCTGGACGCTGAACATAATGCTCTAAGAGCCCTAATAAAAATATGTCTGTAGAGCCATCGGGTAAATTTTCTAATTGTTGTCTACTCTTTAACATCCTAACCCGATGCTCTGGCAATGAAGTATTAATATATACTTCTGCGTTACTGCTTTCGGACAGGTGCATACCTAAACAGCAGTATACGGCTTCTTGGGCAGATATTTCAGTGCCCGAAATAAATTTGTGCCCTATGTGTTGTAACTTTTGTTTAATCGTTACATTGCCCCTACTAATCTCACTAACTGCTTCACGCATTAATTTGGAAATTCCTCTCTGAGACTTGTTAATATAATTAACGACGTAACTGCAGCAAGCATAGGGATCTAATATAAACTGAATATCTATGTTAGCTCGCTGCAGTTGAAGTAGATGTTTATTATAAGCATTAAGCTTAATTGCTGCGAATGAACGCTTTAAATATATTTTAGGCTTCTTAATACTAGACCTAAGTGCATTAATATAGCACTCATAGGTAAGGTTAAGTTGATCGTGGGACAAAAAGCTATTGAAATCACTAAGAGAGTCTATGGTTTCACGATCAAACGAATTCTCTAAGAAGCCTTGAATTTTTTGAAAATTTCTATGGTGCTCATCTATATTTTGAGCATTCTCTTCTAAGGGGAACAAAATTTCTGTTTGGGGCATAGGAGGGTATGGAATACCGAATCTACATATTTTTTGTGCCCTAACTTCTCGCCTACATGAGTGGCCGTGATTGTGGATTTGATACTCCAAATATGGAGCAACATCCGGGCAATCAGTATCAGTTGTGATAAACTGATCAATAAAGGACTTCACTCTTAGAATGCTTGACTCATCAGTCGAGTCAAGCTTGGGGGCATCTTTCAGCCAAAACATGCCGTGAATATGGGGGGAGCCCCTTTGTTGGAACTCAACTCGCCAATAAAACTTTAGAACATAATGCCTACCAAAAACACCATTTTCCTTCTTCATTAGCTTTAAAATCTGTCTATAGCGAAAATCAAAATACCTAGCGCAAGTCACAGGATCGGCACTAATTAGACGGGCCTTATTGTCAAAAGTTAAGCAGCCTGCTGCTTCTTCTGAAATCTCTACTTTATCTACGTTTCTAGAAAGAATCACTAAAAGCTCCGTCCACCTAGTTTCTGCTGCCGAAAATGTGATAAAAAAGGTCGGAAGACCAAACTGCCTAATCATAGCCATTACCTTCTTCTTTTCTGCTTCCCAGTGAGCAGGCGAAGTCCTAATACCTTTCAAAACTCTATAGCCATCATCATGGCGAACTAATTGGTCTATTTGCTCTTCATTAAGAGCGTTTGCTGCTGTAATGCCGTGAGTGGCGCTGTGCTTACGTAAGCAAATCGAAGTATTATTTCTAATATTAATCATTTCTAACTTCTTATAGTTAAGAAATAATTCTATCAAAATTCCTAAGCTCTGACCTAACTATGGTTGTAAAACTTTCCTTGCACTTTCTCTTTTCGCCTGCAAAGATAGTTGGGAAGGCCAGCTCCTCTGAATCGCAATCTTCGATCATGTCTAATGCACGCTGACCTTCTCCAGGAGCTATAACTATCCTTTGCATAGCGATATTTTCTATAGGGACATTTTCTAAAAGTGTTTCTTGGCCTCCTGGGTTGATATCTTCTGGCTCTGTACTATTCTGCTCGTTTGTTGAGGCTTGAGCAGATCTTTGTACTAATTCTGATACTAAGTCCCTGTCTTCAGCTGATGCAACGAATGGAATTTCGTCAGACGAAAAGGAAGCCAGCCACTGTTCATTAACAGTAACCTGGTGCTTCCTGTAAAGCTCAGTGTCGACTAAAAATCGAATTGCATCAGCAACTTTTGATGGCCTAATGGTTTCAGTCATGAAATCATGACTATATTCCATCCTACGCTTCAAATGAATTTGAACAACCTCAGCTTCGCTAAACGCTCTTGGTAGAGACGTTACCACATTGGCCACAGGAATAGGTACATTGACCACTGCTCCTTTAATGGCATTTTGACGGCCATATCCTAAAGATTTAATAATCATAAAAGGAAGGCGTGGGGAGATAAGCCTTTCCTCTAGCGGCGTTAAGCCCCTTAAACAATTCGGAAGATCCGGAAAATCTAGGCCTTTTGTAATCGAAGCTTTTGGTTTTTTGCCTAACTTTACACTATGACTGCATGTCTTGCAGAAGTTATATTTATTATTTTCAGACGGAAATCTAGATGATAAATATAAAATATCTGAAGCTACTTCTGCACTACACTTGCTTTCAATAGCCTCTCGTGAAATTTTATCTACTTGGTGGGGGAACCACAAACCTTTGCAGCAAATGCAGACCTGATCAGGGCCCTGCTTAACTGTAGTATTGAAAGCAGCTATTAGACCATCAAGACTAGTACTAACATTTTGGGATCTATTTTGAGAAAAGGTATTAGAACGCTCTATTCTGTTCCTGGTTGCATTACGCCTATTCTCAGCTACCCTATTATCAACATTATTACGATATTGGCTAACTCTCTGTGATACGCTTCTATTAGCGTCAAAAGCTTCCTGTCGTGCTTGAATGCGAGCACTTCGCCTTGCACTTGTATCACGTGCCTGCTCAATGATCCTACGAATTGGATCGTCTCTAACCTGCGACCTTAGGCTCCTATCTCTTGCTCTTTCTAAAAGGCGCTGTCCAATGTCATTCCTACGGCGAACTCGCTGTACCGTGTCTCGTCCTTGTTCGTCTGCCCTATAAACTGGGTCTTGTCTGCGTCTCGACCGACGCGAAGTATCTCGTCCTTGTTCGTCTGCCCTATAAACTGGGTCTTGTCTGCGTCTCGATCGGCGCGAAGTGTCAGCCAATCGCTCCTGTTGTCTAACGGGAGAGTTGGCTCGTCGAGTCGCGTGGTCTACTGTATTCTGCATTTGTTCGTGTGCCCGGTAGACCGGGTCTTGTCTGCGTCTGGATCGGCGCGAAGTGTCAGCCAATTGCTCCTGTTGTCTAACGGGAGAGTTGGCTCGTCGAGTCGCGTGGTCTACTGTATTCTGCATTTGCTCGTTTGCCCGGTAGACCGGGTCTTGTCTGCGTCTGGATCGGCGCGAAGTGTCAGCCAATTGCTCCTGTTGTCTAACGGGAGAGTTGGCTCGTCGAGTCGCGTGGTCTACTGTATTCTGCATTTGTTCGTGTGCCCGGTAGACCGGGTCTTGTCTGCGTCTGGATCGGCGAGAAGTGTCAGCCAATTGCTCCTGTTGTCTAACGGGAGAGTTGGCTCGTCGAGTCGCGTGGTCTACTGTATTCTGCATTTGCTCGTTTGCCCGGTAGACCGGGTCTTGTCTGCGTCTGGATCGGCGCGAAGTGTCAGCCAATTGCTCCTGTTGTCTAACGGGAGAGTTGGCTCGTCGAGTCGCGTGGTCTACTGTATTCTGCATTTGTTCGTGTGCCCGGTAGACCGGGTCTTGTCTGCGTCTGGATCGGCGCGAAGTGTCAGCCAATTGCTCCTGTTGTCTAACGGGAGAGTTGGCTCGTCGAGTCGCGTGGTCTACTGTATTCTGCATTTGCTCGTTTGCCCGGTAGACCGGGTCTTGTCTGCGTCTGGATCGGCGCGAAGTGTCAGCCAATTGCTCCTGTTGTCTAACGGGAGAGTTGGCTCGTCGAGTCGCGTGGTCTACTGTATTCTGCATTTGTTCGTGTGCCCGGTAGACCGGGTCTTGTCTGCGTCTGGATCGACGAGAAGTGTCAGCCAATTGCTCCTGTTGTCTAACGGGAGAGTTGGCTCGTCGAGTCGCGTGGTCTACTGTATTCTGCATTTGCTCGTTTGCCCGGTAGACCGGGTCTTGTCTGCGTCTGGATCGGCGCGAAGTGTCAGCCAATTGCTCCTGTTGTCTAACGGGAGAGTTGGCTCGTCGAGTCGCGTGGTCTACTGTATTCTGCATTTGCTCGTTTGCCCGGTAGACCGGGTCTTGTCTGCGTCTGGATCGGCGCGAAGTGTCAGCCAATTGCTCCTGTTGTCTAACGGGAGAGTTGGCTCGTCGAGTCGCGTGGTCTACTGTATTCTGCATTTGCTCGTTTGCCCGGTAGACCGGGTCTTGTCTGCGTCTGGATCGGCGCGAAGTGTCAGCCAATTGCTCCTGTTGTCTAACGGGAGAGTTGGCTCGTCGAGTCGCGTGGTCTACTGTATTCTGCATTTGCTCGTTTGCCCGGTAGACCGGGTCTTGTTTGCGTCTCGATCGATGCGAAGTGTCTTGTGCTTGCTCTAACTGCCTAGTCTGAGAATTTGAACGTAAAGTAGCGCGAAGAAGGGTATTTTGGCTTTGTTCAGAAAGTCTATTTAAGGCATTGTTCCTACGAACTTGATTTCGTTGTCTATTTCTACTCCGCTCACTTTGACTAAACTCTTCGTTTTCCCTACGCTCTCGTTGAGACGCTATATTATTCACTCTCTCCTGCTCAGAATATTCAGCATTTGACCTATTTAATAGATTTCTATTACGTTGTCTCTGAGACCTACTAGAAGCTGAAATTCTGTTAGTCCTAGGCATTTTAATATTCTTTAAAAATTGTTTAAATTAATACTATATATTATATAAATATTACGTTACTAAAAAAATATTTAATATAAATGTATATTTATAAATTTTTACGAAATATTCAATATATCAACTAAAATTAAAATATATACATTAAATTATTTATTATTAATTAATGAAGTCTATATGTATATATATAAATATATAACTAAATAAAATAAATAAAAAGTTAAGTTTTGTATTTTAAGTCTTGAAAAAGACTGAAATAATTAATTTAATTAATCAAAATAATTATTTTAATCAATGAATTTAAATAATTATATTAAAAACTTGCTGTTTGTGGTCCAGAGCAGAAAAACACGCGTCACTCACGATCCGCGCAAAAGTCTCTTCTCTAAAAGCAGACAAACCGAAACACACTCACACAAAGTACATGTATATACACATATGAATATGTATATACATATACACTCACACATACACTTAACGTTCGGCCGTTACACTACGCGCACAAAAACGTCGTCGATTGCCGACGAATTTCTTGCTTGCCGCGAAATCGGTCAACAGTTTTGTTGATCGGCGCGAAGGAGGCTAAGCAGTTTAATTAAATATTTAGAGTTAAAGTGAGGTGACGATCACTTTCACAAGACACGGAGCCTACTTTAATAACTTGACACGTGAAATTATAGTTTTATTATCACTCACACACACAACGGCAACGGACAAGTCTGAATATTTATTGCACACAATTTTTGAGCAGAGATATTGCAAAACACTGCAATTTAAAACCGCAATTTATTATCGCTCTGAACCGATCAGAAAAGTTTATTAATATAGCTATTAAAAAAGCGTTAAATAATTATTTTAATAAAAAAATCGCAATCAACCGCCGAAAATCGAGAGCTTGCAATAATCTGAAGAGTGATGGTAATCGCACTCTACAGACTAAATCTACATGCCGCCACAATTGTCTTATAGCACAAAATTGTAGTTTCAGTGTTGAAAAATGCTCAAAGTCTACTCAACATATGTTTTTTTATGTCAATGCTTCCACAGAAATAAAAGATAATCAATCAGAAAACAATAGTTATAACAAATTGTATACTTAGATTGTCACCGTATATATTAAATATAAATTTATTTATCACCAAAACTTATAAATTAAAATATATTTTTGTTTTTTTTTTTTTTTTTAAAAGCGCGCCTATTAAATATATCGAACGAGTGCTTACAACGTCCATTTAAATAGTGATGAGATTTTGAGCATGTACATAAAAAAAGACAAATTAGAACATCTAAGTATATGTGTGTGTGCGAAAAATGACTTGTCGAAGGTCAAATCATACGCAAACATATGTACATACATATATAATTAAATATTTACTGTGTGTTTGAGTCGAACTAATGCCGCGACACAGGCTAACGGCAACGCTAATATAATTTAAAAGACGAAGTCAAAGTTGGATTATAACAACTTGCTTTTGTTTAAAAAGACGGAGTCAAAGTTAGATTATGACAACTTGCTTTTGTTTAAAAAGACGGAGTCAAAGTTAGATTATGACAACTTGCTTTTGTTTAAAAGACGGAGTTAAAGTTCGATTATGACAACTTGCTTTATTGAATAATAGCTTAAGACTAAAGACAATTTCATCATAGGCTTATTTTATATGCTGTTGAAATTACGCAGCAGCAACATGACGCGTCGATGCAACCGTTACTCTTGGTGACCGTCGGACGCGTTATTCTCAGAATTTGTTCTTTTGCTATTTTTTGTTGTTGTGCGGCAGCAACGTGCAACGGCACTTTCCAAATTCTGCGCCAGTCGTTTGTTTATGATTTGGCTATCCGGTTTATTCTGGATTGGAGTCAAAGTGTGTGTATATTGTTTCGAAGTACAATTGAGTGAGCTATTAAAATGTTTGCAACTTTCGGATGATGCATGTTGCTAGGAACAAATGTTTATTTGTGGGTGATGCATGTTGCGAGCTTGGGAATGGGAACAGCTTTTGGATATTGTGGACGTAATCAATATGATTATGTCACTTCCCTCTCCTTAAGAGACGAGCCTGCGAGTCAAGGTGACACAGAAGGGTAAAGTTTTGATAAAGTTGATGGTGTCATCTCGATAGTTGTGTTTTCTTCTGGTTGAACTGATGGCGTTGTTTGATTTTACGGATTAATATTATGCGGTTACAAGATACGTATATTAAATATAAGATTACAATTATAAATATGATTATTGTGATTATTACAATGGTATTTGGCTCGATATATTTTATCATTTCTTTGCCATTTATATGTTCATAATTACAGATTGGTTTTGTGTGTAATAGAATTTTTTTTTTTTTTTTTTTTTTTTTTTTTTTTTTTTATGCATTCATCAATTATTGGTTTTAAAAATTTTATTATCATTTTCATAATAAGTAGCCATTGTGATCAGGATATGGGATAATTTTGATTGTGTTAGTAGCTTGAAAGTCAATTAGTTTCATCTGTATTTGTTGGGTGTGATATGATTATGAATTAGAAACCTGTGGGACTTGAATTTGGTTAATTTTCTTTAATTTTTTAAATTGTGTTTTGTAGTAACGTGTAATTCTATTTTTGTTAGTAATTTGGTAATGATCTTGATCTATTTTTTCAACATTTTTATTGGCTTTAAAGGGATTTTCTAATTTTCCTTTTTGTAACGGTTCTTTTCGATATCTGGTATCGACTTCGTATTCTTGTCGGTCACTGTTGATTTTATTTATTACTTTTTCTTTTTTTCTTGAATGTCTAACTTTGGTTGTCCAGCATACAAAAATATGTGTGCAGGAGTTTGTCCAGTTGTGTCATGTTTTGTTTTGTGATTGTAAATGTAAAGAATGGTTTCTATTTTACTGAGTTTATTTTCTTCGTCATTTAAAGTGTTTATTATTCTAATTTTTTCGTTTATTGTTTTGTGTAGTCGTTCGATGTCTGCTATTCCTGTTTTTGTAGTATTTAATTGTATTTCTACTCCTTCATTTTCAAGCCATTTTTTGAGTGCTAAGCTGGAAAATGCGCCGTCTCGGTCAGCTTTTAATATTATTGGTTTTCCTAACTGATTAAATATACGCATTAATGCATTCTTGCATTCTATCCAATCTTTGGTTTTAATATTTTCAAGAGTAGCAAATTTTGAATAAATGTCTATGCAACTAAGATAATGTTTGCCTTCAGAGGAATAAATGTCTATTACAAATTTATCGCGACAATGTTCGGGCCTGGGGGTAATTTTCATCGGCATGTTTGTGTTTCTGTGTTCGGTTTTTGCTAAGTTGCAAATGTTACATTCGTTTATTATGTTTTGTATTAGTAATTGGCTGTTAGGGAAATAGTAAGTTTCACAGAAGAGTTTATTTGTTTTTTGAATTCCAGGGTGTAAGAGTTTTTCATGGGTTTTCAAAATAAGTTCTTTAAATTCGGCGTATGTGTTTATATTTTTTAATTGAATGAGACTTCGAAGAATTTTAGTATGGTTAGTGTTGATTATTTCTTTGTGTGCATTTTGAATGATTTCAAAATCTGCATCACTGTCTATAAACATTACACTACTCTTTGTACAAAAATAGTCAATCAAATATTTTTCGGCTTTGTCTTTTGTCATGTTATCGTATGTAATGTGAATTATTAATTTTTTGAAATAATTATGGTTTTTAATATTTGGAATGCCTTTAGAAAATATAATTTGTCTTTTAAATGTGTTTATTGGTTTCTCTGTAATGCAAATTAAATTACTATTATCTTCGTCAGCGCTATGTTGTGTTTCTTCTCCGAAATAAGTCTGTTCTATTTTTACTCGCGATAGAGCGTCAGCTATGTGGTTTTCCTTTCCTTTTATGTATTTTATATCAAAGTCGTATTCTGATAATTTTACTCTCCATCGGGTTAATTTTGAATTTGGTTCTTTCATTTTATACAACCAACATAATGGTTGATGGTCACTATTGATTTCGAAATGTCGACCTAGAAGGTAGTGTCGAAAGGTTTTTGTTGCCCATACAATAGCTAAAAGTTCTTTTTCTATGGCGCTGTAGTTAGTTTCGTGGTCATTGAGGGTTCTGCTAATAAAACTGATGGGATGTCCGTCTTGAGAAAGTACAGCTCCAAGAGCTACATTACTTGCGTCAGTTGTTAAAATGAATTTATTTTTGAAGTCGGGAATTTTTAAAATTGGGTCATTGGAAATAAGTTGTTTTAGTTTTTCAAAAGCTCTAATATATTCAGGATTTTTAATATCTATTTTTGAGTCTTTTCGAAGTACTGTTGTCATTGGTTTGGCTATGTCTGCAAAATTTGGAATAAACTTTCTATAATAACCGGTTAATCCAAGAAAACCTTTTATTTCTTTAGTTTTTGTGGGAATAGGATATTTTAGAATTGCTTTGATTTTATCAGGATTGGGTTTTATTCCATCCTTAGTTATGACGTGTCCTAGGAAGGTAGTTTCTTGTTTTAGAAACTCGCATTTGTCAAGTTGTAATTTGAGATTTGCTTCAGAAAGTTTCTCGAAAACTAATTGCAGTGAGTGTAGGTGTTCTTTTAAAGATGTTGAATATACAATTATATCGTCAAGATATACTAAACAGTGTTTATTTAGTAACGGTCGCAAAACATTATTCATGCAACGTTGAAAGGTTGCAGGTGCATTCTTTAATCCAAATGGCATACGAAGATTTTCATAGTGGCCATGTTTAGTGGAAAAAGCTGTTTTTTGAATGGAATCTGGATGCATTTCAAGTTGATGGAAGCCTTTAGCAAGGTCGATTGTTGTGAAATAATTACATCTACCTAGTTTTCCTAAAATCTCATCCATATTTGGTATTGGGTGTCTGTCATTTATAGTTACGTCATTTAATTTCCTGTAGTCAATTACGATTCTAAATTTTTGTTTACCTGAAGCGTCTTGTTTTTTCGGTACGATCCATATTGGACTACAATAAGGGGAATTGCTGGGGCGTATAATGCCTTGATATAACATGTCCTGTATTTGGTGTTCAACTTCTTGTTCGTATGCTTGTGGATAACTGTATGGTTTTGTATGCAAAGGTGAATTGTGAGTAGTGTTAATAACATGCTTTTCTTGATTACTGAAACTAAGTTGGTCGCCTTCTTTGAATTGAATGTGTTGATATTGTTTCAACAAGCTTATTAAATTAAATTTTTCTTCTTCGTTTAAATGTTCTAGTCGGTAAAGGCTTGAGTTCATAGATTCTTGATTTTTAGAATTATCTTTGATTGGATTGTTGAAGTGCTGATTAGTTTCAAGATTTGGTTGAGTTATGAAATGATTTTGGTTTGTGATCGGAATATTGTTGATTAATTTATACTTTCTATTGTATAAATTTACAGTTTGGGATTTATAATCTATAACGGCTTGTGCTTCTGAAAGCAGTTTTCTACCAATTAATAAATCATAATCTGGTGAAAATTTATGTAGAAGAAATTCATTATTACTTTTGAACAAGTTGTTAGAAAGGACATTCACTTTTTTTGTAATAGTTAGAGGTCCATTGCTGGTTTGAATAAAACAGTCGGTATCGTGAATAGGTAAATTAAAAACATTAGATGTCATCATATTGACAGTAGATCCAGTATCTATTAAACATTTTAAATTTTTACCCTTATAAGTGATAATTATGTATTGTTGGTTTCCGAGGCTGGCAGCTGAAAATTTTCGGCTTTCTCGGTTTCTATTTCATTTGGTTCGTCCGTCTCATGTTCGGCTGTGGCTGTTTGTGTGTATGTGTAGTCTGAATTTTGTGGGTAACTTGGTTCTTGGTAATATTGAGGATAGTATTCGGAATAAGAGGCTAACTGATTATAATATTCTTGTTGCATATAATTGTGATAGTTTATTTCTTCTTGATTTCTAGTTTCATCTATGCTCATTTTACTTTGTCCACTTTCTGCAGGTCTAGCACGCTTTATTGTTTGGTTGACTACGCCAGAACTATTGAAAGGGGTTTGTTGTGCAGTTACTTGTGTATGTTGTCCAAAACGATTATTGTCAAATTGGTTCTGTCTAAAATTTGGTCTGAATGTAGAGTATAATGGTCTGACCGGATTAGGTGTTGGTTGCATTGGTCGAGGTGAATATTGATTAGGTGAAAAAATGTTATTGTTAGTATAATTTGGTGTTGGTGGAAGATATGGTTGTTGAAAATATGGTCGATATGGGACATAGGAATGATTTGGTTGAAGAAATGTAGGAAACTTTTGAATATTGGGATTTGGCTCTAACGGCTTGAAATTTCTATCTTGTTTTACTTTGTTTTGATTTAAATTTATACAGGATTCTTCATAAAGATTTTTTTCTTGTAATATGTTTATTAAAGATCTTAAATCGGTAATTTCGCAATTTATAATTCTAATGCAAATATTTGTAGGTAGTTTTTGGATTAGGTCGTCAATACTGGTTTTAATTAGCCGCGCATACAATGTTTTTTCATCTAAATTATTTTCTAATTCTAGCTTACTCATCAATGTCTGCCTACGGTGTTCTGCTTCTTCCAGAAAAGCTCGTACGTTGCCTTTGAATGGGGTGCTCCTGAATTCCTCCAATAAGACGTGGTTCTTGGTTTGCGTCTTGTAGTTCAGGATCAGTTGCTTTCGGAGATCCGTCCATGTTGTTAGACTGTTTATGCCAAGAGATAGCATAACTTCACTGCTGATGCAGCTTTCCATTAGTCCAAAAAGTATTGACCTCTGCCTCGCATCATTGGTGGTGTAAAGTGCCAATATGTAGTCTATCCGGTTAACGAACGTGTATAAACTGTTCTTATTTCCAGTAAACTTCTCAACATTTTTAAGTTGGTTGATCACTTGTGTCATGCTGGCATCGGAAAGGGGTGTTGTTGCGTCTCCTTCCATTTTGTTTATTTAATTAATTACACTATTTTTTTTATTTATTTATTTTTATTTATTTATTTATTTATTTTATTTATTTATTTTTTTTCATTTATTTTGAAGTTCAGTTTCTTTTTATTGTAAATTATTGTTTGTTTAATTTTATTCACTTAATTTTAAGTTCAGTTTGGTTCCTTTTATTGTAAATTATTATTTGTTTAATTGTATTCACTTCATTTTAAGTTCAGTTTCTTTTTATTGTAAATTATTATTTGTTTAATTGTATTCACTTAGTTCTAAGTTCAGTTTGTTTTTGTTGTAAATTATTATTTGTTTAATTGTATTCACTTAATTTTAAGTTCAGTTTGTTTTTATTGTAAATTCTTATTTGCTTAATTGTATTCACTTAATTTTAAGTTCAGTTTGTTTGCACAGATAGCTCTTTCGAATTTTCGCGAGATAACCAGAAGCTTCTGGAATTATGTTCTCTTCGAATTCTATCGCGTCTTCTTGAATTGTTTTCAAGTTTTTTGCACAATCTGCGGCTTTGGCAATATGCGAATTTTGGTATACACGTCACTGTCGAGGTTTTATTTAAAAAACTTGACGCGATATTGACCGTCGCGTGGGTTGCCTTTGCGTTAGTTGTTTAGCGGATAGCAGTAAACGGGGCACAAGAATTAATAACTTAGTTATTGCATCAAGATCCACAATTTATTGCTATCCTACCGGCTGCGCCAATTAAATATTTAGTTAAATATTTACTGTGTGTTTGAGTCGAACTAATGCCGCGACACAGGCTAACGGCAACGCTAATATAATTTAAAAGACGAAGTCAAAGTTGGATTATAACAACTTGCTTTTGTTTAAAAAGACGGAGTCAAAGTTAGATTATGACAACTTGCTTTTGTTTAAAAAGACGGAGTCAAAGTTAGATTATGACAACTTGCTTTTGTTTAAAAGACGGAGTTAAAGTTCGATTATGACAACTTGCTTTATTGAATAGTAGCTTAAGACTAAAGACAATTTCATCATAGGCTTATTTTATATGCTGTTGAAATTACGCAGCAGCAACATGACGCGTCGATGCAACCGTTACTCTTGGTGACCGTCGGACGCGTTATTCTCAGAATTTGTTCTTTTGCTATTTTTTGTTGTTGTGCGGCAGCAACGTGCAACGGCACTTTCCAAATTCTGCGCCAGTCGTTTGTTTATGATTTGGCTATCCGGTTTATTCTGGATTGGAGTCAAAGTGTGTGTATATTGTTTCGAAGTACAATTGAGTGAGCTATTAAAATGTTTGCAACTTTCGGATGATGCATGTTGCTAGGAACAAATGTTTATTTGTGGGTGATGCATGTTGCGAGCTTGGGAATGGGAACAGCTTTTGGATATTGTGGACGTAATCAATATGATTATGTCACTATATACATGGTATGTACATATGTATTACATACATACATGCATGTATAGTGGAAAATGATTTCTTCATCCTAAAATCAAGCATCCGATAAATATATATGATGTAATAAATTAATTTGATTTACATTTAATTGAACTTTATACATACATACATATATATATATATAGTGACATAATCATATTGATTACGTCCACAATATCCAAAAGCTGTTCCCATTCCCAAGCTCGCAACATGCATCACCCACAAATAAACATTTGTTCCTAGCAACATGCATCATCCGAAAGTTGCAAACATTTTAATAGCTCACTCAATTGTACTTCGAAACAATACACACACAATTTGACTCCAATCCAGAATAAACCGGATAGCCAAATCATAAACAAACGACTGGCGCAGAATTTGGAAAGTGCCGTTGCACGTTGCTGCCGCACAACAACAAAAAATAGCAAAAGAACAAATTCTGAGAATAACGCGTCCGACGGTCACCAAAAGTAACGGTTGCATCGACGCGTCATGTTGCTGCTGCGTAATTTCAACAGCATATAAAATAAGCCTATGATGAAATTGTCTTTAGTCTTAAGCTATTATTCAATAAAGCAAGTTGTCATAATCGAACTTTAACTCCGTCTTTTAAACAAAAGCAAGTTGTCATAATCTAACTTTGACTCCGTCTTTTTAAACAAAAGCAAGTTGTTATAATCCAACTTTGACTTCGTCTTTTAAATTATATTAGCGTTGCCGTTAGCCTGTGTCGCGGCATTAGTTCGACTCAAACACACAGTAAATATTTAACTAAATATTTAATTGGCGCAGCCGGTAGGATAGCAATAAATTGTGGATCTTGATGCAATAACTAAGTTATTAATTCTTGTGCCCCGTTTACTGCTATCCGCTAAACAACTAACGCAAAGGCAACCCACGCGACGGTCAATATCGCGTCAAGTTTTTTAAATAAAACCTCGACAGTGACGTGTATACCAAAATTCGCATATTGCCAAAGCCGCAGATTGTGCAAAAAACTTGAAAACAATTCAAGAAGACGCGATAGAATTCGAAGAGAACATAATTCCAGAAGCTTCTGGTTATCTCGCGAAAATTCGAAAGAGCTATCTGTGCAAACAAACTGAACTTAAAATTAAGTGAATACAATTAAGCAAATAAGAATTTACAATACAAACAAACTGAACTTAAAATTAAGTGAATACAATTAAACAAATAAGAATTTACAATAAAAACAAACTGAACTAAAATTAAGTGAATACAATTAAACAAATAATAATTTACAGCAAAAACAAACTGAACTTAGAACTAAGTGAATACAATTAAATAAATAATAATTTACAATAAAAAGAAACTGAACTTAAAATGAAGTGAATACAATTAAACAAATAATAATTTACAATAAAAGGAACCAAACTGAACTTAAAATTAAGTGAATAAAATTAAACAAACAATAATTTACAGTAAAAAGAAACTGAACTTAAAATTAAGTGAAAAAAAAAAATAAATAAATAAAAAAAATAAATAAATAAAATAAATAAATAAATAAATAAAAAAAAAAAATAGTGTAATTAATTAAATAAACAAAGTGGAAGGAGACGCAACAACACCCCTTTCCGATGCCAGCATGACACAAGTGATCAACCAACTTAAAAATGTTGAGAAGTTTACTGGAAATAAGAACAGTTTATACACGTTCGTTAACCGGATAGACTACATATTGGCACTTTACACCACCAATGATGCGAGGCAGAGGTCAATACTTTTTGGACTAGTGGAAAACTGCATCAGCAGTGAAGTTATGCTATCTCTTGGCATAAACAGTCTAACAACATGGACGGATCTCCGAAAGCAACTGATCCTGAACTACAAGACGCAAACCAAGAACCACGTCTTATTGGAGGAATTCAGGAGCACCCCATTCAAAGGCAACGTACGAGCTTTTCTGGAAGAAGCAGAACACCGTAGGCAAACATTGATGAGTAAGCTAGAATTAGAAAATAATTTAGATGAAAAAACATTGTATGCGCGGCTAATTAAAACCAGTATTGACGACCTAATCCAAAAACTACCTACAAATATTTGCATTAGAATTATAAATTGCGAAATTACCGATATAAGATCTTTAATAAACATATTACAAGAAAAAAACCTTTATGAAGAATCCTGTATAAATCAAAACAAAGTAAAACAAGATAGAAATTTCAAGCCGTTAGAGCCAAATCCCAATATACAAAAGTTTCCTACATTTCTTCAACCAAATCATTCCTATGTCCCATATCGACCTTATTTTCAACAACCATATCTTCCACCAACACCAAACTATACTAACAATAACATTTTTCCACCTAATCATTATTCACCTCGACCAATGCAACCAACACCTAATCCGGTCAGACCATTATACTCTACATCCAGACCAAATTTTAGACAGAACCAATTTGACAATAATCGTTTCGGACAACATACACAAGTAACTGCACAACAAACCCCTTTCAATAGTCCTGGCGTAGCCAACCAACCAACAAAGCGTGCTAGACCTGCAGAAAGTGGACAAAGTAAAATGAGCATAGATGAAACTAGAAATCAAGAAGAAATAAACTATCACGATTATATGCAACAAGAATATTATAATCAATTAGCTTCTTATTCCGAATACTATCCTCAATATTATCAAGAACAAAGTTACCCACAAAGTTCAGACTACACATACACACAAACAGCCACAGCCGAACATGAGACGGACGAACCAAATGAAATAGAAATCGAGAAAGACGAAAATTTTTCAGCTGCCAGCCCCGGAAACCAACAATACATAATTATCACTTATAAGGGCAAAAATTTAAAATGTTTAATAGACACAGGATCTACTGTCAATATGATGACATCCAATGTTTTTAATTTACAAATTCATGATACCGATTGTTTTATTCAAACCAGCAACGGACCTTTAACTATCACAAAAAAAGTGAATGTCCTTTCTAACAACTTGTTCAAAAGTAATAATGAATTTCTTCTACATCAATTTTCACCAGATTATGATCTATTAATTGGTAGAAAAGTGCTTTCAGAAGCACAAGCCGTTATAGATTATAAATCCCAAAATGTAAATTTATACAATAGAAAGTACAAATTATTCAACGATATTCCGACCATAAACCAAAATCATTTCGTAGCTCAAACAAATCTTGAAACTAATCAACACTTTAACAATCCAATCAGAGATAAAACACTATATAGCGCTAACGAAGACAATAGTAATTTAATTTGCATTACAGAGAAACCAATAAACACATTTAAAAGACAAATTATATTTTCTAAAGGCATTCCAAATATTAAAAAACATAATTACTTCAAAAAACTAATAATTCACATTACATACGATAACATGACTAAAGACAAAGCCGAAAAATATTTGATTGACTATTTATGTACAAAGAGTAGTGTAATGTTTATACACAGTGATGCAGATTTTGAAATCATTCAAAACGCACACAAAGAAATAATCAACACTAACCATACTAAAATTCTACGAAGTCTCATTCAATTAAAAAATATAAACTCATACGCCGAATTTAAAGAACTTATTTTGAAAACCCATGAAAAACTCTTACACCAAGGAATTCAAAAAACAAATAAACTCTTCTGTGAAACTTACTATTTCCCTAACAGCCAATTACTAATACAAAACATAATAAACGAATGTAACATTTGCAACTTAGCAAAAACCGAACATAGAAACACAAACATGCCGATGAAAATTACCCCCAAGCCCGAACATTGGCGTGATAAATTTGTAATAGACATTTATTCCTCTGAAGGCAAACATTATCTTAGTTGCATAGACATTTATTCAAAATTTGCTACTCTTGAAAATATTAAAACAAAAGATTGGATAGAATGCAAGAATGCATTAATGCGTATATTTAATCAGTTAGGAAAACCAATAATATTAAAAGCTGACCGAGACGGCGCATTTTCCAGCTTAGCACTCAAAAAATGGCTTGAAAATGAAGGAGTAGAAATACAATTAAATACTACAAAAACAGGAATAGCAGACATCGAACGACTACACAAAACAATAAACGAAAAAATTAGAATAATAAACACTTTAAATGACGAAGAAAATAAACTCAGTAAAATAGAAACCATTCTTTACATTTACAATCACAAAACAAAACATGACACAACTGGGCAAACTCCTGCACACATATTTTTGTATGCTGGACAACCAAAGTTAGACATTCAAGAAAAAAAAGAAAAAGTAATAAATAAAATCAACAGTGACCGACAAGAATACGAAGTCGATACCAGATATCGAAAAGGACCGTTACAAAAAGGAAAATTAGAAAATCCCTTTAAAGCCAATAAAAATGTTGAAAAAATAGATCAAGATCATTACCAAATTACTAACAAAAATAGAATTACACGTTACTACAAAACACAATTTAAAAAATTAAAGAAAATTAACCAAATTCAAGTCCCACAGGTTTCTAATTCATAATCATATCACACCCAACAAATACAGATGAAACTAATTGACTTTCAAGCTACTAACACAATCAAAATTATCCCATATCCTGATCACAATGGCTACTTATTATGAAAAAGATAATAAAATAATAAAAAAAAAAAAAAAAAAAAAAAAAAAAAAAATTATATTACACACAAAACCAATCTGTAATTATGAACATATAAATGGCAAAGAAATGATAAAATATATCGAGCCAAATACCATTGTAATAATCACAATAATCATATTTATAATTGTAATCTTATATTTAATATACGTATCTTGTAACCCCATAATATTAATCCGTAAAATCAAACAACGCCATCAGTTCAACCAGAAGAAAACACAACTATCGAGATGACACAATCAACTTTATCAAAACTTTACCCTTCTGTGTCACCTTGACTCGCAGGCTCGCCTCTTAAGGAGAGGGAAGTGACATAATCATATTGATTACGTCCACAATATCCAAAAGCTGTTCCCATTCCCAAGCTCGCAACATGCATCACCCACAAATAAACATTTGTTCCTAGCAACATGCATCATCCGAAAGTTGCAAACATTTTAATAGCTCACTCAATTGTACTTCGAAACAATACACACACAATTTGACTCCAATCCAGAATAAACCGGATAGCCAAATCATAAACAAACGACTGGCGCAGAATTTGGAAAGTGCCGTTGCACGTTGCTGCCGCACAACAACAAAAAATAGCAAAAGAACAAATTCTGAGAATAACGCGTCCGACGGTCACCAAAAGTAACGGTTGCATCGACGCGTCATGTTGCTGCTGCGTAATTTCAACAGCATATAAAATAAGCCTATGATGAAATTGTCTTTAGTCTTAAGCTATTATTCAATAAAGCAAGTTGTCATAATCGAACTTTAACTCCGTCTTTTAAACAAAAGCAAGTTGTCATAATCTAACTTTGACTCCGTCTTTTTAAACAAAAGCAAGTTGTTATAATCCAACTTTGACTTCGTCTTTTAAATTATATTAGCGTTGCCGTTAGCCTGTGTCGCGGCATTAGTTCGACTCAAACACACAGTAAATATTTAACTAAATATTTAATTATATATATATATATATATATATATATATTTATGTACATATTTATGTATGTATTGTCAAAACAAATGAGCATATGGCGCTACACGCTTTTATTAATTGCAGTTGGGAACGTTCTATTCTATGAGGATTTTGTATCACATTTTCAAACTCTACGTATGCTATATAGTTGATAAAAAAGGAAATAGAAAGCAAACAAAAATATATACATATCTGGTTGTATTCGTACTCGCATATATTTTTAAAATTAAAAAAAAAAGACTAACACAGATCGGAACCATACGAGGCTCGAACTCCAAAAACACGCACGCATTACTCCTATGCCATCGTCTCACTCTTCACAGCCACCGTGAAACTTATCAACGAAGTTGCAAATCCAATACTAATACAATTAAAACACACAACAATGTCCATTAACAAGCTATTTGTTGAACAGACTTCAAAAAAAATAAATATGTACATATATGCATTTAAAATCAAAAATATATGTATTTACGCCATGGCGTCTACTGCTTTAAATAGATTTTTCAACGATTTTTCTAATGGTTCCTAAAATATTTCAGCCCGTATCTTAATAATTAAATAGCAAATTTGTAAAAAAGAAAATATCTTTTTAAAATAAAAAAAAAAAAATAACTAAAAATAAAATAACTTGTCTTGCCGGGGCGTCGAACCTAGAGCCTCTCAACTAGGCGTAACAACTCTGATATCTGCTATCTGCTGTTAACGATTCTTAGAATATTCCAGAATGCATGCATTTCAATGTACATACGTATGTATGTATGTGTTCACATGTATAGGAAAACTGCGTAACCAGTGGCGCTGCTGCCACATGCTTTTGGTAATTAGCCAAACGTTTTGTTCAATAACTTCTGCGTTACTTAATAGATTTTAATGAAATTTTCAGCATATAATCTAAATATTCTACTGAATATTTCTCACTTTATAAAAAATGCAAACTCATTCACATATTGCCTATATTTGCAACTGATCTAATATTTTAAGAATTTTGTAAAATTTGGAGCCGGTATCCAAAATTTAACAAAAACCAAAATTGTTTAAAATACACATTAAGCTAAATGCAAAATTTGGAGACTCTAGCTCTAAAGACCTACGAGATATAATTTAAAACCTGAATTTCGATAACGTTTTAAATCGATAACTTTAAAACGGGAACAGTTATCGATTTTTTGAAACAAACTCGATCTGCGCGTGCTATACACGGACCTACATAAAAAATTTCAAGTCTCTACCTCTTATAGATTCTGAGATCGACGCGTTCATACATACGGACAGACGGACAGACAGACAGACAGACAGACAGACAGACAGGGCTAAATCAACTCAGTTCGTCGCCCTGATCAAGAATATATATACTTTATGGGGTCTGCCACGCCTCCTTCTGCCTGTTACATACATTTTAACAAAACCATTATACCCTGATTTCCCATTTTCAATGGGTTCAGGGTATAAAAATAGTGTAATTAATTAAATAAACAAAATGGAAGGAGACGCAACAACACCCCTTTCCGATGCCAGCATGACACAAGTGATCAACCAACTTAAAAATGTTGAGAAGTTTACTGGAAATAAGAACAGTTTATACACGTTCGTTAACCGGATCGACTACATATTGGCACTTTACACCACCAATGATGCGAGGCAGAGGTCAATACTTTTTGGACTAGTGGAAAACTGCATCAGCAGTGAAGTTATGCTATCTCTTGGCATAAACAGTCTAACAACATGGACGGATCTCCGAAAGCAACTGATCCTGAACTACAAGACGCAAACCAAGAACCACGTCTTATTGGAGGAATTCAGGAGCACCCCATTCAAAGGCAACGTACGAGCTTTTCTGGAAGAAGCAGAACACCGTAGGCAGACATTGATGAGTAAGCTAGAATTAGAACATAATTTAGATGAAAAAACATTGTATGCGCGGCTAATTAAAACCAGTATTGACGACCTAATCCAAAAACTACCTACAAATATTTGCATTAGAATTATAAATTGCGAAATTACCGATTTAAGATCTTTAATAAACATATTACAAGAAAAAAACCTTTATGAAGAATCCTGTATAAATTTAAATCAAAACAAAGTAAAACAAGATAGAAATTTCAAGCCGTTAGAGCCAAATCCCAATATTCAAAAGTTTCCTACATTTCTTCAACCAAATCATTCCTATGTCCCATATCGACCTTATTTTCAACAACCATATCTTCCACCAACACCAAATTATACTAACAATAACATTTTTCCACCTAATCATTATTCACCTCGACCAATGCAACCAACACCTAATCCGGTCAGACCATTATACTCTACATCCAGACCAACTTTTAGACAGAACCAATTTGACAATAATCGTTTCGGACAACATACACAAGTAACTGCACAACAAACCCCTTTCAATAGTTCTGGCGTAGTCAACCAAACAATAAAGCGTGCTAGACCTGCAGAAAGTGGACAAAGTAAAATGAGCATAGATGAAACTAGAAATCAAGAAGAAATAAACTATCACGATTATATGCAACAAGAATATTATAATCAGTTAGCTTCTTATTCCGAATACTATCCTCAATATTACCAACAACCAAGTTACCCACAAAGTTCAGACTACACATACACACAAACAGCCACAGCCGAACAAGAGACGGAGCAACCAAATGAAATAGAAATCGAGAAAGCCGAAAATTTTTCAGCTGCCAGCCCCGGAAACCAACAGTACATAATTATCACTTATAAGGGCAAAAATTTAAAATGTTTAATAGATACTGGATCTACTGTCAATATGATGACATCCAATTTTTTTAATTTACCAATTCATGATACCGACTGTTTTATTCAAACCAGCAATGGACCTCTAACTATTACAAAAAAAGTGAATGTCCTTTCTAACAACTTGTTCAAAAGTAATAATGAATTTCTTCTACATCAATTTTCACCAGATTATGATCTATTAATTGGTAGAAAACTGCTTTCAGAAGCACAAGCCGTTATAGATTATAAATCCCAAACTGTAAATTTATACGATAGAAAGTATAAATTAATCAACAATATTCCGATCACAAACCAAAATCATTTCATAACTCAACCAAATCTTGAAACTAATCAGCACTTCAACAATCCAATCAAAGATAATTCTAAAAATCAAGAATCTATGAACTCAAGCCTTTACCGACTAGAACATTTAAACGAAGAAGAAAAATTTAATTTAATAAGCTTGTTGAAACAATATCAACACATTCAATTCAAAGAAGGCGACCAACTTAGTTTCAGTAATCAAGAAAAGCATGTTATTAACACTACTCACAATTCACCTTTGCATACAAAACCATACAGTTATCCACAAGCATACGAACAAGAAGTTGAACACCAAATACAGGACATGTTATATCAAGGCATTATACGCCCCAGCAATTCCCCATATTGTAGTCCAATATGGATCGTACCGAAAAAACAAGACGCTTCAGGTAAACAAAAATTTAGAATCGTAATTGACTACAGGAAATTAAATGACGTAACTATAAATGACAGACACCCAATACCAAATATGGATGAGATTTTAGGAAAACTAGGTAGATGTAATTATTTCACAACAATCGACCTTGCTAAAGGTTTCCATCAACTTGAAATGCATCCAGATTCCATTCAAAAAACAGCTTTTTCCACTAAACATGGCCACTATGAATATCTTCGTATGCCATTTGGATTAAAGAATGCACCTGCAACCTTTCAACGTTGCATGAATAATGTTTAGCGACCATTACTAAATAAACACTGTTTAGTATATCTTGACGATATAATTGTATATTCAACATCTCTAAAAGAACACCTACACTGAAGCAAATCTCAAATTACAACTTGACAAATGCGAGTTTCTAAAACAAGAAACTACCTTCCTAGGACACGTCATAACTAAGGATGGAATAAAACCCAATCCTGATAAAATCAAAGCAATTCTAAAATATCCTATTCCCACAAAAACTAAAGAAATAAAAGGTTTTCTTGGGTTAACCGGTTATTATAGAAAGTTTATTCCAAATTTTGCAGACATAGCCAAACCAATGACAACAGTACTTCGAAAAGACTCAAAAATAGATATTAAAAATCCTGAATATATTAGAGCTTTTGAAAAATTAAAACAACTTATTTCTAATGACCCAATTTTAAAAATTCCAGACTTCAAAAATAAATTCACTTTAACAACTGACGCAAGTAATGTAGCTCTTGGAGCTGTACTTTCTCAAGACGGACATCCCATCAGTTTTATTAGCAGAACCCTCAATGACCACGAAACTAACTACAGCGCCATAGAAAAATAACTTTTAGCTATTGTATGGGCAACAAAAACCTTTCGACACTACCTTCTAGGTCGACATTTCGAAATCAATAGTGACCATCAACCATTATGTTGGTTGTATAAAATGAAAGAACCAAATTCAAAATTAACCCGATGGAGAGTAAAATTATCAGAATACGACTTTGATATAAAATACATAAAAGGAAAGGAAAACCACATAGCTGACGCTCTATCGCGAGTAAAAATAGAACAGACTTATTTCGGAGAAGAAACACAACATAGCGCTGACGAAGACAATAGTAATTTAATTTGCATTACAGAGAAACCAATAAACACATTTAAAAGACAAATTATATTTTCTAAAGGCATTCCAAATATTAAACAAGTAAGAACGTTGCAGTCGGGCGCTACCGACTGCGGGATACTCATTCACACCCCCACAGATCACGCCCATTGCCACGCCCACAATTGGTTTGTACATATATAATTTTTTGGAAATCAATAGAGGAGATCAGCAGTAATATCTGAATATAATTCTGATTTTCTCACTGAGAATCGGAAAAACGTATAGTTTTTCCCGATTTGCCACGCCCCCAGTAGGCGTAGACATATAATTTTTGGCCAGTTCTTAGAAGTAGTGAAGGGTAACGTAAGTGTGAAATTTGGATGCTTACACTCAAAAAATGCGAAAATTACAGGGTATTTTTTAGCCGGGCATACCCCATAAGGGGCGTAAAAATTATTTTTGGGTCATCGATAGAGGAGCTCACCAGTAACTTACCATCCAATTTTGAAGCTTCTAGCTCTAAAACTGTAGGAGCTACAAACTTTTGCGGTTTGCCACGCCCCCTATGGGCGTAGATATATCCGCCATATCTTTTCCAACTTGGGTTGTCAACCCGAGTATATATACCAAGTTTCAAGTCTCTAGCATCAATAGTGCTCAAAATATTACAGAATTTGAAAAATCACTATATAGTCAGATCCGATTTGCCACGCCCCTAGTAGGCGTGGATATATAGATTTTTGGTCGATCTTCATAGGATCGTATCAGTAACCTACGTGCCAAATTTGGGCGTTTTAGCTTTAAAACTGTAGAAGATACAGTTTTACCCGATTTGCTACGCCCCCAATGGGCGTAGATATATCCGCCATAGCTTTTTCAACTTGAGTTGTCAACACAAGTCTACATTCCAAATTGCAACTCTCTAGCACTTCTAGAAGTAGTGTTTCTGAGATATGGGCAAATGCATTTTCCGATTTGCCACGCCCCTAGTGGGCGTATCGGGAAAATCTTGACACTTTATAATTCGAGGGTATACACGAGTATATATTCCAAATTTCAACTCTCTAGCTTCAAAACTGTGCAAATGGTTTGCGTTCATACGGACAGACGGACAGACGGACAGACGGACGGACAGCGTGACGGACATTGCACAAAACCAATATACTCATTTCACTTTGTGAATGAGTATAAAAACATAATTATTTCAAAAAATTAATAATTCACATTACATACGATAACATGACAAAAGACAAAGCCGAAAAATATTTGATTGACTATTTATGTACAAAGAGTAGTGTAATGTTTATACACAGTGATGCAGATTTTGAAATCATTCAAAACGCACACAAAGAAATAATCAACACTAACCATACTAAAATTCTACGAAGTCTCATTCAATTAAAAAATATAAACTCATACGCCGAATTTAAAGAACTTATTTTGAAAACCCATGAAAAACTCTTACACCCCGGAATTCAAAAAACAAATAAACTCTTCTGTGAAACTTACTATTTCCCTAACATCCAATTACTAATACAAAACATAATAAACGAATGTAACATTTGCAACTTAGCAAAAACCGAACATAGAAACACAAACATGCCGATGAAAATTACCCCCAAGCCCGAACATTGTCGCGATAAATTTGTAATAGACATTTATTCCTCTGAAGGCAAACATTATCTTAGTTGCATAGACATTTATTCAAAATTTGCTACTCTTGAAAATATTAAAACAAAAGATTGGATAGAATGCAAGAATGCATTAATGCGTATATTTAATCAGTTAGGAAAACCAATAATATTAAAAGCTGACCGAGACGGCGCATTTTCCAGCTTAGCACTCAAAAAATGGCTTGAAAATGAAGGAGTAGAAATACAATTAAATACTACAAAAACAGGAATAGCAGACATCGAACGACTACACAAAACAATAAACGAAAAAATTAGAATAATAAACACTTTAAATGACGAAGAAAATAAACTCAGTAAAATAGAAACCATTCTTTACATTTACAATCACAAAACAAAACATGACACAACTGGACAAACTCCTGCACACATATTTTTGTATGCTGGACAACCAAAGTTAGACATTCAAGAAAAAAAAGAAAAAGTAATAAATAAAATCAACAGTGACCGACAAGAATACGAAGTCGATACCAGATATCGAAAAGGACCGTTACAAAAAGGAAAATTAGAAAATCCCTTTAAAGCCAATAAAAATGTTGAAAAAGTAGATCAAGATCATTACCAAATTACTAACAAAAATAGAATTACACGTTACTATAAAACACAATTTAAAAAATTAAAGAAAATTAACCAAATTTAAGTCCCACAGGTTTCTACTTCATAATCATACCACACCCAACAAATACAGATAAAACTAATTGACTTTCAAGCTACTAACACAATCAAAATTATCCCATATCCTGATCACAATGGCTACTTATTATGAAAAAGATAATAACATTTTTAAAAACCAATAATTGATGAATGCATAAAAAAAAAATAATAAAAAAAAAAAAATAATTTCTATTACACACAAAACCAATCTGTAATTATGAACATATAAATGGCAAAGAAATGATAAAATATATCGAGCCAAATACCATTGTAATAATCACAATAATCATATTTATAATTGTAATCTTATATTTAATATACGTATCTTGTAACCCCATAATATTAATCCATAAAATCAAACAACGCCATCAGTTCAACCAGAAGAAAACACAACTATCGAGATGACACAATCAACTTTATCAAAACTTTACCCTTCTGTGTCACCTTGACTCGCAGGCTCGCCTCTTAAGGAGAGGGAAGTGACATAATCATATTGATTACGTCCACAATATCCAAAAGCTGTTCCCATTCACAAGCTCGCAACATGCATCAACCACAAATAAACATTTGTTCCTAGCAACATGCATCATCCGAAAGTTGCAAACATTCTAATAGAGCTCACTCAATTGTACTGCGAAACAATACACACACACTTTGACTCCAATCCAGAATAAACCGGATAGCCAAATCATAAACAAACGACTGGCGCAGAATTGGGAAAAGTTCCGTTGCACGTTGCTGCCGCACAACAACAAAAAATAGCAAAAGAACAAATTCTAAGAATAACGCGTCCGACGGTCACCAAAAGTAACGGTTGCATCGACGCGTCATGTTGCTGCTGCGTAATTTCAACAGCATATAAAATAAGCCTATGATGAAATTGTCTTTAGTCTTAAGCTAATATTCAATAAAGCAAGTTGTCATAATCAAACTTTGACTTCGTCTTTTAATCAAAAGCAAGTTGTCATAATCCTAACTTTGACTTCGTCTATTAAATTAAAGCAAGTTGTCATAATCTAACTTTGACTTCGTCTTTTAAATTATATTAGCGTTGCCGTTAGCCTGTGTCGCGGCATTAGTTCGACTCAAACACACAGTAAATATTTAACTAAATATTTAATTATACAGTTTGTCAAGAAACACTTTACACACTGAGAAAAAACTAAGTTTTTTGACTTTAGATGCAAAAATAATAACCTTATATTCAAATAATCGAAATTTTTTTGATGCTAAGCTGTTTAATGATCGATTTTAAGTTTAACTATCAAAAACACATAGCAAAACTTAGTGTGTAACAAAATAAACAACAAAAACTAAGATTACTCACTTTTCAAGCTGTCAAGAAACTGTTTACACATTGCGTTTTCGGATTCAGTTTTGCTCTAATTCTTGGAAACAACGGTGCCCTTCTGTGATCTATGCTTTTTGTGTCTCTTAATACATGTTTATTTTTGCATATCTTTTAATATGAATTTTATGAATTTTGGCAGAAGTCTCATCTAAAAGTGAATTACTTTAGTTTTTATAATGCCTGGCATAAGATTAAGCTTTGATGTGGTTCATCTGATTTACTATAATCACAAGTTGGGAAAACCTGTTTCAGAATTAGTTGAAGAGTTATCTGTATCTAGGAAAACAATGTTAAAAATCGCGCGGGAAACGAAGGCAGAATTGAAGAAAAGGGCACAGGTGGGCGTAAAAGCAAGCGTTACAGTCGGACAGACCGCTTAATTAAGCGGAAGATTGACCAAAATCGGCAAATATCAGTACGGACACTTGCCGACGACCTTAAGGAAGAATGGGAATCAGATGGGCCACTTAAAGCAGTACTCTAGGACACCATACGGCATAGGTACACTTGAAGAGTTCAACACAAGAAAACGCTGTTCGATGATTTACCGATGAAAATGTAGAAAAGCGATCCAATTTCGCTGTGAACATGATTAGTCAGTTGGCAGAATATTTGCAAAACTTCATATTTTACAAACAAACAAAAGAAATGCAGTACTGTAACAGTTGTAACCAAATTTAAGCCTTTTTCTTCATATACCGATGAAAGCAGCGTTTTCTTGCGTGCAACTCTTCAAGTGTACCTATGCCGTATGGTGTCCTAGAGTACTGCTTTAAGTGGCCCATCTGATTCCCATTCTTCCTTAAGGTCGTCGGCAAGTGTCCGTACTGATATTTGCCGATTTTGGTCAATCTTCCGCTTAATTAAGCGGTCTGTCTGACTGTAACCCTTGCTTTAACGCCCACCTATGCCTTTTTCTTCAAGTCTGCCTTCGTTTTCCGCGCGATTTTTGGCATTGTAAATTGTTGTCCTAGAAACAGATAACTCTTCAACTAATTCTGAAACAAATTTTCCCAACTTGTGATTATAATAAATCAGTTGGACCATATCAGAGCTTAATCTTATGCCAGGCATTATAAATATTAAAGTAATTCACTTTTAGATGATATTTCTGCCAAAATTCATAACCAAATTGAAAGATATGCAAAAATAAACATGTATTAAGAGACACAACAAGCATAGATCACAGAAGGGCACCGTTGTTTCCAAGAATTAGAGCAAAACTGAATCCGAAAACGCAATGTGTAAACAGTTTCTTGACAGCTTGAAAAGTGAGTAATCTTAGTTTTTGTTGTTTATTTTGTTACACACTTTAAGTTTTGCTATGTGTTTTTGATAGTTAAACTTAAAATCGATCATTAAACAGCTTAGCATCAAAAAAATTTCGATTATTTGAATATAAGGTTATTATTTTTGCATCTAAAGTCAAAAAACTTAGTTTTTTCTCAGTGTGTAAAGTGTTTCTTGACAAACTGTATATATATAAAGTTAAATTAAATGTAAATCAAATTAATTTATTACATCATATATATTTATCGGATGCTTGATTTTAGGATGAAGAAATCATTTTCCTCTATACTATGTCTATATTTATTTATTTATTTATTTATTTAAAAAAAAGGAAAATTGACAAATCGAGTGTCAACTTAAAGATAAACTAAACAAAATAAGTTATATAGCCTAAAAGAACACAAAAAAATATTACAATAATACCACCAACCCGTTGGAGGTATTTTATTTGCCAGTCCGGCCAGCTATGCCCCGATTCATAGCCATATATGGTCAGTGATATTAATGAACTACAAAAGATAGAGAGTGTTAATAGAAACTTAAAAATATTTATAATATATTATAGAAAAAAAAAAGGATTGGGAAATCACACCACAATGTTGAAGATTTTGCCAGTCGTCAAATTTGTGCACCTGCTCACTCCTGGGCACTGTGTGTGATTTCCCTAAGATGATCTGAAAGCAAGGATTTAATTAAAGGTAGAGAGAGTTCAGAGGAAAATACGTGATAAAATTTATTATAATTAACACATAAAACATGAAACGCGCTATGCAAGGAATAATCCGAAGTGCACAATGGTAAACACAACGGACGAAAGTGTCTGGTTGTTCTGGAAGGAACAGAAAAATTTAGTTGCAATAACAGGCGAGACGAGTCAATATTACCAATAATCAAATTATGTAGAATAACAATCCCCAGGATATGTATGTACATATGTATGCGTATGATTTGGCCTTCGACAAGTCATTTTTCGCATACTCACATAGATGTTCTAATTTGTCTATATCTATGTACATACTCAAAATCTCATCACTATTTAAATGGACGTTGTAAGCACTGGTTCGATATATTTAATAGGCCCGCTTTAAAAAAAAAAAACAAAAAATATATTTTAATTTATAAATTTTGGTGATAAATAAGTTTATATTTATTGTATGGTGACAATCTAAGCATAAAATTTGTTATAACTATTATTTTCTGATTGTTTATCTTTTATTTCTGTGGACGCATTGACATAAAAAAACATATGTTGAGTATATTTTGAGAATTATCCAACACTGAAACTTTAATTTTGTGCTTTAAGACAATTGTGACGGCATGTAGATTTAGTCTGTAGAGTGCGATTACCATCACTCTTCAGATTATTGCAAGCTCTCGATTTTCGTCGGTTGATTTGCGATTTTTTTATTAAAATAATTATTCAACTCTTTTTTATAAGCCATATAAATTAACTTTGCTGATCGTTTCAGAGCGATAATAAATTGCGGTTAGATTGCAGTGTTTTCCAAAATCTCTTTTCAAAAATTGTTTTTGCAAATATATTTGTCCGTTTTTGTTGTGTGTGTGAGTGTAAATAAAACAATAATTTCACGTGTCGAGTTATTAAAGTAGGCTCCGTGTCTTGTGAAAGTGATCGCCTCACTTTAACTCTAAATATTTAATTAAACTGCTTAGCTTCCTTCGCGCCGATCAACTAATCAGTTGACCGATTTTGCGGCAAGCGAGAAATTCGTCGGCAATCGACGACGTTTTTGTGCGTGTAGTGTAACGTCCGAACGTTAAGTGTATGTGTGAGTGTATATGTATACACATATTCATATGTATGTACATATGTGCTTTGTGTGCGTGTGTTTCGGTTTGTCTGCTTTTAGAGAAGAGACTTTTCCGCGATTTTGATTGACGCGTGATTTTCTGCTCTGGACCACGACAGCAAGTTTTTAATATAATTATTTTGTAATTCATTAATTAAAATAATTATCTTTCTTTATTTTTCTTTCTTTCTTTCTCTATCTTTCTTTCTCGTTCTATCTTTCTCTTACTTTCTTTCTCTTACTTTCTTTCTCTTACTTTCTTTCTCTTTCTTTCTTTCTCGTTCGTTCTTTTTATTTCTCTTTCTTAATTTCTCTTTCTTTCTTTCTATAATTTTCTTTTTTATTTCTTTCTTTCTTTCTCTTTGATTCTTTCTTTCCTTTTCTTTTTTGTTTCTTTCCTTCTTTCTTTCTCTTTGATTCTTTCTTTCTTTTTCTTTTTTGTTTCTTTCCTTTCTTTCTTTCTTTCTTTATTTTCTTTCTTTCTTTCTCTTTCTTTCTCTTTCTTTCTTTCTCTTTGTTTCTTTCTTTCATTTTCTTTTTTATTTCTTTCTTTCTTTCTCTTTGTTTCTTTCTTTCTTTTTTTTTTGTTTCTTTCCTTCTTTCTCTTTTCTTCTTTCTTTCTTTCTTTCTTTCTCTTTCGTTGCCTTTCTATCTTTCTTTCTTTATTTCTTTCTTTCTCTTTCTTTCTTATTCTTTCTTTTTCTTTATTTATCTTTCTTTCTTTCTTTGTCTTTTTTTCCCCTGAACCCATTGAAAATGGAAAATCAGGGTATAATGGTTTTGTTAAAATGTATGTAACAGGCAGAAGGAGGCGTGGCAGACCCCATAAAGTATATATATTCTTGATCAGCTCGATGAGCTGAGTTGAAATAGCCTTGTCCGTCTATCCGTCCGTTCGTCTGTTCGTATGTTTGAATGCGTCGATCTCAGAATCTATAACAGCTAGAGACTTGAAATTTATGTAGGTCCGTGTATATCACGCGCAGATAGAGTTTGTTTCAAAAATTCGATTAATTTGATCGTTTTATTGTTATCGATTAAAAACGAAATCGAAATACAGTAATTAAATTATATCTCCTTTATCTTTATAGGTAGAAACTCCTTATTTTGTATATGGTTGCATGTGTGTTCTATACAATTTTGATTTTTATTATATTTTGGATACCACGCGCCTTTCGTCCCAAATTTTTCAAAAAATGTATTTCAAGTGCTTCGGCACATACACATATATGAATGACGTAATCACGCTCTGAAAGTTTGATTAAGCAAGTCTATCTACAAAGGAACTTATTCAACAATTAACTTCCCATAATACTGCTCTTACTGCAGCCCGAGCGCAGTCGCTGCGTAAACCGCGCAGTCAGCAGAGCGCTCGCTTATGCGTGCGTGAGTATGTGTGTGTGTATGTGTGTGTGCATGTGTGGCTTGTATATATATGTTAAATAAGTATAAAATGTTTGGAATATCGGCTCATCGCAGGGTTCAGGGGATCTCCTAGTCGGGTACCACCGACTAGAGCTTTCTTACTTGTTGCTTTCTTTCTTTCTCATTTTTTATTTCTTTCTCTTTTTATCTTTCTATTTTTTATACCCTGAACCCATTGAAAATGGGAAATCAGGGTAAATGAAATGTATGTAACAGGCAGAAGGAGGCGTGGCAGACCCCATAAAGTATATATATTCTTGATCAGGGCGACGAGCTGAGTTGATTTAGCCCTGTCCGTCTGTCCGTCCGTCCGTCCGTCCGTCCGTCTGTCCGTCTGTCCGTATGTTTGAACGCGTCGATCTTAGAATCTATAAGAGCTAGAGACTTGAAATTTTTTATGTAGGTCCGTGTATAGCACGCGCAGATCGAGTTTGTTTCAAAAAATCGATAAATTTGATCGTTTTAAAGTTATCGATTTAAAACGTTATCGAAATTCAGTTATAAATTTATATCTCCCACATCTTTAGAGTTAGAGTCTCCAAATTTTGTATTTAGTATGATATAGAGTTTATACAATTTGGTTTTTGTCACATTTTGGATACCATCCCCCCTCTCCTTCCCTTCCCCACAAATTTGTATTTCAAATACTAGAGACTTGTGCTTTGGCAATTACATACATATGAATGACATTATTACGCTCTGAAAGTTTGATTAAGAAAGTCCAACTACAAAGAAACTTATTCAACAATTAACTTCCCATAATATAGCCACACTGCAGCCCAAGCGCAGACGCTGCGCTAACTGCGCAGTCAGCAGAGCGCGTGCTTATGCGTATGTGTATGTGTGTATGTGTGTGTCCATGTATTGCTTGTATACATGTATATGTTAAATAAGCATAGAATGTTTGGAGTATCGGCTCTTCGCAGGGTTCAGGGGATCTCCTAGTCGGGTACCGCCGACTAGAGCTTTCTTACTTGTTTTTCTTTGTCTTTCATTCTTTCTTTCTCTTTATATTTTTTTTTCTCTTACTTTATTTCTTTCTCTTTCCTTCTTTATTTCTCTTTCATTCTTTCTTTGTCTTTCTTTCTTTCTTTCTCTTTTTTTCTTTCTTTCTCTTTTATTATTTCTTTCTCTTTTTTTCTTTCTCTTTCTGTCTTTTTCTATTTCTTTCTTACTTTATCTTTTTTTCTATTGCTTTCTCTTTCATTCTCTTTCTTTTTCTTTCTTCCTCTTTCTTTCTTTATCTTTCTTTCTTTGTCTTTCTTTCTTTCTCATTCTTTCTCTCTCTTTCTTTTTTTCTCTTTCTTTCTATCTCGTTCTGTCTCGTTCTTTCTCTCACTTCCTTTCTTTCTCTTTCTTTCTTTCTCTTTCTAGTTTCTCTTTCTTTCTTTCTTTTGCTTTCTTTCTTTCTCTTTCTTTCTTTATCTTTCTTTCTTTGTCTTTCTTTCTTTCTCTTTCTTTCTCTCTCTTTCTTTTTTCTCTTTCTTTCTATCTCGTTCTGTCTCTTTCTTTCTCTTACTTTCTTTCTTTCTCTTTCTTTCTCTTTCTATCTTTATCTTTCTCTTTCTTTCATTCATTTGCTTTCTTGCTTTCTCTTTCTTTCTTTCTTTCTTTCTATTTCTTTCTTTCTCTTTCTTTCTTTCTCTTTCATTCTTGCAATTTAAGATCAGTTGCAATTATAGGCAATATGTGAATGAGTTTGCATTTTGTATAAAGTGAGAAATATTCAGTAGAATATTTAGATTATATGCGGAAAATTTCATTAATATCTATTAAGTAACACAGAAGTTATTGAAGAAAACGTTTGGCTAATTACCAAAAGCACGTGGCAGCAGCGCCACTGTTTACGCAGTTTTCCTATACATGTGAACAAATACATACATACGTATGTACATTGAAATGCATGCATTCTGGAATATTCTAAGCATCGTTAGTTGAGAGGCTCTAGGTTCGACGCGTGTAATGAATGCGGAGATTTTGTCATTATACTCATTCACAAAGTGAAATGAGTATATTGGTTTTGTGCAATGTCCGTCACGCTGTCCGTCCGTCTGTCCGTCTGTCCGTCTGTCCGTATGAACGCAAACCATTTGCACAGTTTTGAAGCTAGAGAGTTGAAATTTGGAATATATACTCGTGTATACCCTCGAATTATAAAGTGTCAAGATTTTCCCGATACGCCCACTAGGGGCGTGGCAAATCGGAAAATGCATTTGCCCATACCTCAGAAACACTACTTCTAGAAGTGCTAGAGAGTTGCAATTTGGAATGTAGACTTGTGTTGACAACTCAAGTTGAAAAAGCTATGGCGGATATATCTACGCCCATTGGGGGCGTGGCAAATCGGGTAAAACTGTATCTTCTACAGTTTTAAAGCTAAAACGCCCAAATTTGGCACGTAGGTTACTGATACGATCCTATGAAGATCGACCAAAAATCTATATATCCACGCCTACTAGGGGCGTGGCAAATCGGATCTGACTATATAGTGATTTTTCAAATTCTGTAATATTTTGAGCACTATTGATGCTAGAGACTTGAAACTTGGTATATATACTCGGGTTGACAACCCAAGTTGGAAAAGATATGGCGGATATATCTACGCCCATAGGGGGCGTGGCAAACCGCAAAAGTTTGTAGCTCCTACAGTTTTAGAGCTAGAAGCTTCAAAATTGGATGGTAAGTTACTGGTGAGTTCCTCTATCGATGCGCCAAAAATAAATTTTACGCCCCTTATGGGGTATGCCCGGCTAAAAAATACCCTGTAATTTTCGCATTTTTTGAGTGTAAGCATCCAAATTTCACACTTACGTTACCCTTCACTACTTCTAAGAACTGGCCAAAAATTATATGTCTACGCCTACTGGGGGCGTGGCAAATCGGGAAAAACTATACGTTTTTCCGATTCTCAGTGAGAAAATCAGAATTATATACAGATATTACTGCTGATCTCCTCTATTGATTTCCAAAAAATTATATATGTACAAACCAATTGTGGGCGTGGCAATGGGTGTGATCTGTGGGGGTGTGAATGAGTATCCCGCAGTCGGTAGCGCCCGACTGCAACGTTCTTACTTGTTTTTGGTTTATGGATGCCACGACCCAATTCGAAAAATTCGTATTTCAAATACTAGAGACTTGTGCTTTAGCAAATACGCACATATGAATTACATAATTACGCTGTGAAAGTTTTATTAAGAAAGATCATCCACAAAAAAAGTTATTAAACATTTAATTTCCCATACAATAGGCATATCGCCGCGCTGACTGCGCGATCAGCAGAGTGCGTGCTTATGCGTGCGTGCGTATGCATGTGTGTATGTGTGTGTGTTGCTAGCAATATTTGTAGTCGAGCCGTCTTGACTAGAGCATTCTTACTTGTTTATTTTTTTTTTTTAATAAGATTTTCTCTTTTTTTATACCCTGAACCCATTGAAAATGGGAAAACAGGGTATAATGGTTTTGTTAAAATGTATGTAACAGGCAGAAGGAGGCGTGGCAGACCCCATAAAGTATATATATTCTTGATCAGCTCGACGAACTGAGTCGATATAGCCATGTCCGTCTGTCCGTCTGTCCGTCTGTCCGTCTGTCCGTCTGTCCGTCCGTCCGTCCGTCCGTCTGTCCGTATGTATGAACGCGTCGATCTCAGAATCTATAAGAGCTAGAGACTTGAAATTTTTTATGTAGATCCGTGTATAGCACGCGCAGATCGAGTTTGTTTCAAAAAATCGATAAATTTGATCGTTTTAAAGTTATCGATTTAAAACGTTATCGAAATGCAGTTATAAATTTATATCTCCTACATCTTTGAAGCTAAAATCTCCAAATTTTGTATTTAGTATAATGTGGAGTTTATACAATTTTGATTTTTGTCACATTTTGGATACCATCCCCCCTTTCCTTCCCTTGCCCCCAAACTTGTAAAAGCCGTATTTCAAATACTAGAGACTTGTGCTTTGGCAAATACATACATATAAATGACATTATTACGCTGTGAAAGTTTAATTAAAAACGTCCATATACAAAAGAAGTTATTAAACATTTAATTTCCCATACAATACGCATATTGCAGCCCAAGCGCAGTCGCTGCGTTGACTGCGCAGTCAGCAGAGCGCGTGCTTATGCGTGCGTGCGTGCGTATGCATGTGTGTGTGTGCATGTGTTGATTGTATATATATGTTAAATATGCAAAGAATGTTTGAAATATCGGCTCTTCGCAGGGTTCAGGGGATCTCCTAGTCGGGTACCGCCGACTAGAGCTTTCTTACTTGTTTAAATAATCAAATTTAATTATTAAGATACGGGCTGAAATAATTTAGGAAACAGTAGAAAAATCTTTCAAAAATCTATTTAAAGCAGTAGACGGATTGATTTCAAATGCATGTATATATTTATTTATTTATTATACTCATTCACAAAGTGAAATGAGTATATTGGTTTTGTGCAATGTCCGTCACGCTGTCCGTCCGTCTGTCCGTCTGTCCGTATGAACGCAAACCATTTGCACAGTTTTGAAGCTAGAGAGTTGAAATTTGGAATATATACTCGTGTATACCCTCGAATTATAAAGTGTCAATATTTTCCCGATACGCCCACTAGGGGCGTGGCAAATCGGAAAATGCATTTGCCCATACCTCAGAAACACTACTTCTAGAAGTGCTAGAGAGTTGCAATTTGGAATGTAGACTTGTGTTGACAACTCAAGTTGAAAAAGCTATGGCGGATATATCTACGCCCATTGGGGGCGTAGCAAATCGGGTAAAACTGTATCTTCTACAGTTTTAAAGCTAAAACGCCCAAATTTGGCACGTAGGTTACTGATACGATCCTATGAAGATCGACCAAAAATCTATATATCCACGCCTACTAGGGGCGTGGCAAATCGGATCTGACTATATAGTGATTTTTCAAATTCTGTAATATTTTGAGCACTATTGATGCTAGAGACTTGAAACTTGGTATATATACTCGGGTTGACAACCCAAGTTGGAAAAGATATGGCGGATATATCTACGCCCATAGGGGGCGTGGCAAACCGCAAAAGTTTGTAGCTCCTACAGTTTTAGAGCTAGAAGCTTCAAAATTGGATGGTAAGTTACTGGTGAGCTCCTCTATCGATGATCCAAAAATAATTTTTACGCCCCTTATGGGGTATGCCCGGCTAAAAAATACCCTGTAATTTTCGCATTTTTTGAGTGTAAGCATCCAAATTTCACACTTACGTTACCCTTCACTACTTCTAAGAACTGGCCAAAAATTATATGTCTACGCCTACTGGGGGCGTGGCAAATCGGGAAAAACTATACGTTTTTCCGATTCTCAGTGAGAAAATCAGAATTATATACAGATATTACTGCTGATCTCCTCTATTGATTTCCAAAAAATTATATATGTACAAACCAATTGTGGGCGTGGCAATGGGCGTGATCTGTGGGGGTGTGAATGAGTATCCCGCAGTCGGTAGCGCCAGACTGCAACGTTCTTACTTGTTTTTTGTTAAAGTCTATTCAACAAATGGCTAGTTAATGGCCATTTTTGTGTGTTTTAATTGTATTAGTATTGCATTTGCAACCCCGTTAACAAGTTTCACGGTGGCTCTGAAGAATGAGACGATGGCATATAGGAGTAATGCGTGCGTGATTTTGGAGTTCGATCCGTGTTAAAGTTTTTTTTTTATTTTATAAATATGTGCGAGTACGTTTACAACCAGATATGTATATATTTTTGTTTGTTTTCTATTTTCTTTTTTATCATATAGCATACGTAGAGTTTGAAAATATGATACAAAGTCCTCATAGTATAGAATGTTCCCAACTGCAATTAATAAAAGCGTGTAGCGCCATATGTTCATTTGTTTTGACAATACATACATACATATGTACATACAGTTTGTCAAGAAACACTTTACACACTGAGAAAAAACTAAGTTTTTTGATTTTAGATGCAAAAATAATAACCTTATATTCAAATAATTGAAATTTTTTTGATGCTAAGCTGTTTAATGATCAATTTTAAGTTTAACTATCAAAAACAGATAGCAAAACTTAAAGTGTGTAACAAAATAAACAACAAAAACTAAGACTACTCACTTTTCAAGCTGTCAAGAAACTGTTTACACATTGCGTTTTCGGATTCAGTTGTGCTCTAATTCTTGGAAACAACGGTGCCCTTCTGTGATCTATGCTTTTTGTGTCTCTTAATACATGTTTATTTTTGCATATCTTTCAATTTATTTATGAATTTTGGCAGAAATATCATCTAAAAGTTAGTTACATTAATTTTTATAATGCCTGGCATAAGATAAAGCTTTGATGTGGTCCAACTGATTTATTATACTCACAAGTTGGGAAAATCTGTTTCAGAATTAGTTGAAGAGTTATCTGTTTCTAGGAAAACAATTTACAATGCCAAAAATCGCGCAGAAACCGAAGGCAACCTTGAAGAAAAGGGCACAGGTGGGCGTAAAAGCAAGGGTTACAATCGGACAGACCGCTTAATTAAGCGGAAGATTGACCAAAATCGGCAAATATCAGTACGGACACTTGCCGACGACCTTAAGGAAGAATGGGAATCAGATGGGCCACTTAAAGCAGTACTCTAGGCCACCCTACGGCATAGGTACACTTGAAGAGTTGCACGCAAGAAAATGCTGCTTTCATCGGTATATGAAGAAAAAGGCTTAAATTTGGTTACTACTGTTACAGTACTGCATTTCTTTTGTTTGTTTGTAAAATATGAAGTTTTGCAAATATTCTGCCAACTGACTAATCATGTTCACAGCGAAATTGGATCGCTTTTCTACATTTGCATCGGTAAATCATCGAGCAGCGTTTTCTTGTGTTGAACTCTTCAAGTGTACCTATGCCGTAGGGTGGCCTAGAGTACTGCTTTAAGTGGCCCATCTGATTCCCATTCTTCCTTAAGGTCGTCGGCAAGTGTCCGTACTGATATTTGCCGATTTTGGTCAATCTTCCGCTTAATTAAGCGGTCTGTCCGATTGTAACCCTTGCTTTTACGCCCACCTGTGCCCTTTTCTTCAAGGTTGCCTTCGGTTTCTGCGCGATTTTTGGCATTGTAAATTGTTTTCCTAGAAACAGATAACTCTTCAACTAATTCTGAAACAGATTTTCCCAACTTGTGAGTATAATAAATCAGTTGGACCACATCAAAGCTTTATCTTATGCCAGGCATTATAAAAATTAATGTAACTAACTTTTAGATGATATTTCTGCCAAAATTCATAAATAAATTGAAAGATATGCAAAAATAAACATGTATTAAGAGACACAAAAAGCATAGATCACAGAAGGGCGCCGTTGTTTCCAAGAATTGGACCAAACAGAATTTTGAAACGCAATGTGTAAACAGTTTCTTGACAGCTTGAAAAGTGAGTCATCTTAGTTATTGTTGTTTTTTTGTTATATATTTTTAGTTTTGTTGTTTTTTTTTTTATTATTTAATTTAAAATTAAATATCAAATAGCTTAGCATTTTAAAAATTTCGTTTATTTGAATAAAAGACTTATATTTTTGCATCTAAAGTCAAAAAATGTAGTTTTTTCTCAGTGTGTAAAGTGTTTCTTGACAAACTGTAAATTATATGCTATGAATAGTACATACATATATATATAAAGTTAAATTAAATGTAAATCAAATTAATTTATTACATCATATATATTTATCGGATGCTTGATTTTAGGATGAAGAAATCATTTTCCTCTATACTATGTCTATATATACACACATAGATGTTCTAATTTGTCTATATCTATGTACATACTCAAAATCTCATCACTATTTAAATGGACGTTGTAAGCACTGGTTCGATATATTTAATAGGCCCGCTTTAAAAAAAAAAAAACAAAAAATATATTTTAATTTATAAATTTTGGTGATAAATAAGTTTATATTTATTGTATGGTGACAATCTAAGCATAAAATTTGTTATAACTATTATTTTCTGATTGTTTATCTTTTATTTCTGTGGACGCATTGACATAAAAAAACATATGTTGAGTATATTTTGAGAATTATCCAACACTGAAACTTTAATTTTGTGCTTTAAGACAATTGTGACGGCATGTAGATTTAGTCTGTAGAGTGCGATTACCATCACTCTTCAGATTATTGCAAGCTCTCGATTTTCGTCGGTTGATTTGCGATTTTTTTATTAAAATAATTATTCAACTCTTTTTTATAAGCCATATAAATTAACTTTGCTGATCGTTTCAGAGCGATAATAAATTGCGGTTAGATTGCAGTGTTTTCCAAAATCTCTTTTCAAAAATTGTTTTTGCAAATATATTTGTCCGTTTTTGTTGTGTGTGTGAGTGTAAATAAAACAATAATTTCACGTGTCGAGTTATTAAAGTAGGCTCCGTGTCTTGTGAAAGTGATCTTCGCCTCACTTTAACTCTAAATATTTAATTAAACTGCTTAGCTTCCTTCGCGCCGATCAACTAATCAGTTGACCGATTTTGCGGCAAGCGAGAAATTCGTCGGCAATCGACGACGTTTTTGTGCGTGTAGTGTAACGTCCGAACGTTAAGTGTATGTGTGAGTGTATATGTATACACATATTCATATGTATGTACATATGTGCTTTGTGTGCGTGTGTTTCGGTTTGTCTGCTTTTAGAGAAGAGACTTTTCCGCGATTTTGATTGACGCGTGATTTTCTGCTCTGGACCACGACAGCAAGTTTTTAATATAATTATTTTTTAATTCATTAATTAAAATAATTATCTTTCTTTATTTTTCTTTCTTTCTTTCTCTATCTTTCTTTCTCGTTCTATCTTTCTCTTACTTTCTTTCTCTTACTTTCTTTCTCTTTCTTTCTTTCTCGTTCGTTCTTTTTATTTCGCTTTCTTAATTTCTCTTTCTTTCTTTCTATAATTTTCTTTTTTATTTCTTTCTTTCTTTCTCTTTGTTTCTTTCTTTCTTTTTCTTTTTTGTTTCTTTCCTTTCTTTCTTTCTTTCTTTATTTTCTTTCTTTCTTTCTCTTTCTTTCTCTTTCTTTCTTTCTCTTTGTTTCTTTCTTTCATTTTCTTTTTTATTTCTTTCTTTCTTTCTCTTTGTTTCTTTCTTTCTTTTTTTTTTGTTTCTTTCCTTCTTTCTCTTTTCTTCTTTCTTTCTTTCTTTCTTTCTCTTTCGTTGCCTTTCTATCTTTCTTTCTTTATTTCTTTCTTTCTCTTTCTTTCTTATTCTTTCTTTTTCTTTATTTATCTTTCTTTCTTTCTTTGTCTTTTTTTCCCCTGAACCCATTGAAAATGGAAAATCAGGGTATAATGGTTTTGTTAAAATGTATGTAACAGGCAGAAGGAGGCGTGGCAGACCCCATAAAGTATATATATTCTTGATCAGCTCGATGAGCTGAGTTGAAATAGCCTTGTCCGTCTATTCGTCCGTTCGTCTGTTCGTATGTTTGAATGCGTCGATCTCAGAATCTATAACAGCTAGAGACTTGAAATTTATGTAGGTCCGTGTATATCACGCGCAGATAGAGTTTGTTTCAAAAATTCGATTAATTTGATCGTTTTATTGTTATCGATTAAAAACGAAATCGAAATACAGTAATTAAATTATATCTCCTTTATCTTTATAGGTAGAAACTCCTTATTTTGTATATGGTTGCATGTGTGTTCTATACAATTTTGATTTTTATTATATTTTGGATACCACGCGCCTTTCGTCCCAAATTTTTCAAAAAACGTATTTCAAGTGCTTCGGCACATACACATATATGAATGACGTAATCACGCTCTGAAAGTTTGATTAAGCAAGTCTATCTACAAAGGAACTTATTCAACAATTAACTTCCCATAATACTGCTCTTACTGCAGCCCGAGCGCAGTCGCTGCGTAAACCGCGCAGTCAGCAGAGCGCTCGCTTATGCGTGCGTGAGTATGTGTGTGTGTATGTGTGTGTGCATGTGTGGCTTGTATATATATGTTAAATAAGTATAAAATGTTTGGAATATCGGCTCATCGCAGGGTTCAGGGGATCTCCTAGTCGGGTACCACCGACTAGAGCTTTCTTACTTGTTGCTTTCTTTCTTTCTCATTTTTTATTTCTTTCTCTTTTTATCTTTCTATTTTTTATACCCTGAACCCATTGAAAATGGGAAATCAGGGTATAATGGTTTTGTTGAAATGTATGTAACAGGCAGAAGGAGGCGTGGCAGACCCCATAAAGTATATATATTCTTGATCAGGGCGACGAGCTGAGTTGATTTAGCCCTGTCCGTCTGTCCGTCCGTCCGTCCGTCCGTCCGTCCGTCCGTCTGTCCGTCTGTCCGTATGTTTGAACGCGTCGATCTTAGAATCTATAAGAGCTAGAGACTTGAAATTTTTTATGTAGGTCCGTGTATAGCACGCGCAGATCGAGTTTGTTTCAAAAAATCGATAAATTTGATCGTTTTAAAGTTATCGATTTAAAACGTTATCGAAATTCAGCTATAAATTTATATCTCCCACATCTTTAGAGTTAGAGTCTCCAAATTTTGTATTTAGTATGATATAGAGTTTATACAATTTGGTTTTTGTCACATTTTGGATACCATCCCCCCTCTCCTTCCCTTCCCCACAAATTTGTATTTCAAATACTAGAGACTTGTGCTTTGGCAATTACATACATATGAATGACATTATTACGCTCTGAAAGTTTGATTAAGAAAGTCCAACTACAAAGAAACTTATTCAACAATTAACTTCCCATAATATAGCCACACTGCAGCCCAAGCGCAGACGCTGCGCTAACTGCGCAGTCAGCAGAGCGCGTGCTTATGCGTATGTGTATGTGTGTATGTGTGTGTCCATGTATTGCTTGTATACATGTATATGTTAAATAAGCATAGAATGTTTGGAGTATCGGCTCTTCGCAGGGTTCAGGGGATCTCCTAGTCGGGTACCGCCGACTAGAGCTTTCTTACTTGTTTTTCTTTGTCTTTCATTCTTTCTTTCTCTTTATATTTTTTTTTCTCTTACTTTATTTCTTTCTCTTTCCTTCTTTATTTCTCTTTCATTCTTTCTTTGTCTTTCTTTCTTTCTTTCTCTTTTTTTTCTTTCTTTCTCTTTTATTATTTCTTTCTCTTTTTTTCTTTCTCTTTCTGTCTTTTTCTATTTCTTTCTTACTTTATCTTTTTTTCTATTGCTTTCTCTTTCATTCTCTTTCTTTTTCTTTCTTCCTCTTTCTTTCTTTATCTTTCTTTCTTTGTCTTTCTTTCTTTCTCATTCTTTCTCTCTCTTTCTTTTTTTCTCTTTCTTTCTATCTCGTTCTGTCTCGTTCTTTCTCTCACTTCCTTTCTTTCTCTTTCTAGTTTCTCTTTCTTTCTTTCTTTTGCTTTCTTTCTTTCTCTTTCTTTCTTTATCTTTCTTTCTTTGTCTTTCTTTCTTTCTCTTTCTTTCTCTCTCTTTCTTTTTTCTCTTTCTTTCTATCTCGTTCTGTCTCTTTCTTTCTCTTACTTTCTTTCTTTCTCTTTCTTTCTCTTTCTATCTTTATCTTTCTCTTTCTTTCATTCATTTGCTTTCTTGCTTTCTCTTTCTTTCTTTCTTTCTTTCTATTTCTTTCTTTCTCTTTCAATCTTGCAATTTAAGATCAGTTGCAATTATAGGCAATATGTGAATGAGTTTGCATTTTGTATAAAGTGAGAAATATTCAGTAGAATATTTAGATTATATGCGGAAAATTTCATTAATATCTATTAAGTAACACAGAAGTTATTGAAGAAAACGTTTGGCTAATTACCAAAAGCACGTGGCAGCAGCGCCACTGTTTACGCAGTTTTCCTATACATGTGAACAAATACATACATACGTATGTACATTGAAATGCATGCATTCTGGAATATTCTAAGCATCGTTAGTTGAGAGGCTCTAGGTTCGACGCGTGTAATGAATGCGGAGATTTTGTCATTATACTCATTCACAAAGTGAAATGAGTATATTGGTTTTGTGCAATGTCCGTCACGCTGTCCGTCCGTCTGTCCGTCTGTCCGTCTGTCCGTATGAACGCAAACCATTTGCACAGTTTTGAAGCTAGAGAGTTGAAATTTGGAATATATACTCGTGTATACCCTCGAATTATAAAGTGTCAAGATACGCCCGATACGCCCACTAGGGGCGTGGCAAATCGGAAAATGCATTTGCCCATACCTCAGAAACACTACTTCTAGAAGTGCTAGAGAGTTGCAATTTGGAATGTAGACTTGTGTTGACAACTCAAGTTGAAAAAGCTATGGCGGATATATCTACGCCCATTGGGGGCGTGGCAAATCGGGTAAAACTGTATCTTCTACAGTTTTAAAGCTAAAACGCCCAAATTTGGCACGTAGGTTACTGATACGATCCTATGAAGATCGACCAAAAATCTATATATCCACGCCTACTAGGGGCGTGGCAAATCGGATCTGACTATATAGTGATTTTTCAAATTCTGTAATATTTTGAGCACTATTAATGCTAGAGACTTGAAACTTGGTATATATACTCGGGTTGACAACCCAAGTTGGAAAAGATATGGCGGATATATCTACGCCCATAGGGGGCGTGGCAAACCGCAAAAGTTTGTAGCTCCTACAGTTTTAGAGCTAGAAGCTTCAAAATTGGATGGTAAGTTACTGGTGAGCTCCTCTATCGATGATCCAAAAATAATTTTTACGCCCCTTATGGGGTATGCCCGGCTAAAAAATACCCTGTAATTTTCGCATTTTTTGAGTGTAAGCATCCAAATTTCACACTTACGTTACCCTTCACTACTTCTAAGAACTGGCCAAAAATTATATGTCTACGCCTACTGGGGGCGTGGCAAATCGGGAAAAACTATACGTTTTTCCGATTCTCAGTGAGAAAATCAGAATTATATACAGATATTACTGCTGATCTCCTCTATTGATTTCCAAAAAATTATATATGTACAAACCAATTGTGGGCGTGGCAATGGGCGTGATCTGTGGGGGTGTGAATGAGTATCCCGCAGTCGGTAGCGCCAGACTGCAACGTTCTTACTTGTTTTTTGTTAAAGTCTATTCAACAAATGGCTAGTTAATGGCCATTTTTGTGTGTTTTAATTGTATTAGTATTGAATTTGCAACCCCGTTAACAAGTTTCACGGTGGCTCTGAAGAATGAGACGATGGCATATAGGAGTAATGCGTGCGTGATTTTGGAGTTCGATCCGTGTTAAAGTTTTTTTTTTATTTTAAAAATATGTGCGAGTACGTTTACAACCAGATATGTATATATTTTTGTTTGTTTTCTATTTCCTTTTTTATCATATAGCATACGTAGAGTTTGAAAATATGATACAAAGTCCTCATAGTATAGAATGTTCCCAACTGCAATTAATAAAAGCGTGTAGCGCCATATGTTCATTTGTTTTGACAATACATACATACATATGTACATAAATTATATGCTATGAATAGTACATACATATATATATAAAGTTAAATTAAATGTAAATCAAATTAATTTATTACATCATATATATTTATCGGATGCTTGATTTTAGGATGAAGAAATCATTTTCCTCTATACTATGTCTATATATACACACATAGATGTTCTAATTTGTCTATATCTATGTACATAATCAAAATCTCATCACTATTTAAATGGACGTTGTAAGCACTGGTTCGATATATTTAATAGGCCCGCTTTAAAAAAAAAAAAAAAAACAAAAATATATTTTAATTTATAAATTTTGGTGATAAATATGTTTATATTTATTGTATGGTGACAATCTAAGCATAAAATTTGTTATAACTATTATTTTCGGATTGTTTATCTTTTATTTCTGTGGACGCATTGACATAAAAAAACATATGCTGAGTATATTTTGAGAATTATCCAACACTGAAACTTTAATTTTGTGCTTTAAGACAATTGTGACGGCATGTAGATTTAGTCTGTAGAGTGCGATTACCATCACTCTTCAGATTATTGCAAGCTCTCGATTTTCGTCGGTTGATTTGCGATTTTTTTATTAAAATAATTATTCAACTCTTTTTTATAAGCCATATAAATTAACTTTGCTGATCGTTTCAGAGCGATAATAAATTGCGGTTAGATTGCAGTGTTTTCCAAAATCTCTTTTCAAAAATTGTTTTTGCAAATATATTTGTCCGTTTTTGTTGTGTGTGTGAGTGTAAATAAAACCATAATTTCACGTGTCGAGTTATTAAAGTAGGCTCCGTGTCTTGTGAAAGTGATCCTCGCCTCACTTTAACTCTAAATATTTAATTAAACTGCTTAGCTTCCTTCGCGCCGATCAACTAATCAGTTGACCGATTTTGCGGCAAGCGAGAAATTCGTCGGCAATCGACGACGTTTTTGTGCGTGTAGTGTAACGTCCGAACGTTAAGTGTATGTGTGAGTGTATATGTTTACACATATTCATATGTATGTACATATGTGCTTTGTGTGCGTGTGTTTCGGTTTGTCTGCTTTTAGAGAAGAGACTTTTCCGCGATTTTGATTGACGAGTGATTTTCTGCTCTGGACCACGACAGCAAGTTTTTAATATAATTATTTTTTAATTCATTAATTAAAATAATTATCTTTCTTTATTTTTCTTTCTTTCTTTCTCTATCTTTCTTTCTCGTTCTATCTTTCTCTTATTTTCTTTCTCTTACTTTCTTTCTCTTTCTTTCTTTCTTTCTCTTTCGTTCTTTTTATTTCTCTTTCTTAATTTCTCTTTCTTTCTTTCTTTCTTTCATTTTCATTTTATTTCTTTCTTTCTTTCTCTTTGATTCTTTCTTTCTTTTTCTTTTTTATTTCTTTCTTTCTTTCTCTTTGTTTCTTTCTTTCATTTTTTATACCCTGAACCCATTGAAAATGGGAAATCAGGGTATAATGGTTTTGTTAAAATGTATGTAACAGGCAGAAGGAGGCGTGGCAGACCCCATAAAGTATATATATTCTTGATCAGCTCGACGAACTGAGTCGATATAGCCATGTCCGTCTGTCCGTCTGTCCGTCTGTCCGTCCGTCCGTCCGTCCGTCTGTCCGTCTGTCCGTATGTATGAACGCGTCGATCTCAGAATCTATAAGAGCTAGAGACTTAAAATTTTTTATGTAGATCCGTGTATAGCACGCGCAGATCGAGTTTGTTTCAAAAAATCGATAAATTTGATCGTTTTAAAGTTATCGATTTAAAACGTTATCGAAATGCAGTTATAAATTTATATCTTCCACATCTTTAGAGCTAGAGTCTCCAAATTTTGTATTTAGTATAATGTGGAGTTTATACAATTTTGATTTTTGTTATATTTTGGATGCCACGCCCCCTTTCCTTCCCTTCCCCCCAAATTTGTAAAAGCCGTATTTCAAGTACTAGAGACTTGTGCTTTGGAAAATATTCACATATAAATGACAGAATCACGCTCTGAAAGTTTGATTAAGAAAGTCCATCTTCAAAAGAATTTATTGAACAATTCATTTCCCATAGTAAAGCCTATGAGCGCAGCCCACGCTCAGTCGCTGCGCTAACTGCGCAGTCAGCAGAGCGCGTGCTTATGCGTATGTGTGTGTGTGTATGTGTCCGCATGTATTGCTTGTATATATGTATATGTTCAATAAGCATAGAATGTTTGGAGTATCGGCTCCTCGCAGGGTTCAGGGGATCTCCTAGTCGGGTAACGCCGACTAGAGCTTTCTTACTTGTTTTGTTTTTTTCCTTTCTCTTTTCTTCTTTCTTTCTTTCTTTCTTTCTCTTTCGTTGCCTTTCTATCTTTCTTTCTTAATTTCTTTCTTTCTCTTTATTTCTTATTCTTTCTTTTTCTTTATTTATCTTTCTTTCTTTCTTTGTCTTTTTATACCCTGAACCCATTGAAAATGGGAAAACAGGGTATAATGGTTTTGTTAAAATGTATGTAACAGGCAGAAGGAGGCGTGGCAGACCCCATAAAGTATATATATTCTTGATCAGGGCGACGAGCTGAGTTGATTAGCCCTGTCCGTCTGTCTGTCTGTCTGTCTGTCCGTCTGTCCGTCTGTCCGTATGTATGAACGCGTGGATCTCCGAATCTATAAGAGCTAGAGACTTGAAATTTTTTATGGAGGCTCCTGTATAGCACGCGCATATCAAGTTTGTTTCAAAAAATCGATAACTTTGATCGTTTTAATGTTATCGATTAAAAACGAAATCGAAAACCTGTTATAAAATTATGTCTCGCGCATCTTTCAAGCTAGAGACTCTTTAATTTGTATATAGTTGCATGTGGAGTTTATACAATTTTGGTTTTTGTTATATTTTAGATGCCACGCCCCCTTCGCCCCAAATTTAAAAAAAAACGTATTTCAAGTGCTAGAGACTTGTGCTTCGGCAAATACACACATATGAATGACATTATCATGCTCTGAAAGTTTGATTCAGAAAGTCCATATACAAAGGAACTTATTCAACAATTAAGTTCCCATAATATAGCTCTTACTGCAGCCCGAGCGCAGTCGCTGCGTAAACTGCGCAGTCAGCAGAGCGCTCGCTTATGAGTGCGTGCGTATGTGTGTGTGTGTATGTGTGCATGTGTTGCTTGTATATATATGTTAAATAAGCATAGAATGTTTGGAATATCGGCTCATCGTAGGGTTCAGGGGATCTCCTAGTCGGGTACCACCGACTAGAGCTTTCTTACTTGTTTTCCCCTGAACCCATTGAAAATGGAAAATCAGGGTATAATGGTTTTGTTAAAATGTATGTAACAGGCAGAAGGAGGCGTGGCAGACCCCATAAAGTATATATATTCTTGATCAGCTCGATGAGCTGAGTTGAAATAGCCTTGTCCGTCTATCCGTCCGTTCGTCTGTTCGTATGTTTGAATGCGTCGATCTCAGAATCTATAACAGCTAGAGACTTGAAATTTATGTAGGTCCGTGTATATCACGCGCAGATAGAGTTTGTTTCAAAAATTCGATTAATTTGATCGTTTTATTGTTATCGATTAAAAACGAAATCGAAATACAGTAATTAAATTATATCTCCTTTATCTTTATAGGTAGAAACTCCTTATTTTGTATATGGTTGCATGTGTGTTCTATACAATTTTGATTTTTATTATATTTTGGATACCACGCGCCTTTCGTCCCAAATTTTTCAAAAAACGTATTTCAAGTGCTTCGGCACATACACATATATGAATGACGTAATCACGCTCTGAAAGTTTGATTAAGCAAGTCTATCTACAAAGGAACTTATTCAACAATTAACTTCCCATAATACTGCTCTTACTGCAGCCCGAGCGCAGTCGCTGCGTAAACCGCGCAGTCAGCAGAGCGCTTGCTTATGCGTGCGTGAGTATGTGTGTGTGTATGTGTGTGTGCATGTGTTGCTTGTATATATATGTTAAATAAGTATAAAATGTTTGGAATATCGGCTCATCGCAGGGTTCAGGGGATCTCGTAGTCGGGTACCACCGACTAGAGCTTTCTTACTTGTTGCTTTCTTTCTTTCTCATTTTTTATTTCTTTCTCTTTTTATCTTTCTATTTTTTTTTCTTTGTCTTTCTTTCTTTCTTTGTCTTTCATTCTTTCTTTCTCTTTATATTTTTTTTTCTCTTACTTTATTTCTTTCTCTTTCCTTCTTTATTTCTCTTTCATTCTTTCTTTGTCTTTCTTTCTTTCTTTCTCTTTTTTTCTTTCTTTCTCTTTTATTATTTCTTTCTCTTTTTTTCTTTCTCTTTCTGTCTTTTTCTATTTCTTTCTTACTTTATCTTTCTTTCTATTGCTTTCTCTTTCATTCTCTTTCTTTTTCTTTCTTCCTCTTTCTTTCTTTATCTTTCTTTCTTTGTCTTTCTTTCTTTCTCATTCTTTCTCTCTCTTTCTTTTTTCTCTTTCTTTCTATCTCGTTCTGTCTCGTTCTTTCTCTCACTTCCTTTCTTTCTCTTTCTTTCTTTCTCTTTCTATTTTCTCTTTCTTTCTTTCTTTTGCTTTCTTTCTTTCTCTTTCTTTCTTTATCTTTCTTTCTTTGTCTTTCTTTCTTTTTCTTTCTTTCTCTCTCTTTCTTTTTTCTCTTTCTTTCTATCTCGTTCTGTCTCTTTCTTTCTCTTACTTTCTTTCTTTCTCTTTCTTTCTCTTTCTATCTTTATCTTTCTTTCATTCATTTGCTTTCTTTCTTTCTCTTTCTTTCTGTCTCTTTCTTTCTTTCTATTTCTTTCTTTCTCTTTCTTTCTTTCTCTTTCATTCTTGCAGACCGAGCGCAGTCGATGCGCTGACTGCGCAGTCAGCAGAGCGCGTGCTTATGCGTGCATGCGTATACATGTGTGTATGTGTGTGTGTTGCTCGCAATATTTGTTTATGTAAAATAAGCATATAATGTTGGGAAGATTGGCTATTCGCAGGGTTCAGGGTATCTCGTAGTCGAGCCGTCTCGACTAGAGCAGTTTTACTTGTTTTCTTTCTTTTTGTTTTTATACCCTGAACCCATTGAAAATGGGAAATCAGGGTATAATGGTTTTGTTGAAATGTATGTAACAGGCAGAAGGAGGCGTGGCAGACCCCATATATTCTTGATCAGGGCGACGAGCTGAGTTAATTTAGCCCTGTCCGTCTGTCCATCCATTTGTCTGTCCGTCTGCCCGTATGTTTGAACGCGTGGATCTCAGAATCTGTAAGAGCTAGAGACTTGAATTGTTGTATGTAGGTCCGTGTATAGCACGCGCAGATCGAGTTTATTTCAAAAATTCGATAACTTTTATCGTTTTATTGTTATCGATTAAAAACGAAATCGAAATACAGTAATTAAATCATATCTCCTTTATCTTTATAGCTAGAAACTCCTTATTTTGTATATGGTTGCATGTGTGTTCTATACAATTTTGATTTTTATTATATTTTGGATACCACGCGCCTTTCGTCCCAAATTTTTCAAAAAACGTATTTCAAGTGCTAGAGACTTGTGCTTCGGCACATACACATATATTATGACATAACCACGCTCTAAAAGTTTGATTAAGCAAGTCTATCTACAAAGGAAATTATTCAACAATTAACTTCCCATAATACTGCTCTTACTGCAGCCCGAGCGCAATCGCTGCGTAAGCTGCGCAGTCAGCAGAGCGCTCGCTTATGCGTGCGTGCGTATGTGTGTGTGTGTGTGTGTACATGTGTTGCTTCTTGTTAATAAGCACAGAATTTTTGGAATATCGGCTCATCGCAGGGTTCAGGGGATCTCGTAGTCGGGTACCACCGACTAGAGCTTTCTTACTTGTTTCTTTCTTTCTTTCTCTTTTTTTATTTCTTTCTCTTTTTATACCCTGAACCCATTGAAAATGGGAAAACAGGGTATAATGGTTTTGTTAAAATGTATGTAACAGGCAGAAGGAGGCGTGGCAGACCCCACAAAGTATATATATTCTTGATCAGGGCGACGAGCTGAGTTGATTTAGCCCTGTCCGTCTGTCCGTCCGTCCATCTGTCCGTCTGTCCGTATGTGTGAACGCGTCGATCTCAGAATCTATAAGAGCTAAAGACTTGAAATTTTTTATGTAGATCCGTGTATAGGACGCGCAGATCGAGTTTGTTTCAAAAAATCGAAAAATTTGATCGTTTTAAAGTTATCGATTTAAAAAGTTATCGAATCGCAGTTATAAAATTATATCTCCCACATCTTTAGAGCTAGAGTCTCCAAATTTTGTATTCAGTATAACGTAGAGTTTATAAAATTTTGATTTTTGTCCCATTTTTGATACCACCCCCCTTTCCTTCCCTTTCCCACCAAACTTGTAAAAGCCGTATTTCAAATACTAGAGATTTGTGCTTTGGCAATTACATACATATGAATGACATAAATAGGCTGTGAAAGTTTGAAGGAAAGTCCATCTAAGAAAGAAGTTATTAAACATTTCATTTCTCATAGTAAAGCTTATGCGTAAGTGTGTATGCATGAATTGCTTGTATACATGTATATGTTAAATAACTATAGAATGTTTGGAATATCGGCTCTTCGCAGGGTTCAGCGGATCTCCTAGTCGGGTACCGCCGACTAGAGCTTTCTTTCTTGTTTTTTGAATGATCTTCATAGGATCGTAGCAGTCACCTACGCACCAAATTTGGGCGTTTTAGCTTTAAAACTGTAGAAGATACAGTTTTACCCGATTTGTCACGCCCCCAATGGGCGTAGATATATCCGCCATAGCTTTTTGATCTTGGGTGGTCAACGCGAGTCTACATTCCAAATTGCAACTCTCTGGCACTTCTAGAAGTAGTGTTTGAGATATCGGAAAATGCATTTTCCGATTTGCCACGCCCCTAGTGGGCGTATCGGGAAAATCTTGACACTTTATTATTCGAGGGTATACACGAGTATATATTCCAAATTTCAACTCTCTAGCTTCAAAACTGTGCAAATGGTTTATTGGCGAGTTGAGTTCCAACAAAGGGGCCCCCGCATATTCACGGCATGTTTTGGCTGAAAGATGCCCCCAAGCTTGACTCCACTGATGAGTCAAGCATTCTTAGAGTAAAGACTGTTATTGATCAGTTTATCACAACTTATACTGTATATATATGTAGATTCGGTATTCCGTACCCTTCTATGCCCCAAAGAGAAATTTTGTTTCCCTTAGAAGAGAATGCTCAAAATATAAATGAACATCCTAGAAATTTCGAAAAAATTCAGGGCTTCTTGGAGAATTCGTTTGATCGTGAAACCATAGACTCTCTTAATAATTTCAATAGCTTTTTGTCCCACGATCAACTTAACCTTAGTTATGAGTGTTATGTTCAAGCACTTAGGTCTAGAAGAACTAGAAGACATCAAGAAGAAATATATTTAAAGCGTTCATTCGCAGCAATTAAGCTTAACGCTTATAATAAGCATCTCCTTCAACTGCAGCGAGCTAACATAGAAATACAGTTTATGTTAGATCCCTTTGCTTGCTGCAGTTACGTCGTTAATTATATTAACAAAATTAATGCGTGAAGCAGTTAGTGAGATTAGTAGGCGCAATGTAACGATTAAACAAAAGTTACAACACATAGGGCACAATTATATTTCGGGCACTGAAATATCTGCCCAAGAAGCCGTATACTGCTGTTTAGGTATGCATTTGTCCGAAAGCAGTGACGCAGAAGTATATATTAATACTTCATTGCCAGAGCATCGGGTTAGGATGCTAAAGAGTAGACAACAATTATGGCTCTACAGACATATTTTTATTAGGGCTCTTAGAGCATTATGTTCAGCGTCCAGACGCTTTAGATAGTTTATGTCTGGCTGATTTTGCTACTTTTTATAGTTTCAGCAAACAGCATGGTGGAGCTCGCCAAGCCTTAGAAGAACAGGATGACCCTGAAGCACCAACATTCGATTCAGTAGTTTTTGCCCTTCGCAATGGTAGTGGTTTTGTTAGAAAGAGACGCTCTCCTAGTATTATTAGGTATAGTAGATTTAATATTAATACTGCGAAGAGCCAATACTTTAGGGAATTAGTTATGTTATATGTCCCATATAGAGACGAGGAGGCAGAACTAATAAAAAGAGACTGCGAGTTGTTTTGTATTCAAAATCAGGAGTTAGTTGAGACAAACCGTAGGAAGTATAATCGCTTAGATGATAGTGAGCTCCAGGAAGCTCTTAACAACGCAGTGCAGGATGAGAATGAGGTCAATATTTAGAATAGAGAGGTAGTTGACGATAGATTTAGAGTGTTAGGGTTGCCAGAAACAGATCCTAGATTGAATGTCTTAAATATTAATGAAAGAGATAAGAATCAGGACTTAGAAAATACCAATAACCAAGTTATTGAGCTTCCAGCTTTGCTTCCGTCCGATAGAATACTAGATATTGTTAGGTCTTTAAATTTAAAGCAGAAGACTTACTTTACACATGTATTTCACAATGTGAAAAGTAAGTCAACATTTTACGAATTCGTTGGAGGTGGTGCTGGTGTCGGAAAAGCCGACTAATCACCTCCATTTTCCAATCATTATCCCATATATTCAATAGTAGGCCTGGGAGTAATGATTCACCTAATATTCTGCCTCCAAAAAATGATGATAAGGTCCAAAAACAAATTGTCCGATTGCGCACTGAAAAGCTACTTTGATCACATTATGATCACTTAGTTGATAGTTCCACCTTAGATATTTTCTTCCATAACACACAATTAATTGCATTAATTGTCATATTAAAGACATTCGATCTGATAGACTAATGCTTCAGCCGTCCTTTCTATGTTTCGTTGAAGCGTCTTCTTACGCAAATGAAAACGTAAATATTCCAGGGTTTAGTAATGTTGTCCGTCTAGATTGCGAGGTAATACCTAACGCAAGACGACCTAAGAGGGGTATCATCATTTATGTTAGGGACACAATTTTAGAAAATATAACAAGCTACTTGAGCGTCAGGAAAGTAAGCGGATCGTCAGTATTTGATTATGCCGTGCTTAGGTTTAAGTTTTGTTAAGTTAAGTTTTGTAGTTGTTTACAAAAGTCCGTCTTATCCAGTCCGACTATTTAATTCAGAATTTCAGGATCTATTTCTAAAATATCCGTTTTTATAGTAAACTGCCTCATTTTAGGAGATTTTAATTTGTGTTTGAGCAAGTTAGAATCAGCTAGGATTTTATATGATGAATTAGTTGGCAGAAGCTTCAGAAGCTTATTAGATTTGAAAATGCCTACAACCAATTGTGATTCGCACATTGATTGGGCAAATCTATCGAGTGAATACATCAGCGCTAGGACTTTCGAAATAGTTTATAGTTACCACAGTGGTATTTCTTTAAGTATTTAGAATAGGGAACTGTAGTGTAAATAATTATAAGTATGTATATATGTAAATAAGTTTTATATTTAATTAACGTTTTAAAAATATATTTTAACTTATTAACTTTGTGTCTTTATTTGTATGGTTCAGGATAGTTTCTAGTCGAGCACTCTCGACTAGAGTTTTCTTACTAGTTTTCTTTTTATACCCTGAACCCATTGAAAATGGGAAAACAGGGTATAATGGTTTTGTTAAAATGTATGTAACAGCCAGAAGGAGGCGTGGTAGACCCCATAAAGTATATATATTCTTAATCAGCTCGACGAACTGAGTCGATATAGCCATGTCCGTCTGTCCGTCTGTCCGTCCGTCCATCTGTCTGTATGTATGAACGCGTCGATCTCAGAATCTATAAGAGCTAGAGACTTGAAATTTTTTATGTAGATCCGTGTATAGCACGCGCAGATCGAGTTTTTTTCAAAAAATCGAAAAATTTGATCGTTTTAAAGTTATTGATTTAAAATGTTATCGAAATGCAGTTATACATTTTTATCTCCTACATCTTTAAAGCTAAAGTCTCCAAATTTGGTATATAGTATAATGTGGAGTATACAATACAATTAAGATTTTTGTCAGATTTTTAATAGCATCCCCCCTTTCCTTCCCTTCCCCCTAAATTTGTAAAAACCGTATTTCAAATACTAGAGGCTTGTGCTTTGGAAATATGTAACATATTAATGACATAAGCTCTGAAAGTTTTATTAAGAAATTCCATCTACAAAAGAAGTTATTAAACATTTAATTACTCATAGTAAAGCCTATGAGCGCAGCCCACGCTCAGTCGCCGCGCTAACTGCGCAGTTAGCAGAGCGCGTGTTTATGTTTGCGTGCGTATTTGTGTGTGCATGTATTGCTTGTATACATGTATATGTTAAATAACGATAGAATGTTTGGCATATCGGCTCTTCGCAGGCTTCAGGGGATCTCCTAGTCGGGTACCGCCGACTAGAGCTTGTTTCTTTCTTTCTTTCTCTTTTCATCTTTCTTTCTTGCTCTTTCTTTCTTTTTATACCCTGAACCCATTGAAAATGGGAAATCAGGGTATAATGGTTTTGTGAAAATGTATGTAACAGGCAGAAGGAGACATCGCAGACCCCATAAAGTATATATATTCTTGATCAGCTGAGTTGAAATAGCTCTGTCCGTCTGTCCGTATGAACGCAGGGATCTCGTAAACCACAAAAGCTAGAGATTTGAAATTTTCAGAGTATTCTTGTGTGTGGCCTACACAGAACGAGTTTTTTTTAGATTTTCGATAACTCATCCCGTTTCCTTATTATCGATAAAAATCGATAACTTTTTTCGGTTAAGCATACCGTAAAAGCCAGAAACTTCAAATTTACAGTGTAGATCCGTGTAATGATCGCGGACATTATGTAATTTTTGGATTTTGAATGCCACGCCCCCTTCGCCCCAAATTTGCAAAATTCGTATTTTAAATACTATAAACTTGTGCTTTGGCAAATACATCCATATGAATGACATATATACGCTGTGAAAGTTAGGTTGAGAAAGTCCATCCCAAGCAAAAGTTATTAAACATTTAATTTCCCATACAATAGGCATATTGCAGTCCGAGCGCAGTCGATGCGCTGACTGCGCAGTCAGCAGAGCGCATGCTTATGCTTGCGTGCGTATGCATGTGTGTATGTGTGTGTGTTGCTCGCAATGTTTGTATATGGAAAATAAGCATAGCATGTTGGGAAGATTGGCTCTTCGCAGGGTTCAGGGTATCTCGTAGTCGACCCGTCTCGACTAGAGCACTCTTACTTGTTTTCTTTCTTTCATCCTCTTTCTGTCTTTCTCTTCCTTTCATTCTCTTTCTTTCTTTCTCTTTCTTTCATTCTCTTTCTTTCTTTCTTTTTTTCTTTCTTCCTCTTTCTTGATTTCTCTTTCTTTCTTTCTCTTTATTTCTTTCTCTTTATTTCTTCCTCTTTCTTTCTTTCTCTTTCTATCTTTCGCTTTCTTTCTCTTGCTTTCTTTCATTTTCCTTCTCTTTCTTTCTCTCTCTCTCTTTTTCTTTCTTTTTTCTTTTTCTTTATCTCTCTTTCTTTTTCTTTCTTTTTTCTCGTTCTTTATCTCTCCTTCTTTCTCTTTCTTTCATTCTCTCTTTCTCTTTCCTTTTATACCCTGAATCCATTGAAAATGGGAAATCAGGGTATAATGGTTTTGTTAAAATGTATGTAACAGGCAGAAGGAGGCGTGGCAGACCCCATATATTCTTGATCAGGGCGAGAAGCTGAGTTGATTGAGCCCTGTCCGTCTGTCCGCCCGTCCGTCTGACCGTCCGTCCGTCTGTCCGTATGTTTGAACGCGTCGATCTCAGAATGTATAAGAGCTAGAGACTTAAATATTTATTATGTAGGTCCATACATAGCACGCGCAGATCGAGTTTGTTTCAAAAAATCGATAACTTTAATCGTTTTAATGTTATCGATTAAAAACGAAATCGAAATCCAGTAATTAAATTATATCTCGTACCTCTTAATAGCTAGAACTTTCAAGTTTTGCATTTAGTTTTACAAGTTTTTTATGCAATTTTGGTTTTTGTTATATTTTGGATACCATGCCTCCTTCGCCCCAAATTTTCAAAAACCGTATTTCAAATACTAGAGACTCTGGCAAATACATACATATGAATGACATAAGTACGCTGTGAAAGTTTGATTAAGAATGTCCATCTACAAAAGAAGTTGTTAAACATTTCATTTCCCATAGTATAGCCTATGAGCGCAGCCCACGCTCAGTCGCTGCTCTAACTGCGCAGTCAGCAGAGCGCGTGCTTATGCGTATGAGTATGTGTGTGTGTGTGTGCATGTATTGCTTGTATATATGTACATATATGTTAAAAAAGCAGTTAAATAAGTTTGCAGCATCGGCTCTTCGCAGGGTTCAGGGGATCTCCTAGTCGGGTACCGCCGACTAGAACTTTCTTACTTGTTCTTTCTCTCTCTTTGTTTCTCTTTCTTTCTTTCTCTTTCTTTCTTTCTTTATTTCTTTATTTCTTTCATTTTTTCTCTTTCATTTTTCCTCTTTCTTTCTATTTATTTTTTCTTCTTTCTCTTTCTCTCTCTTTCTTTCTTTCTCTTTCTTTCTTTCATTTTCTTTCTCTTTCTTTCTTTTTCTCTCTCTTTCTTTCTCTCTCTTTCTTTCTCGTTCTCTCTCTTTCTCTTGCTTTCTTTCTCATTCTTTCTTTCTCTGTCTTTCGTTCTCTTTCTTTCTTTCTCTTTCATTCATTGTCTTTCTTTCTTTCTCATACTTTCTTTCACTTTCATTCTTTCTCTTTCTTTCTTTCTCTTTCTTTCTTTCTCTGTCTTTCTTTATCTTTCTTTCTTTCTCTTTCATTCTTTGTCTTTCTTTCTTTTTCTTTCTGTCTTTCACTTTCATTCTTTCACGTTCATTCTTTCTTTTTCATTCTTTCTCTATCTTTCTTTGTCTTCCTTTCTTTCTTTCTCTTTCTGTCTTTTTCTTTCTCTTTCTTTATTTCTCTTTCTTTCTTTCTTTCTCTTTTCTTCTTTCTTTCTTTCTCTTTCTTTCTTTCTTGCTTTTTTTTCTTTCTTTCTTTCTCTTTTTTTACTCATTCACAAAGTGAAATGAGTATATTGGTTTTATGCAATGTCCGTCACGCTGTCCGTCCGTCTGTCCGTCTGTCCGTATGAACGCAAACCATTTGCACAGTTTTGAAGCTAGAGAGTTGAAATTTGGAATATATACTCGTGGATACCCTCGAATTATAAAGTGTCAAGATTTTCCCGATACGCCCACTAGGGGCATGGCAAATCGGAAAATGCATTTTGCGATATCTCAGAAACACTACTTCTAGGAGTGCTAGAGAGTTGAAATTTGGAATGTAGATTTGTGTTCACAACCCAAGATGAAAAAGCTATGGCGGATATGTCTACGCCCATTGGAGGCGTACCAAATCGGGTAAAACTGTATCTTCTACAGTTTTCAAGCTACAACGCCCAAATTTGCCACGTAGGTTACTGCTTTGATCCTATGAAGATCAAACAAAAAACTATATGTTCACGCCTACTAGGGGCGTGGCAAATCGGATCTGATTATATAGTAATTTTTCCCATTCTGTTATATTTTGAGCACTGTGAATTGTAGAGACTTGAAATTTGGTATATATACTCGGGTTGACAACCCAAGTTGAAAAAGATATGGCGGATATATCTACGCCCATAGGGGGCATGGCAAACCGCAAAAGTTTATAGCTCCTACAGTTTAAGAGCTAGAAGCTCAAAATTGGATGGTTGAAATACTGGCGAGCTCCTCTATCGATGACCCAAAAATAATTTTTACGCCCGGCTAAATAATACCCTGTAAATTTCGCATTTTTTGAGTGTAAGCATCCAAATTTCACACTTATGTTACCCTTCACTACTTCTAAGAACTGGCCGAAAATGTCTCCGCCCACTGGGGGCGTGGCAAATCGAGAAAAACTGTACGTTTTTCCTATTCTCAGTGAGAAAATCAAAATTTTATTACGATATTACTGCTGATCTCTGCTATTGATTTACAAAAAATTATATATGTACAAACCAATTGGGGGCGTGGCAATGGGCGTGATCTGTGCGGGTGTGAATGAGTATTCCGCAGTAGGTAGCGCCCGACTGCAACGTTCTTACTTGTTATACCCTGAACCCATTGAAAATGGGAACTCAGGGTATAATGTTTTTGTTAAAATGTATGTAACAGGCAGAAGGAGGCGTGGCAGACCCCATAAAGTATATATATTCCTGATCAGCCCGATGAACTGAGTCGATTTAGCCCTGTCCGTCTGTCGGTCCGTCCGGCTGTCCGTCTTTCCGTATGTTTGAACGCGTCGATCTCAGAATCTATAAGAGCTTGAGACTTCATGTAGGTCCCTACATAGCACGCGCAGATCGAGTTTGTTTCAAAAAATCGATAACTATTCCCGTATTAAAGTTATCGATATAAAACTTTATCGTAATTCAGTTATGAAATTATATCTCGTACGCCTTTAGAGCTAGAGTCTCCAAATTTTGCATTTAGCTTAATGTGTATTTTAAACAATTTGGTTTTTCTTAAATTTTGGATACCGGCTCCAAATTTTACAAAATTCTTAAAATTTAAGATCAGTTGCAATTATAGGCAATATGTGAATGAGTTTGCATTTTTTATAAAGTGAGAAATATTCAGTAGAATATTTAGATTATATGCGGAAAATTTCATTAATATCTATTAAGTAACGCAGAAGTTATTGAAGAAAACGTTTGGCTAATTACCAAAAGCACGTGGCAGCAGCGCCATTGTTTACGCAGTTTTCCTATACATGTGAACAAATACATACATACGTATGTACATTGAAATGCATGCATTCTGGAATATTCTAAGCATCGTTAGTTGAGAGGCTCTAGGTTCGACGCCCCGGCAAGACAAGCTATTTTATTTTTATTATACCCTGAACCCATTGAAAATGGGAAATCAGGGTATAATGGTTTTGTGAAAATGTATGTAACAGGCAGAAGGAGACATCGCAGACCCCATAAAGTATATATATTCTTGATCAGCTCGATGAGCTGAGTTGAAATAGCCCTGTCCGTCTATCCGTCCGTCCGTCCGTCCGTATGAACGCAGCGATCTCGTAAACCACAAAAGCTAGATATGTGAAATTTTCAGAGAATACTCGTCTATAGCCTACGCAGTACGAGTTAAGCATACCGTAAGAGCTAGAGACTAAAAATTTACTGTGTAGGTCCGTGTAATGAATGCGGAGATTTTGTCATTTTTGGTTTTTGGATGCCACGACCCAATTCGAAAAATTATTTCGTATTTCAAATACTAGAGACTTGTGCTTTAGCAAATACGCACATATGAATGACATAATTACGCTGTGAAAGTTTGATTAAGAAAGTCCATCCACAAAAAAAGTTATTAAACATTTAATTTCTTATACAATAGGCATATCGCCGCGCTGACTGCGCGATCAGCAGAGTGCGTGCTTATGCGTGACATATATACTCTGTGAAAGTTAGATTGAGAAAGTCCATCCCAAGCAAAAGTTATTAAACATTTAATTTCCCATACAATAGGCATATTGCAGTCCGAGCGCAGTCGATGCGCTGACTGCGCAGTCAGCAGAGCGCGAATTATGTATTTCTTATAACAGTTTAATACATGGATTATGTATTTGTTTTAACAGTTTAATACACGAATTATGTATTTCTTTTAACAATTTAATACACAGATTATGTATTTCTTATAACAGTTTAATACATGTTCTTTATTTGTGATATACAATACAACTGAGTTCTTATTCAATTCTAAGGGATCTTTTATACCATTCTTGGCGACAATTGTTTGTGTTTACAATATTGGATATGCTGCTTTGTGTTTACAATATTGGATATGCTGAGCTAGAGTATGTTTACATTATGCAGCTGGGCTGTGACGATTATTTATGTTTATAATATTGGATATGCTCTTTGAGCTAAGTGGTTTGCAATAAGTGTCCACAATTCTTATGACACTTCTGGTCTTTGGTTTTCTAATTCTTATGACACTTATGGTTAATGTGTTTTCTACATTAAAGAAGATTGTAAACCTTTTGTGTCAACTGTAGTTACTGGAAGTGATGCTAATGGTATGGTGTCAGCTGACATTGTGGGAAGTGATGCTGATGGCATAACTCCTCCCCTCTTAGAGTATGAATTCTCCTGAATTCTTTTTAAATTAATATTAATATTTTGCCTTTTGCAACTTAAGTATATATAAAAAATAAAACATATAAAAATGATTAAAAATATTAACATAATGCTATTTGTTACTTTTTTTTCATATTTCAATTCTGTGATTTCTTTTAAATTTTCAAAGTTTTTTATTGTTAAATGATCGAAATTAATAGTGTTTTTGTAAGTTTGATTTAATAGTTCTGTGGGATAAAAATATTTTTCATAAAATTCTATTTTTTCATTGGAAAATGTTTCTTTTAAAATTTGTATTTTACAATTTCCAAATTGTATGAGGTTATTTCCATTTAATATAATATTTCTTTTGTCACAATTTTGATGCAGCTTTTCTTTTCTGGCATTTTTTATTATTATTGTGTCATCATCTATTTCTTCGATACTTGTGATATTATTAAATATAAATTTACAACTGTTGGTAATAGTGCAACTTTTACTTAATTTAAGTTCCTTTAAGATTGTATTTGGTTTATATTCCAGTGTCTTATTGTTAATTTCTATAATTAATAAATTTTCTTGATCAATTTGGATATAATCTATGTTAGGCATTGGGATAAGTAACTTAACATCTACACTTATATACTTTTTTGGAATTTTTATTGCTATTATTATGCAATTATTTTTGTATTTCAAAATGCCCATACGAATTAACTTTAATTTATAAAAATCAATATCAAATTTGTTTATTTCTTCTTCTGATAAAATTTCTGGTAAAATTATATTATTCTTTGCAGAGGCTATATTTTCCTGAATGTAATTTATTTTGTATTCAATATTTTTTAATTTCTGCATTTGGTCATTGTATATGAGTTTCATTAGGATTTTTTTATTTTGGTCATTTATGCTTGTCAGTGTTTCGTTAATGATTATTCGGTCGTGCTTAATTATTTCTGCTAACCTATGTATTGTGTCGTTAAAATGTGAATTTATGCTTATTTCTTGGTTCATGTTGTTTATGATGTTATGATTATTTTGGTCAATTATATCAAGGTGTTCTAAGATATCTGTCCTGTCTTCGTCGTCCATTAGTCCAGATAGCCATTTGTATGCTGTTCCTGCTATATTTATAAGTCCCCTTTTATTTCTGCTAAAAGGTGTAATGGATTTAATCTTTGCCTTTATTAATCTGATTTCTGCAAATAGTTCCTCACTATCAGTAATATTGGCTGTTCTTATGTTTGTTTCCATTTGTTTTATAATATTCTGAAGTGGGTCAATGTTAATAATGTGTAGTATAATTATTGTTTCGTTTACTATTTCGGTTTGATGAATCTGTATGGGTGCATAACCTGCACTTACTAAGATCGGTTCCATTTGTAATCTTGTCTGTACTGTATTGAACCTGGTTATAATGATGGCTAAAATGATTAGTATCTGGGGAATAAAGAAAAAAAACTTTGTCAAATCTGCTATCAATCTGTATTTATACTCATTCACAAAGTGAAATGAGTATATTGGTTTTGTGCAATGTCCGTCACGCTGTCCGTCCGTCTGTCCGTCTGTCCGTCTGTCCGTATGAACGCAAACCATTTGCACAGTTTTGAAGCTAGAGAGTTGAAATTTGGAATATATACTCGTGTATACCCTCGAATTATAAAGTGTCAAGATTTTCCCGATACGCCCACTAGGGGCGTGGCAAATCGGAAAATGCATTTGCCCATACCTCAGAAACACTACTTCTAGAAATGCTAGAGAGTTGCAATTTGGAATATATACTCGTGTTGACAACCCAAGATCAAAAAGCTATGGCGGATATATCTACGCCCATTGGGGGCGTGGCAAATCGGGTAAAACTGTATCTTCTACAGTTTTAAAGCTAGAACGCCCAAATTTGGCACGTAGGTTACTGATACGATCCTATGAAGATCGACCAAAAATCTATATATCCACGCCTACTAGGGGCGTGGCAAATCGGATCTGACTATATAGTGATTTTTCAAATTCTGTAATATTTTGAGCACTATTGATGCTAGAGACTTGAAACTTGGTATATATACTCGGGTTGACAACCCAAGTTGGAAAAGATATGGCGGATATATCTACGCCCATAGGGGGCGTGGCAAACCGCAAAAGTTTGTAGCTCCTACAGTTTTAGAGCTAGAAGCTTCAAAATTGGATGGTAAGTTACTGGTGAGCTCCTCTATCGATGCGCCAAAAATAAATTTTACGCCCCTTATGGGGTATGCCCGGCTAAAAAATACCCTGTAATTTTCGCATTTTTTGAGTGTAAGCATCCAAATTTCACACTTACGTTACCCTTCACTACTTCTAAGAACTGGCCAAAAATTATATGTCTACGCCTACTGGGGGCGTGGCAAATCGGGAAAAACTATACGTTTTTCCGATTCTCAGTGAGAAAATCAGAATTATATACAGATATTACTGCTGATCTCCTCTATTGATTTCCAAAAAATTATATATGTACAAACCAATTGTGGGCGTGGCAATGGGCGTGATCTGTGGGGGTGTGAATGAGTATTCCGCAGTCGGTAGCGCCCGACTGCAACGTTCTTACTTGTTTTTCGTTAGTATTGTTAATTTCCTGCTTTAACGGTCTTTTAATGTTACTTGGATGAATGTTTTCTAACAATGCATATCTAAAATAAGGCTCATTCTTATGTCTGACTCTTTTATAATTTTTAATCGGACCTTCCTGTCTTTGTTCATTGTATTCTTCTCTTGTATTATTTATTTTGTTTATAATCATTTTCTTACGTTCCTCAATAGTCATTTTTAATTTATTTGCATCTTCTGTGTCTTTAGCATAAATTGGTGTACATTTTATTGTTGAATGATAACATTTATTGTAAGCTTTTATTGCTAATTGAATTTTAGATTCGATAGATAGTTCATTATTATCTATTCCTGTTATTATTTCAATTAATGTAGAATGTAATCTTTCAATATCAGCGTTTCCTGTATGTGAATTGGGTTTTGTATAGTGTATTGAAATATCTTCCTTGTTTAAAAACTGTATTATATGTTCTGATCTAAACTCATTATCCATTATTATTTTCTGTGGTTTATTAAATTTTGCAAAATGTTCTATCATAATTTGCATCTTTGTTCGCCAATTTCTATCCATAATATTATAAGCAACTGCAAATTTTGTAAGTTTATCTATGATTGTAACAAAAGATTTGTGTTTTATGTGAAATATATCTAAATGTATAATTTGGTTTTTAGTATCTGGTGTTTCTGTAAATTGAAAGTTTGGTTTTATCGGTTTTCTATCATACTTTATTTCTTTGCATTTTCTACAATTTGCTATTATTAATTGAATATGGTCCCTTAATTTTGGAAAATAGATTTTGTCTTTTAGTGAATTGAATGTTTCACTTATACCGCTGTGTAATGAATCTTTTGAATGGTAAATTGAAATTTGTTTATGTAATTCTTCCTCAGTTGAAATTTCTTGTGCTCTTTTTGTACATTTGAAAAATTTAATATTTTTAGTGTGAGAAAAAATGTTGATTAATATACATTGTATTTTATGATATTCTGAGTCTGGTACTTCTGAAAAAATTCCTACTGTTCCTTTCTCTATATTATTTTGTAATTTTATTTCAATTTAATTTTCTGTGTCTGCTGGATTTACTTCAATTATTTTTCTTCCATGGTATATATTAATATTATCTGTTGCTGAGTAGGTAATTATTATCTGAGTTTTATATTTATTAACAATATCATTTTTTATATAAAAATGAGTTAATTCCTCTTCATCTGCTGAATGCTGTGTATTTGTTATATCAAAATTTGATTCTTCTTTATTTTCTGTATTGAATAATTGTGCTGTTTCCTGTCTGCTTAAAAAATCTGCTACTTTATTGTCTTTACCTTTTAAATATATAATATCATAATCGAATTCCTGTAGTTTTAAAATCCATCTTTGATGTCTAGCTGTCATTTCTATTCCTTTAAATTTTGAATTTAGGTATTTTATAGGAGCATGATCTGTTATAATTTGAAATTTATTTCCGATCAAATAGTGTTTGAAATAATTTAAATGTTTCAAGAACACTTAATAAACATGAGAAAAACTATAGTACAATCGATAAAGAATTTTTGTCTATTATACATGCCATAATAGACAAAAATTCTTTATCGATTGTACTATAGTTTTTCTCATGTTTATTAAGTGTTCTTGAAACATAGGCAATTGGTTGTCCTTGTTGAGATAAAACTGCACCTATGGCAAAATCACTGGCGTCTGTAGTAATTGTAAATGGTTTGTCAAATTCTGGATATTTTAATATTGGGTGTGAGCTTATAAGAGCTTTAAGATTTTCAAATGCATCTATAAATTGTGGATCATTTGTATTAATTGATACACCTTTTTGTAAATATCTAATCATTGGGTAAGCTATTTTGGAATAGTCTTTGATAAATTTTCTATAAAATCCTGTCATACCTAAAAATCCTTTTAATTGTTTTTCCGTTTTTGGTAATGGAATTTCTTTTATTGCTTCTATTTTTCTTGGATTTGGTTTGAACCCTTCTTTTGTGAGAATATGTCCCAAGTATTCGGTATGTTTTTTCATAAACGAGCATTTATCTGGTTGTATTTTCAAATTATGATTCCTAAGTACTTTGAAAATTTTTTCTAGAGCAATCTTGTGTTCTTCAAGTGTTGTTGAAAAAATTAAAATATCATCAAGATATACTACACAAATTTTGTTTATATAATCCCTCAATATTTCGTTCATTAAACGTTGGAATGTAGCTGGAGCATTTTTTAATCCGAATGGCATTCTAACATATTCGTATAATCCCATTGGAGTTATGAAAGCTGTTTTTTCTATATCTTCTTCTGCCATTAATATTTGATGATAGCCTTTCGCTAAATCAAGAGTAGTAAAATATTGGGCTTTACCAAGTTTATCTAATACAGCGTCTATAATAGGTATTGGATACTTATCTGAAACGGTTACTTGGTTTAGTCGTCTATAATCTACACAGATACGATATTTTTGAATTCCTGAATTATCAATTTTTTTCTTAACTACACATATAGGAGAGCTATATTTGCTTTTACTTTTTCTTATTATTCCACTTTTTTCCATTTCTATTATTTGCTTTCTTACTTCTTCTTCATATTTTGGAGAAACCCTATAGAGCTTTGAATTTATGGGATGATCTGTTGTGGTTTTAATATTGTGAACTATTGTATTAGTGTTAGTTAACTGATCACCTTCTTTTAAATATAATTTTTCATATTTTTTCGTAAGATTTTTTACTATCTGAACTTTCTCAGCATTGAGCCCTTCTAGCTTAAAGTCATCAATTTCACCTTCTTCCATTACACAAACATCTTCTGATAATTTGGAAAGAAACGGAATTTCGACTCCATTGCAAAGCTTAATTATTTCTTTTTTAAAGTCAATATTTTCAAAATTTCCTTGGATAAAATCCATGCCCAATAGAAAATCATATGATGTTTCCAGGGACATAGCTACCCATCTTATTCTTGTGCAATCTGCATATTTGAATTCACTTGGTACTTTTGTTTTAACTAAATAACTGTCATTTTTTATATTTCCATTAATAGTGCAAATGGTTTTTGAAAATTTTTCGATTATTTTATACTTTGATTCATGTATATTTTTGGTGTTTATTATACTTATAGTAGATCCAGTATCTACTAAAATTAGAAAAGGATCCCCCTCGATAGTTCCCTTAATGAAAACTTTTCTTTTGTCCGAGGCTAGTTTGTAAAAAACTCTTCCTGTTTATTTTCGTAGTTTGAATTCTTATTTACTTCTTCATCATTTAAATTGTCTACACTCATTGCTTCTGGTTGTGGTTGTTGATAATTTTGTCGAATATTCTGACTTGTTTGTCTATTAAAATTCTGATTTTGTCTTACGTTCTGACTTTGTTGTTGTTTGTTAAAGTTTTGGTCTTGTCTTACGTTCTGACTTTGTTGTTGATTATTCCTAACTATTTGGCTATTCTGTTGTCTGTTTTGTCTTTGGTAATCATTATATGCTTGATTATTTTCGTTTGAATTTCTGTTGTCTGTGTCTTGTCTTGAGTTTTGGTTAAATTGTCTGTTATTGTAATTTGATGAATAATTATTGTCTTTTTATACCCTGAACCCATTGAAAATGGGAAAACAGGGTATAATGGTTTTGTTAAAATGTATGTAACAGGCAGAAGGAGGCGTGGCAGACCCCATAAAGTATATATATTCTTGATCAGCTCGACGAACTGAGTCGATATAGCCATGTCCGTCTGTCCGTCTGTCCGTCCGTCCGTCTGTCCGTCTGTCCGTATGTATGAACGCGTCGATCTCAGAATCTATAAGAGCTAGAGACTTGAAATTTTTTATGTAGATCCGTGTATAGCACGCGCAGATCGAGTTTGTTTCAAAAAATCGATAAATTTGATCGTTTTAAAGTTATCGATTTAAAACGTTATCGAAATGCAGTTATAAATTTATATCTCCTACATCTTTAAAGCTAAAGTCTCCAAATTTTATATTTAGTATAATGTAGAGTTTATACAATTTTGATTTTTGTCACATTTTGGATACCATCCCCCCTTTCCTTCCCTTACCCCCAAACTTGTAAAAGCCGTATTTCAAATACTAGAGACTTGTGCTTTGGCAAATACATACATATAATTGACATTATTACGCTGTGAAAGTTTGATTAAAAAAGTCCATATACAAAAGAAGTTATTAAACATTTAATTTCCCATACAATAGGCATATTGCAGCCCAAGCGCAGTCGCTGCGTTGACTGCGCAGTCAGCAGAGCGCGTGCTTATGCGTGCGTGCGTATGTGTGTGTGTGAGTGTGTGCATGTGTTGATTGTATATATATGTTAAATAAGCGTAGAATGTTTGAAATATCGGCTCTTCGCAGGGTTCAGGGGATCTCCTAGTCGGGTACCGCCGACTAGAGCTTTCTTACTTGTTTTATTAATAATTTTTGATTCAAATTTCCAAAATTTAGACCATTTGGAAAGTTCATTTCTTAATTCTGTTAAAGTTGTTTTGTTCATTAAGGCAATTGCCATCGGACCACATGATAATTCTTTAACTCTTTGAATTAATAATCCACTTAGAATATCAACTAGTATACTATTATTTTCAAAGACCGAAAAATCAGTAATTTCCTCAACAATTGTTCTTATTTTATTATCAAGATCTCTTACGCTTGTTACTCTTAAGTTATTGATTTTCCTAGTTAGTCCCATCTGATCCGTTCTAGGCCTATAGTGATGTCTTAAACGATTCTTGCATTCTGCCCAATTTGCTGGTGGATTAATGTTAAGCATAGTTCTAGCCTGACCTTGAATTTTGGTGTTGAATATGACAGTGAAAACCTGGTCGTTGTCGTCATATTCCTCCATGATTTGGTCCACTGCAGACACGAATCCATGTAATGTTCCATCCTCCCCATTGAATGTCGGTAAGTATCTTGTTTCCTTCTCGATGCAATTTCTTTGTGTTGTGATTGGGTTCCTGCCTTCACCTTCTTTTGCTATTATTACATTTGTTAATAATTGAATGCATTGCTGCAATTCAATTATATGTTGATTTTCCATTTTTTGATTTGAGTTGTATTATTTATTCACTTATGAATTTGATTAATTTTGATTAATTTTTATTAATTGCTTTGTTTACTTGGATAGAATCCAAAGTTTCCACAATTATTGTTATTATTATTATTTTTCTTTGGGTTCCGTTCACTTTAAAAGATTTCACAAAACTTTTCTCTTAGTGTTTTTCCGACTACCGATCCTACCGGCTGCGCCAATTTTGTATTTCTTATAACAGTTTAATACATGGATTATGTATTTCTTTTAACAATTTAATACACAGATTATGTATTTCTTATAACAGTTTAATACATGTTCTTTATTTGTGATATACAATACAACTGAGTTCTTATTCAATTCTAAGGGATCTTTTATACCATTCTTGGCGACAATTGTTTGTGTTTACAATATTGGATATGCTGCTTTGTGTTTACAATATTGGATATGCTGAGCTAGAGTATGTTTACATTATGCAGCTGGGCTGTGACGATTATTTATGTTTATAATATTGGATATGCTCTTTGAGTTAAGTGGTTTGCAATAAGTGTCTTATGACACTTCTTATGACACTTCTGGTCTTTGGTTTTCTAATTCTTATGACACTTATGGTTAATGTGTTTTCTACATTAAAGAAGATTGTAAACCTTTTGTGTCAACTGTAGTTACTGGAAGTGATGCTAATGGTATGGTGTCAGCTGACATTGTGGGAAGTGATGCTGATGGCATAACTCGCGTGCTTATGCTTGCGTGCGTATGCATGTGTGTATGTGTGTGTGTTGCTCGCAATGTTTGTATATGGAAAATAAGCATAGAATGTTGGGAAGATTGGCTCTTCGCAGGGTTCAGGGTATCTCGTAGTCGACCCGTCTCGACTAGAGCACTCTTAATTGTTTTCTTTCTTTCATCCTCTTTCTTTCTTTCTCTTCCTTTCATTTTCTTTCTTTCTTTCTCTTTCTTTCATTCTCTTTCTTTCTTTCTCTTTCTTTCTTTTTTTCTTTCTTCCTCTTTCTTGATTTGTCTTTCTTGATTTCTCTTTCTTTCTTTCTCTTTATTTCTTTCTCTTTATTTCTTTCTCTTTCTTTCTTTCTCTTTCTTTCTTTCGCTTTCTTTCTCTTGCTTTCTTTCATTTTCCCTCTCTTTCTTTCTCTCTCTTTCTTTTTCTTTCTTTTTTCTCGTTCTTTATCTCTCCTTCTTTCTCTTTCTTTCATTCTCTCTTTCTCTTTCCTTTTATACCCTGAATCCATTGAAAATGGGAAATCAGGGTATAATGGTTTTGTTAAAATGTATGTAACAGGCAGAAGGAGGCGTGGCAGACCCCATATATTCTTGATCAGGGCGAGAAGCTGAGTTGATTGAGCCCTGTCCGTCTGTCCACCCGTCCGTCTGACCGTCCGTCCGTCTGTCCGTATGTTTGAACGCGTCGATCTCAGAATGTATAAGAGCTAGAGACTTAAAATTTTTTATGTAGGTCCATACATAGCACGCGCAGATCGAGTTTGTTTCAAAAAATCGATAACTTTGATCGTTTTAATGTTATCGATTAAAAACGAAATCGAAATCCAGTAATTAAATTATATCTCGTACCTCTTAATAGCTAGAACTTTCAAGTTTTGCATTTAGTTTTACAAGTTTTTTATGCAATTTTGGTTTTTGTTATATTTTGGATACCATGCCTCCTTCGCCCCAAATTTTCAAAAACCGTATTTCAAATACTAGAGACTCTGGCAAATACATACATATGAATGACATAATTACGCTGTGAAAGTTTGATTAAGAATGTCCATCTACAAAAGAAGTTGTTAAACATTTCATTTCCCATAGTATAGCCTATGAGCGCAGCCCACGCTCAGTCGCTGCTCTAACTGAGCAGTCAGCAGAGCGCGTGCTTATGCGTATGAGTATGTGTGTATGTGTGTGTGCATGTATTGCTTGTATATATGTACATATATGTTAAAAAAGCAGTTAAATAAGTTTGCAGCATCGGCTCTTCGCAGGGTTCAGGGTATCTCCTAGTCGGGTACCGCCGACTAGAACTTTCTTACTTGTTCTTTCTCTCTCTTTGTTTCTCTTTCTTTCTTTCTCTTTCTTTGTTTCTTTATTTCTTTCGTTTTTTCTCTTTCATTTTTCCTCTTTCTTTCTATTTATTTTTTCTTCTTTCTCTTTCTCTCTCTTTCTTTCTTTCGCTTTCTTTCTTTCATTTTCTTTCTCTTTCTCTCTCTTTCTTTCTCTCTCTTTCTTTCTCGTTCTCTCTCTTTCTCTTGCTTTCTTTCTCATTCTTTCTTTCTCTGTCTTTCGTTCTCTTTCTTTCTTTCTCTTTCATTCATTGTCTTTTTTTCTTTCTCTTACTTTCTTTCACTTTCATTCTTTCTCTTTCTTTCTCTTTCTTTCTTTCTCTGTCTTTCTTTATCTTTCTTTCTTTCTCTTTCATTATTTGTCTTTCTTTCTTTTTCTTTCTGTCTTTCACTTTCATTCTTTCACTTTCATTCTTTCTTTTTCATTCTTTCTCTATCTTTCTTTCTCTTCCTTTCTTTCTTTCTTTCTCTTTCTGTCTTTTTCTTTCTCTTTCTTTATTTCTCTTTCTTTCTTTCTTTCTCTTTTCTTCTTTCTTTCTTTCTCTTTCTTTCTTTCTTGCTTTTTTTTCTTTCTTTCTTTCTCTTTTTTTACTCATTCACAAAGTGAAATGAGTATATTGGTTTTATGCAATGTCCGTCACGCTGTCCGTCCGTCTGTCCGTCTGTCCGTATGAACGCAAACCATTTGCACAGTTTTGAAGCTAGAGAGTTGAAATTAGGAATATATACTCGTGGATACCCTCGAATTATAAAGTGTCAAGATTTTCCCGATACGCCCACTAGGGGCATGGCAAATCGGAAAATGCATTTTCCGATATCTCAGAAACACTACTTCTAGGAGTGCTAGAGAGTTGAAATTTGGAATGTAGATTTGTGTTCACAACCCAAGATGAAAAAGCTATGGCGGATATGTCTACGCCCATTGGAGGCGTAGCAAATCGGGTAAAACTGTATCTTCTACAGTTTTCAAGCTACAACGCCCAAATTTGCCACGTAGGTTACTGCTTTGATCCTATGAAGATCAAACAAAAAACTATATGAACACGCCTACTAGGGGCGTGGCAAATCGAATCTGATTATATAGTAATTTTTCCAATTCTGTTATATTTTGAGCACTGTGAATTGTAGAGACTTGAAAATTGGTATTGTAACGAACCTCGGTTTATCCCGAGCTTAAGCCGGGCCGGACTCAGCCGACTGTGCGTTCGTGCCAACAAATTTATATGTAGCGCCTTGCGATAAATTACAATGCAATTTATGTTTGCGTTGGGTATATTTTCTCAATTTACAAGTTTATATATTTGATATTTATTTATCAAATCTAGCGCTTAGTAAAGCACACCTTTTCACAGGCTCGCAGGTAGACGTTTAACTCACTCTGGCAAATGGTACGGCACTCTTGGTTCTCCAAGGATACGCTTGATCACTCCAGGTGACGCCAGGATCCACACTGAACACTCCGGCGGTTCGCTCGGCTATTGCAGTGACTCCTACGGCTGGATACGCTCACAAGCACACCTTGAGATCTTCTCAAGCTACCGTCACCACTCTTACGCACAGCTACGCAAACGTTACCTTTGCTCCTGCTCCAGGATCCGCCACTAATGCTGTAGATTTGGCCGTGCTGCACCAATGTCCTGGTTGGTGGCAGCTGATGTCCTTCCGGTGTCCGCGTCTCAAGCCTATGTCCTCAATAGGCGTCCAGGATATCCCTCGTAGATATCCTTCCAGCGATGTCCTTCCTCTCGAAGTCCTTGGCAGCGATGTCCTTCCTCTCGAAGTCCTTGGCAGCGATGTCCTTCCTCTCGAAGTCCTTGCTGGTCACTTTTCCACTCGCGTTCTTGTTTCGTCGGCACTCAATACTTTCACTTTTACTTTTACTTGACTGTCCCGGTGCCGAGTTGCGGGCGCCTTTTTATAGCAGCGACGCAGGCCCTGCTTCGCGCTATGACGGCGCCGGCTCGGCTCTGGAGCGGGGCCTGTCTGCCGCTCGTGTCCGCGAAAACGGCAGTATCACGTGATTTAGCGCGATGCCAAATCGCCGAAATCTGCGTGGCAGCCTCTCATTGGCCAAAGCACCGTTACACTACTTTCTCGCAGCCACAAGCGGTACTTCGGCCAACGGTCGCCGATGATCGCCGTGAGAGCGACGCGAGCAATGCGCTGAACACATACGAGCGACAGAGACAGACTACGTCGCTCTCTGCGCCCTTTCCAGTAGCGAGGGTCGCTACTATCGTACTCGCGTCGCTGTGTGGAACAATACATGCAGGCACGCATATATGCATAAGTGCACAGCAAATACATGCACTTATACATACACTACGTGCCCGTCTATATTGTTCCTCACACTCCCCTCTTTCTTCGGGAAACACGAAACCTTCGTGTTAACATCCGTCCGGGACTTACTTCTGGCGCTCCCTTTTGTTTGCACTGCTTGCTTCTCTTCAGCAAGCAGTTCGCCGCGCTCCTCCAGCTGCAAGCAGTGCTACGCACAGGGCCGCTGTTAACACTCTGTTGTTAACAGCGCCGCTGCTACGCAACTCTGCGTACAGCTGATCGCTCCAGCCTCCAGCAACTCTGTGTGCTGCAGCTAAGTGACTGAAACGTGTTAGGTAAATCTTCTCAGAAATTTACCAATTTTCTTCCAAATCTATATAGCGCGATCCTCTCTATGTTGTCCCTCTCCTGGACCGGGTTGCATTCTCCTCTGGCCACGCCCGCCGCTGCAGAAAAACACCCGTTTTCCACTGCTTTGCCAGCCTCCGTGGTTACAATGCGGCTGCGTGGCTGCTGCTGTCCCGATGTCGCTGCTGTTCCTTGCTGCTGGGATGGTGGCAACGAAACGATCTTCCGTTGCAGATGCCGTTCACAACTGACCCGGGTCCGGACATCGTATATCGGTGGGGTTTTCGGCTCACTCCTCATTCGCGCACAGCTCCAGCGAAGTCGCTGGCCAATGCGCGAGGATCGGCCGGTCCGCCCTCCCGACACCTTTGCCGGACCGCTGGATTTCGCCAGTCATGTGGCTCGCATCTGCCGCGGCTGACCTCCCTGTACCTGTACCATCATCGCAGTAAGTACGCAGCGATGAACAAATGATTTTTAGACTGTGGCGGCGACTGCGGCTGCTGTGGTGGCTGCTCCTCAACTTCTTGGCTGCTGCTGCTGCTGCTGCTGGTCACCGCTACTCCTCTGGTCGCCGATGCTCCTCTGGCCGCTGCCAGTGACTGTAACTGGGCTTTGTTGGAGAATTCTTCTACTATAGACGACGTTCGAGGCTGGTTCCGGCGCGCCGACACTTTGACGCCGGTTGGGAAATCCGGCTCACTCCTCATTCGCGCACAGCTCCAGCGGAGTCGCTGTCCAGTGCGCGAGGATCGGCCGGGCAAACCCTTCCGACGCCCAAGTCCGGACGGCCGAGAAATCCAGCTACGTAGCAGAAGTCTATAGAGTTGAATTTTCACAAAAGCCCTGCTCATATGCATGCAAGCGCTGCCGCCAGCGGAGTGTCGGAAATTAACGGATCCTGCACCAGCTAGTTCTCTCACTCTCTACAGGACACGCTCTTCCAACACTCTGGCCTTATGGCTGAACACGAGGCATTGTTGTTGCATCTCTAATGCATTTCTCACAGTCTCTCTATTTCCCTTCGCATATATGTATGAGTGCACAGCAACTACATGCACTCATACATACACTGCGTGCCCTATTTTGTTGTTGGCCGTTTTGCATATCGCTAGCATCGACACCTTCGTGTCATCTCGTGCGCTAGCGATCGTGCGTAGCCGACAAAGTTCAGTAGCCTTTCGCCGCGGCTGTTGAACTTTGGGCGCTCTGCGTTGTTGTTGCCTACCAAGCTCATCGTGATTTTCGTCCCATTTTGCGCATGCGCTGACCACTGTGCGCCTTTCATGCTGTCGCTGTTTTCGTTCTGCGTGTGTGTGCGCTCTTTTTCGGCTCGGGTGCGTGATGTTGTTGTTGTTCTTGCGGAGTGCGCGCGCAACTTAAACGGTTTCGGCCGTGCCTGTTGTTGTTGTGCCGTTTCGTAGCTGCCGATTATTTTGCTGCTGCGCATGCGCCCCCGTTTCGTGTGTTTGCGCGCGCAAATTCAAACAACTTTGTTGTTGCGCTCACAACATTTGTGCGCGCGCGCACATTCAAACAACTTTGTTGTTGCGCTCACAACATTTTTGCTGTTTTTGCCGTGGATTTGATTTGTGCGGCCGATGTTCATTTTTGTTTATGTTTTTTTTCCCCTACATGCATATATAGGTTTTTGGCTAATACACATAGCTATGTGTATTCACTCCCTTTTTTTTTTTTTTTTTTTTTTTTTATAAACTGGCTGGCAACTCACCCGCTTCTGCTCGATATGGCTTGAGGTCCGCCACATGAGCCGTCCTGCTCCGTTTATCTGCCTCTGAAGTGATCCGGCAGATAACCGGGGAGATAAAACTGACCACCGTATATGGTCCTCCATATCGTGGGGCCAGTTTCGCTGCAACTCCATCCGCGGCATTGGACAAGTGGCGTTCCTTTGCCCACACCTTGTCCCCTACGGCCGGCTTCCACTGCCGCCTCCGTAGATTGTAGTGCCGCGTCTGATCCTGAGCAGCTTTGGTTGCTCTCTCCTGTCCTGCTTCTTGGAGTTGGCCGTTATTGCAGCGCTGACACAGCTCGCACCGCCGCACATATGCCCGCACGTCGCGGTACATACCCGAGCAATTGTTTGTCGGCTCCCAAGGTGGCCAGCGTTGGCTGTGTCGTGGTTCTCCTTCAGAACTTGTCTGCGTCGCTCCGTCGGCACACACAGTTTCCACGCCGCCACGTCCTTGTGGCCGGCTTGGTGCGGGATGTGCCGGTAAACCTTTCCGGCCTCTTCCCTGTAGCCCGAAAACTTTGTTGGGCTTCTGCGCAGGTCCTGGCACAGCTTAGCAATCCAGCGACATCCTGTCCCAGCTGGTTTGCCTTTGCTCGTCACCAAGCGGCACGCCTCTTCGCCCAGCGACTGCCGTGATAGCGCACGTTTCTGCCTCCGAAACGCCTCAGCCTCCTTATCCTCATGGAGTGGCTGCTGACGCTCCGAGCTCGTCTCCATCGGCGTCTGTGGACTCATAGTCATCCTACCGACCGCCACTGACAGCTTCTCCTCCAGCTGCCCGCTTAGCTGCTGATTTCTCGGCTTGATTCTCAGCTTCAAGCCGCCGCACTCCAGCGCGATGCCCATGCTGGCCAAGAAATCCCAGCCCAGCACCAGATCGTCGATCATGCCTGGCAGCACCAGCAATGGAATGAGGATCTGCTGACTCCCCAGCGTGATCCTCGTCTCCAGTTGCGAGTCCACATGACTGCAACTGCCGTCTGCCAGACTTACGCGTCTTTGTGTGGCGCCTCTCACGCCCACTCCTCGGAGCCTGTCGGCCAGCTTTTCGCTCACAAAGCTGCTGGTGGCTCCAGTATCGATGGTGGCCTTATGCTGATCAGCTCCAATGACCACCATCGCCGACAGCTGGGTGCCTTCATCCACAAGACTACCCACTAATGTCTGGGGGCCTCCGTGACGCTGCTCCCGCTCGCCCCTGGATGGCGGGTGCCTCTGGGCGTTTTCCGACTGGCAACAAGTCGCTGTTCGCACGCCGATGAGCCCGCATTGCCAGCAAAAGTCCAGGCGCTCGTTGCGGCACTCAACGGCGTAGTGGCCCTCTTGGCCACATATCCGGCATGCCCTGGCGGGGTTCTGGACATGTGTCCTTGGCCCTGCTGTGCATGTCCTGGGCGCGGGTCGAGGTCTCGTCTCCTCAACGGCCATGCTCCGGTGGTATTCCTCATCATCCGGGCTCCCAGCGTCGCCCATGACCATCAGCCGCGTCTTATTGCCTAGCTGTTGCTGCCGCAACTTTTCCCGATCCCTTTCCAAGTCCTCGAACTCGTTCGCCAGCAGCATCAGCTCCGTCAGGTTATAGAACTGATATGGGCGAGCATATGCGCGCAGATCGGGCAAACTAATATTGTAAATAGTTTTTAGCTCGCGATCTGCCGCATAGCGTAGTGGCCGCATCAAGGTTTGCATATCCACCATGTAAACCTTGAAGGGCTCGCCCATCATCTGTCTCCGTCGAGCAACTTCGTCCTTCAACTCTTCCATATAGTCCCTGGGCAGAAAGAACTCCTGGAAGCTTCTGACGAACGTTTCCCACGCTGTCCAGTGCCTGTTGTTGGCCACGTACCACTTCAAGGCCATGCCTTTGAGCAGCTCTGGCATCGCCCTCGGGATCAGGTCCAGATCCAGACCATATGTGTCGGCCGACCACTCCACTTGCTCCAAAAACTCCAGCGGTTTCCCCATTCTCGCACCTGCTTGGCGACCTGTGGGTACTCCAGCGCTGTGCAGCTCGGCCCTCGTGGCCTTATTTCTGGTTGCGGGGTGGATGTGGCTCTCCACGATCCTCGTTGCATCTCTTGCAGGCGGGCGGCGGCGGCACTGGTGGATGGCAGAGACAATCGTGCCACGTTCACGATTTCATCTTGCTCACCCAGCTCGTTTTCCTCGACGGCGGTCAGCGCCTCGTCTCTCAGCGGCGAATGGCGTCCATGTAGCTTCGCAATCTCTGCGATCCTGATTGAATAAGGAATCCTTCCCTCATTCATTGTGACCCACTCGCCGAACTGCCTCCGCATTGCGTCCAGAGTGCCAGTCAAACTTATGCCGAACTCGATCCCGTAGCGCAGCACATCATTCTTCTTGAGATTATATACCCAAGCTCGCACCATTTTTCTACACTGATTATATTATCGCAGGGCCCCACGTTGGGCGCCAGTTGTAACGAACCTCGGTTTATCCCGAGTTTAAGCCGGGCCGGACTCAGCCGACTGTGCGTTCGTGCCAACAAATTTATATGTAGCGCCTTGCGATAAATTACAATGCAGTGTGTTTATGTTTGCGTTGGGTATATTTTCTCAATTTACAAGTTTATATATTTGATATTTATTTATCAAATCTAGCGCTTAGTAAAGCACACCTTTTCACAGGCTCGCAGGTAGACGTTTAACGCACTCTGGCAAATGGTACGGCACTCTTGGTTCTCCAAGGATACGCTTGAGCACTCCAGGTGACGCCAGGATCCACACTGAACACTCCGGCGGTTCGCTCGGCTATTGCAGTGACTCCTACGGCTGGATACGCTCACAAGCACACCTTGAGATCTTCTCAAGCTACCGTCACCACTCTTACGCACAGCTACGCAAACGTTACCTTTGCTCCTGCTCCAGGATCCGCCACTAATGCTGTAGATTTGGCCGTGCTGCACCAATGTCCTGGTTGGTGGCAGCTGATGTCCTTCCGGTGTCCGCGTCTCAAGCCTATGTCCTCAATAGGCGTCCAGGATATCCCTCGTAGATATCCTTCCAGCGATGTCCTTCCTCTCGAAGTCCTTGGCAGCGATGTCCTTCCTCTCGAAGTCCTTGGCAGCGATGTCCTTCCTCTCGAAGTCCTTGCTGGTCACTTTTCCACTCGCGTTCTTGTTTCGTCGGCACTCAATACTTTCACTTTTACTTTTACTTGACTGTCCTGGTGCCGAGTTGCGGGCGCCTTTTTATAGCAGCGACGCAGGCCCTGCTTCACGCTATGACGGCGCCGGCTCGGCTCTGGAGCGGGGCCTGTCTGCCGCTCGTGTTCTCGAAAACGGCAGTATCACGTGATTTAGCGCGATGCCAAATCGCCGAAATCTGCGTGGCAGCCTCTCATTGGCCAAAGCACCGTTACACTACTTTCTCGCAGCCACAAGCGGTACTTCGGCCAACGGTCGCCGATGATCGCCGTGAGAGCGACGCGAGCAATGCGCTGAACACATACGAGCGACAGAGACAGACTACGTCGCTCTCTGCGCCCTTTCCAGTAGCGAGGGTCGCTACTATCGTACTCGCGTCGCTGTGTGGAACAATACATGCAGGCACGCATATATGCATAAGTGCACAGCAAATACATGCACATATACATACACTACGTGCCCGTCTATATTGTTCCTCACAGTATATATACTCGGGTTGACAACCCAAGTTGAAAAAGATATGGCGGATATATCTACGCCCATAGGGGGCATGGCAAACCGCAAAAGTTTATAGCTCCTACAGTTTAAGAGCTAGAAGCTTCAAAATTGGATGGTTGAAATACTGGTGAGCTCCTCTATCGATGACCCAAAAATAATTTTTACGTCCGGCTAAATAATACCCTGTAATTTTCGCATTTTTTGAGTGTAAGCATCCAAATTTCACACTTATGTTACCCTTCACTACTTCTAAGAACTGGCCGAAAATTATATGTCTCCGCCCACTGGGGGCGTGGCAAATCGAGAAAAACTGTACGTTTTTCCGATTCTCAGTGAGAAAATCAAAATTTTATGACGATATTACTGCTGATCTCTGCTATTGATTTACAAAAAATTATATATGTACAAACCAATTGGGGGCGTGGCAATGGGCGTGATCTGTGCGGGTGTGAATGAGTATTCCGCAGTCGGTAGCGCCCGACTGCAACGTTCTTACTTGTTATACCCTGAACCCATTGAAAATGGGAAATCAGGATGTACTGGTTTTGTTAAAATGTATGTAACAGGCAGAAGGAGGCGTGGCAGACCCCATAAAGTATATATATTCTTGATCAGGGAGACGAGTTGAGTCGATATAGCCATGTCCGTCTGTCCGTCCGTCCGGCTGTCCGTCTTTCCGTATGTTTGAACGCGTCGATCTCAGAATCTATAAGAGCTTGAGACTTCATGTAGGTCCCTACATAGCACGCGCAGATCGAGTTTGTTTCAAAAAATCGATAACTATTCCCGTATTAAAGTTATCGATATAAAACTTTATCGTAATTCAGTTATGAAATTATATCTCGTACGCCTTTAGAGCTAGAGTCTCCAAATTTTGCATTTAGCTTAATGTGTATTTTAAACAATTTGGTTTTTCTTAAATTTTGGATACCGGCTCCAAATTTTACAAAATTCTTAAAATTTAAGATCAGTTGCAATTATAGGCAATATGTGAATGAGTTTGCATTTTTTATAAAGTGAGAAATATTCAGTAGAATATTTAGATTATATGCGGAAAATTTCATTAATATCTATTAAGTAACACAGAAGTTATTGAAGAAAACGTTTGGCTAATTACCAAAAGCACGTGGCAGCAGCGCCACTGTTTACGCAGTTTTCCTATACATGTGAACAAATACATACATACGTTTGTACATTGAAATGCATGCATTCTGGAATATTCTAAGCATCGTTAGTTGAGAGGCTCTAGGTTCGACGCCCCGGCAAGACAAGTTATTTTATTTTTATTATACCCTGAACCCATTGAAAATGGGAAATCAGGGTATAATGGTTTTGTGAAAATGTATGTAACAGGCAGAAGGAGACATCGCAGACCCCATAAAGTATATATATTCTTGATCAGCTCGATTTGCTGAGTTGAAATAGCCCTGTCCGTCTATCCGTCCGTCCGTCCGTCCGTCCGTCCGTCCGTCCGTCCGTCCGTATGAACGCAGCGATCTCGTAAACCACAAAAGCTAGATATGTGAAATTTTCAGAGAATACTCGTCTATAGCCTACGCAGTACGAGTTAAGCATACCGTAAGAGCTAGAGACTAAAAATTTACTGTGTAGGTTCGTGTAATGAATGAGGAGATTTTGTCATTTTTGGTTTTTGGATGCCACGACCCAATTCGAAAAATTCGTATTTCAAATACTAGAGACTTGTGCTTTAGCAAATACGCACATATGAATGACATAATTACGCTGTGAAAGTTTGATTAAGAAAGTCCATCCACAAAAAAAGTTATTAAACATTTAATTTCCCATACAATAGGCATATCGCCGCGCTGACTGCGCGATCAGCAGAGTGCGTGCTTATGCGTGCGTGCGTATGCATGTGTGTATGTGTGTGTGTTGCTAGAAATATTTGTAGTCGAGCCGTCTTGACTAGAGCATTCTTACTTGTTTATTTATTTTTTTTAATAAGATTTTCTCTTTTTTTAAATATGCAAATTTAATTATTAAGATACGGGCTGAAATAATTTAGGAAACAGTAGAAAAATCTTTCAAAAATCTATTTAAAGCAGTAGACGGCTTTATTTCAAATGCATGTATATATTTATTTATTAATTTTTTGTTAAAGTCTATTCAACAAATGGCTAGTTAATGGCCATTTTTGTGTGTTTTAATTGTATTAGTATTGCATTTGCAACCCCGTTAACAAGTTTCACGGTGGCTCTGAAGAATGAGACGATGGCATATAGGAGTAATGCGTGCGTGATTTTGGAGTTCGATCCGAGTTAAAGTTTTTTTTTTATTTTAAAAATGTATGCGAGTACGTTTACAACCAGATATGTATATATTTTTGTTTGTTTTCTATTTCCTTTTTTATCATATAGCATACGTAGAGTTTGAAAATATGATACAAAGTCCTCATAGTATAGAATGTTCCCAACTGCAATTAATAAAAGCGTGTAGCGCCATATGTTCATTTGTTTTGACAATACATACATACATATGTACATAAATTATATGCTATGAAAAGTACATACATATATATATAAAGTTAAATTAAATGTAAATCAAATTAATTTATTACATCATATATATTTATCGGATGCTTGATTTTAGGATGAAGAAATCATTTTCCTCTATACTATGTATATATGTATGTACATACATGTATGTATGTATGCGTATGATTTGGCCTTCGACAAGTCATTTTTCGCATATATACATATACCTACACATATAGATGTTCTAATTTGTCTATATCTATGTACATACTCAAAATCTCATCACTATTTAAATGGACGTTGTAAGCACTGGTTCGATATATTTAATAGGCCCGCTTTAAAAAAAAAAAAAAACAAAAAATATATTTTAATTTGTAAGTTTTAGTGATAAATAATTTTATATTTATTATACGGTGACAATCTAAGCATAAAATTTGTTATAACTATTATTTTCTGATTAATTATCTTTTATTTCTGTGGACGCATTGACATAAAAAACATATGCTGAGTATATTTTGAGAATTATCCAACACTGAAACTTTAATTTTGTGCTTTAAGACAATTGTGACGGCATGTAGATTTAGTCTGTAGAGTGCGATTACCATAACTCTTCAGATTATTGCAAGCTCTCGATTTTCGTCGGTTGATTTGCGATTTTTTTATTAAAATAATTATTCAACTCTTTTTTATAAAAAGATATATATATATATAAATTAACTTTGCTGATCGTTTCAGAGCGATAATAAATTGCGGTTAGATTGCAGTGTTTTCCAAAATCTCTTTTCAAAAATTGTTTTTGCAAATATATTTGTCCGTTTTTCTTGTGTGTGTGAGTGTAAATAAAACAATAATTTCACGTGTCGAGTTATTAAAGTAGGCTCCGTGTCTTGTGAAAGTGATCGTCGCCTCACTTTAACTCTAAATATTTAATTAAACTTAGCTTCCTTCGCGCCGATCAACTAATCAGACCGATTTTGCGGCAAGCGAGAAATTCGTCGGCAATCGACGACGTTTTTGTGCGTGTAGTGTAACATCCGAACGTTAAGTGTATGTGTGAGTGTATATGTATATACGTATTCATATGTATGTACATATGTGCTTTGTGTGCCTGTGTTTCGGTTTGTCTGCTTTTAGAGAAGAGACTTTTCCGCGATTGTGACTGACGCGTGTTTTTCTGCTCTGGACCACGCAAGTTTTTAATATAATTATTTTTTAATTCATTATTTAAAATAATTATTTTGATTAATTAAATTAATTATTTCAGTCTTTTTCAAGACTTAAAATACAAAATTTAACTTTTAAATTATTTTATTTAAATTTTTAAATTATTTATTATTATATTTATATATATACATATAGACTTAATTAATTAGTATATTATGTAAATATAAATATATAATTTTTTTAGTAACATAATATTTATTTAAGATATAGTGCATAATCTTAGTATTAATTTAAACAATTTTCAAAGAAGATTAAAATGCCTAGGACTAACAGAATTTCAGCTTCTAGTAGGTCTCAGAGACAACGTAATAGAAATCTATTAAATAGGTAAAATGCTGAATATTCTGAGCAGGAGAGGATTAATAATTTAGAGTCTCTACGAGAGCGTAGAGAAAATGAAGAGTTTAGTCAAAGTGAGAGAAATAGAAATAGACAAAGGAACCAAGTTCACAGGAACAATACTGTTAGATCAAAGCCAAAATACCCTTCTTCGAGCTACTCTTAAACAAACTCTCAGACTAGACAGTTTGAGCAATTAGCTGACACTTCGCGTTGTTCAAGACGTAGACAAGACTCTGCTTATAGGGCAAATGAGCAAAGACAGAATACTGAGGACCACGCGACTAGATGAATCAATTCTCCCGTTAGACAACAGGAACAATTCGCTGAGACTTCGCGCCGATCGAGACGCAGACTTGTCTACCGGGCGAAAGAACAAAGACGGAATACTCAGGACCACGCGACTAAACGAACCAATTCCCCGTTAGACAACAGGAGCAATTCGCTGACACTTCACGCCGATCGAGACGAAGACAAGACCCAGTCGACCGGGCGAATGAACAAAGACAGAATACTGAGGACCACGAGACTAGATGAATCAATTCTCCCGTTAGACAACAGGAGCAATTGGCTGACACTTCGCGCTGATCGAGACGCAGACAAGACCCGTTCTACCGGGTTAATGAATAAAGACAGAATGCTGAGGACCAAGCGGCTAGACGAGCCAATTCTCCCGTTAGGCAACAGGAGCAATTGGCTAAGACTTCGCGCCGTTCGAGACGCAGACAAGACCCGGTCTACCGGGCAAACGAACAAAGACAGAACAACTTACGGCGAGCTGGCCGAAGACATAACATTGGACAGCGCCTTTTAGAAAGAGCAAGAGACAGGAACTTAAGGTCGCAGCTTAGAGACGATCCAATTCGTAGGATCATTGAGCAGGCACGTAATACTAGTGCAAGGCGAAGTGCTCGCATTCAAGCACGACAGGAAGCTTTCGACGCCAATAGAAGCGTATCACAGCGAGAAGGAGAAGGAGAAGGAGAAGGAGAAGGAGAAGGAAAAGGAGAAGCCAATGTCGCAATAATGTTGATAATAGAGTAGCTGAGAATAGGCGTAATGCAACTAGAAACAGGATAGAACGTTCTATTTCTGTGGACGCATTGACATAAAAAAACATATGCTGAGTATATTTTGAGAATTATCCAACACTGAAACTTTAATTTTGTGCTTTAAGACAATTGTGACGGCATGTAGATTTAGTCTGTAGAGTGCGATTACCATAACTCTTCAGATTATTGCAAGCTCTCGATTTTCGTCGGTTTATTTGATTTGTTGATTGATTTTTTATTAAAATAATTATTCAACTCTTTTTTATAAGCCATATAAATTAACTTTGCTGATCGTTTCAGAGCGATAATAAATTGCGGTTAGATTGCAGTGTTTTCCAAAATCTCTTTTCAAAAATTGTTTTTGCAAATATATATGTCCGTTTTTGTTGTGTGTGTGAGTGTAAATAAAACAATAATATCACATGTCGAGTTATTAAAGTAGGCTCCGTGTCTTGTGAAAGTGATCCTCGCCTCACTTTAACTCTAAATATTTAATTAAACTGCTTAGCTTCCTTCGCGCCGATCAACTAATCAGTTGACCGATTTTGCGGAAAGCGAGAAATTCGTCGGCAATCGACGACGTTTTTGTGCGTGTAGTGTAACGTCCGAACGTTAAGTGTATGTGTGAGTGTATATGTATACACAAATTCATATGTATGTACATATGTGCTTTGTGTGCGTGTGTTTCGGTTTGTCTGCTTTTAGAGAAGAGACTTTTCCGCGATTTTGATTGACGAGTGATTTTCTGCTCTGGACCACGACAGCAAGTTTTTAATATAATTATTTTTTAATTCATTAATTAAAATAATTATCTTTCTTTATTTTTCTTTCTTTCTTTCTCTATCTTTCTTTCTCGTTCTATCTTTCTCTTACTTTCTTTCTCTTACTTTCTTTCTCTTACTTTCTTTCTCTTTCTTTCTTTCTTTCTCTTTCGTTCTTTTTATTTCTCTTTCTTAATTTCTCTTTCTTTCTTTCTTTCTTTCTCTTTGTTTCTTTCTTTCATTTTCTTTTTTATTTCTTTCTTTCTTTCTCTTTGATTCTTTCTTTCTTTTTCTTTTTTGTTTCTATCCTTCTTTCTTTCTTTCTTTCTTTATTTTCTTTCTCTTTCTTTCTCTCTCTTTCTTTCATTCTTTCATTCTCTTTCGTTCTCTTTCTTTCTTTCTTTCTTTCTTTCTCTTATGCTATATAATATGTATAGCACGCGCAGATCGAGTTTGTTTCAAAAAATCGATAAATGTGATCGTTTTAAAGTTATCGATTTAAAACCTTATCGAAATTCAGTTATAAATTGATATCTCCGACATCTTTAGAGCTAAAGTGCTCAAATTTTAGATTTAGTATGATATAGTTTATACAATTTTGATTTTTGTCAAATTTTGGATACCATCCCCCCATTCCTTCCCTTCCCACCAAACTTGTAAAAACCGTATTTCAAATACTAGAGACTTGTGCTTTGGCAAATACATACATATAATTGACATAATTACGCTGTGAAAGTTTGATTAAGAAAGTCCAGGTACAAAAGAAGTTATTAAACATTTAAATTCCCATAGTAAAGCCTATGTCAGTCAGCAGAGCGCGTGCTTTTGTGCTTATACATGTATATGTTAAATAAGCATAGAATGTTTGGAGTATCGGCTCTCGCAGGGTTCAGGGGATCTCCTAGTCGGGTACCGCCGACTAGAGCTTTCTTATTTGTTTTCTCTTTCTTTATTTCTTTATCTTTCCTTCTTTATTTCTCTTTCATTCTTTCTTTGTCTTTCTTTCTTTCTTTCTCTTTTTTTCTTTCATTCTCTTCTATTATTTCTTTCTCTTTTTTTCTTTCTCTTTTGTTCTTTCTTTCTTTCTCTTTCTGTCTCTTTCTATTTCTTTCTTTCTTTATCTTTCTTTCTATTGCTTTCTCTTTCATTCTCTTTCTTTTTCTTTCTTCCTCTTTCTTTCCTTATCTTTCTTTTTTGCTTTCTTTCTTTCTCTTTCTTTCTCTCTCTTTCTTTTTTCTCTTTCTTTCTATCTCGTTCTGTCTCTTTCTTTCTCTCACTTTCTTTCTTTCTCTTTCTTTCTTTCTTTCTCTTTCTTTTTTTCTCTTTCCATATTTATCTTTCTCTTTCTTTCATTCATTTGCTTTCTTTCTTTCTCTTTCTTTCTTTCTCTTTCATTCTTGCAGCCCGAGCGCAGTCGATGCGCTGACTGCGCAGTCAGCAGAGCGCGTGCTTATGCGTGTGTATATGTGTGTATGTGTGTGTGTTGCTCGCAATATTTGTTTATGTAAAATAAGCATATAATGTTGGGAAGATTGGCTATTCGCAGGGTTCAGGGTATCTCGTAGTCGAGCCGTCTCGACTAGAGCACTCTTACCTGTTTTCTTTCTTTCTCTTTTTATACCCTGAAACCATTGAAAATGGGAAATCAGGGTATAATGTTTTTGTGAAAATGTATGTAACAGGCAGAAGAAGACATGGCAGAAGTATATATATTCTTGATCAGCTCGATGTGCTGAGTTTAAATAGCCCTGTTCGTCTGTCCGACTGTCCGTCCGTGTGAACGGACGTAAACCACAAAAGCTAGAGGTCTGAAATTTTCAGTGTATACTCGTGTGTATCCTACGCAGTACGAGTTTTTTTTTAGATTTTCGATAACTCATCCCGTTTCCTTATTAACGATAAAAATCGATAACTTTTCTTCAGTTAAGCATACCGTAAGAGCTAGAGAATCCAAATTCACTGTGTAGATCCGTGTAATAAATGCGGACATTATGTAATTTTGGTTTTTAGATGCCACGCCCCCTTCGCCCCAAATTTTGCAAAATTCGTATTTCAAATACTAGAGACTTGTGTTTTGGCAATTACATACATATGAATGACATTATCACGCTCTGAAAGTTTGATTAAGAAAGTCTATCTACAAAGAAACTTACTCAACAATTAACTTCCCATAAAGTAGCCATACTGCAGGCCAAGCGCAATCGCTGCGCTAACTGCGTGCTTATGCGTACGTGTGTGTGTGTGTGCATGTATTGCTTTTATATATGCATATGTTAAATAAGCATGGCATATTTGGAATACCGGCTCTTCACAGGGTTCAGGGTATCTCCTAGTCGGGTACCGCCGACTAGAGCTTTCTTACTTGTTCTTTCTTTGTTTCTTTCTTTCTTTCTTTCTATTTCTTTCTTTCTTTCCTGCTTTTCTGCTTTCTTTCTTGTTTGCTCTTTCTTTCTCTTACTTTTTCTTTCTTTCTGTCTCTTTCTTTGATTCTCTTTCTTTCTCTTTCTTTCTCTCTTTCTTTCTTTCTTTCTCCATCTTTTTCTTTCTTTATCTTTCTTTCTCTTTCTTTCGTTCTCTTTCTGTCTTTCTCTTCCTTTCTCTTTCTTTCTTTCTTTTTCTTTTTTTTTTCTTTCTCTTTCTTTTTTTCCCCTTTCTTTCTTGCTTTCTTTCTCTTTCGTTCTTTTTTTTTCTTTCTTTCTCTTTCTATCTTTCATTCTCTTTCTTTCTTTCTTTCTTTGTCTTTGTTTCTTAGTTTCATTCTCTTCTTTTCTTTATTTCTCTCTCTTTCCTTTTTTCTTTTCTTTCTCTATCCTTCTTTCTTTCTTTCTCTTTCTTTGTTTTTTTTCTTTCTCTTTCTCTGTTTCTTTCTTTCTCTTTCTTTCTTTCTTTCTCTTTCTTTCTTTCTTTTTCTTTCATTCTCTTTATTTCTTTCTCTGTCTTTCTTTACTTTCTTTTATTCTTTCCCTTTCTTCTTTCTTTCTTTCTTTCTTTATCGGTCTTTCTCTTTCATTCTTTCTTTCTCTTTCTTTTTCTGTCTTTCTCTTTTCTTCTTTCTCTTTCTTTCTTTTTTCTTCTTTCTCTTTCTGTCTTTCTCTTTCTTTCTTTCTCTTTCTTTCTTTCTATCTCTTTCTTTATCTTTCTTTCTCTTTCTTTCTTTCTCTTTCTTAATTTTTTTGTCTTTCTCTCTTTCTCTTTCTTCCTCTCTTCTCTTTTTTTGTCTTTCTTTCTCTTTCTCTTTCTTTCTGTTTCTTTCTCTTTCTTTCCCTTTCTTTCTTTTTATTTCTCTTTCTTTCTCTTGCTTTCTCTTTCTTTCTCTTTCTCTTTCCTTTCTTCTCTTTTTTCTTTCTCTTTCTTTCTTTCTCTTTCTGGCTTCTCTTTCTTTCTTTCTCTTTCTTTCATTCTTTCTCTTTCTTTCTTTCTTTCTCTTTCTTTTTTTCTTTCTCTTTCTTTCTTTCTTTCTCTTTCTCTCTTTCTTTCTCTTTCTTTCTTTCTTTTTTATTTTTCTTTCTTTCTCTTTCTTTCTTTTTATACCCTGAACCCATTGAAAATGGGAAAACAGGGTATAATGGTTTTGTTAAAATGTATGTAACAGGCAAAAGGAGGCGTGGCAGACCCCATAAAGTATATATATTCTTGATCAGGGTGACTAGCTGAGTTGATTTAGCCCTGTCCGTCTGTCCGTCCGTTTCAAAATCCCGATAATTTGTATCGTTTTAAAGTTATCGATTTAAAACGTTATCGAAATGCAGCTATAAATATATATCTCCAACATCTTTAGAGCTAGAGTCTCAAAATGTATTATTCAGTATAATGTGTAGTTTATACAATTTTGATTTTTGTTATATTTTGGATGCCAGGCCCCCTTCGCCTCAAATATGCAGAAAACATATTTCGCATGATAGAGACTTGTGCTTCGGCAAACACACACATATGATTGACATAATCACGCTCTGAAAGTTTGATTAAAAAAGTCCATCTACAAAGGAACTTATTCAACAATTAACTTCCCATAATACTGCTCTTACTGCAGCCCATCCGCAGTCGCTGCGTAAACTGCGCAGTCAGCAGAGCGCTCGTTTATGCGTGCGAGCGTATGTGTGTGTGTTTGTGTATGTGTGCATTTGTTGCGTATATATATGTTAAATAAGCGAAGAATGTTTAGAATATTGGCTCATCGTAGGGTTCAGGGGATCTCCTAGTCAGGTACCCCCGACTAGAGCTTTCTTACTCGTTATACCCTGAACCCATTGATCGATCAGGGTATAATGGTTTTGTTAAAATGAATGTAACAGGCAGAAGGAGGCGTGGCAGACGCCATAAGGTATATATATTCTTGATCAGGGCGACGAGCTGAGTTGATTTAGCCCTGTCCGTCTGTCCGTCCGTCCGGCTGTCCGTCTTTCCGTATGTTTGAACGCGTCGATCTCAGAAGACTTCAAATTTTTTAATTAGGTCCCTACATAGCACGCGCAGATCGAGTTTGTTTCAAAAAATTGATAACTGTTCCCGTTTTAAAGTTATCGATTTGAAACGTTATCGTAATTCAGTTATTAAATTAAATTATATCTTCAAATTTTGCATTTAGCTTAATGTGTATTTTAAACAATTTTGGTTGTTCTTAAATTTTGAATACCGGCTCCAAATTTTACAAAATTCTTAAAATTTAAGATCAATTGCAATTATAGGCAATATGTGAATGAGTTTGCATTTTGTATAAAGTGAGAAATATTCAGTAGAATATTTAGATTAAATGCGAAAATTTCATTAAAATCTATTAAGTAACGCAGAAGTTATTGAACAAAACGTTTGGCCAATTACCAAAAGCACATGTGAACAAATACATACATACGTATATACATTGAAATGCATGCATTCTAGAATATTCTAAGAATCGTTAGTTGAGAGGCTCTAGGTTCGACGGCCGGCAAGACAAGATATTTTATTTTTATTTATTTTTTTTTTTAATAATTTTTTCTCTTTTTATACCCTGAACCCATTGAAAATGGGAAAACAGGGTATAATGGTTTTGTTAAAATGTATGTAACAGGCAGAAGGAGGCGTGGCAGACCCCATAAAGTATATATATTCTTGATCAGCTCGACGAACTGAGTCGATATAGCCATGTCCGTCTGTCCGTCTGTCCGTCCGTCCGTCTGTCCGTCTGTCCGTATGTATGAACGCGTCGATCTCAGAATCTATAAGAGCTAGAGGCTTGAAATTTTTATGTAGATCCGTGTATAGCACGCGCAGATCGAGTTTGTTTCAAAAAATCGATAAATTTGATCGTTTTAATGTTATCGATTTAAAACGTTTATTTAGTATAATGTGGAGTTTATACAATTTTGATTTTTGTCACATTTTGGATACCATCCCCCCTTTCCTTCCCTTCCCCCTAAATTTGTAAAAACCATATTTCAAATAGTAGAGACTTGTGCTTTGGCAAATACATACATATGAATGACATAATTACGCTGTGAAAGTTTGATTAAGAAAGTCCATATACAAAAGAAATTATTAAACATTTAATTTCCCATAGTAAAGCCTATGAGCGCAGCCCACGCTCAGTCGCTGCGTAAACTGCGCAGTCAGCAGAGCGTTCGCTTATGCGTGCGTGCGTATGAATGTGTGCGTGTGTGTGTGTGCATGTGTTGATTGTATATATGTGTTAAATAAGCATAGAATGTTTGGAGTATCGGCTCTTCGCAGGGTTCAGGGGATCTCCTAGTCGGTCACCGCCGACTAGAGCTTTCTTAGTTGTTTTTTTTAAATTTGCAAATTTAATTATTAAGATACGGGCTGAAATAATTTAGGAAACATTAGAAAAATCGTTCAAAAATCTATTTAAAGCAGTAGACGACTTAGCGTAAATACATATATTTTTGATTTCAAATGCATGTACATATTTATTTATTTATTTTTTGTTAAAGTCTATTCAAAATTTTTGTGTGTTTTAATTGTATTCGTATTGCATTTGCAACCCCGTTAACAAGTTTCACGATGGGTGTTGTAACGAACCTCGGTTTATCCCGAGTTTAAGCCGGGCCGGACTCAGCCGACTGTGTGTTCGTGCCAACAAATTTATATGTAGCGCCTTGCGATAAATTACAATGCAGTGTGTTTATGTTTGCGTTGGGTATATTTTCTCAATTTACAAGTTTATATATTTGATATTTATTTATCAAATCTAGCGCTTAGTAAAGCACACCTTTTCACAGGCTCGCAGGTAGACGTTTAACGCACTCTGGCAAATGGTACGGCACTCTTGGTTCTCCAAGGATACGCTTGAGCACTCCAGGTGACGCCAGGATCCACACTGAACACTCCGGCGGTTCGCTCGGCTATTGCAGTGACTCCTACGGCTGGATACGCTCACAAGCACACCTTGAGATCTTCTCAAGCTACCGTCACCACTCTTACGCACAGCTACGCAAACGTTACCTTTGCTCCTGCTCCAGGATCCGCCACTAATGCTGTAGATTTGGCCGTGCTGCACCAATGTCCTGGTTGGTGGCAGCTGATGTCCTTCTGGTGTCCGCGTCTCAAGCCTATGTCCTCAATAGGCGTCCAGGATATCCCTCGTAGATATCCTTCCAGCGATGTCCTTCCTCTCGAAGTCCTTGGCAGTGATGTCCTTCCTCTCGAAGTCCTTGGCAGCGATGTCCTTCCTCTCGAAGTCCTTGCTGGTCACTTTTCCACTCGCGTTCTTGTTACGTCGGCACTCAATACTTTAACTTTCACTTTTACTTGACTGTCCCGGTGCCGAGTTGCGGGCGCCTTTTTATAGCAGCGACGCAGGCCCTGCTTCACGCTATGACGGCGCCGGCTCGGCTCTGGAGCGGGGCCTGTCTGCCGCTCGTGTCCGCGAAAACGGCAGTATCACGTGATTTAGCGCGATGCCAAATTGCCGAAATCTGCGTGGCAGCCTCTCATTGGCCAAAGCACCGTTATTGCCATACGAGTGAAAGTGTACACTACTTTCTCGCAGCCACAAGCGGTACTCGCCGAAGCTGCCGCTGGAGCTGTCATCATTGTTGCGACACATTCGTAGCTACCGCTGGAGCTGTCATCATTGTTGCGACACATTCGTAGCTGCCACTGGAGCTGTCATCATTGTTGCGACCCATTCGCAGCTGTGACTCTGGGCACGCGCCCGGTGTCAGTGGTTAACTACTCCCCCAGTCAAGCCCGACTGCCCTCGGTCGTGTCGTAGTTGTTGACGATCTCCGAGATTTGTAGGGCAACACGACGTCTCCTGGTGAAGTAGTAGATTCCGGAGCCCATGGCGCATGCCACTACTCCTAGTGTTGACGACGATGCTATCTCTGACCTCGTCGATGGAGTTTAAGTTTTGTTCGCTTAGCTGGTGAATGCAAGGTAAGGTCAGCGTTTTGTCGTGGCCGCTAACGTTGAGGCGAGCAGATGCCGCTACATGCCGTCGTCAACTATGGTGACAGGGTCGACGTGGCTTGGCTGTGTCTGGCAATGCGCGATATCGCCTGAGTGGAGGCCTTGCGCACAGGTGACATCCTCAGACCTCTTGTAGAATGTGGCTGTTGCTGTCTGCCCCTGTCACGCCCCTAGTAGGCGTGGATATATAGATTTTTGGTCGATCCTTATAGGATCGTATCAGTAACCTACGTGCCAAATTTGGGCGCTCTAGCTTTAAAACTGTAGAAGATACACGCCGATGATCGCCGTGAGAGCGACGCGAGCAATGCGCTGAACACATACGAGCGACAGAGACAGACTACGTCGCTCTCTGCGCCCTTTCCAGTAGCGAGGGTCGCTACTATCGTACTCGCGTCGCTGTGTGGAACAATACATGCAGGCACGCATATATGCATAAGTGCACAGCAAATACATGCACTTATACATACACTACGTGCCCGTCTATATTGTTCCTCACACTCCCCTCTTCCTTCGGGAAACACGAAGCCTTCGTGTTAACATCCGTCCGGGACTCACTTCTGGCGCTCCTTTTGTTTGCACTGCTTGCTTCTCTTCGGCAAGCAGTTCGCCGCGCTCCTCCAGCTGCAAGCAGTGAAACGCACAGGGCCGCTGTTAACACTCTGTTGTTAACAGCGCCACTGCTACGCAACTCTGCGTACAGCTGATCGCTCCAGCCTCCAGCAACTCTGTGTGCTGTAAGTGGCTAAAACGTGTTCGGTAAATCTTCTCAGAAATCTACCAATTTTCATCCAAAGTTATATAGCGCGATCCTCTCTATGTTGTCCCTCTCCTGGACCGGGTTGCATTCTCCTCTGGCCACGCCCGCCGCTGCAGAAAACACCCGTTTTCCACTGCTTTGCCAGCCTCCGTGGTTACAATGCGGCTGCGTGGCTGCTGCTGTCCCGATGTCGCTGCTGTTCCTTGCTGCTGGGATGGTGGCAACGAAACGATCTTCCGTTGCAGATGCCGTTCACAACTGACCCGGGTCCGGACATCGTATATCGGTGGGGTTTTCGGCTCACTCCTCATTCGCGCACAGCTCCAGCGAAGTCGCTGGCCAATGCGCGAGGATCGGCCGGTCCGCCCTCCCGACACCTTTGCCGGACCGCTGGATTTCGCCAGTCATGTGGCTCGCATCTGCCGCGGCTGACCTCCCTGTACCCCACCCCATCGTCGCAGTAAGTACGCAGCGATGAACACATTATTTTTAGACTGGCGGCGACTGTGGCTGCTGTGGTGGCTGCTCATCAACTTCTTGGCTGCTGCTGCTGCTGCTGCTGCTGCTGGTCACCGCTACTCCTCTGGTCGCCGATGCTCCTCTGGCCGCTGCCAGTGACTGTAACTGGGCTTTGTTGGAGAATTCTTCTACTATAGACGGCGTTCGAGGCTGGTTCCGGCGCGCCGACACTTTGACGCCGGTTGGGAAATCCGGCTCACTCCTCATTCGCGCACAGCTCCAGCGGAGTCGCTGTCCAGTGCACGAGGATCGGCCGGGCAAACCCTTCCGACGCCCAAGTCCGGACGGCCGAGAAATCCAGCTACGTAGCAGAAGTCTATAGAGTTGAATTTTCACAAAAGCCATGCTCATATGCATGCATGCCCTTTTATACCCTCTGCTGCAGCGCTGCCGCCAGCGGAGTGTCGGAAATTAACGGATCCTGCACCAGCTAGTTCTCTCACTCTCTACAGGTCACGCTCTTCCAACACTCTGGCCTTATGGCTGAACACGAGGCATTGTTTTTGCATCTCTAATGCATTTCTCACACACTCTCTATTTCCGTTCGCATATATGTGTGAGTGCACAGCAACTACATGCACTCATACATACACTGCGTGCCCTATTTTGTTGTTGGCCGTTTTGCATGTCGCTAGCATCGACACCTTCGTGTCATCTCGTGCGCTAGCGATCGTGCGTAGCCGACAAAGTTCAGTAGCCTTTCGCCGCGGCTGTTGAACTTTGGGCGCTCTGCGTTGTTGTTGCCTACCACGCTCATCGTGATTTTCGTCCCATTTTGCGCATGCGCTGACCACTGTGCGCCTTTCATGCTGTCGCTGTTTTCGTTCCGCGTGTGTGTGCGCTCTTTTTCGGCTCGGGTGCGTGATGTTGTTGTTGTTTTTGCAGGGTGCGTGCGCAACTCAAACGGTTTCGGCCGTGCCTGTTGTTGTTGTGCCGTTTCGTAGCTGACGATTATTATTTTGCTGCTGCGCATGCGCCCCCGTTTCGTGTGTGTGCGCGCGCAAATTCAAACAACTTTGTTGTTGCGCTCACAACATTTGTGCGCGCGCGCACATACAAACAACTTTGTTGTTCTGCTCACAACATTTTTGCTGTTTTTGCCGTGGATTTGATTTGCGCGGCCGATGTTAATTTTTGTTTATGTTTAAAAAAAACTTTTCCCCCTACATACATATATAGGTTTTTGGCTAATACACATAGCTATGTGTATTCACTCCCTTTTTTTTTTTTTATAAACTGGCTGGCAACTCACCCGCTTCTGCTCGATATGGCTTGAGGTACGCCACATGAGCCGTCCTGCTCCGTTTATCTGCCTCTGAAGTGATCCGGCAGATAACCGGGGAGATAAAACTGACCACCGTTATGGTCCTCCATATCGTGGGGCCAGTTTCGCTGCAACTCCATCCGCGGCATTGGACAAGTGGCGTTCCTTTGCCCACACCTTGTCCCCTACGGCCGGCTTCCACTGCCGCCTCCGTAGATTGTAGTGCCGCGTCTGATCCTGAGCAGCTTTGGTTGCTCTCTCCTGTCCTGCTTCTTGGAGTTGGCCGTTATTGCAGCGCTGACACAGCTCGCACCGCCGCACATATGCCCGCACGTCGCGATACATACCCGAGCAATTGTTTGTCGGCTCCCAAGGTGGCCAGCGTTGGCTGCGTCGTGGTTCTCCTTCAGCACTTGTTTGCGTCGCTCCGTCGGCACCCACAGTTTCCACGCAGCCACGTCCTTGTGGCCGGCTTGGTGCGGGATGTGCCGGTAAACCTTTCCGGCCTCTTCCCTGTAGCCATTAAACTTTGTTGGGCTTCTGCGCAGGTCCTGGCACAGCTTAGCAATCCAGCGACATCCTGTCCCAGCTGGTTTGCCTTTGCTCGTCACCAAGCGGCACGCCTCTTCGCCCAGCGACTGCCGTGATAGCGCACGTTTCTGCCTCCGAAACGCCTCAGCCTCCTTATCCTCATGGAGTGGCTGCTGACGCTCCGAGCTCGTCTCCATCGGCGTCTGTGGACTCATATTCATCCTGCCGACCGCCACTGACAGCTTCTCCTCCAGCTGCCCGCTTAGCTGCGGATTTCTCGGCTTGATTCTCAGCTTCAAGCCGCCGCACTCCAGCGCGATGCCCATGCTGGCCAAGAAATCCCAGCCCAGCACCAGATCGTTGATCATGCCTGGCAGCACCAGCAATGGAATGAGGATCTGCTGACTCCCCAGCGTGATCCTCGTCTCCAGTTGCGAGTCCACATGACTGCAACTGCCGTCTGCCAGACTTACGCGTCTGGCGCCTCTCACGCCCACTCCTCGGAGCCTGTCGGCCAGCTTTTCGCTCACAAAGCTGCTGGTGGCTCCAGTATCGATGGTGGCCTTATGCTGATCAGCTCCAATGACCACCATCGCCGACAGCTGGGTGCCTTCATCCACAAGACTACCCACTAATGTCTGGGGGCCTCCGTGACGCTGCTCCCGCTCGCCCCTGGATGGCGGGTGCCTCTGGGCGTTTTCCGACTGGCAGCAAGTCGCTGTTCGCACGCCGATGCGCCCGCATTGCCAGCAAAAGTCCAGGCGCTCGTTGCGGCACTCAACGGCGTAGTGGCCCTGTTGGCCACATATCCGGCATGCCCTGGCGGGGTTCTGGACATGTGTCCTTGGCCCTGCTGTGCATGTCCTGGGCGCGGGTCGAGGTCTCGTCTCCTCAACGGCCATGCTCCGGTGGTATTCCTCATCATCCGGGCTCCCAGCGTCGCCCATGACCATCAGCCGCGTCTTATTGCCTCGCTGTTGCTGCCGCAACTTTTCCCGATCCCTTTCCAAGTCCTCGAACTCGTTCGCCAGCAGCATCAGCTCCGTCAGGTTACAGAACTGATATGGGCGAGCATATGCGCGCAGATCGGGCAAACTATTATTGTAAATAGTTTTTAGGTCGCGATCTGCCGCATAGCGTAGTGGCCGCATCAAGGTTTGCATATCCACCATGTAAACCTTGATGGGCTCGCCCCTCATCTGTCTCCGTCGAGCAACTTCGTCCTTCAACTCTTCCATATAGTCCCTGGGCAGAAAGAACTCCTGGAAGCTTCTGACGAACGTTTCCCACGCTGTCCAGTGCCTGTTGTTGGCCACGTACCACTTCAAGGCCATACCTTTGAGCAGCTCTGGCATCGCCCTCGGGATCAGGTCCAGATCCAGACCACATGCGTCGGCCGACCACTCCACCTGCTCCAAAAACTCCAGCGGCTTCGTTGTGCCATCGAAGCGGAAGCCCCATTCTCGCACCTGCTTGGCGACCTTTGGGTACTCCAGCGCTGTGCAGCTCGGCCCTCGTGGCCTTATTTCTGGTTGCGGGGTGGATGTGGCTCTCCACGATCCTCGTTGCATCTCTTGCAGGCGGGCGGCGGCGGCACTGGTGGATGGCAGAGACAATCGTGCCACGTTCACGATTTCATCTTGCTCACCCAGCTCGTTTTCCTCGACGGCGGTCAGCGCCTCGTCTCTCAGCGGCGAATGGCGTCCATGTAGCTTCGCAATCTCTGCGATCCTGATTGAATAAGGAATCCTTCCCTCATTCATTGTGACCCACTCGCCGAACTGCCTCCGCATTGCGTCCAGAGTGCCAGTCAAACTTATGCCGAACTCGATCCCGTAGCGCAGCACATCATTCTTCTTGAGATTATATACCCAAGCTCGCACCATTTTTCTACACTGATTATATTATCGCAGGGCCCCACGTTGGGCGCCAGTTGTAACGAACCTCGGTTTATCCCGAGTTTAAGCCGGGCCGGACTCAGCCGACTGTGTGTTCGTGCCAACAAATTTATATGTGGCGCCTTGCGATAGATTACAATGCAGTGTGTTTATGTTTATGTTTATGTTTGCGTATTTTCTCAATTTACAAGTTTGTCTATTTGATATTGTATTTATCACAACTAGCGCTTAGTAAGCACACCTTTGCACAGGCTCGCAGGCAAACGTTTAACGCACTCTGGCAAATGGTACGGCACTCTTGGTTCTCCAAGGATACGCTTGAGCACTCCAGGTGACGCCAGGATCCACACTGAACACTCCGGCGGTTCGCTCGGCTATTGCAGTGACTCCTACGGCTGGATACGCTCACAAGCACACCTTGAGATCTTCTCAAGCTACCGTCACCACTCTTACGCACAGCTACGCAAACGTTACCTTTGCTCCTGCTCCAGGATCCGCCACTAATGCTGTAGATTTTCACTTTTACTTGACTGTCCCGGTGCCGAGTTGCGGGCGCCTTTTTATAGCAGCGACGCAGGCCCTGCTTCGCGCTATGACGGCGCCGGCTCGGCTCTGGAGCGGGACCTGTCTGCCGCTCGTGTCCGCGAAAACGGCAGTATCACGTGATTTAGCGCGATGCCAAATCGCCGAAATCTGCGTGGCAGCCTCTCATTGGCCAAAGCACCGTTATTGCCATACGAGTGAAAGTGTACACTACTTTCTCGCAGCCACAAGCGGTACTTCGGCCAACGGTCGCCGATGATCGCCGTGAGAGCGACGCGAGCAATGCGCTGAACACATACGAGCGACAGAGACAGACTACGTCGCTCTCTGCGCCCTTTCCAGTAGCGAGGGTCGCTACTATCGTACTCGCGTCGCTGTGTGGAACAATACATGCAGGCACGCATATATGCATAAGTGCACAGCAAATACATGCACTTATACATACACTACGTGCCCGTCTATATTGTTCCTCACAGTGTGAAGAATGAGACGATGGCATATAGGAGTAATGCGTGCCTGATTTTTGAGTTCGATCCGTGTAAAAGTCTTTTTTTTTTTAATTTTAAAAATATATTCGAGTACGTATACAACCAGATATGTGTATATTTTTGTTTTTCTATTTCCGTTTACAAAGTCCTCATAGTATAGAATGTTCCCAACTGCAAATAATAAAAGCGTGTAGCGCCATACATATATATGTACATACATACTTACATATGTACATAAATTATATGCTATGAATAGTACATACATATATATATAAAGTTAAATTAAATGTAAATCAAATTAATTTATTACATCACATATATTTATCGGATGCTTGATTTTAGGATGAAGAAATCATTTTCCACTATACATGCATGTATATATGTAATACATACCGTGTATATATGTACATATGTACATATGTATGCGTATGATTTGGCCTTCGACAAGTCATTTTTCGCATACACACATATACCTACACATATAGATGTTCTAATTTATCTATATGTATGTACATGCTCAAAATCTCATCACTATTTAAATGGACGTTGTAAGCACTGGTTCGATATATTTAATAGGCCCGCTTTAAAAAAAAAAAAACAAAAAATATATTTTAATTTATATGTTTTGGTGATAAATAAGTTTATATTTATTATACGGTGACAATCTAAGCATACAATTTGTTATAACTATTATTTTCTGATTGATTATCTGTTATTTCTGTGGACGCATTGACATAAAAAAACATATGCTGAGTATATTTTGAGAATTATCCAACACGGAAACTTTAATTTTGTGCTTTAAGGCAATTGTGGCGGCATGTAGATTTAGTCTGTAGAGTGCGATTACCATCACTCTTCAGATTATTGCAAGCTCTCAATTTTCGTCGGTTGATTTGCGATTTTTTTATTAAAATAATTATTCAACTCGTTTTTAATAGCTATATAAATTAACTTTGCTGATCGTTTCAGAGCGATAATAAATTGCGGTTAGATTGCAGTGTTTTCCAATATCTCTTTTCAAAAATTGTGTTTGCAAATATACAGATTTTTCCGTTGCCGTTTGTAACGTTACAGGTCTTGCCGGGGTGCAGACTCAGTCTCCCAGGACCAGCACCTACAAGAATATTTGTTAAGTGCGGGGACGGGGACTTGGCTGCCGGTCGAGCCCTGCCGTATCGGTCACGTGTCCAAATAACCTTATTTTCCTATCAGCGGCGCCCCGCGCTCGCTAATCTTATATATTTTATTTTTTCGACCGTCTTGGTCGCGTGCCAAAAACTAATTGACCTTAAGCCCTTGATTCTACCACACTCGAGCCGCCCGATCGCCTCGGCGACGCAACTCACCACAGCGCTCGCTTCCCACGGTGGAGCTTTCACCACGCTGCGCAGAGTTGCATCGCCGATCGTCGGCGTTACATTCAAATTCAAATATTTTGCGCTCCTTGCGTCTTAATTTTAACTTAAAACTATTCGCGCTCCCTGCGTCTTATTGTACTCATTCACAAAGTGAAATGAGTATATTGGTTTTGTGCAATGTCCGTCACGCTGTCCGTCCGTCTGTCCGTATGAACGCAAACCATTTGCACAGTTTTGAAGCTAGAGAGTTGAAATTTCGAATATATACTCGTGTATACCCTCGAATTATAAAGTGTCAAGATTTTCCCGATACGCCCGCTAGGGGCGTGGCAAATCGGAAAATGCATTTTCCGATATCTCAGAAACACTACTTCTAGAAGTGCCAGAGAGTTGCAATTTGGAATGTAGACTCGCGTTGACCACCCAAGATCAAAAAGCTATGGCGGATATATCTACGCCCATTGGGGGCGTGGCAAATCGGGTAAAACTGTATCTTCTACAGTTTTAAAGCTAGAACGCCCAAATTTGGCAACTAGGTTACTGCTATGATTCTATATAGATTGATTAAAAAACTATATATCCTCGCCTACTAGGGGCGTGGCAAATCGGATCTGACTATATAGTGATTTTTCAAATTCTGTAATATTTTGAGCACTATGAATGCTAGAGACTTGAAATTTGATATATATAATCGGGTTGACAACCCAAGTTGAAAAAGATATGGCGAATATATCTACACTCATAGGGGGCGTGGCAAACCGCAAAAGCTTATAGCTCCTACAGTTTTAGAGCTAGAAGCTTCAAGATTGGATGGTTGAGTTACTGGTGAGCTCCTCTATCGATGACCCAAAACAAATTTTTACGCCCCTTTTGGGGCATGCCCTGCTAAATAATACCCTGTAATTTTCACATTTTTTGAGTGTAAGCATCCAAATTTCACACTTACGTTACTCTTCACTACTTCTAAGAACTGGCCAAAAATTATATGTCTACGCCCACTGGGGGCCTGGCAAATCGGTAAAAACTGTACGTTTTTCCGATTCTCAGCGAGAAAATCAAAATTTTATGACGATATTACTGCTGATCTCCTCTTTTGATTTCCAAAAAATTGTATGTGTACAAACCAATTGTGGGCGTTGCAATGGGCGTGATCTGTGCGGGTGTGAATGAGTATCCCGCAGTCGGTAACGCCCGACTGCAACGTTCTTACTTGTTTTTAACTTAAAACTATTCGCGCTCCCTGCGTCTTAACTTAAAACTATGTTGTATGATTACTAATTACCTAACTCACTATATACCTATGCTATGTGAGGCGGCTACTCTGGCAGCCGCCTTACACCCAGTTAATTCCTGTTCATCTGCTGAATGCTGTGTATTTGTTATATCAAAATTTGATTCTTTATTTTCTGTATTGATTAATTGTGCTGTTTCCTGTCTGCTTAAAAAATTTGCTACCTTATTGTCATTACTTTTTAAATATATAATATCATAATCAAATTCCTGTAGTTTTAAAATCCATCTTTGATGTCTAGCTGTCATTTCTTTTCCTTTAAATTTTGAAGTTAGGTATTTTATAGGAGCATGATCTGTTATAATTTGAAATTTATTTCCGATCAAATAGTTTACGGCATGTATAATAGACAAAAACTCATTATCAATTGTACTATAGTTTTTCTCATGTTTATTAAGTGTTCTTGAAACATAGGCAATTGGTTGTCCTTGTTGAGATAAAACTGCACCTATGGCAAAATCACTGGCGTCTGTAGTAATTGTAAATGGTTTGTCAAATTCTGGATATTTTAATATTGGGTGTGAGCTTAAAAGCGCTTTAAGATTTTCAAATGCATCTATAATTTGTGGATCATTTGTATTAATTGATACACCTTTTTGTAAATATCTAATCATTGGGTAAGCTATTTTGGAATAGTCTTTGATAAATTTTCTATAAAATCCTGTCATACCTAAAAATCCTTTTAATTGTTTTTCCGTTTTTGGTAATGGAATTTCTTTTATTGCTTCTATTTTTCTTGGATTTGGTTTGAACCCTTCTTTTGTGAGAATATGTCCCAAGTATTCGGTATGTTTTTTCATAAACGAGCATTTATCTGGTTGTATTTTCAAATTATGATTCCTAAGTACTTTGAAAATTTTTTCTAGAGCAATCTTGTGTTCTTCAAGTGTTGTTGAAAAAATTAAAATATCATCAAGATATACTACACAAATTTTGTTTATATAATCCCTCAATATTTCGTTCATTAAACGTTGGAATGTAGCTGGAGTATTTTTTTAATCCGAATGGCATTCTAACATATTCATATGTTTTTTTTATATCTTCTTCTGCCATTAATATTTGATAATAGCCTTTCGCTAAATCAAGAGTAGTAAATTATTGGGCTTTATTGGATACTTATCTGAAACGGTTACTTGGTTTAGTCGTCTATAATCTACACAGATACGATATTTTTGAATTCCTGAATTATCAATTTTTTTCCATTTGCTTTCTTACTTCTTCTTCATATTTTGGAGAAACCCTATAGAGCTTTGAATTTATGGGATGATCTGTTGTGGTTTTAATATAGTGAACTGTGTATTAGTGTTAGTTAACTGATCACTTTCTTTCAAATATAACTTTTTATACTTTTTCGTAAGATTTTTTACTATCTGAACTTCCTCAGCATTGAGCCCTTCTAGCTTAAAGTCATCAATTTCACCTTCTTCCATTACACAAACATCTTCTGATAATTTGGAAATAATAATTTCAAAATTTCCTTTGATAAAATCCATGTCCAATAGAAAATCATATGATGTTTCCAACGACATAGCTACTCATCTTATTCTTGCGCAATCTGCATATTTAAATTCGCTTGATACTTCTGTTTTAACTAATTAGCTTTCATTTGTTATATTTCCATTAATAATGCAAATGGTTTTTAAAAATGTTTCTATTATTTTATACTTTTTATACCCTGAACCCATTGAAAATGGGAAATCAGGGTATAATGGTTTTGTTAAAATGTATGTAACAGGCAGAAGGAGGCGTGACAGACCGCATAAAGTATATATATTCTTGATCAGGGCGACGAGTTGAGTTGATTTAGCCCGGTCTGTCTGGCTGTCTGTCTGCCCGTCTGTCCGTCTGTCCGTATGTATGAACGCGTCGATCTCAGAATCTATAAGAGCTAGAGACTTGAAATTTTTTATGTAGGTCCGTGTATAGCACGCGCAGATCGAGTTTGTTTAAAAAAATCGATAAATTTGATCGTTTTAAAGTTATCGATTTAAAACGTTATCGAAATGCAGTTATAAATTTATATCTCCCACATCTTTTGAGCTAGAGTCTTCAAATTTTGTATTCAGTATAATGTGTAGCTTATACAAGTTTTTTTGTCACATCTCGGACACCAAACTTGTAAAAACCGCATTTCAAATACTAGAGACTTGTGCTTTGGCACATACACATATATGAATGACATAACCACGCTCTGAAAGTTTGATTAAAAAAGTCCATCTACAAAGAAAGTTATTCAACAATTAACTTCCCATAATATAACCATACTGCAGCCCAAGCGCAGTCGCTGCGCTAACTGCGTGCTTATGCGTATGTGTATGTGTGTATGTGTGTGTGCATGTATTGTTTTTATATATTTATATGCTAAATAAGCATAGAATGTTTGGAATATCGGTTCTTCGCAGGGTTCAGGGGATCTCCTAGTCGGGTACCGCCGACTAAAGCTTTCTTACTTGATTCCTCTTTCTTTCTTTCTTTATCTTTGTTTCTTTCTCTTTCTGTCTTTCTTTCTTTCTCTCTCTTTCTTTATTTCTTTCTCTTTTTAACTTTCTCTTTCTTTCTTTCTTTGTCTTTCTTTCTTTCTTTCTTTGTCTTTTTTTATTTCTCTTTCTCTCTCTATCTTTCTCTTTCTTTATTTCTTTCTCTTTCTTTCTCTCTTTCTCTTTCATTCTTTCTTTGTCTCTCTTTCTTTCTTTCATTTTGTTTCTTTCTTTCTCTATTTAATTTCTTTCTCTTTTTTTCTTTCTCTTCCCTTCTTTATTTCTTTCTCTGTCTTTCTTTCTCTTTCTTTCATTCTTTCTCTTTCTTTTTTTCTTTCTTTATCTTTCTTTCTTTCTCTTTCTTTTTCTTTCTTTCTCTTTCTTTCTCTATTCTTCTTTCTCTTTCTCTTTCTGTCTTTCTCTTTCTTTCATTCTTTCTCTTTATTTCTTTCTTTCTTTCTGTCCTTTTTCTTTAACTTTCTTTCTCTTTCTTTCTTTCTCTTTTTCTTTCTTTATTTCTTTGTCTTTCTTTCTTTCTCTCTCTCTTTCTTTATTTCTTTGTCTTTCTTTCTCTTTTTTTCTCTTTCTTTCTCTTTCTTTCTGTTTCTCTCTCTTTCTTTCTCTTTCTTTCTTTCTCTTTCTTTCATTCTTTCTCTTTCTTTCTTTCTTTTTTTCTTTCTCGTTCTTTTTGCTTTCTCTTTCTTTCCCGCTTTCTCTTTCTTTCTTTCTTTCTCTTTCTTTCCTTTCTTTCTTTCTTTCTTTCTCTTTCTTTCTTTTTTTCTTTCTTTCTTTCTCTTTCTTTCTGTTTTTCTCTTTCTTTCTTTCTATCTCTTTCTTTCTCTTTGTTTCTTTCTCTTTCTTTGTTTCTTTCTCTTTCTTTCTCTCTCTCTCTTTATTTCTTTCTCTTTTTATCTTTCTTTTTCTTTTTTTCTTTGTCTTTCTTTCTTTCTTTGTCTTTCTTTATTTCTCTTTCTCTCTCTTTCTTTCTCTTTCTCTCTCTTTCTTTCTCTTTCTTTATTTCTTTCTCTTTCTTTCTTTCTCTCTCTTTCATTCTTTCTTTGTCTTTCTTTTTTTCTTTCATTTTGTTTCTTTCTTTGTCTTTTTTATTTCTTTCTCTTTTTTTCTTTCTTTCTCCTTTTTCTTTCTCTTTCTTTCTTTCTCTTTCTATTTATTTCTTTCTCTTTCTTTCTCTTTCTTTTTCTTTCTTCCTCTTTCTTTCTTTATTTGTCTTTGTTTCTTAGTTTCATTCTCTTCCTTTCTTTATTTCTCTCTTTCCTTTTTTTCTCTCTTTCTTTCTCTTTCTTTCTTTATCTTTCTTTCTCTTTCTTTTATTCTCTTTATTTCTTTCTCTGTCTTTCTTTCTGTTTCGTTCATTCTTTCTCTTTCTTTTTTTCTTTCTTTATCGTTCTTTCTTTCTCTTTTTTTCTTTCTCTTTCTTTCTTTATCTTTCTTTTCTTCTTTTTCTTTCTTTCTTTCTCTTTCTCTTTCTCTGTCTGTCTTTCTCTTTCTTTCTTTCTCTTTCTTTCTCATTCTTGCATTCTATCTCTTTATTTCTTTCTTTCTTTATCTTTCTTTCTCTTTTTTTCCTTCTCTTTCTCCTTCTTTATTTCTTTGTCTCTCTTTCTTTCTCTTTTTTTCTCTTTTCTTCTCTTTCTTTCCTTCTCTTTCTTTCTTTTTCTTTCTCTTTCTTTCTTTCTCTTACTTTCATTCTCTTTCTGCCTTTCTCTTTCTTTCTTTCTCTTTCTTTTTTTCTTTCTGGCTTTCTGTTTCTTTCTTTCTTTCTCTTTGTTTCTTTCTCTTTCTTTCTTTCTCGTTCTTGTTTCTTTCTTTATCTTTCTTTCTCTTTCTTTTTCTTTCTTCCTCTTTCTTTCTTTAATTGTCTTTGTTTCTTAGTTTCATTCTCTTCCTTTCTTTATTTCTTTCTCTTTCCTTTTTTCTTTTTTTCTCTTTCTTTCTTTCTCTTTCTTTCTTTCTCTTTATTTCTTTCTCTATCTTTCTTTCTCTTTCGTTCATTCTTTCTCTTTCTTTTTTTCTTTCTTTATCTTTCTTTCTTTCTCTTTATTTCTTTCTCTGTCTTTCTTTCTCTTTCTTTTTTCTTTCTTTATCTTTCTTTCTTTCTTTCTTTCTCTTTCTTTCCCCTTTTTTCTTTCTCTTTCTTTCTTTCTTTCTTTCTCTTTCTTTCTTTCTTTCTTTTTCTTTCTTTCTTTCTTTCTCTTTCTTTCTTTCTATTTCTGTCTTTTTATACTCATTCACAAAGTGAAATGAGTATATTGGTTTTGTGCAATGTCCGTCACGCTGTCCGTCCGTCTGTCCGTCTGTCCGTATGAACACAAACCATTTGCACAGTTTTGAAGCTAGAGAGTTGAAATTTTGAATATATACTCGTGTATACCCTCGAATTATAAAGTGTCAAGATTTTCCCATACGCCCACTAGGGGCAAATCGGAAAATGCATTTTCCGATATCTCAGAAACACTACTTCCAGAAGTGCTAGAGAGTTGCCATTTGGAATATATACTCGTGTTGACAACTCAAGATGAAAAAGCTATGGCGGATATATCTACGCCCATTGGGGGCGTGGCAAATCGGCTAAAGCTGTATCTTCTACAGTTTTAAAGCTAGAACGCCCAAATTTCGCACGTAGGTTACTGCTACGATCCTATGAGGATCGACAAAAAAATTATATATCCATTACAGGGGCGTGGCAAATCGGATCTGACTATATAGTGATTTTTTAAATTCGGTAATAATTTGAGCACTATGAATGCTAGAGACTTGAAACTTGGTATATAGACTCGGGTTGACAACCGAAGATGAAAAAGATATATCGGACATATTTACGCTCATAGGGGGCGTGGCAAACCGCAAAAGTGGTTTAAAACTCCTACAGTTTTAGAGCTAGAAGCTTCAAGATTGGATGGTCGAGTTACTGGTGAGCTCCTCTATCGATGACCCAAAAATAATTTTTACGTCCCTTATGGGGCATGCCCAGCTAAAAAATACCCTGTAATTTTCGCATTTTTTTAGTGTAAGGATCCAAATTTCACACTTACGTTACTCTTCACTACTTCTAAGAACTGGCCAAAAATTATATGTCTACACCCACTGGGGGCGTGGCAAATCGGGAAAAACTTTACGTTTTTCCGATTCTCAGTGAGAAAATCAAAATTGTATGACGATAGTACTGCTGATCTCCTCTATTGATTTCCAAAAAATAATGTATGTACAAACCAATTATGGGCGTGGCAATGAGCGTGAACTGTGCGGGTGTGAATGATTATTCCGCAGTCGGTAGCGCCCGACTGCAACGTTCTTACTTGTTTCTTTCTCTTTCTTTTTCTTTCTTTCTCTTTCTTTTTTATCTTTCTTTCTATCTCTTTCTTTCTTTCTCTATCTTTATCTCTCTTTATTTTTTGATTTTTCTTTCTCTGTCTTTCTTTCTTTCTCTTTCTTTCTACCACTTTCTTTCTATCTCTTACTTTCTCTTTCTTTCTTTCTCTTTCTTTCTTTCTCTTTTTTTCTTGATCAGGGCGACGGGTTGAGTCGATATAGCCATGTCCGTCTGTCCGTCCGTCCGTCCGTCCGTCTGTCCGTATGCTTGAACGCGTCGATCTTAGAATCTATAAGAGCTAGAGACTTGAAATTTTTTATGTAGGTCCGTGTATAGCACGCGCAGATCGAGTTTGTTTCAAAAAATCGATAACTGTTCCCGTTTAAAGTTATCGATTTAAAACGTTATCGTAATTCAGTTATTAAATTATATCTCGTACGCCTTTAGAGCTAGAGTCTCCAAATTTTGCATTTAGCTTAATGTGTATTTTAAACAATTTGGTTTTTCTTAAATTTTGGATACCGGCTCCAAATTTTACAAAATTCTTAAAATTTAAGATCAGTTGCAATTATAGGCAATATGTGAATGAGTTTGCATTTTTTATAAAGTGAGAAATATTCAGTAGAATATTTAGATTATATGCGGAAAGTTTCATTAATATCTATTAAGTAACGCAGAAGTTATTGAAGAAAACGTTTGGCTAATTACCAAAAGCACGTGGCAGCAGTGCCACTGTTTACGCAGTTTTTCTATACATGTGAAAAAATACTTACATACGTATGTACATTGAAATGCATGCATTCTGGAATATTCTAAGCATCGTTAGTTAGGCTCTAGGTTCGACGCCCCGGCAAGACAAGTTATTTTATTTTTATTATACCCTGAACCCATTGAAAATGGGAAATCAGGGTATAATGGTTTTGTGAAAATGTATGTAACAGGCAGAAGGAGACATGGCAGAAGTATATATATTCTTGATCAGCTCGATGTGCTGAGTTTAAATAGCCCTGTTCGTCTGTCCGACTGTCCGTCCGTGTGAACGGACGTAAACCACAAAAGCTAGAGCTCTGAAATTTTCAGTGTATACTCGTGTGTATCCTACGCAGTACGAGTTTTTTTTAGATTTTCGATAACTCATCCCGTTTCCTTATTAACGATAAAAATCGATAACTTTTCTTCAGTTAAGCATACCGTAAGAGCTAGAGAATCCAAATTCACTGTGTAGATCCGTGTAATAAATGCGGACATTATGTAATTTTGGTTTTTAGATGCCACGCCCCCTTCGCCCCAAATTTTGCAAAATTCGTATTTCAAATACTAGAGACTTGTGTTTTGGCAATTACATACACATGAATGACATTATCACGCTCTGAAAGTCTATCTACAAAGAAACTTACTCAACAATTAACTTCCAATAAAGTAGCCATACTGCAGGCCAAGCGCAATCGCTGCGCTAACTGCGTGCTTATGCGTATGTGTGTGTGTGTGCATGTATTGCTTTTATATATGCATATGTTAAATAAGCATGGCATATTTGGAATACCGGCTCTTCACAGGGTTCAGGGTATCTCCTAGTCGGGTACCGCCGACTAGAGCTTTCTTACTTGTTCTTTCTTTGTTTCTTTCTTTCTATTTCTTTCTTTCTTTTTTCTTTCTTTCCTGCTTTCCTGCTTTCTTTCTTTTTTGCTCTTTCTTTCTCTTACTTTTTCTTTCTTTCTGTCTCTTTCTTTGATTCTCTTTCTTTCTTTCTCTTTCTATTTATTTCTTTCTCTTTCTTTCTCTTTCTTTTTCTTTCTTCCTCTTTCTTTCTTTATTTGTCTTTGTTTCTTAGTTTCATTCTCTTCCTTTCTTTATTTCTCTCTTTCCTTTTTTTCTCTCTTTCTTTCTTTCTCTATCTTTCTTTCTCTTTCTTTCATTCTCTTTATTTCTTTCTCTGTCTTTCTTTCTGTTTCGTTCATTCTTTCTCTTTCTTTTTTTCTTTCTTTATCGTTCTTTCTTTCTCTTTTTTTTTCTTTCTCTTTCTTTCTTTATCTTTCTTTCTCTTTTCTTCTTTCTCTTTCTTTCTTTCTCTCTTTCTCTGTCTGTCTTTCTCTTTCTTTCTTTCTCTTTCTTTCTCATTCTTGCATTCTATCTCTTTATTTCTTTCTTTCTTTATCTTTCTTTCTCTTTTTTTCCTTCTCTTTCTCCTTCTTTATTTCTTTGTCTCTCTTTCTTTCTCTTTTTTTCTCTTTTCTTCTCTTTCTCTTTCTTTCTCTGTCTTTCTCATTCTTTCTCGTTCTTTCTCATTCTTTCTCGTTCTTTCGCTTTCTTTCTCTTTCTTTCCTTCTCTATCTTTCTTTTTCTTTCTCTTTCTTTCTTTCTCTTACTTTCATTCTCTTTCTGCCTTTCTCTTTCTTTCTTTCTCTTTCTTTTTTTCTTTCTGGCTTTCTGTTTCTTTCTTTCTTTCTCTTTGTTTCTTTCTCTTTCTTTCTTTCTCGTTCTTGTTTCTTTCTTTATCTTTCTTTCTCTTTCTTTTTCTTTCTTCCTCTTTCTTTCTTTAATTGTCTTTGTTTCTTAGTTTCATTCTCTTCCTTTCTTTATTTCTTTCTCTTTCCTTTTTTCTTTTTTTCTCTTTCTTTCTTTCTCTTTCTTTCATTCTCTTTATTTCTTTCTCTGTCTTTCTTTCTGTTTCGTTCATTCTTTCTCTTTCTTTTTTTCTTTCTTTATCTTTCTTTCTTTCTCTTTATTTCTTTCTCTGTCTTTCTTTCTCTGTCTTTCTTTCTCTTTCTTTCATTCTTTCTCTTTCTTTTTTCTTTCTTTATCTTTCTTTCTTTCTTTCTTTCTCTTTCTTTCCCCCTTTTTCTTTCTCTTTCTTTCTTTCTTTCTTTCTCTTTCTTTCTTTCTTTCTTTTTCTTTCTTTCTTTCTCTTTCTTTCTTTCTATTTCTGTCTTTTTATACTCATTCACAAAGTGAAATGAGTATATTGGTTTTGTGCAATGTCCGTCACGCTGTCCGTCCCTCTGTCCGTCTGTCCGTATGAACACAAACCATTTGCACAGTTTTGAAGCTAGAGAGTTGAAATTTTGAATATATACTCGTGTATACCCTCGAATTATAAAGTGTCAAGATTTTCCCATACGCCCACTAGGGGCAAATCGGATAATGCATTTTCCGATATCTCAGAAACACTACTTCCAGAAGTGCTAGAGAGTTGCAATTTGGAATATATACTCGTGTTGACAACTCAAGATGAAAAAGCTATGGCGGATATATCTACGCCCATTGGGGGCGTGGCAAATCGGCTAAAGCTGTATCTTCTACAGTTTTAAAGCTAGAACGCCCAAATTTCGCACGTAGGTTACTGCTACGATCCTATGAGGATCGACAAAAAAAATTATATATCCATTATAGGGGCGTGGCAAATCGGATCTGACTATATAGTGATTTTTTAAATTCGGTAATAATTTGAGCACTATGAATGCTAGAGACTTGAAACTTGGTATATAGACTCGGGTTGACAACCGAAGATGAAAAAGATATATCGGACATATTTACGCTCATAGGGGGCGTGGCAAACCGCAAAAGTGGTTTAAAACTCCTACAGTTTTAGAGCTAGAAGCTTCAAGATTGGATGGTCGAGTTACTGGTGAGCTCCTCTATCGATGACCCAAAAATAATTTTTACGTCCCTTATGGGGCATGCCCAGCTAAAAAATACCCTGTAATTTTCGCATTTTTTTAGTGTAAGGATCCAAATTTCACACTTACGTTACTCTTCACTACTTCTAAGAACTGGCCAAAAATTATATGTCTACACCCACTGGGGGCGTGGCAAATCGGGAAAAACTTTACGTTTTTCCGATTCTCAGTGAGAAAATCAAAATTGTATGACGATAGTACTGCTGATCTCCTCTATTGATTTCCAAAAAATAATGTATGTACAAACCAATTATGGGCGTGGCAATGGGCGTGAACTGTGCGGGTGTGAATGATTATTCCGCAGTCGGTAGCGCCCGACTGCAACGTTCTTACTTGTTTCTTTCTCTTTCTTTTTCTTTCTTTCTCTTTCTTTTTTATCTTTCTTTCTATCTCTTTCTTTCTTTCTCTATCTTTATCTCTCTTTATTTTTTGATTTTTCTTTCTCTGTCTTTCTTTCTTTCTCTTTCTTTCTACCACTTTCTTTCTATCTCTTACTTTCTCTTTCTTTCTTTCTCTTTCTTTCTTTCTCTTTTTTTCTTGATCAGGGCGACGGGTTGAGTCGATATAGCCATGTCCGTCTGTCCGTCCGTCCGTCCGTCCGTCTGTCCGTATGCTTGAACGCGTCGATCTTAGAATCTATAAGAGCTAGAGACTTGAAATTTTTTATGTAGGTCCGTGTATAGCACGCGCAGATCGAGTTTGTTTCAAAAAATCGATAACTGTTCCCGTTTAAAGTTATCGATTTAAAACGTTATCGTAATTCAGTTATTAAATTATATCTCGTACGCCTTTAGAGCTAGAGTCTCCAAATTTTGCATTTAGCTTAATGTGTATTTTAAACAATTTGGTTTTTCTTAAATTTTGGATACCGGCTCCAAATTTTACAAAATTCTTAAAATTTAAGATCAGTTGCAATTATAGGCAATATGTGAATGAGTTTGCATTTTTTATAAAGTGAGAAATATTCAGTAGAATATTTAGATTATATGCGGAAAGTTTCATTAATATCTATTAAGTAACGCAGAAGTTATTGAAGAAAACGTTTGGCTAATTACCAAAAGCACGTGGCAGCAGTGCCACTGTTTACGCAGTTTTTCTATACATGTGAAAAAATACTTACATACGTATGTACATTGAAATGCATGCATTCTGGAATATTCTAAGCATCGTTAGTTGAGAGGCTCTAGGTTCGACGCCCCGGCAAGACAAGTTATTTTATTTTTATTATACCCTGAACCCATTGAAAATGGGAAATCAGGGTATAATGGTTTTGTGAAAATGTATGTAACAGGCAGAAGGAGACATGGCAGAAGTATATATATTCTTGATCAGCTCGATGTGCTGAGTTTAAATAGCCCTGTTCGTCTGTCCGGCTGTCCGTCCGTGTGAACGGACGTAAACCACAAAAGCTAGAGCTCTGAAATTTTCAGTGTATACTCGTGTGTATCCTACGCAGTACGAGTTTTTTTTTAGATTTTCGATAACTCATCCCGTTTCCTTATTAACGATAAAAATCGATAACTTTTCTTCAGTTAAGCATACCGTAAGAGCTAGAGAATCCAAATTCACTGTGTAGATCCGTGTAATAAATGCGGACATTATGTAATTTTGGTTTTTAGATGCCACGCCCCCTTCGCCCCAAATTTTGCAAAATTCGTATTTCAAATACTAGAGACTTGTGTTTTGGCAATTACATACACATGAATGACATTATCACGCTCTGAAAGTCTATCTACAAAGAAACTTACTCAACAATTAACTTCCAATAAAGTAGCCATACTGCAGGCTAAGCGCAATCGCTGCGCTAACTGCGTGCTTATGCGTATGTGTGTGTGTGTGCATGTATTGCTTTTATATATGCATATGTTAAATAAGCATGGCATATTTGGAATACCGGCTCTTCACAGGGTTCAGGGTATCTCCTAGTCGGGTACCGCCGACTAGAGCTTTCTTACTTGTTCTTTCTTTGTTTCTTTCTTTCTATTTCTTTCTTTCTTTTTTCTTTCTTTCCTGCTTTCTTTCTTTTTTGCTCTTTCTTTCTCATACTTTTTCTTTCTTTCTGTCTCTTTCTTTGATTCTCTTTCTTTCTTTCTCTTTCTATTTATTTCTTTCTCTTTCTTTCTCTTTCTTTTTCTTTCTTCCTCTTTCTTTCTTTATTTGTCTTTGTTTCTTAGTTTCATTCTCTTCCTTTCTTTATTTCTCTCTTTCCTTTTTTTCTCTCTTTCTTTCTTTCTCTATCTTTCTTTCTCTTTCTTTCATTCTCTTTATTTCTTTCTCTGTCTTTCTTTCTGTTTCGTTCATTCTTTCTCTTTCTTTTTTTCTTTCTTTATCGTTCTTTCTTTCCCTTTTTTTTTCTTTCTCTTTCTTTCTTTATCTTTCTTTCTCTTTTCTTCTTTCTCTTTCTTTCTTTCTCTTTCTCTTTCTCTGTCTGTCTTTCTCTTTCTTTCTTTCTCTTTCTTTCTCATTCTTGCATTCTATCTCTTTATTTCTTTCTTTCTTTATCTTTCTTTCTCTTTTTTTCCTTCTCTTTCTCCTTCTTTATTTCTTTGTCTCTCTTTCTTTCTCTATCTCTTTCTTTATTTCTTTGTCCTTCTTTTTTTCTCTTTCTTTTTTTATCTCTTTCTCTTTCTTTCTCTGTCTTTCTCATTCTTTCTCGTTCTTTCTCATTCTTTCTCGTTCTTTCGCTTTCTTTCTCTTTCTTTCCTTCTCTTTCTTTCTTTTTCTTTCTCTTTCTTTCTTTCTCTTACTTTCATTCTCTTTCTGCCTTTCTCTTTCTTTCTTTCTCTTTCTTTTTTCTTTCTGGCTTTCTGTTTCTTTCTTTCTTTCTCTTTGTTTCTTTCTCTTTCTTTCTTTCTCGTTCTTGTTTCTTTCTTTATCTTTCTTTCTCTTTCTTTTTCTTTCTTCCTCTTTCTTTCTTTAATTGTCTTTGTTTCTTAGTTTCATTCTCTTCCTTTCTTTATTTCTTTCTCTTTCCTTTTTTCTTTTTTTCTCTTTCTTTCTTTCTCTTTCTTTCTTTCTCTTTATTTCTTTCTCTGTCTTTCTTTCTGTTTCGTTCATTCTTTCTCTTTCTTTTTTTCTTTCTTTATCTTTCTTTCTTTCTCTTTATTTCTTTCTCTGTCTTTCTTTCTCTGTCTTTCTTTCTCTTTCTTTCATTCTTTCTCTTTCTTTTTTCTTTCTTTATCTTTCTTTCTTTCTTTCTTTCTCTTTCTTTCCCCTTTTTTCTTTCTCTTTCTTTCTTTCTTTCTTTCTCTTTCTTTCTTTCTTTCTTTTTCTTTCTTTCTTTCTTTCTCTTTCTTTCTTTCTATTTCTGTCTTTTTATACTCATTCACAAAGTGAAATGAGTATATTGGTTTTGTGCAATGTCCGTCACGCTGTCCGTCCGTCTGTCCGTCTGTCCGTATGAACACAAACCATTTGCACAGTTTTGAAGCTAGAGAGTTGAAATTTTGAATATATACTCGTGTATACCCTCGAATTATAAAGTGTCAAGATTTTCCCATACGCCCACTAGGGGCAAATCGGAAAATGCATTTTCCGATATCTCAGAAACACTACTTCCAGAAGTGCTAGAGAGTTGCAATTTGGAATATATACTCGTGTTGACAACTCAAGATGAAAAAGCTATGGCGGATATATCTACGCCCATTGGGGGCGTGGCAAATCGGCTAAAGCTGTATCTTCTACAGTTTTAAAGCTAGAACGCCCAAATTTCGCACGTAGGTTACTGCTACGATCCTATGAGGATCGACAAAAAAATTATATATCCATTATAGGGGCGTGGCAAATCGGATCTGACTATATAGTGATTTTTTAAATTCGGTAATAATTTGAGCACTATGAATGCTAGAGACTTGAAACTTGGTATATAGACTCGGGTTGACAACCGAAGATGAAAAAGATATATCGGACATATTTACGCTCATAGGGGGCGTGGCAAACCGCAAAAGTGGTTTAAAACTCCTACAGTTTTAGAGCTAGAAGCTTCAAGATTGGATGGTCGAGTTACTGGTGAGCTCCTCTATCGATGACCCAAAAATAATTTTTACGTCCCTTATGGGGCATGCCCAGCTAAAAAATACCCTGTAATTTTCGCATTTTTTTAGTGTAAGGATCCAAATTTCACACTTACGTTACTCTTCACTACTTCTAAGAACTGGCCAAAAATTATATGTCTACACCCACTGGGGGCGTGGCAAATCGGGAAAAACTTTACGTTTTTCCGATTCTCAGTGAGAAAATCAAAATTGTATGACGATAGTACTGCTGATCTCCTCTATTGATTTCCAAAAAATAATGTATGTACAAACCAATTATGGGCGTGGCAATGGGCGTGAACTGTGCGGGTGTGAATGATTATTCCGCAGTCGGTAGCGCCCGACTGCAACGTTCTTACTTGTTTCTTTCTCTTTCTTTTTCTTTCTTTCTCTTTCTTTTTTATCTTTCTTTCTATCTCTTTCTTTCTTTCTCTATCTTTATCTCTCTTTATTTTTTGATTTTTCTTTCTCTGTCTTTCTTTCTTTCTCTTTCTTTCTACCACTTTCTTTCTATCTCTTACTTTCTCTTTCTTTCTTTCTCTTTCTTTCTTTCTCTTTTTTTCTTGATCAGGGCGACGGGTTGAGTCGATATAGCCATGTCCGTCTGTCCGTCCGTCCGTCCGTCCGTCTGTCCGTATGCTTGAACGCGTCGATCTTAGAATCTATAAGAGCTAGAGACTTGAAATTTTTTATGTAGGTCCGTGTATAGCACGCGCAGATCGAGTTTGTTTCAAAAAATCGATAACTGTTCCCGTTTAAAGTTATCGATTTAAAACGTTATCGTAATTCAGTTATTAAATTATATCTCGTACGCCTTTAGAGCTAGAGTCTCCAAATTTTGCATTTAGCTTAATGTGTATTTTAAACAATTTGGTTTTTCTTAAATTTTGGATACCGGCTCCAAATTTTACAAAATTCTTAAAATTTAAGATCAGTTGCAATTATAGGCAATATGTGAATGAGTTTGCATTTTTTATAAAGTGAGAAATATTCAGTAGAATATTTAGATTATATGCGGAAAGTTTCATTAAAATCTATTAAGTAACGCAGAAGTTATTGAACAAAACGTTTGGCCAATTACCAAAAGCACATGTGAACAAATACATACATACGTATATACATTTAAAACGTTATCGTAATTCAGTTATTAAATTATATCTCGTACGCCTTTAGAGCTAGAGTCTCCAAATTTTGCATTTAGCTTAATGTGTATTTTAAACAATTTGGTTTTTCTTAAATTTTGGATACCGGCTCCAAATTTTACAAAATTCTTAAAATTTAAGATCAGTTGCAATTATAGGCAATATGTGAATGAGTTTGCATTTTTTATAAAGTGAGAAATATTCAGTAGAATATTTAGATTATATGCGGAAAGTTTCATTAATATCTATTAAGTAACGCAGAAGTTATTGAAGAAAACGTTTGGCTAATTACCAAAAGCACGTGGCAGCAGTGCCACTGTTTACGCAGTTTTTCTATACATGTGAAAAAATACTTACATACGTATGTACATTGAAATGCATGCATTCTGGAATATTCTAAGCATCGTTAGTTGAGAGGCTCTAGGTTCGACGCCCCGGCAAGACAAGTTATTTTATTTTTATTATACCCTGAACCCATTGAAAATGGGAAATCAGGGTATAATGGTTTTGTGAAAATGTATGTAACAGGCAGAAGGAGACATGGCAGAAGTATATATATTCTTGATCAGCTCGATGTGCTGAGTTTAAATAGCCCTGTTCGTCTGTCCGACTGTCCGTCCGTGTGAACGGACGTAAACCACAAAAGCTAGAGCTCTGAAATTTTCAGTGTATACTCGTGTGTATCCTACGCAGTACGAGTTTTTTTTTAGATTTTCGATAACTCATCCCGTTTCCTTATTAACGATAAAAATCGATAACTTTTCTTCAGTTAAGCATACCGTAAGAGCTAGAGAATCCAAATTCACTGTGTAGATCCGTGTAATAAATGCGGACATTATGTAATTTTGGTTTTTAGATGCCACGCCCCCTTCGCCCCAAATTTTGCAAAATTCGTATTTCAAATACTAGAGACTTGTGTTTTGGCAATTACATACACATGAATGACATTATCACGCTCTGAAAGTCTATCTACAAAGAAACTTACTCAACAATTAACTTCCAATAAAGTAGCCATACTGCAGGCCAAGCGCAATCGCTGCGCTAACTGCGTGCTTATGCGTATGTGTGTGTGTGTGCATGTATTGCTTTTATATATGCATATGTTAAATAAGCATGGCATATTTGGAATACCGGCTCTTCACAGGGTTCAGGGTATCTCCTAGTCGGGTACCGCCGACTAGAGCTTTCTTACTTGTTCTTTCTTTGTTTCTTTCTTTCTATTTCTTTCTTTCTTTTTTCTTTCTTTCCTGCTTTCCTGCTTTCTTTCTTTTTTGCTCTTTCTTTCTCTTACTTTTTCTTTCTTTCTGTCTCTTTCTTTGATTCTCTTTCTTTCTCTTTCTTTCTCTCTTTCTTTCTTTCTTTCTCCATCTTTTTCTTTCTTTATCTTTCTTTATCTTTCTTTCTCTTTCTTTCTTTCTCTTTCTTTCGTTCTCTTTCTGTCTTTCTCTTCCTTTCTCTTTCTTTCTTTCTTTTTCTTTTTTTTTTCTTTCTCTTTCTTTCTTTTTTCCCCTTTCTTTCTTGCTTTCTTTCTCTTTCGTTCTTTTTTTTTTCTTTCTTTCTCTTTCTATCTTTCATTCTCTTTCTTTCTTTCTTTCTTTGTCTTTGTTTCTTAGTTTCATTCTCTTCTTTTCTTTATCTCTCTTTCCTTTTTTCTTTTCTTTCTCTATCCTTCTTTCTTTCTTTCTCTTTCTTTGTTTTTTTTTCTTTCTCTTTCTCTGTTTCTTTCTTTCTCTTTCTTTCTTTCTTTCTCTTTCTTTCTTTCTTTTTCTTTCATTCTCTTTATTTCTTTCTCTGTCTTTCTTTACTTTCTTTTATTCTTTCCCTTTCTTCTTTCTTTCTTTCTTTCTTTATCGGTCTTTCTCTTTCATACTTTCTTTCTCTTTCTTTTTCTGTTTGGCTAATTACCAAAAGCACGTGGCAGCAGCGCTACTGTTTACGCAGTTTTCCTGTACATGTGAACAAATACATACATACGTATGTACATTGAAATGCATGCATTCTGGAATATTCTAAGAATCGTTAGTTGAGAGGCTCTAGGTTCGACGCCCCGGCAAGACAAGTTATTTTATTTTTATTTATTTATTTTTTTTTAATAAGATTTTCTCTTTTTTTTAAATTTGCATATTTAATTATTAAGATACGGGCTGAAATAATTTAGGAAACATAAGAAAAATCGTTCAAAAATCTATTTAAAGCAGTAGACGGCTTAGCGTAAATACATATATTTATGATTTCAAATGCATGTACATATTTATTTATTTATTTTTTTAAAGTCTATTCAACAAATGGCTATTAATGGCCATTTTTGTGTGTTTTTGCATTTGCATTTGCAACCCCGAAATGAGACAATGGCATATAGCAGTAATGCGTGCGTGATTTTGGAGTTCGATCCGTGTTAAAGTCTTTTTTTTTTTAATTTTAAAAATATATGCGAGTACGTATACAACCAGATATGTATATATTTTTGTTTGTTTTCTATTTCGTTTTTTATCATATAGCATACGGAGAGTTTGAAAATATGATACAAAGTCCTCATAGTTTAGAATGTTCCCAACTGCAATTAATACAAGTAAGAAAGCTGTAGTCGGGAGTACCCGACTAGGAGATCCCCTGAACCCTGCGAAGAGCCGATATTCCAAACGTTCTATACTTCTCTTAATATGTGTACATTACGAGCAACACATACACACACACGACTGCGCTCGGGCTATATTTTGGGAACTTAATTATTGAATAAGTTCCTTTGTAGATGGACGTGCTCAATCAAAATTTCAGAGCGTGATTACGTCATTCATATATGTGTATGTGCCGAAGCACACGTCTCTAGCACTTGAAATACGTTTTTTGCAAATTTGGGGCGAAGGAAGCGTGGCATCAAAAATATAACAAAAACCAAATTGCATAAAATACACATGCAACTATATACAAAATTAGGAGTCTCTGGATTGAAAGATGTGCAAGACATAATTTTATAACTTGTTTTCGATTTCGTTTTTAATCGATAATATTAAAACTATAGAAGTTATCGAATTTTTAAAACAAACTCGATCTGCGCGTGCTATACACGGACCAACATAAATTTCAAGTCTCTAGCTCTTATAGATTCTGAGATCGACGCGTTCAAACATACGGACAGACGGACAGACGGGCGGACGGACAGACGGACAGACGGACGGACGGACAGACGGACAGGGCTAAATCAACTCAGCTCGTCGCCCTGATCAAGAATATATATACTTTATGGGGTCTGCCACGCCTCCTTCTGCCTGTTACATACATTTTAACAAAACCATTATACCCTGATTTCCCATTTTCAATGCGTTCAGGGTATAAAAACAAGACATGCACACACACATACGCATAAGCACGCAGTTAGCGCAGCGGCTCCGCTTGGGCTGCAGTATGGCTATATTATGGGAAGTTAATTGTTGAATAAGTTTCTTTGTAGATGGACTTTCTTAATCAAACTTTCAGAGCGTAATAATGTTATTCATATGTATGTAATTGCCAATGCACAAGTCTCTAGTATTTGAAATACGGCTTTTTCAAGTTTGTGGCTAAGGGATGGAAAGGGGGGATGGTATCCAAAATGTGACAAAAATCAAATTGTATAAACTACACATTATACTGAATACAAAATTCGAAGACTCTAGCTCAAGATGTGGGAGATATAAATTTATAACTGCATTTCGATAACGTTTTAAATCGATAACTTAAAAACGATCAAATTTATCGATTTTTTTAAACAAATTCGATCTGCGCGTGCTATACACGGATCTACATAAAAAATTTCAAGTCTCTTGATCTTATAGATTCTGAGATCGACGCGTTCAAACATACGGACAGACGGACGGACGGCTCAGCTCGTCGCCCTGATCAAGAATATATATACTTTATGGGGTCTGCCACGCCTCCTTCTGCCTGTTACATACATTTTAACAAAACCATTATACCCTGTTTTCCCATTTTCAATGGGTTCAGGGTATAAAAAGCGTGTAGCGCCATATGTTCATTTGTTTTGACAGTACATATTGTAACGAACCTCGGTTTATCCCGAGTTTAAGCCGGGCCGGACTCAGCCGACTGTGCGTTCGTGCCAACAAATTTATATGTAGCGCCTTGCGATAAATTATAATGCAGTGTGTTTTATGGTTGCGTTGGGTATATTTTCTCAATTTACAAGTTTATATTATTTACCAAATCTAGCGCTTAGTAAAGCACACCTTTCCACAGGCTCGCAGGTAAACGTTTAGCGCACTCTGGCGAATGGTACGGCACTCTTGGTTCTCCAAGGATACGCTTGAGCACTCCAGGTGACGCCAGGATCCACACTGAATACTACGGCGGTTCGCTCGGCTATTGCAGTGACTCCTACGGCTGGATACGCTCACAAGCACACCTCGAGATCTTCTCAAGCTACCGTCACCACTCTTACGCACAGCTACGCAAACGTTACCTTTGCCCCTGCTCCAGGATCCGCCACTAATGCTGTAGATTTGGCCGTGCTGCACCAATGTCCTGGTTGGTGGCAGCTGATGTCCTTCCGGTGTCTGCTTGTCGAGCCTATATCCTCAATAGGCTTCCAGGATATCCCTCGTAGATATCCTTCCAGCGATGTCCTTCCTCTCGAAGTCCTTGGCAGAGATGTCCTTCCTCTCGAAGTCCTTAGCAGCCATGTCCTTCCTCTCGAAGTCCTTGCTGGTCACTTTTCCACTCGCGTAACTTGTTTTCGTCGGCACTCAATACTTCCACTTTTTACTTTCTTTGACCGTCCATGTGCCGAGTTGCGGGCGCCTTTTTATAGCAGCGACGCAGGCCCTGCTTCGCGCTATGACGGCGCCGGCTCGGCTCTGGAGCGGGGCCTGTCTGCCGCTCGTGTCCGCGAAAACGGCAGTATCACGTGATTTAGCGCGACGCCAAATCGCCGAAATCTGCGTGGCAGCCTCTCATTGGCCAAAGCACCGTTATTGGCATACGAGTGAAAGTGTACACTACTTTCTAGCAGCCACAAGCGGTACTTCGGCCAATGGTCGCCGATGATCGCCGTGAGTGCGACGCGAGAAATGCGCTGAACACATACGAGCGACACAGACAGACTACGTCGATCTCTGCGCCCTTTCCAGTAGCGAGGGTCGCTACTACCGTACTCGCGTGGAACAATACATGCAGGCACGAAGGAAGAGGGCACGCATATATGCATAAGTGCACAGCAAATACATGCACTTATACATACACTACGTGCCCTCTTCCTTCGGGAAACACGAAGCCTTCGTGTTAACATCGGTCCGGGACTCACTTTTGGCGCTCCCTTTTGTTTGCACTGCTTGCTTCTCTTCAGCAAGCAGTTCGCCGCGCTCCTCCAGCTGCAAGCAGTGCTATGCACAGGGCCGCTGTTAACACTCTGTTGTTAACAGCGCCGCTGCTACGCAACTCTGCGTACTCTGTGTGCTGCAGGTAAGTGGCTGAAACGTGTTAGGTAAATCTTCTCAGAAATTTACCAATTTTCTTCCAAATCTATATAGCGCGATCATCTCCATGTTGTCCCTCTCCTGGACCGGGTTGCATTCTCCTCTGGCCACGCCCGCCGCTGCAGAAAAACACCCGTTTTCCACTGCTTTGCCAGTCTCCGTGGTTACAATGCGGCTGCGTGGCTGCTGCTGTCCCGATGTCGCTGCTGTTCCTTGCTGCTGGGATGGTGGCAACGAAACGATCTTCCGTTGCAGATGCCGTTCACAACTGACCCGGGTCCGGACATCGGATATCGGTGGGGTTCTCGGCTCACTCCTCATTCGCGCACAGCTCCAGCGAAGTCGCTGGCCAATGCGCGAGGATCGGCCGGTCCGCCCTCCCGACACCTTTGCCGGACCGCTGGATTTCGCCAGTCATGTGGCTCGCATCTGCCGCGGCTGACCTCCCTGTACCTGTACCATCATCGCAGTAAGTACGCAGCGATGAACAAATTATTTTTAGACTGTGGCGGCGACTGCGGCTGCTGTGGTGGCTGCTCCTCAACTTCTTGGCTGCTGCTGCTGCTGCTGCTGGTCACCGCTACTCCTCTGGTCGCCGATGCTCCTCTGGCCGCTGCCAGTGACTGTAACTGGGCTTTGTTGGAGAATTCTTCTACTATAGACGACGTTCGAGGCTGGTTCCGGCGCGCCGACACTTTGACGCCGGTTGGAAAATCCGGCTCACTCCTCATTCGCGCACAGCTCCAGCGGAGTCGCTGTCCAGTGCGCGAGGATCGGCCGGGCAAACCCTTCCGACGCCCAAGTCCGGACATCCGAGAAATCCAGCTACGTAGCAGAAGTCTATAGAGTTAATTTTCACAAAAGCCCTGCTTATATGCATGCATGCCCTTTTATACCCTCTGCTGCAGCGCTGCCGCCAGCGGAGTGTCGGAAATTAACGGATCCTGCACCAGCTAGTTCTCTCACTCTCTACAGGTCACGCTCTTCCAACACTCTGGCCTTATGGCTGAACACGAGGCATTGTTGTTGCATCTCTAATGCATTTCTCACACACTCTCTATTTCCCTTCGCATATATGTATGAGTGCACAGCAACTACATGCACTCATACATACACTGCGTGCCCTATTTTGTTGTTGGCCGTTTTGCATGTCGCTAGCATCGACACCTTCGTGTCATCTCGTGCGCTAGCGATCGTGCGTAGCCGACAAAGTTCAGTAGCCTTTCGCCGCGGCTATTGCACTTTTGGCGCTCTGCGTTGTTGTTGCCTACCACGCTCATCGTGATTTTCGTCCCATTTTTGCGCATGCGCTGACCACTGTGCGCATTCCATGCTGTCGCTGCTTTCGTTCTGCGTGTGTGTGCGTTCTTTTTCGGCTCGGGTGCGAGATGTTGTTGTTCTTGCGGAGTGCGCGCGCAACTTAAACGATTTCGGCCGTGCCTGATGTTGTTGTGCCGTTTCGTAGCTGCCGATTATTTTGCTGCTGCGCATGCGCCCCCGTTTCGTGTGTGTGCGCGCGCAAATTCAAACAACTTTGTTGTTGCGCTCACAACATTTGTGCGCGCGCGCACATACAAACAACTTTGTTGTTCCGCTCACAACATTTTTGCTGTTTTTGCCGTGGATTTGATTTGCGCGGCCGATGTTAATTTTTGTTTATGTTTAAAAAAAACTTTTCCCCCTACATACATATATAGTTTTTTTCCCCCTACATACATATATAGGTTTTTGGCTAATACACATAGCTATGTGTATTCACTCCCTTTTTTTTTTTTTATAAACTGGCTGGCAACTCACCCGCTTCTGCTCGATATGGCTTGAGGTACGCCACATGAGCCGTCCTGCTCCGTTTATCTGCCTCTGAAGTGATCCGGCAGATAACCGGGGAGATAAAACTGACCACCGTTATGGTCCTCCATATCGTGGGGCCAGTTTCGCTGCAACTCCATCCGCGGCATTGGACAAGTGGCGTTCCTTTGCCCACACCTTGTCCCCTACGGCCGGCTTCCACTGCCGCCTCCGTAGATTGTAGTGCCGCGTCTGATCCTGAGCAGCTTTGGTTGCTCTCTCCTGTCCTGCTTCTTGGAGTTGGCCGTTATTGCAGCGCTGACACAGCTCGCACCGCCGCACATATGCCCGCACGTCGCGGTACATACCCGGCCAGTAGTGCCTCGCTGCCACCCGAGCAATTGTTTGTCGGCTCCCAAAGTGGCAAGCGTTGGCTGCGTCGTGGTTCTCCTTCAGAACTTGTTTACGCCGCTCCGTCGGCACACACAGTTTCCACGCAGCCACGTCCTTGTGGCCGGCTTGGTGCGGGATGTGCCGGTAAACCTTTCCGGCCTCTTCCCTGTAGCCCGAAAACTTTGTTGGGCTTCTGCGCAGGTCCTGGCACAGCTTATCAATCCAGCGACATCCTGTCCCAGCTGGTTTGCCTTTGCTCGTCACCAAGCGGCACGCCTCTTCGCCCAGCGACTGCCGTGATAGCGCACGTTTCTGCCTCCGAAACGCCTCAGCCTCCTTATTCTCATGGAGTGGCTGCTGACGCTCCGAGCTCGTCTCCATCGGCGTCTGTGGACTCATATTCATCCTGCCGACCGCCACTGACAGCTTCTCCTTCAGCTGTCCGCTTGGCTGCGGATTTCTCGGCTTGATCCTCAGCTTCACGGAGCCGCACTCCAGCGCGAAGCCCACCAGATCGTCGATCATGCCTGGCAGCACCAGCAATGGAATGAGGATCTGCTGACTCCCCAGCGTGATCTTCGTCTCCAGTTGTGAGTCCACATGACTGCAACTGCCGTCTGCCAGACTTACGCGTCTGCTGGTGGCTTCAGTATCGATGGTGGCCTTGTGCTGATCAGCTGCAATGACCACATTCGCCGACAGCTGGGTGCCTTCGTCCACAAGACTACCCACCAGTGTCTGGGGGCCTCCGTGACGCTGCTCCCGCTCGCCCCTGGATGGCGGGTGCCTCTGGGCGTTTTCCGACTGGCAGCAAGTCGCTGTTCGCACGCCGATGCGCCCGCATTGCCAGCAAAAGTCCAGGCGCTCGTTGCGGCACTCAACGGCGTAGTGGCCCTCTTGGCCACATATCCGGCATGCCCTGGCGGGGTTCTGGACATGTGTTCTTGGCCCTGCTGTGCATGTCCTGGGCGCGGGTCGAGGTCTCGTCTCCTCAACGGCCATGCCCCGGTGGTATTCCTCACCCTCCGGGCTCCCAGCGTCGTCCATGACCATCAGCCGCGTCTCATTGCCTCGCTGTTGCTGCCGCAACTTTTCCCGATCCCTTTCCAGATCCTCGAAATCGTTCGCCAGCAGCATCAGCTCCGTCAGGTTGCAGAACTGATATGGACGAGCATATGCGCGCAGATCGGGCAAACTATTGTTCTAAATAGTTTTTAGCTCACAATCTGCCGCATAGCGTAGTGGCCGCATCAAGGTTTGCATATCCACCATGTAAACCTTGAAGGGCTCGCCCATCATCTGCCTCCGTCGCGCAACCTCGATCTTTAGCTCTGCCATATAGTCCCTGGACAGAAAGAACTCCTGGAAGCTTCTGACGAATGTTTCCCACGCTGTCCAGTGCCACTTTAAGGCCATGGCTTTGAGCAGCTCTGGCATCGCTCTCGGGATCAGGTCCAGATCCAGATCCGGTCCGCGCCTCGTCTCTAAGCGGCGAATGGCGTAAATATAGTTTCGCAATCTCTGCGATCCTGATTGAATAGGGAATCCTTCCCTCATTCAGGGTGACCCACTCGCCGAACTGCCTCCGCATTGCGTCCAGAGTGCCAGTCAAACTTATGCCGAACTCGATCCCGTAGCGCAGCACATCATCCTTCTTGAGATTATATACCCAAGCTTGCACCATTTTTCTACACTGAGTCTATTATCGCAGGGCCCCACGTTGGGCGCCAGTTGTAACGAACCTCGGTTTATCCCGAGTTTAAGCCGGGCCGGACTCAGCCAACTGTGCGTTCGTGCCAACAAATTTATATGTAGCGCCTTGCGATAAATTATAATGCAGTGTGTTTTAAGTTTGCGTTGGGTATATTTTCTCAATTTACAAGTTTATATTATTTACCAAATCTAGCGCTTAGTAAAGCACACCTTTCCACAGGCTCGCAGGTAAACGTTTAGCGCACTCTGGCGAATGGTACGGCACTCTTGGTTCTCCAAGGATACGCTTGAGCACTCCAGGTGACGCCAGGATCCACACTGAACACTCCGGCGGTTCGCTCGGCTATTGCAGTGACTCCTACGGCTGGATACGCTCACAAGCACACCTTGAGATCTTCTCAAGCTACCGTCACCACTCTTACGCACAGCTACGCAAACGTTACCTTTGCCCCTCCTCCAGGATCCGCCACTAATGCTGTAGATTTGGCCGTGCTGCACCAATGTCCTGGTTGGTGGCAGCTGATATCCTTCCGGTGTCTGCTTGTCGAGCCTATATCCTCAATAGGCTTCCAGGATATCCCTCGTAGATATCCTTCCAGCGATGTCCTTCCTCTCGAAGTCCTTGGCAGCGATGTCCTTCCTCTCGAAGTCCTTGGCAGCCATGTCCTCCCTCTCGAAGTCCTTGCTGGTCACTTTTCCACTCGCGTAACTTGTTTTCGTCGGCACTCAATACTTCCACTTTTTACTTTCTTTGACCGTCCAGGTGCCGAGTTGCGGGCGCCTTTTTATAGCAGCAACGCAGGCCCTGCTTCGCGCTATGACGGTGCCGGCTCGGCTCTGGAGCGGGGCCTGTCTGCCGCTCGTGTCCGCGAAAACGGCAGTATCACGTGATTTAGCGCGACGCCAAATCGCCGAAATCTGCGTGGCAGCCTCTCATTGGCCAAAGCACCGTTATTGGCATACGAGTGAAAGTGTACACTACTTTCTCGCAGCCACAAGCGGTACTTCGGCCAACGGTCGCCGATGATCGCCGTGAGAGCGACGCGAGCAATGCGCTGAACACATACGAGCGACAGAGACAGACTAGGTCGATCTCTGCGCCCTTTCCAGTAGCGAGGGTCGCTACTATCGCACTCGCGTCTCTGTGTGGAACAATACATGCAGGCACGCATATATGCATAAGTGCACAGCAAATACATGCACTTATACATACACTACGTGCCCGTCTATATTGTTCCTCACAATATATACATATGTACATAAATTATATGCTATGAATAGTACATACATATATATATAAAGTTAAATTAAATGTAAATCAAATTAATTTATTTCATCATATATATTAATCGGATGCTTGATTTTAGGATGAAGAAATCATTTTCCACTATACATGCATGTACATATGTATGCGTATGATTTGGCCTTCGACAAGTCATTTTTCGCATACACACATATACCTACACATATAGATGTTCTAATTTGTCTATATGTATGTACATGCTCAAAATCTCATCACTATTTAAATGGACGTTGTAAACACTGGTTCGATATATTTAATTGGCCCGCTTTAAAAAAAAAAAACAAAAAATATATTTTAATTTGTAAGTTTTAGTGATAAATAATTTTATATTTATTATACGGTGACAATCTAAGCATAAAATTTGTCATAACCATTATTTTCTGATTGATTATCTTTTATTTCTGTGGACGCATTGACGTAAAAAAACATATGCTGAGTATATTTTGAGAATTATCCAACACTGAAACTTTAATTTTGTGCTTTAAGACAATTGTGGCGGCATGTAGATTTAGTCTGTAGAGTGCGATTACCATCACTCTTCAGATTATTTCAAGCTCTCGATTTTCGTCGGTTGATTTGCGATTTTTTTATTAAAATAATTATTCAACTCTTTTTTATAAGCTATATAAATTAACTTTGCTGATCGGTTCAGAGCGATAATAAATTGCGGTTAGATTGCAGTGTTTTCCAATATCTCTTTTCAAAAATTGTGTTTGCAAATATACAGATTTGTCCGTTGCCGTTGTGTGTGTGAGTGTAAATAAAACTATAATTTCACGTGTCGAGTTATTAAAGTAGGCTCCGTGTCTTGTGAAAGTGATCGTCGCCTCACTTTAACTCTAAATATTGAATTAAACTGCTTAGCTTCCTTCGCGCCGATCAACTAATCAGTTGACCGATTTTGCGGCAAGCGAGAAATTCGTCGGCAATCGACGACGTTTTTGTGCGTGTTGCCAAAGTTGCTGATAGAGCAGTTGGGCCGGATGCCGTTACGATAGAGTTGCTATGACTTCGATAAACGATAAGAAATGGAGTCTCTGACAGATGGAGTTAGACAGAATGGCTTTGAGTTGGTGACTGTGAAAAAATGTAGAACGCTCGCAAAAAAATTTTAGAATTATTCTCGAACAACTCAAACGAGTTGCAAATAAAAAATATTCTACAAAAACCTCTTTGGTTTAATTGGCGCTCAACGGCAAAGATTACCACTGCCTAAAAAAAAGAAGGATAAAATCCTTTTAACTTTTTACAAAAATAACTACGAGCGAACGCCGTAAGTTATAGTGAAAAAAAAATTAAAACATTAAAAACAAATTAATTTGCGGAAAACAAACTAACTCCGAAACACACGATTAAAAAACAAAAAAAAAAAAACACCAAAAACAATAGTGACAAAAAAGTAAAAAAAAAAAAAATAAGACCCCAGCAAAAGCTGAGAGAGTAAAAATCAACATATAAAAACTACAAGCGTCCGAAAGAGTGCAGCGGGGGAATTGAAATCAGCACAACGACAACGTCTGACACATTGGCCACTAGCGAAGAATCATTTTACAAAGACAGAAAATATGCTCATTTTTTTTACTTTAACAATTCAAATAAAAACAAGTAAGAGTGCTCTAGTCGAGACGGCTCGACTACGAGATACCCTGAACCCTGCGAAGATCCAATCTTCCCAACATGATATGCTTATTTTACATATACATATATTGCGAGCAACACACACACACACACGCACGCACGCATAAGCACGCGCTCTGCTGACTGCGCAGTTGACGCAGCGACTGCGCTCGGGCTGCAATATACCTATTGTATGGGAAATTAAATGTGAAATAACTTTTTTTGTGGATGGACTTTCTTAATCAAACTTTCACAGCGTGATAATGTCATTTATATGTGTGTATTTGCCAAAGCACAAGTCTCTAGTATTTGAAATACAAATTTTTCAAATTGGGGGCGAAGGGGGCGTGGCATCCTAAATCCAAAAATTACAAAATGTCTGCATTCATTACACGGATCTACACAGTGACTAACCGAAGAAAAGTTATCGATTTTTATCGATAATAAGGAAACGGGATGAGTTATCGAAAATCTAAAAAAAACTCGTACTGCGTAGGCTATAGACGCGTATTCTCTGAAAATTTCAGATCGCTAGCTTTTGTGGTTTGCGAGATCGCTGCGTTCACACGGACGGACGGACGGACGGACGGACGGATGGAAAGACGGACAGGGCTATTTCAACTCAGCTCATCGAGCTGATCAAGAATATATATACTTTATGGGGTCTGCGATGTCTCCTTCTGCCTGTTACATACATTTTCACAAAAACATTATACCCTGATTTCCCATTTTCAATGGGTTCAGGGTATAACAAGTAAGAACGTTGCAGTCGGGCGCTACCGACTGCGGGATACTCATTCACACCCGCACAGATCACGCCCATTGCCATGCCCACAATTCGTTTGTACACATATAATTTTTTTGGAACTCAATAGATCATCAGTAACATCGTCATAAAACTTTGATTTTCTCACTGAGAATCGGATAAGCGTACAGCTTTTACCGATTTGCCACGCCCGCAGTGGGCGTAGACATATGACATATTGCCAGTTCTTAGAAGTAGTGAAGAGTAACGTAAGTGTGAAATTTGGATGCTTACACTCAAAAAATGCGAAAATTACGCCCCAAAAAGGGGGTAAAAATTATTTTTTTTGGGCATCGATAGAGGAGCTCACCAGTAACTCAACCATTCACTTTTGAAGCTTCTAAAAACTGTAGGAGCTATAAACTTTTGCGGTTTGCCACGCCCCCTATGGGCGTAGATATATCCGCCATATCTTTTCCAACTTGGGTTGTCAACCCGATTATATATACCAAGTTTCAAGTCTCTAGCATTCATAGTGCTCAAAATATTACAGAATTTGAAAAATCACTATATAGTCAGATCTGATTTGCCACGCCCCTATAATGGATATATAATTTTTTTGTCGATCCTCATAGGATCGTAGTAGTAATCCACGTGGCAAATTTGGGCGTTCTAGCTTGAAAACTGTAGAAGATACAGTTTTACCCGATTTGCCACGCCCCCAATGGGCGTAGATATATCCGCCATAGCTTATTCATCTTGAGTTATCAAGACGAGTCTACATTCCAAATTGCAACTTTCTAGCACTTCTAGAAGTAGTGTTTCTGAGATATCGGAAAATGCATTTTCCGATTTGCCACGCCCCTAGTGGGCGTATCGGAAAAATCTTGACACTTTATAATTCGAGGGTATACACGAGTATATATTCCAAATTTCAACTCTCTAGCTTCAAAACTGTGCAAATGGTTTGCGTTCATACGGAGAGACGGACAGACGGACGGACAGCGTGACGGACATTGCACAAAACCAATATACTCATTTCACTTTGTGAATGAGTATAAAAAGAGTGAATAAAAATATAAAAAATTCTTATTCGTGTGTGTTACACAGCTGGCCAAGATAAGTGTGTGAAATATTTTTTTCTCTAAATAAAAAATATAAATTTTCCCTTGAATAAGAGTATTCTGTTACATCGCTAGAATTTTTTTATATAACAATTTAATTTTTGTTAAGTCAATCAAATTATTTTCGACACAAAGTGATTTCGATTTTGAATGTAAGGTATAAGTAGTCCAGATTGCAGCAGCGAGGAAGAATGTATTACCTCCTATATAGAATATAGAGCAAACAATAAAATGACCGATAAACAAGTAACAGAACTGGCAACGCAGATGCGTCAAGCCCTCGAAAATCAAACAAAAATTTTTGAACAAAAATTAGCTGCTCTAACAGAACAGTTAAATGAACTTAAGGGAGCAGCCCCCCAAATTGAGACTTACACAGAAATAGAAATAGTGCCAGGAATCAGGTGCGACGAACCCCTGGACATTGTTAAGTCCATCCCGGAATTTGACGGGAAGCAGGAGGGCTACGTCTCATGGAGACCGGTCGCCAGCGTAGCCTACAAAGTATTTGAGCCTTATAATGGCAGTTCCAGACACTATCAGGCAGTTGCTATAATACGCAACAAGGTAAGGGGTTCAGCAGACGCAGTACTGGCCTCATTCAGCACAGTGCTAAATTTTAAAGCAATAATTGCCAGATTGGATTTCACATTCGCTGACAAAACACCAGTGCATGTGATCCAACAGCAATTAAGCACGCTAAGGCAAGATGACCTTTCTTTGTTAAAATACTATGACGAAGTTGAGAAAAAACTCACACTTCTAACAAACAAAACTTTAATGACTCATGATCCAGCCGCAGCGGCTGTTTTAAATGCAAAATTTAGGAGCGATGCTCTCCACACTTTTGTCTCTGGACTAAAAAAGTCCCTGAGATGGGCCGTCTTCCCGGCACAGCCCAGAGATCTCCCAACTGCTTTAGCTCTGGCACAAGAAGCCGAATCAAGCAACGAAAGAGGCATTTTTGCAGCCAGTTTTGCAAAACACCTCGAAGAAAAATCTCAGAAAAATAATAGCCAAAAGACCCAAAACTGGCGTCAAAACGGCCAACAGGAAAATGACGGCAGTTTTCAGAAAAAGAGTCCCCATTTTCAAAAAACTCAGAATAACCAAGGTCAACAGAAAGCAAGCAGTTCAAAGCAACACTTTCAATCCCAAAAACCACAGGGGCGTGGCCCCGAACCAATGGAGGTAGATACCTCCTCCCGCTTCAGACAACCCACACAGGGTTATCGAGGCAATGCAAACTATGGGGATCAATCAATGAGGACCCAGCAAAACCCTAACCACTTGCCACAAGAAGAAAGTAATGAAGGTGGTTATGAGTCATACTCGCAACACGAGGCAGAAGCGGTCGAGGACGACCTGTCAGGTGCTGAAAGTTGCAATTTTTTAAATGGAAAGTCCTTGCTCCCGTTTGTAAGACGCACGATTGCAGGGCGGGAAATAAGACTTCTGGTAGACACAGGAGCATCTAAAAATTACATAAAACCAATTCCCGAACTGGCACATTGGAAGCCAGTCGATAGCCCATTTCAGGTCAAATCGATCCACGGGCACACCAAAATTGAGCAGAAATGCCTCATTCACCTCTTCGGTGAAAAATCATATTTTTTTATGCTAGACTCATTGAAAGACTTCGATGGCATAATAGGCCTTGACTTGTTAAAAAAAGTCAACGCCCAAATAGATCTAAACAGCAATGTCATTAAATATGACCAGGGAATGAAAAAAATGGAGTTCACAATATGCCAACAGGTAAACCACTTCAAAATAAATGACGCGGATGTTCCCGCCGCGGTCAGGCCCACTTTCAATCGTATGATTGACCGGATGATTAACGCCTTTGCAGACGTTAACAAATCCCTGCCTTATAATATAAATACTATCGCCACAATCCGAACGGACGGCGAACCGGTATATTCTAAATTATACCCATACCCAATGGGCGTGTCTGAATTTGTCAATGCAGAGGTTAAACAACTTCTGGCGGACGGCATAATTAGACCCTCAAAGTCACCGTATAACAACCCGATATGGGTTGTGGACAAAAAAGGAGTTGACGACTCCGGTCATAAAAAAAAGCGTCTAGTTTGATTTTCGGAAATTAAATAAAAAAACAATCGACGATAAATATCCTATCCCATCGATTTCTACCATATTGGCAAATATAGGAGAGGCTCAGTATTTTACCACACTGGATCTCAAATCGGGATTTCATCAGATAGAACTGATAGAAAGGGACAGAGAAAAAACAGCATTCTCTGTAAACAACGGGAAGTATGAATTTTGCAGACTTCCCTTCGGGTTAAAAAACGCCCCTAGTATTTTTCAGAGGGCAATAGACGACGTTCTCAGGGACCAAATTGGGAAAACTTGTTATGTCTATGTGGATGACGTAATAATTTTCTCCCCAAATAAGGAAGACCACGTCAATCATATTGAGTGGGTCTTGAAAAGCCTTAGGGACGCAGGCATGCGGGTTTCTCAAGAAAAATCTAAGTTCTTTAAAAAGAGCGTAGAATATTTGGGATTCACCGTATGCAGAGGTGGAATCCAGACGTCGGCCGATAAAGGACAGGCCATAAAGGATTTTCAACCACCTCAAACATTGTTTAGCCTTCGATCATTTCTCGGGCTAGCAAGTTATTATAGGTGCTTTATTGCAGGTTTCGCCAGCATCGCAAGACCCCTAACGGAGATCTTGAAAGGTGAAAACGGGAAAATAAGCGCCAACCATTCGAGAAAGGTTAAACTCGAACTTACTCCAGAGCAATTGAATGCCTTTAACAGGTTAAAGGAGATGCTAGCGTCAGAGGATGTGATGTTGTCATATCCCGATTTCAAAAAACCATTTGACCTTACAACAGATGCGTCAGGTTACGGGCTCGGAGCAGTGCTGTCCCAAGGCGGCCACCCGATTACAATGATCTCGCGCACATTGCGAGATAATGAGATTAATTTCGCCACAAATGAGAGAGAGCTTCTCGCCATTGTGTGGGCATTGAAAAATCTCAGAAATTACCTGTACGGAATTAAAAATTTAAACATCTATACAGATCACCAGCTTTTAACTTTTGCCGTATCGGAAAAATATCCGAACGCTAAGATAAAACGCTGGAAGGCTTTCATTACTCTTACCTACACAATTGAGACCACAGACAAGCCAGTCAACTGCTTCCGAAACCAGATAATACTGGAGGAAAGCACCATTTCACAACATAGGACTTACATCCTGTTTAAAACAAAAACCAGACATGTCATACAGTTTTCCGATCGGAACTCACTGTTCCAAACTCTGCAAGAAGCCGTGAACGCAGAGGTGACCAACGCAATATTTTGCGAGCTTCCCATTCTGGCCTTTATCCAATACAAATTGGTTGAAGAATTTCCCTCAACTACATTTCGACACTCAAAAAGTATGGTTATAGACATCCCAAACACAACAGAACAAAGGGAAATCGCTATAGCTGAGCATAATCGTGCTCACCGCGCGGCGCAAGAGAATGCGTAACAAATACTTCGGGACTATTTTTTCCCAAAAATTGGTCGTCTTACAACGGAAATAGCGGCAAACTGTCGGGTGTGCGCTATGAGTAAACACAATCGTCACCCAATCCGACAAGAGATAGGGAAGACCCCAATACTGACCAGAAATACTTTTTAACTTGCATTGACAAATTTTCTAAATTTGCAATCGTCCAGCCCATTCGTTCACGCGCGATCGTGGACATACAGGCTCCACTGCTACCACTTCTGAACGTCTTCCCGAAAACAAAGACGATTTACTGTGACAACGAAAGATCTCTAAATTCAGAGACCATTAGATCAATGCTGTCAAATAACTTTGACATCGTGATCGCGAACGCGCCGCCCCTACATAGCACGTCTAACGGGCAGGTCGAGCGTTTTCACGGTACTTTAGGGGATATAAGTCGCTGTCTTAAAAATGCAAACCACATTGAAGACACTGTCGACAATATCCTTCTCGCGACAATAAAAAACAATAGGTCTATTCACTCGGTTACGAAATAGAAGCCAATAGAAATTATCCACTCAATCCCTATTGAGAATGCGATGAAAATAAAGGAGAAAATCACGGCAGCACAAGAAAAATCGTTAGAGCGCCAAAATGAGAACAGGGTCCAGAAAACATATAATGTGGGTGAGAAGGTATGGTTAAAATCCAACAAGAGATTGGGAAATAAACTTTCGCCCCTATTCACTGAAGCAACAGTGGAAGCGGACCTGGGTACGACGGTTCTAATTAAAGGGAGGATGGTCCATAAGGACTGTCTTAAGTAGGCCATAAAACTCCTCACAGAATTCGAATTTTTAGGTTAATCCATTTTCTTATTAGGCTAATAAGTTTACATATATCTTACTGTAGGTTACGATATTTTTTGGCTCTGACAATGACAACGATGACTTTGACCGAAAGACCACATGAGAGAAGTACTAAAGACCGACATTCAACACATCGAAATCAATAACAAATTTCAAATACGACTTAACGAAGTCTCACAGGCACTTAATGCAATTCTAAAACCTGATGCGGAAGTTGAGCATCTCTATTCAACAATTCTAGCGAAGAACAGAATAATAATTACAAATCTTGAGGATCTAATTCTATCCGTGACACTTGCAAAAATAAATTTGATTAGCCCACTTATCTTGGACAGCATTGACATTACAGAATTGTTAAATGAGCATCTTACATCTATCATTAAGGCTTTTCAAAATTCCGAACTTTTGTATTTTCTTATAAAATATCCCCAACCTAAGCTAAGTTGTAGGAAAATTGACGTTTTTCCCGTTCAACATAATAATGTAATAATAGATTTAGAGGAAAGTAACATAGTGGCCGAACGCGGAACAAAGACCTTCGCTGTGTGCAACTGCGCTACTACTGTGAGCACCACTTTCTGCAAGAGATTACAGAAAGCATCGTGTGCACAGCAACTGGTGTCAAGAACCGTCGCACAATGCGCCACGCGACCCGGGCACCTAGAGCCCATAACGACGATTGAAGATGGCATCATTATCATCAACAGCGCAACAGTAAATGTGGTGGACAACACTGGAGGCAGTCAACAAGTCACGGGAACTTTCCTGGCCACTTTTGATGAATACATCTCCATCAACGGCACTCGTTACGAAAACCGTCGGGGCATCATAAGAAAGAAACCTGCTGTTTCTACGTCGGCCATAGTTAACATCACCCTTTTCAGGGAACATCTAAGCCTCCCATTCCTACACGATCTGAGTCTGAGGAATTTCCGCCACATCGGGGACCTAAAATCAGACATATTATCAAGGTCGTTTGGCTGCCTGATCCTCATTACTCTTCTCCTCCTTCTCTTAAGCGCATGGAAACTATACCGCCGCAAAACGATCAAAGAGAAACCCGAGGACGGGTTTTAGCCTACCCGGGGAGGAGTTAACACGCGCACTGCCAAAGTTGATGATAGAGCAATTGGGCCGGATGCCGTTACGATAGAGTTGCTATGACTTCGATAAACGATAAGAAATGGAGTCTCTGACAGAAGGAGTCTGACAGAATGGCTTTGAGTTGGTGACTGTGAAAAAATGTAGAACGCTCGCAAAAAAATTTAAGAATTATTCTAAAATTTAAGAATTTTAATAACAACTCAAACGAGTTGCAAATAAAAAATATTCTACAAAAACCTCTTTGGTTTAATTTATATACATATTCATATGTATGTACATATGTGCTTTGTGTGCGTGTGTTTCGGTTTGTCTTCTTTTAGAGAAGAGACTTTTCCGCGATTGTGATTGACGCGTGTTTTTTTCTGCTCTGGACCACGAACAGCAAGTTTTTAATATAATTATTTTTTAATTCATTAATTAAAATAACTATCTTTCTTTATTTCTCTTTCTTTTTTCTCTTTCTATCTTTCTCTTACTTTCTTTCACTTACTTTCTTTCTCTTTCTTTCTTTCTTTATTTCTTTCTTTCTCTTTCTTTCTTTCTCTTTCTTTCTTTTTCTTTCTTTCTTTATTTCTCTTTCTATCTCTTTGTATCTTTCTTTCATTTTCTTTTTTATTTCTTTCTTTCTTTCTCTTTGTTTCTTTCCTTCTTTCTTTCTTTCATTCTTTTTTTCTTTTTTTCTCATCAAATATTAGAGACTTGTGCTTTGGCAATTACATACATATGAATAACATTATTACGCTCTGAAAGTTTGATTAAGAAAGTCAATCTACAAAGAAACTTATTCAACAATTAACTTCCCATAATATAGCCATACTGTAGCCCGAGCGCAGTCGCTGCGTAAACTGCGCAGTCAGCAGAGCGCTCGCTTATGCGTGCGTGAAAATGGGAAAAGAGGGTATATTGGTTTTGTTAAAATGTATGTAACAGGCAGAAGGAGGCATGGCAGACCCCATAAAGTATATATATTCTTGATCAGGGCGACGAGCTGAGTTGATTTAGCCCTGTCCCTCTGTCTGTCTGTCTGTCTGTCCGTCTGTCCGTCTGTCCGTCTGTCCGTCTGTCCGTATGTATGAACGCGTCGATCTCAGAATTTATAAGAGCTAGAGACTTCAAATTTTTTATGGCGGTTCCTGTATAGCACGCGCATATCAAGTTTGTTTCAAAAATTTGATAACTTTTATCGTTTGTTATAATGTTATCGATTAAAAACTAAATTGGAAACCAGCTATAAAATGATGTCTCGCACATCTTTAAAGCTAGAGACTCCTTATTTTATATTTAGTATAATGTGGAGTTTATACAATTTTGAGTTTTGTTATATTTTTGATGCCACGCCCCCTTCGCCCCAAATTTGCAAAAAACGTATTTCAAGTGCTAGAGACTTGTGCTTCGGAAAATACACACATATGAATGACATAACCACTCTCTGAAAGTTTAATTATGAACGTCCATCTACAAAGGAACTTATTCAACAATTAACGTCAGCAGTATGTGTGTGTGTATGTGTGTATGCATGTGTTGTTTGTATATAAATTATGGAATTTAATATCATTGTCAGAGGCGTTAGCCAGCTCACTGATATAACTCCGTAAGGTTTGTGTTTTATATCGACAGCGACAGTTGGTCGAATTAAAGAGTGAGTGTTAAGCAATTAGAATTATTGCGAGCGGTACGCTGCGCGTTTATTGAATTCACACTTAAGACTAACAATTAGAGAATTAAAAACTAAATCTGCGACCAAGCGCAGATTCGGCGCTGCCGCAGCGCTGCCGCCAGTGCACAGCCGCTGCTACCGTTGCGGGCGTCGCCGTTGGTGTTCTTGGAGCACCAGCGGCGTTGGTCGTTGCTAGTGCAAAGCTGCTGCCGCCGTCGCAGGCGCAGGCGCTGTCGTTGGTGTTCTTGGAACACCAGCGGCGTTGATCGTTGCTAGTGCAAAGCCGCTGCCGCCGTCGCAGGCGCAGGCGCTGTCGTCGCTATTCATGGAACTCCAGCGCCGTTGACCGTTGCTGTTCTTCGAACCCCAGCGTCGTTGCTGGTGCTCCTCAGAGCTGCTGACTTACGCCTTGTGTGTGGCGCCGCATAATCACGACGGCCGCTAACATTGTTGCGGTACACCCGCAGCTGCCGCTGGAGCTGCCAACACTGTTGCGACACATTCGTAGCTACCGCTGGGGCTGTCATCATTGTTGCGACACATTCGCAGCTGTGACTCTGGGCGTGGACTTCGCAAATATGATAAGTCAGCACGCGCCCAGTGTCAGTGGTTAACTACTCCCCCTCTCAAGCCCGACCGTCCTCGGTCGTGTCGTAGTTCTTGACGATCTCCGAGATTTGTAGGGCAACACGACGTCTCCTGGTGAAGTTGTAGATTCCGGAGCCCATGGCGCATGCCACTACTAGTAATGTTGACGACGATGTTATCTCTGACCTCGTTGATGGAGCTAAGTTTTGTTCGCTTAGCCGGTGAATGTAAGGTAAGCTCAGCGTTGTGTTGTGGCCGCTTACGTTGTGGCGAGCAGATGCCGTTACAGCAGGGACACGATTCCGAATATTGTTCGGCTTAGGAATCGAGCACTGTCGACGGTGGCGTGTGAACGGAACGTGATGAGATTCGTTCCATTGACCCTCACTGGCGCGTAATCGTCACAGCTGCTGGCGGCGCACCGATCATTCACAATGATGATGCCGTTGTCAACTATGGTGACAGGGTCGGCGTGGCTTGGCTGTGTCTGGCAATGCGCGATATCGCCTGAGTGGAGGCCTTGCGCACAGGTGACGTCCTCAGACCTCTTGCAGAATGTGGCTGTTGTCACTACCACAACCCTTCCTTTGCATTCGGCTACCAGGTTGTTCTGTAGCTGGAGAGTCAGCCGTTGTGTGCGACTGGGAAGATGGTGACCTTTCTGCATAGCTTCCTTATGATTAAAATTGATTATATCTATCTTACGATCTACCTTAATGCTAGACACTTTCATTAGGTGGTAATTGAGGTCCCTGTGATTTGGTCAGTGAGAATTGATTTGATGTCTGAATGGCTGGATTTATGATATCAATTTTGTCAAGTGTTAAAGTGAGCATGAGCGCTCCCAATTCGGTAATTAATATTCTATTGCGCGCAGTAAGAGTTTCAAACAGATGACCTGTGTCAGCCTGTTAGTCCTTTGTAATTTTAAGAATTTTATTCACGGTGTCCGTTGTTCGTACTGTCGTCTTTGTCAAGGTTACAAGTGTCAGGATGATAAGCCTAAGATGTTACAAAGGAAATGATTAAAACTACAAATTATCGATGGAGGTTGTCCTTGTGGACCACCCTCCCCTTAATGCGGACCGTTGTCCCCAAATCCGCTTCAACAACCTTTTCCTCGCAGAGGGGCGAAAGTTTGTTTCCCAGTCTGCGGTTGGTCTTTACTAGGACCGCCTCACCTACCTCGAAGACCCTGTTCTGCCGTTTTTTATTAAGTCGGGCATTTTGCTCGAGCTGAGCTTCCTCTATCTTCCTAGCAATGTCCTGAATGCATGCCGGCGAAGCGGTATTAAAAACATCCTTGGGTCTTTACTCTGTTACCGAGTGAATCGAACTGTTATACTCAGTAGTCGCTTGTAGGATAAGGTCAACTGTATCCACGATCCCCCTTTGGAGCTTTAGGCACCTAGCTATTTTTAACAGGGTGCTATGGAAGCGTTCCACTTGGCCGTTCGATGTGCTGTGGAGTGACGGCGCGTTTACGATGTTTACATCGTAAATGTTTTTTAGAAGGGACCTTATAGTCTCAGACTTGAGTGCAGGCTCATTGTCGCAATAGACTTGCCTTGCTCGGGGAAACACGTTCATTAGTATTAATAGGGGGGGTCGTAAATCCTCTATAGTCCTTGATGCAATGGGTTGTACCATTGCGAATTTGGACAGCTTGTCTATGCACGTCAGGAAATATTTCTTGTCTGTGGAAAAGATGTCGACATGTAACATCTCTCCAATCTGTGATGGAATCGGAGTCGGGCCGAGTTCCTGGTTTTTTGGGTGCCTGTCGTACTTTGCCTTTGCGCAAATTTTACAATTCAGGACCAGTTCATTGGCTAACTTGGATATTTTGGGGAAATAATACTCCGTCATTATTTGCTTGACGTTTTCCTGAGCTGCCCTATGGGCTCTGTTATGCTCTTTGGTGATTATTTCCCTCCTATCACTAATGTTGAATACGTCAGTTACGAAATTTTTGCAGTGCCAGAATTTTGTGGTTGAATTTTGGCCAAGGTTGGCAGACTGCAGTGAAACGCGTTTACTACGCCTCGGACTATGACGGACTTGACTGTTTCTACTAAGTCCTCCTTGGCAGTGAAGTTTATCTGGTGGCGGGTTTTTTCGCCGAATACAGTAAACTTGTTTTTTAACGGATACCGTGCCTCTTCCAACACTATTTGGTTACGGAAGCAGATAACTCACTGTGGATTGTGGCCGCATCGGACCCTTGGTTTATGTAACCGTTCTGTAGGGTATTCACGTCTTGGCGCGATAAAGCATCGGCCCACGTGATTCTCCTTGCCTGGCTTGTAAAAAAGTTTGGCCCCAGTTTCGTCAATGCGCGCTTTCCAGCGCTTGATGTTGGCGTTAGGGTTGCTCTCGGATACCGAGAATGTGAGTGGCTGATAGTCGGTGAATATGTTAATATTCTTGGCACCATAAAAAAAATGCCGGAGTTTTGCCAAAGCCCAGACGATAGCTTGCAATTCTCGCTCGTTAGTAGCGTAGTTTGCTTCTCTATCTTTTAGTGCCCGAGATATCATAGTTATCGGGCGTCCGTTCTGAGACAGTACAGCCCCAATACCATAAGCCGAGGCGTCAGTTGTTAGGTCGAACGGCTTTTGGTAGTCAGGATACATAAGTGTAACGTCCTCTGAGGCTAGAATGTTTCTGAGCTTTTGAAACGCATTGCGCTGGGTTTCGTTAAACTGTACCTCTATCTTCTTGGACCTATACTTGCTGACTGTTCCGTTTTCCCCTTTTAGAATATCGGAGATAGGTTTCGCGATTGCTGCGAACTCCTTAATAAAACAACGGTAATAGCAAGCTAAGCCCATGAATGACCTAACGCTAAATAACGTTGTAGGCTCAACGTAGTGCTGAATGGCTTTCACCTTTTCAGGGTCCGTTTTTGCGCCGTTTTTTGTCACGATAAAGCCGAGGTACTCGACGCTCTCTTTACAAAATTGTGACTTTTCATGGGCTACCCTCATGTTTGCACTATGAAGGCTCTTTAGTACCCAATTGACGTGCTTAACGTGATCCGCCTCGTTCTCGGAGAAAACGATGACGTCGTCGACGTACACGTAGTACGACTTACCGATTTGTTCTCGTAGAACGACATCGATAGTGCGCTGAAAAATACCTCCGGCGTTTTTTAAACGGAAGGGGAGACGACAAAATTCGTACTTCCCCCCGCTTACTGAGAAGGCCGTTTTCTCTCGATCAGATTCTGCCAGAGTAATCTGGTGATAACCTGATTTAAGATCGAGAGTGGTGAAGTATTTTGCTTTACCCAAATTTGCCCATATCATGGTGATGCTCGGCATGGGGTAAGTGTCTGGGATGGTTTTTAGATTTAGTTTCCTGAAATCTATCACTAGGCGTTTCTTCCTATTGCCCATCTCGTCAGAACCTTTCTTGTCTACTACCCACACTGGGTTATTGTATGGGGACTTAGACTTTCTAATGATGCCGTTTCGTAAAAGGTCTTTGACCTCTGAGGTCACGAAATCTTCGACACCCTTGGGGTACGGGTACAATTTCGAGTATACAGCGTTTTCCTCGGTGGTACGAAGAAGTTAGAGTCCGCAAAAGCCTTTTTGTTACGGTGAAGCATTTTTAGGAAATCTTCTTTTACCGCAGGTGGTGCATGTATTTCTTTACCTTTGGTATAGTTGACATTAGTACATTTAAGGTACTGCAATGCCTCCGAAGTTGCACCTATTTTTAATACGCCTTCTTTAAGCCATAGTACTGCTCCTACTTGCTTTAGCAGGTCGAGCCCTATGATCCCGTCAAATGTAGATAGGGAATCTAATAGGAAAAAAAATGTGTCGTGTCCGAACATGGGAATTTTGCACTTTTGTGTGATGTTTTTCGAGCCATGAATGGAGTGCACGACGAAAGGGGTTTCGACAGGGAAGACGTCCTTCAGCCGATTATGCGGTCTAATGAAGTTTTTGGACGCACCCGTGTCGATTAGGAATGACATGTCTGTCCCTGCTATTCTGCGCCGAATAAACGGCACCAGGGACCTCCCCCTAAAAAATTGACGTTGCCGCTACTGTCAGAGTCGGCGTCATCGTTAGCCTCATCTATCGCTTCCTGCGCTGCTTGCGCATAGGTCGCATCTTGGTCAGTGCTGGCCTTTAAAAGATTTACCTTTTGTCGTCTTTGGCCAGTCGCTCGATCAGAGCCGGCGGGACGTTTGTTACCCTGACCTTGAGGTTTCTGGTAGTTTGTTTGTTGCCTATACTTTGAGGACGATGGATCGATCTCCATGGGTTCTGGGGCTTTTTCGCCGCTGACCTGATTTTTTTCTGTGTGCTGTCCGCTCTGTTTTTTAAAGTAGGGGGTTTTCCCCTGGTTGCTTTGGTTAGTATTTTGTGCATTTTGCATCTGCTGATGCTGACGACTCTGCTGTCGTTGGTCGTGGCGTCCCTTTTCTTCTACGCCCCTAGCATAGCTTGTTGCGAAATCGTACATTTCATGATTTGCTTCAACGTCCTGTGCCAATGCGAGAGCTGTTGGCATATCAGGGGGGTGAGCGGAGAAGAGTACGTCGGTCAGACTGCGCTTTAGTCCGGAAATGAACACACGGAGTGCGTCATTCCTGAACTTTTTGCACATGCCCCTAGCTAGGCTAATGTCGTAGGTCATGTTAGCTTTATTGGTTAACAAGTTAAGCTTTTTTATACCCTGAACCCATTGAAAATGGGAAATCAGGGTATAATGTTTTTGTGAAAATGTATGTAACAGGCAGAAGGAGACATCGCAGACCCCATAAAGTATATATATTCTTGATCAGCTCGATGAGCTGAGTTGAAATAGCCCTGTCCGTCTGTCCGTCTGTCCGTCCGTCCGTCCGTCCGTCCGTCCGTATGAACGCAGCGATCTCGTAAACCACAAAAGCTAGATATATGAAATTTTCAGAGAATACTCGTCTATAGCCTACGCAGTACGAGTTTTTTTTAGATTTTCGATAACTCATCCCGTTTCCTTATTATCGATAAAAATCGATAACTTTTCTTCGGTTAAGCATACCGTAAGAGCTAGAGACTCCAAATTTACTGTGTAGATCCGTGTAATGAATGCGGAGATTTTGTAATTTTTGGATTTTGGATGCCACGCCCCTTCGCCCCAAATTTGCAAAATTCGTATTTCAAATACTAGAGACTTGTGCTTTGGCAAATACACACATCTGAATGACATAATTATGCTGTGAAAGTTTAATCAAAAAAGTCCATCCACAAAAAAAGTTATTAAACATTTAATTTCCCATACAATAGGCATATTGCAGCCCGAGCGCAGTCGCCGCGCTGACTGCGCAGTCAGCAGAGCGCGTGCTTATGCGTGCGTACGTATGCATATGTGTGTGTGTGTGTGCGTTGTTCGCAATACTTGTATTTGTAAAATAAGCATAGAATGTTGGGAAGATTGGCTCTTCGCAGGGTTCAGGGTATCTCGTAGTCGAGCCGTCTCGACTAGAGCACTCTTACTTGTTTCTACCTCATCGTAATACTGCAGAATTGTCATTCCGCCTTGCCTCAGCGTGCCCATTTCCTGCTCTATGACATGTATGGGTCTTTTGTCACTGTAGGTAAAGTCTAGTCTGGCTATGATCTCTTCAAAATTTAGTGGCGTACTGAATGATGCCAAAACGGCATCCGCTGCGCCCCTAATCTTTGTGCGAATTATGATCATAGCTTGGTAATGGCGGGAGCTTCCGTCAAATCTTTTGAAAATTTTGTACGCTGCATGGGCTGCTTGTCTCCATGCCACGTATGTCTCCTGAGTTCCATGAAACTCAGGCACGCATTTTTGCTGCGTCGAGGGGCTCATCACAAGTGGTTCCGTCCACTATCTCGACGTCTTTATAGACTCTGACTTCTGGTACTGAGAGAGGTGGGACTGGAATTTTAGAATTTACTAGTGCTATTTGTTGTTGTAGCTCTTGTTTAAGAGCTTTCTCCCTCCTAGTGTACTCTTGTGCCTGCGCCGTAAGTGCGCTTTGCACGGCAGTGTCAATTATAACTCTGAGGTGCTCAGGTTCCATGTCTGTGCTTTTGATTTGGCTGCTTGTTATGGGTTGACTAACTTGATTAAATTTGCAAATCACTTACATGTTTTCTAGTTTTAGAAGTATCCCGCGCAGCCGTCGGGTTGGTGCTGGAGAATCAGGTCGTCTTGCCGCAGTCGAGTTGGTGCTGTAGAATTAGGTCGTCTTGCCGCAGCCGATGTGTTGAAGTTTCACTTCTTTATATATTTATATTTTTATTATTTTTGTTTTGTCTTTGAGCAGACCTTTTGATGTTTACTTCACTGATTTTGGTAAACAAAACACTTTTCAGTTTTCTTTTGGCAGAAAATGAAATTCACTTTTTTATGTTTTTTTACGTTGGGCGCCAATTATGGAATTTAATATCATTGTCAGAGGCGTTAGCCAGCTCACTGATATAACTCCGTAAGGTTTGTGTTTTATATCGACAGCGACAGTTGGTCGAATTAAAGAGTGAGTGTTAAGCAATTAGAATTATTGCGAGCGGTACGCTGCGCGTTTATTGAATTCACACTTAAGACTAACAATTAGAGAATTAAAAACTAAATCTGCGACCAAGCGCAGATTCGGCGCTGCCGCATCGCTGCCGCCAGTGCACAGCCGCTGCTACCGTTGCGGGCGTCACCGTTGGTGTTCTTGGAGCACCAGCGGCGTTGGTCGTTGCTAGTGCAAAGCCGCTGCCGCCGTCGCAGGCGCAGGCGCTGTCGTCGCTATTCATGGAACTCCAGCGCCGTTGACCGTTGCTGTTCTTCGAACCCCAGCGTCGTTGCTGGTGCTCCTCAGAGCTGCTGACTTACGCCTTGTGTGTGGCGCCGCATAATCACGACGGCCGCTAACATTGTTGCGGTACACCCGCAGCTGCCGCTGGAGCTGCCAACACTGTTGCGACACATTCGTAGCTACCGCTGGGGCTGTCATCATTGTTGCGACACATTCGCAGCTGTGACTCTGGGCGTGGACTTCGCAAATATGATAAGTCAGCACGCGCCCAGTGTCAGTGGTTAACTTATATATATGTTAAATAAGTATAAAATGTTTGGAATATCGGCTCATCGCAGGGTTCAGGGGATCTCCAAGTCGGGTACCACCGACTAGAGCTTTCTTACTTGTTTTATTTTAAAAATATATGCGAGTACGTATACAACCAGATATGTATATATTTTTGTTTGTTTTCTATTTCCTTTTTATACCCTGAACCCATTGAAAATGGGAAATCAGGGTATAATGGTTTTGTTAAAATGTATGTAACAGGCAGAAGGAGGCGTGGCAGACCCCATAAAGTATATATATTCTTGATCAGCTCGACGAACTGAGTCGATATAGCCATGTCCGTCTGTCCGTCTGTCCGTCCGTCCGTCCGTCCGTCCGTCCGTATGTGTGAACGCGTCGATCTCAGAATCTATAAGAGCTAGAGACTTGAAATTTTTTATGTAGATCCGTGTATAGCACGCGCAGATCGAATTTGTTTAAAAAAATCGATAAATTTGATCGTTTTAAAGTTATCGATTTAAAACGTTATCGAAATTCAGTTATAAATTTATATCTCCCACATCTTGAGCTAGAGTCTTCAAATTTTGTATTCAGTATAATGTGTAGTTTATACAATTTGGTTTTTGTCACATTTTGGATACCATCCCCCCTTTCCATCCCTTAGCCACAAACTTGTAAAAGCCGTATTTCAAATACTAGAGGCTTGTGCTTTGGCAATTACATACATATGAATAACATTATTACGCTCTGAAAGTTTGATTAAGAAAGTCAATCTACAAAGAAAGTTATTCAACAATTAACTTCCCATAATATAGCCATACTGTAGCCCGAGCGCAGTCGCTGCGTAAACTGCGCAGTCAGCAGAGCGCTCGCTTATGCGTGCGTGAAAATGGGAAAAGAGGGTATATTGGTTTTGTTAAAATGTATGTAACAGGCAGAAGGAGGCATGGCAGACCCCATAAAGTATATATATTCTTGATCAGGGCGACGAGCTGAGTTGATTTAGCCCTGTCCCTCTGTCTGTCTGTCTGTCTGTCCGTCTGTCCGTCTGTCCGTCTGTCCGTCTGTCCGTATGTATGAACGCGTCGATCTCAGAATTTATAAGAGCTAGAGACTTCAAATTTTTTATGGCGGTTCCTGTATAGCACGCGCATATCAAGTTTGTTTCAAAAATTTGATAACTTTTATCGTTTTAATGTTATCGATTAAAAACTAAATTGGAAACCAGCTATAAAATGATGTCTCGCACATCTTTAAAGCTAGAGACTCCTTATTTTATATTTAGTATAATGTGGAGTTTATACAATTTTGAGTTTTGTTATATTTTTGATGCCACGTCCCCTTCGCCCCAAATTTGCAAAAAACGTATTTCAAGTGCTAGAGACTTGTGCTTCGGAAAATACACACATATGAATGACATAACCACTCTCTGAAAGTTTAATTATGAACGTCCATCTACAAAGGAACTTATTCAACAATTAACGTCAGCAGTATGTGTGTGTGTATGTGTGTATGCATGTGTTGTTTGTATATAAATTATGGAATTTAATATCATTGTCAGAGGCGTTAGCCAGCTCACTGATATAACTCCGTAAGGTTTGTGTTTTATATCGACAGCGACAGCTGGTCGAATTAAAGAGTGAGTGTTAAGCAATTAGAATTATTGCGAGCGGCACGCTGCGCATTTATTGAATTCACACTTAAGACTAACAATTAGAGAATTAAAAACTAAATCTGCGACCAAGCGCAGATTCGGCGCTGCCGCATCGCTGCCGCCAGTGCACAGCCGCTGCTACCGTTGCGGGCGTCGCCGTTGGTGTTCTTGGAGCACCAGCGGCGTTGGTCGTTGCTAGTGCAAAGCTGCTGCCGCCGTCGCAGGCGCAGGCGCTGTCGTTGGTGTTCTTGGAACACCAGCGGCGTTGATCGTTGCTAGTGCAAAGCCGCTGCCGCCGTCGCAGGCGCAGGCGCTGTCGTCGCTATTCATGGAACTCCAGCGCCGTTGACCGTTGCTGTTCTTCGAACCCCAGCGTCGTTGCTGGTGCTCCTCAGAGCTGCTGACTTACGCCTTGTGTGTGGCGCCGCATAATCACGACGGCCGCTAACATTGTTGCGGTACACCCGCAGCTGCCGCTGGAGCTGCCAACACTGTTGCGACACATTCGTAGCTACCGCTGGGGCTGTCATCATTGTTGCGACACATTCGCAGCTGTGACTCTGGGCGTGGACTTCGCAAATATGATAAGTCAGCACGCGCCCAGTGTCAGTGGTTAACTACTCCCCCTCTCAAGCCCGACCGTCGTAGTTCTTGACGATCTCCGAGATTTGTAGGGCAACACGACGTCTCCTGGTGAAGTTGTAGATTCCGGAGCCCATGGCGCATGCCACTACTAGTAATGTTGACGACGATGTTATCTCTGACCTCGTTGATGGAGCTAAGTTTTGTTCGCTTAGCCGGTGAATGTAAGGTAAGCTCAGCGTTGTGTTGTGGCCGCTTACGTTGTGGCGAGCAGATGCCGTTACAGCAGGGACACGATTCCGAATATTGTTCGGCTTAGGAATCGAGCACTGTCGACGGTGGCGTGTGAACGGAACGTGATGAGATTCGTTCCATTGACCCTCACTAGGGCGTAATCGTCACAGCTGCTGGCGGCGCACCGATCATTCACAATGATGATGCCGTTGTCAACTATGGTGACAGGGTCGGCGTGGCTTGGCTGTGTCTGGCAATGCGCGATATCGCCTGAGTGGAGGCCTTGCGCACAGGTGACGTCCTCAGACCTCTTGCAGAATGTGGCTGTTGTCACTACCACAACCTTTCCTTTGCATTCGGCTACCAGGTTGTTCTGTAGCTGGAGAGTCAGCCGTTGTGTGCGACTGGGAAGATGGTGACCTTTCTGCATAGCTTCCTTATGATTAAAATTGATTATATCTATATATATATATATGTTAAACAAGTAAGAAAACTCTAGTCGGGAGTACCCGACTAGGAGATCCCCTGAACCCTGCGAAGAGCCGATATTCCAAACGTTCTACACTTCTCTTAATATTTATGCGTTACGAGCAACACATACACACACACATACGCACACACGCATAAGCGAGCGCTCTGCTGACTGCGCAGTTTACGCAGCGACTGCACTCGGGCTGCAGTAAGAGCAGTATTATGGGAACTTAATTGTTGAATAAGTTCCTTTGTAGATGGACTTGCTTAATCAAACTTTCAGAGCGTGATAACGCCATTCATATATGTGTATGTGCCGAAGCACAAGTCTCTAGCACTTGAAATACGTTTTTTGCAAATTTGGGGCGAAGGGGGCGTGGCATCCAAAATATAAAAAAAATCAAAATTGTATAAACTCCACATGTAACTATAAACAAAACTAGGAGTCTCTAGCTTGAAAGATGTGCAAGACATAATTTTATAACTGGTTTTCAATTTCGTTTTTAATCGACAACATTAAAACGATAAAAGTTATCGAATTTCTGAAAAAAACTCGATGTGCGCGTGCTATACACGAGCCTACATAAAAAATTTCAAGTCTCTAGCTCTTATAGATTCTGAGATCGACGCGTTCAAACATACGGACAGACGGACGGACGGACGGACGGACAGAGGGACAGGGCTAAATCAACTCAGCTCGTCGCCCTGATCAAGAATATATATACTTTATGGGGTCAGCCACGCCTCCTTCTGCCTGTTACATACATTTTAACAAAACCATTATACCCTGAGTTCCCATTTTCAATGGGTTCAGGGTACAAAAAGCGTGTAACGCCATATGTTCATTTGTTTTGATTATACATATATACATATGTACATAAATTATATGCTATGAATAGTACATACATATATATATAAGGTTAAATTAAATGTAAATCAAATTAATTTATTTCATCATATATATTTATCGGATGCTTGATTTTAGGATGAAGAAATCATTTTCCACTATACATGCATGTATGTATGTATGTAATACATACCATGTATATATGTATGTACATATGTATGCGTATGATTTGGCCTTCGACAAGTCATTTTTCGCATACACATATACCTACACATATAGATGTTCTAATTTGTCTATATGTATGTACATGCTCAAAATCTCATCACTATTTAAATGGACGTTGTAAGCACTGGTTCAATATATTTAATTGGCCCGCTTTAAAAAAAAAATAAACAAAACATATATTTTAATTTATAAGTTTTAGTGATAAATAAGTTTATATTTATTATACGGTGACAATCTAAACATAAAATTTGTTATAACTATTATTTTCTGATTGATTATCTTTTATTTCTGTGGACGCATTTACATAAAAAAACATATGCTGAGTATATTTTGAGAATTATCCAACCCTGAAACTTTAATTTTGTGCTTTAAGACAATTGTGGCGGCATGTAGATTTAGTCTGTAGAGTGCGATTACCATCACTCTTCAGATTATTGCAAGCTCTCGATTTTCGTCGGTTGATTTGCGATTTTTTTATTAAAATAATTATTCAACTCTTTTTTATAAGCTATATAAATTAACTTTGCTGATCGGTTCAGAGCGATAATAAATTGCGGTTAGATTGCAGTGTTTTCCAATATCTCTTTTCAAAAATTGTGTTTGCAAATATACAGATTTGTCCGTTGCCGTTGTGTGTGTAAGTGTAAATAAAACTATAATTTCACGTGTCGAGTTATTAAAGTAGGCTCCGTGTCTTGTGAAAGTGATCGTCGCCTCACTTTAACTCTAAATTTTTAATTAAACTGCTTAGCTTCCTTCGCGCCGATCAACTAATCAGTTGACCGATCTCGCGGCAAGCGAGAAATTCGTCGGCAATCGACGACGTTTTTGTGCGTGTAGTGTAAGGTCCGAACGTTAAGTGTATGTGTGAGTGTATATGTATATACATATTCATATGTATGTACATATGTGCTTTGTGTGCGTGTGTTTCGGTTTGTCTGCTTTTAGAGAAGAGACTTTTCCGCGATTGTGATTGACGCGTGTTTTTCTGCTCTGGACCATGAACAGCAAGTTTTTAATATAATTATTTTTTAATTCATTAATTAAAATAACTATCTTTCTTTATTTCTCTTTCTTTTTATCTCTTTCTATCTTTCTCTTACTTTTTATACCCTGAACCCATTGAAAATGGGAAAACAGGGTATAATGGTTTTGTTAAAATGTATGTAACAGGCAGAAGGAGGCGTGGCAGACCCCATAAAGTATATATATTCTTGATCAGGGCGACGAGCTGAGTTGATTTAGCCCTGTCCGTCTGTCCGTCCGTCGATCTCAGAATCTATAAGAGCTAGAGACTTGAAATTTTTTATGTAGGTCCGTGTATAGCACTCGCAGATCGAGGTTGTTTCAAAAATTCGATAACTTTTATCGTTTTAATGTTATCGATTTAAAACGTTATCGAAACGCAGTTATAAATTTATATCTCCCGCATCTTTAGAGCTAGAGTCTCCAAATTTTGTATTCAGTATAATGTAGAGTTTATACAATTTGGTTTTTGTCAAATTTTTGATACCACCCCCCTTTCCATCCCTTTTCCCCCAAATTTGTAAAAGCCGTATTTCAAATACTAGAGACTTGTGCTTTGGCAAATATACACATATAAATGACAGAATCACGCTCTGAAAGTTTGATTAAGAACGTCCAACTACAAAAGAAGTTATTAAACATTTAATTTCCCATAGTAAAGCCTATGAGCGCAGCCTACACTCAGTCGCTGCGTTAACTGCGCAGTCAGCAGAGCGCTCGCTTATGCGTGCGTGCGTATGTGTATGTGTGTATGTATGTGCATGTATTGCTTGTATATATATATATGTTAAATAAGCATAGAATGTTTGGAGTATCGGCTCTCGCAGGGTTCAGGGGATCTCCTAGTCGGGTACCGCCGACTAGAGCTTTCTTACTTGTTTTCTCTTACTTTCTTTCTCTTTCTTTCTTTTTTTCTTTCTTTCTCTTTCTTTCTTTTTCATTCTTTCTTTATTTCTCTTTGTTTCTTTCTTTCATTTTCTTTTTTATTTCTTTCTTTCTTTCTCTTTGTTTCTTTCTTTATTTTTTTTCTTTTTTGTTTCTTTTCTTCTTTCTCTTTTCTTCTTTCTTTCTTTCTCTTTCTTTTATTCTTTCTTTTTTCTTTCTTTCTCTTTCGTTCCTTTTCTTTCTCTTTCTTTCTTTCTTTCTTTCTTTGTCTTTTTTATTTATATCTTTCTTTCTTTCTTTTTCTTTCTTTCTCTTTCTTTATTTTTCTTTCTCTTTCTTTATTTATCTTTCTTTTTCGTTGTTTCTTTCTATCTTTTTCTTTTTATACCCTGAACCCATTGAAAATGGGAAAACAGGGTATAATGGTTTTGTTAAAATGTATGTAACAGGCAGAAGGAGGCGTGGCAGACCCCATAAAGTATATGTATTCTTGATCAGGGCGACGAGCTGAGATGATTTAGCCGTGTCTGTCTGCCTGTCTGTCTGTCCGTCTGTCCGTATGTATGAAAGGCGTCGATCTTAGAATCAATAAGAGCTAGAGACTTGAAATTTTTTATGTAGATCCGTGTATAGCACGCGCAGATCGAGTTTGTTTCAAAAAATCGAAAAATTTGATCGTTTTAAAGTTATCGATTTAAAACGTTATCGAAATGCAGTTATAAATTTATATCTCCCACATCTTGAGCTAGAGTCTTCAAATTTTGTATTCAGTATAATGTGTAGTTTATACAATTTGGTTTTTGTCACATTTTGGATACCATCCCCCCTTTCCTTCTCTTAGCCACAAACTTGTAAAAGCCGTATTTCAAATACTAGAGACTTGTGCTTTGGCAATTACATACATATGAATAACATTATTACGCTCTGAAAGTTTGATTAAGAAAGTCCATCTACAAAGAAACTTATTCAACAATTAACTTCCCATAATATAGCCATACTGCAGTCCAAGCGGAGCCGCTGCGCTAACTGCGTGCTTATGCGTATGTGTGTGTGCATGTATTGTTTTTATACCCTGAACGCATTGAAAATTGGAAATCAGGGTATAATGGTTTTGTTAAAATGTATGTAACAGGCAGAAGGACGCGTGGCAGACCCCATAAAGTATATATATTCTTGATCAGGGCGACGAGCTGAGTTGATTTAGCCCTGTCCGTCCGTCCGTCTGTCCGTCTGTCCGTATGTTTGAACGCGTCGACCTCAGAATCTATAAGAGCTAGAGACTTGAAATTTTTTATGTAGGTCCGTATATAGCACGCGCAGATCGAGTTTGTTTCAAAAATTCGATAACTTTTATCGTTTTAATGTTATCGATTAAAACCAAAATCGAAATACAGTAATTAAATTATATCTCCTACATCTTTACAGCTAGAGACTCCTTATTTTGTATTTGGTTGCATGTGTGTTTTATACAATTTGGTTTTTGTTATATTTTGGATGCCACGCCCCTTTCGCCCCAAATTTGCAAAAAACGTATTTCAAGTGCTAGAGACTTGTGCTTCGGCACATACACATATATGAATGACATAATCACGCTCTGAATTAGCTCTGATTAAGCAAGTCCATCTACAAAGGAACTTATTAAACAATTAAGTTCCCATAATACTGCTCTTGTTGCAGCCCGAGCGCAATCGCTGCGCAGTCAGCAGAGCGCTCGCTTATGCGTGCGTGCGTATGTGTGGGTGTATGTGTCATGTACGTATGTACGTCATTCTCTACCACTTGAAATACACATGCAGCTATATACAAAATTAGGAGTCTCTGGCTTGAAAGATGTGCAAGACATAATTTTATAACTGGTTTTCGATTTCGTTTTTAATCGATAATATTAAAACGATAAAAGTTATCGAATTTTTGAAACAAACTCGATCTGCGCGTTCTATCCACGAACCTACATGAAAAATTTCAAGTCTCTTGATCTTATAGATTCTGAGATCGACGCGTTCAAAAATACGGACAGACGGACGTACGGACAGGGCTAAATCAACTCAGCTCGTCGCCCTGATCAAGATTATATATACTTTATGGGGTCTGCCACGCCTCCTTCTGCCTGTTACATACATTTTAACAAAACCATTATACCCTGTTTTCCCATTTTCAATGGGTTCAGGGTACAAAAAGCGTATAGCGCCATATGTTCATTTGTTTTGACAATACATATATACATATGTACATAAATTATATGCTATGAATAGTACATACATATATATATAAGGTTAAATTAAATGTAAATCAAATTAATTTATTTCATCATATATATTTATCGGATGCTTGATTTTAGGATGAAGAAATCATTTTACACTATACATGCATGTATGTATGTAATACATACCATGTATATATGTATGTACATATGTATGCGTATGATTTGGCCTTCGACAAGTCATTTTTCGCATACACACATATACCTACACATATAGATGTTCTAATTTGTCTATATGTATGTACATGCTCAAAATCTCATCACTATTTAAATGGACGTTGTAAGCACTGGTTCAATATATTTAATTGGCCCGCTTTAAAAAAAAATAAACAAAACATATATTTTAATTTATAAGTTTTAGTGATAAATAATTTTATATTTATTATACGGTGACAATCTAAACATAAAATTTGTTATAACTATTATTTTCTGATTGATTATCTTTTATTTCTGTGGACGCATTTACATAAAACAAGTAAGAAAGCTCTAGTCGGCGGTACCCGACTAGGAGATCCCCTGAACCCTGCGAAGAGCCGATATTCAAAACATTCTATGCTTATTTAACATATACATTGTGAGGAACAATATAGACGGGCACGTAGTGTATGTATAAGTGCATGTATTTGCTGTGCACTTATGCATATATGCGTGCCTGCATGTATTGTTCCACACATCGACGCGAGTACGATAGTAGCGACCCTCGCTACTGGAAAGGGCGCAGAGATCGACGTAGTCTGTCTCTGTCGCTCGTATGTGTTCAGCGCATTGCTCGCGTCGCTCTCACGGCGATCATCGGCGACCGTTGGCCGAAGTACCGCTTGTGGCTGCGAGAAAGTAGTGTACACTTTCACTCGTATGCCAATAACGGTGCTTTGGCCAATGAGAGCCTGCCACGCAGATTTCGGCGATTTGGCGTCGCGCTAAATCACGTGATACTGCCGTTTTCGTGGACACGAGCGGCAGACAGGCCCCGCTCCAGAGCCGAGCCGGCGCCGTCATAGCGTGAAGCAGGGCCTGCGTCGCTGCTATAAAAAGGCGCCCGCAACTCGGCACCTGGACGGTCAAAGACAAGTAAGAACGTTGCAGTCGGGCGCTACCGACTGCGGGATACTCATTCACACCCCCACAGATCACGCCCATTGCCACGCCCACAATTGGTTTGTGCATATATAATTTTTTGGAAATCAATAGAGGAGATCAGCAGTAATATCTGTATATAATTCTGATTTTCTCACTGAGAATCGGAAAAACGTGTAGTTTTTCCCGATTTGCCACGCCCCCAGTAAGCATAGACATATAATTTTTGGCCAGTTATTAGAAGTAGTGAAGGGTAACGTAACTGTGAAATTTGGATGCTTACACTCAAAAAATGCGAAAATTACAGGGTATTTTTTAGCCGGGCATACCCCATAAGGGGCGTAAAAATTATTTTTTGGTTATCGATAGAGGACCAATAACTCAACCATCCAATTTTGAAGCTTCTAGCTCTAAAACTGTGGGAGCTATAAACTTTTGCGGTTTGCCACGCCCCTTTAGGCGTAGATATATCCGCCATATCTTTTCCAACTTGGGCTGTCAACCCGAGTATATATACCAAGTTTCAAGTCTCTAGCATAAATAGTGCTCAAAATATAGCAGAATTTGAAAAATCACTATATAGTCAGATCCGATTTGCCACGCCCCTAGTAGGCGTGGATATATAGATTTTTGGTCGAACTTCATAAGATCGTATCAGTAACCTACGTGCCAAATTTGGGCGTTCTAGCTTTAAAACTGTAGAAGATACAGTTTTACCCGATTTGCCACGCCCCCAATGGGCGTAGATATATCCGCCATAACTTTTTGATCTTGGGTTGTCAACACGAGTATATATTCCAAATTGCAACTCTCTAGCACTTCCAGAAGTAGTGTTTCTGAGATATCGGAAAATGCATTTTCCGATTTGCCACGCCCCTAGTGGGCGTATCGGGAAAATCTTGACACTTTATAATTCGAGGGTATACACGAGTATATATTCGAAATTTCAACTCTCTAGCTTCAAAACTGTGCAAATGGTTTGCGTTCATACGGACAGACGGACAGACGGACAGACGGACGGACAGCGTGACGGACATTGCACAAAACCAATATACTCATTTCACTTTGTGAATGAGTATAAAAAGTAAAAGTGAAAGTATTGAGTGCCGACGAAACAAGAACGCGAGTGGAAAAGTGACCAGCAAGGACTTCGAGAGGAAGGACATCGCTGCCAAGGACTTCGAGAGGAAGGACATCGCTGGAAGGATATCTACAAGGGATATCCTGGACGCCTATTGAGGACATAGGCTTGAGACGCGGACACCGGAAGGACATCAGCTGCCACCAACCAGGACATTGGTGCAGCACGGCCAAATCTACAGCATTAGTGGCGGATCCTGGAGCAGGAGCAAAGGTAACGTTTGCGTAACTGTGCGTAAGAGTGGTGACGGTAGCTTGAGAAGATCTCAAGGTGTGCTTGTGAGCGTATCCAGCCGTAGGAGTCACTGCAATAGCCTGTGAAAAGGTGTGCTTTACTAAGCGCTAGATTTGATAAATAAATATAAAATATATAAACTTGTAAATTGAGAAAATATACCCAACGCAACCATAAAACACACTGCATTGTAATTTATCGCAAGGCGCTACATATAAATTTGTTGGCACGAACGCACAGTCGGCTGAGTCCGGCCCGGCTTAAACTCGGGATAAACCGAGGTTCGTTACAATACCAATTTTCAAGTCTCTACAATTCACAGTGCTCAAAATATAACAGAATTGGAAAAATTACTATATAGTCAGATCCGATTTGCCACGCCCCTAGTAGGCGTGGATATATAGATTTTTGGTCGATCTTCATAAGATCGTATCAGTAACCTACGTGCCAAATTTGGGCGTTGTAGCTTGAAAACTGTAGAAGATACAGTTTTACCCGATTTGCCACGCCTCCAATGGGCGTAGACATATCCGCCATAGCTTTTTCATCTTGGGTTGTGAACACAAATCTATATTCCAAATTTCAACTCTCTAGCACTCCTAGAAGTAGTGTTTCTGAGATATCGGAAAATGCATTTTCCGATTTGCCATGCCCCTAGTGGGCGTATCGGGAAAATCTTGACACTTTATAATTCGAGGGTATCCACGAGTATATATTCAAAATTTCAACTCTCTAGCTTTAAAACTGTGCAAATGGTTTGCGTTCATACGGACAGACATACAGACGGACGGACAGCGTGACGGACATTGCACAAAACCAATATACTCATTGCACTTTGTGAATGAGTAAAAAAAGAGAAAGAAGGAAAGAAAAAAAATCAAGAAAGAAAGAAAGAGAAAGAAAGAAAGAAGAAAAGAGAAAGAAAGAAAGAAAGAGAAATAAAGAAAGAGAAAGAAAAAGACAGATAAACCGAGGTTCGTTACAACTGGCGCCCAACGTGGGGCCCTGCGATAATAGAGTCAGTGTAGAAAAATGGTGCGAGCTTGGGTATATAATCTCAAGAAGAATGATGTGCTGCGCTACGGGATCGAGTTCGGCGTAAGTCTGACTGGCACTCTGGACGCGATGCGGAGGCAGTTCGGCGAGTGGGTCACCATGAATGAGGGAAGGATTCCCTATTCAATCAGGATCGCAGAGATTGCGAAACTATATGGACGCCATTCGCCGCTGAGAGACGAGGCGCTGACCGCCGTCGAGGAAAACGAGCTGGGTGAGCAAGATGAAATCGTGAGCGTGGCACGATTGTCTCTGCCATCCACCAGTGACGCCGCCGCCCGCCTGCAAGAGATGCAACGAGGATCGTGGAGAGCCACATCCACCCCGCAACCAGAAATAAGGCCACGAGGGCCGAGCTGCACAGCGCTGGAGTACCCAAAAGTCGCCAAGCAGGTGCGAGAATGGGGCTTCCGCTTCGATGGTACTACGAAGCCGCTGGAGTTTTTGGAGCAAGTGGAGTGGTCGGCCGACATATATGGTCTGGATCTGGACCTGATCCCGAGGGCGATGCCAGAGCTGCTCAAAGGCATGGCATTAAAATGGTACGTGGCCAACAACAGGCACTAGACAGCGTGGGAAACGTTCGTCAGAAGCTTCCAGGAGTTCTTTCTGCCCAGGGACTATATGGAAGAGTTGAAGGACGAAGTTGCTCGACGGAGACAGATGATGGGCGAGCCCTTCAAGGTTTACATGGTGGATATGCAAACCTTGATGCGGCCACTACGCTATGCGGCAGATCGCGAGCAAAAACTATTTACAACAATAGTTTGCCCGATCTGCGCGCATATGCTCGCCCATATCAGTTCTGTAACCTGACGGAGCTGATGCTGCTGGCGAACGAGTTCGAGGACCTGGAAAGGGATCGGGAAAAGTTGCGGCAGCAACAGCGAGGCAGTAGGACGCGACTGATGGTCATGGACGACGCTGGGAGCCCGGATGGTGAGGAATACCACCGAAGCATGGCCGTTGAGGGGACGAGACCTCGACCCGCGCCCAGGACATGCACAGCAGGGCCAAGGACACATGTCCCGAACCCCGCCAGGGCATGCCGGATATGTGGCCAAGAGGGCCACTACGACGTTGAGTGCCGCAACGAGCGCCTGGACTTTTGCTGGCTATGCGGGCGCATCGGCGTGCGAACAGCGACTTGTTGCCAGTGGGAAAACGCCCAGAGGCACCCGCCATCCAGGGGCGAGCGGGAGCAGCGTCACGGAGGCCCCCAGACACTGGTGGGTAGTCTTGTGGACGAAGGCACCCAGCTGTCGCCGATTGTGGTCATTGGAGCTGATCAGCACAAGGCCACCATCGATACTGGAGCCACCAGCAGCTTTGTGAGCGAAAAGCTGGCCGACAGGCTCCGAGGTGTGGGTGTGAGACGCGCCAAAGACGCGTAAGTCTGGCAGACGGCAGTTGCAGTCAAGTGGACTCGCAACTGGAGACAAGGATCACGCTGGGGAGTCAGCAGATCCTCCTTCCATTGCTGGTGCTGCCAGGCATGATCGACGATCTGGTGCTGGGCTGGGATTTCTTGGCCAGCATGGGCATCGCGCTGGAGTGCGGCTTGAAGCTGAGAATCAAGCCGAGAAATCCGCAGCTAAGCGGGCAGCTGGAGGAGAAGCTGTCAATGGCGGTCGGCAGGATGAATATGAGTCCACAGACGCCGATGGAGACGAGCTCGGAGCGTCAGCAGCCACTCCATGAGAATAAGGAGGCTGAGGCGTTTCGGAGGCAGAAACGTGCGCTATCACGGCAGTCGCTGGGCGAAGAGGCGTGCCGCTTGGTGACGAGCAAAGGCAAACCAGCTGGGACAGGATGTCGCTGGACTGCTAAGCTGTGCCAGGACCTGCGCAGAAGCCCAACAAAGTTTTCGGGCTACAGGGAAGAGGCCGGAAAGGTTTACCGGCACATCCCGCACCAAGCCGGCCACAAGGACGTGGCTGCGTGGAAACTGTGTGTGCCGACGGAGCGGCGCAAACAAGTTCTGAAGGAGAACCACGACGCAGCCAACGCTGGCCACCTTGGGAGCCGACAAACAATTGCTCGGGTGGCAGCGAGGCACTACTGGCCGGGTATGTACCGCGACGTGCGGGCATATGTGCGGCGGTGCGAGCTGTGTCAGCGCTGCAATAATAGCCAACTCCAAGAAGTAGGACAGGAGAGAGCAACCAAAGCTGCTCAGGATCAGACGCGGCACTACAATCTACGGAGGCGGCAGTGGAAGCCGGCCGTAGGGGACAAGGTGTGGGCAAAGGAACGCCACTTGTCCAATGCCGCGGATGGAGTTGCAGCGAAACTGGGCCCACGATATGGAGGACCATATACGGTGGTCGGTTTAATCTCCCTTGTTATCTGCTGGATCACTTCAGAGGCAGATAAGCGGAGCAGTACGGCTCATGTGGCGGACTTCAAGCCATATCGAGCAGAAGCGGGTGAGTTGCCAGCCAGTTTATAAAAAAAAAAAAAAAAAAAAAAAAATGGAGTGAATACACAGCTATGTGTATTAGCCAAAAACCTATATATGTATGTAGGGGAAAAAAACCTATATATGTATGTAGGGGGAAAAAGTTTTTTTTAAACATAAACAGAAATGAACATCGGCCGCACAAATCAAATCCACGGCAAAACAAGTAAGAAAGCTCTAGTCGGCGGTACCCGACTAGGAGATCCCCTGAACCCTGCGAGAGCCGATACTCCAAACATTCTATGCTTATTTAACATATATATATACAAGCAATACATGCACATACATTCACACATACACATACGCACGCACGCATAAGCGAGCGCTCTGCTGACTGCGCAGTTAACGCAGCGACTGAGTGTGGGCTGCGCTCATAGGCTTTACTATGGGAAATTAAATGTTTAATAACTTCTTTTGTATTTGGACGTTCTTAATCAAACTTTCAGAGCGTGATTCTGTCATTTATATGTGTATATTTGCCAAAGCACAAGTCTCTAGTATTTGAAATACGGATTTTACAAGTTTGGGGGGAAAGGGAAGGAAAGGGGGTGGTATCAAAAATTTGACAAAAACCAAAATTGTATAAACTCTACATTATACTGAATACAAAATTTGGAAACTCTAGCTCTAAAGATGCAGGAGATATAAATTTATAACTGCGTTTCGATAACGTTTTAAATCGATAACATTAAAACGATAAAAGTTATCGAATTTTTGAAACAAACTCGATCTGCGCGTGCTATACACGGACCTACATAAAAAATTTCAAGTCTCTAGCTCTTATAGATTCTGAGATCGACGCGTTCAAACATACGGACAGACGGACAGACGGACAGACGGACAGACGGACGGACGGACAGACGGACAGGGCTAAATCAACTCAGCTCGTCGCTCTGATCAAGAATATATATACTTTATGGGGTCTGCCACGCCTCCTTCTGCCTGTTACATACATTTCAACAAAACCATTATACCCTGTTTTCCCATTTTCAATGGGTTCAGGGTATAATAAGCATATAATGTTGGGAAGATTGGCTCTTCGCAGTGTTCAGGGTATCTCGTAGTCGAGCCGTCTCGACTAGAGCACTCTTACTTGTTTTTATTTATTTTATTTTTTTAAATAGTTTTTCTCATTTTTTTAAATTTGCAAATTTAATTTTAAAGATACGGGCTGAAATAATTTAGGAAACATTAGAAAAATCGTTCAAAAATCTATTTAAAGCAGTAGACGGCTTGGCGTAAATACATATATTTTTGATTTCAAATGCATGACATATTTATTTATTTATTTTTTGTTAAAGTCTATTCAACAAATGGCTAGTTAATGGCCATTTTTAAGTGTTTTAATTGTATTAGTATTGCATTTGCAACCCCGTTAACAAGTTTCACGGTGGCTCTGAAGAATGAGACGATGGCATATAGGAGTAATGCGTGCGTAATTTTGGAGATCGATCCGTGTTAAAGTCTTTTTTTTTATTTAAAAAAAAATGCGAGTACATATACAACCAGATATGTATAAATTTTTGTTTGTTTTCTATTTCCTTTTTTATCATACGTATAATTTACGTAGAGTTTGAAAATATGATACAAAGTCCTCATAGTATAGAATGTTCCCAACTGCAATTAATAAAAGCGTGTAGCGCCATTTGTTCATTTGTTTTGACAATACATACATATATATGTACATAAATTATATGCTATGAATAGTACATACAAGAAGTGAAACTTCAACACATCGGCTGCGGCAAGACGACTTAATTCTACAGCACCAACTCGACTGCGGCAAGACGACCTGATTCTCCAGCACCAACCCGACGGCTGCGCGGGATATTTCTAAAACTAGATAACATGTAAGTGATTTGCAAAGTGAGAATTTAGCTAAGTCAACTGAAAGTAGAAACTAAATAAATTAAAGTGAGTTTGAGGATCTTAATTCGGAGAATACTCATGCCGTAGTCCTATCGCAAATTTTTTCAAAAAATCGAATGGACAGAAACAGACCGAACAAAAAACAAAAACGACGCGAACTTGGTACCAGAACGTTAGCAAGTCTAATAGGAGGATTTATTGACCTACAAGTGTCAGATCAAGTTAGTCAACCCACAACAAGCAGCCAAATCAAAAGCACAGACATGGAACCTGAGCACCTCAAAGTTATAATTGACACTGCCGTGCAAAGCGCACTTACGGTGCAGACACAAGAGTACACTAGAAGGGAGGAAGCTCTTAAACAAGAGCTACAACAACAAATAGCATTAGTAAATTCTAAAATTCCAGTCCCACCTCTCTCAGTACCAGAAGTCAGAGTCTATAAAGACGTCGAGATAGTGGACGGAATCACTTGTGATGAGCCCCTCGACGCAGTGAAGTGCGTGCCTGAGTTTCATGGAACTCAGGAGACATACGTGGCATGGAGACAAGCAGCCCATGCAGCCCATACAAAATTTTCAAAAGATTTGACGGAAGCTCCCATCATTACCAAGCTATGGTCATAATTCGCACAAAGATTAGGGGCGCAGCGGATGCAGTTTTGGCATCATTCAGTACGCCACTAAATTTTGAAGCTATCGTAGCCAGACTAGACTTTACCTACAGTGACAAAAGACCCATACATGTCATAGAGCAGGAAATGGGCACGCTGAGGCAAGGCGGAATGACAATTCTGCAGTATTACGATGAGGTAGAAAAAAAGCTTAACTTGTTAACCAATAAAGCTAACATGACCTACGACATCAGCCTAGCTAGGGGCATGTGCGAAAAGTTCAGGAATGACGCGCTCCGTGTGTTCATTTCCGGACTAAAGCGCAGTCTGACCGACGTGCTCTTCTCCGCTCACCCCCCTGATATGCCAACAGCTCTCGCATTGGCACAGGAGGTTGAAGCAAATCATGAGAGGTACGCTTTCGCAACAAGCTATGCTAGGGGCGTAGAAGAAAAGGGACGCCCCGACCAACGACAGCAAAGTCGTCAGCATCAGCAGACGCAAAATGCACAAAATGCTAACCAAAGCAACCAGGAGAAAACCCCCTACTTTAAAAAACAGAGCGGACAGTACACAGAAAAAAATCAGGTCAGCGGCGAAAAAGCCCCAGAACCCATGGAGATCGATCCATCGTCCTCAAAGTATAGGCAACAAACAAACTACCAGAAACCTCAAGGTCAGGGTAACAAACGTCCCGCCGGCTCTGATCGAGCGACTGGCCAAAGACGACAAAAGATAAATCTTTTAAAGGCCAGCACTGACCAAGATGCAACCTATGCGCAAGCAGCGCAGGAAGCGATAGATGAGTCTAACGATGACGCCGACTCTGACAGTAGCGGCAACGTCAATTTTTTAGGGGGAGGTCCCTGCTGCCGTTCATTCGGCGCAGAATAGCAGGGACAGACATGTCATTTCTAATCGACACGGGTGCGTCCAAAAACTTCATTAGACCGCATAATCGGCTAAAGGACGTTTTCCCTGTCGAAACCCCTTTCGTCGTGCACTCCATTCATGGCTCGAACAACATCACACAAAAGTGCAAAATTCCCATGTTCGGACACGACACATTTTTTTTCCTATTAGATTCCATATCTACATTTGACGGGATCATGGGGCTCGACCTGCTAAAGCAAGTAGGAGCAGTACTATGCCTTAAAGAAGGCGTATTAAAAATAGGTGCAACTTCGGAGGCATTGCAGTACCTTAAATGTACTAATGTCAACTATACCAAAGGTAAAGAAATCCATGCACCACAACGGTCCGCATTAAGGGGAGGGTGGTCCACAAGGACAACCTCCATCGATAATTTGTAGTTTTAATCATTTTCTTTAGGCTTATCATCCTGACACTTGTAACCTTGACAACGACGACAGCACGAACAACGGACACCGTGAATAAAACTCTTAAAATTACAAAGGACAAACAGGCTGACACAGGTCATCTATTTGAAACTCTTACTGCGCGCAATAGAATATTAATTACCGAATTGGGAGCGCTCATGCTCACTTTAACACTTGAAAAAATTTATATCATAAATCCAGCCATTCAGACATCATATCAATTCTCACTGACCAAATCACAGGGACCTCAATTACCACCTAATGAAAGTGTCTAGCATTAAAGTAGATCGTAAGATAGATATAATCAATTTTAATCATAAGCAAGCTATGCAGAAAGGTCACCATCTTCCCAGTCGCACACAACGGCTGACTCTCCAGCTACAGAACAACCTGGTAGCCGAATGCAAAGGAAAGGTTGTGGTAGTGACAACAGCCACATTCTGCAAGAGGTCTGAGGATGTCACCTGTGCGCAAGGCCTCCACTCAGGCGATATCGCGCATTGCCAGACACAGCCAAGCCACACCGACCCTGTCACCATAGTTGACGACGGCATCATCATTGTGAATGATCATAGCGCCGCCAGCAGCTGTGACGATTACGCCCTAGTGAGGGTCAATGGAACGAATCTCATCATGTTCCGTTCACACGCCACCGTCGACAGTGCTCGATTCCTAAACCGAACAATATTCGGAATCGTGTCCCTGCTGTAACGGCATCTGCTCGCCACAACGTTAGCGGCCACAACACAACGCTGAGCTTACCTTACATTCACCGGCTAAGCGAACAAAACTTAGCTCCATCAACGAGGTCAGAGATAGCATCGCTGTCAACATTACTAGTAGTGGCATGCGCCATGGGCTCCGGAATCTACAACTTCACCAGGAGACGTCGTGTTGTCCTACAATCTCGGAGATCGTCAAGAACTACGACACGACCGAGGACGGTCGGGCTTGAGAGGGGGAGTAGTTAACCACTGACACTGGGCGCGTGCTGACTTGTCATATTTGCGAAGTCCACGCCCAGAGTCACAGCTGCGAATGTGTCGCAACAATGATGACAGCTCCAGTGGTAGCTACGAATGTGTCGCAACAGTGATAGCTACGAATGTGTCGCAACAATGTTGGCAGCTTCAGCGGCAGCTGCGGATGTACCGCAACAATGTTAGAGGCCGTCGTGATAATACGGCGCCACACACAAGGCGCAAGTCAGCAGTTCTGAGGAGCACCAGCAACGACGCTGGGGTTCGAAGAACAGCAACGGTCAACGGCGCTGGAGTTCCATGAATAGCGACGACAGCGCCTGCGCCTACGACGGCGGCAGCGGCTTTGCTATAGCAACAATCAACGCCGCTGGTGTTCCAAGAACGCCAACGACAGCGCCTGCGCTTGCGACGGCGGCAGCAGCTTTGCACTAGCAACGACCAACGCCGCTGGTGTTCCAAGAACACCAACGTCGACGCCCGCAACGGTAGCAGCGGCTGTGCACTGGCGGCAGCGCTGCGGCAGCACCGAATCTGCGCTTGGTCGCAGACTTAGTTTTTAATTCTCTAATTGTTAGTCTAAAGTGTGAATTCAATAAACGCGCAGCGTACCGCTCGCAACAATTCTAATCGCTTATTGCTCACTCTTTAATTCGACCAGCCATCGCTGTCGATATTAAACACAAACCTTACGGAGTTATATCAGTGAGCTGGCTAACGCCTCTGACAATGATATCAAATTCCATAATTTACATATATATATAAGGTTAAATTAAATGTAAATCAAATTAATTTATTTCATCATATATATTTATCGGATACTTGATTTTAGGATGAAGAAATAATTTTCCACTATACATGCATGTATGTATGTAATACATACCATGTATATATGTATGTACATATGTATGCGTATGATTTGGCCTTCGACAAGTCATTTTTCGCATACACACATATACCTACACATATAGATGTTCTAATTTGTCTATATGTATGTACATGCTCAAAATCTCATCACTATTTAAATGGACGTTGTAAGCACTGGTTCGATATATTTAATAGGCCCGCTTTAAAAAAAAAAATATATATATATTTTAATTTATAAGTTTTAGTGATAAATAAGTTTATATTTATTATACGGTGACAATCTAATCATAAAATTTGTCATAACTATTATTTTCTGATTGATTATCTTTTATTTCTGTGGACGCATTGACATAAAATAACATATGCTGAGTATATTTTGAGAATTATCCAACACTGAAACTTTAATTTTGTGCTTTAAGACAATTGTGGCGGCATGTAGATTTAGTCTGTAGAGTGCGATTACTATCACCCTTCAGATTATTGCAAGCTCTCGATTTTCGTCGGTTGATCTGCGATGTTTTTATTAAAATAATTATTCAACTCTTTTTTAATAGCTATATAAATTAACTTTTTTGATCGGTTCAGAGCGATAATAAATTGCGGTTAGATTTCAGTGTTTTCCAATATCTCTTTTTATACCCTGAACCCATTGAAAATGGGAAATCAGGGTATAATTGTTTTGTTAAAATGTATGTAACAGGCAGAAGGAGGCGTGGCAGACCCCATAAAATATATATATTCTTGATCAGCTCGACGAACTGAGTCGATATAGCCATGTCCGTCTGTCCGTCCGTCCGTCCGTATGTGTGAACGCGTCGATCTCAGAATCTATGAGCTAGAGACTTGAAATTTTCTATGTAGATCCGTGTATAGCACGCGCAGATCGAGTTTGTTTCAAAAAATTGATAAATTTGATCGTTTTAAAGTTATCGATTTAAAACGTTATCGAAATGCGGTTATAAATTTATATCTTCCACATCTTTAGAGCAAGAGTCTCTAAATTTTGTATTTAGTATAATGTGGAGTTAATACAATTTTGATTTTTGTTATATTTTGGATGCCACGCCCCCTTTCCTTCCTTTCCCCCCAAATTTGCAAAAGCCGTATTTCAAATACTAGAGACTTGTGCTTTGGAAAATATACACATATAAATGACAGAATCACGCTTTGAAAGTTTGATTAAGAAAGTCCATCTACAAAAGAATTTATTGAACAATTCATTTCCCATAGTAAAGCCTATGAGCGCAGCCCACGCTCAGTCGCTGCGCTAACTGCGCAGTCAGCAGAGCGAGTGCTTATGCGTGCGTGCGTATGCATGTGTATATGTGTGTGTGCATGTGTTGATTATATATATATGTTAAATAAGCATAGAATGTTTGGAATATCGGCTCTTCACAGGGTTCAGGGGATCTCCTAGTCGGGTACCGCCGACTAGAGCTTTCTTACTTGTTTTATTAAAATAATTATTCAACTCTTTTTTATAAGCCATATAAATTAACTTTGCTGATCGGTTCAGAGCGATAATAAATTGCGGTTAGATTGCGGTGTTTTCCAAAATCTCTTTTCAAAAATTTTTTTTGCAAATATACAGATTTGTCCGTTGCCGTTGTGTGTGTGAGTGTAAATAAAACTATAATTTCACGTGTCGAGGTTTTGAAGTAGGCTCCGTGTCTTGTGAAAATGATCGTCGCCTTACTTTAACTCTAAATATTTAATTAAACTGCTTAGCTTCCTTCGCGCCGATCAACTAATCAGTTGACCGATTTCACGGCAAACGAGAAATTCGTCGGCAATCGACGACGTTTTTGTGCGTGTAGTGTAACGTCCGAACGTTAAGTGTATGTGAGTGTATATGTATATACATATTCATATGTATGTACATATGTGAACAGCAAGTTTTTAATATAATTAATTTTTAATTCATTAATTAAAATAACTATCTTTCTTTATTTCTCTTTCTTTTTTTCTCTTTCTATCTTTCTCTTACTTTTTTATACTCATTCACAAACTGAAATGAGTATATTGGTTTTGTGCAATGTCCGTCACGCTGTCCGTCCGTCTGTCCGTCTGTCCGTATGAACGCAAACCATTTGCACAGTTTTGAAGCTAGAGAGTTGAAATTTTGAATATATACTCGTGTCTACCCTCGAATTATAAAGTGTCCCGATACGCCCACTAGGGGCGTGGCAAATCGGAAAATGCATTTTCCGATATCTCAGAAACACTACTTCTAGAAGCGCTATAGAGTTGCAATTTGGAATGTAGACTCGTTTTGACAACTCAAGATGAACAAGATATGGCGGATATATCTACGCCCATTGGGGGCGTGGCAAATCGGGTAAAACTGTATCTTCTACAGTTTTAAAGCTAGAACGCCCAAATTTGGCACGTAGGTTACTGCAACGATCCTATGAAAATCGATCAAAAATCTATATATCCACGCCTACTAGGGGCGTGGCAAATCAGATCTGACTATATAGTGATTTTTCAAATTCTGTAATATTTTGAGCACTATTGATGCTAGAGACTTGAAACTTGGTATATATACTCTGGTTGACAACCCAAGATAAAAAAGATATGGCGTCCATAGGGGGCGTGTAAACCGGTAAAGTTTGTAGCTCCTACAGTTTTAGAGCTAGAAGCTTCAAAATTGGATGGTAAGTTACTGGTGAGTTCCTCTATCGATGCGCCAAAAATAATTTTTACGCCCCTTATGGGGTATGCCCGGCTAAAAAATACCCTGTAATTTTCGCATTTTTTGAGTGTAATCATCCAAATTTCACACTTACGTTACTCTTTATTACTTCTAATAACTGACCAAAAATTATATGTCTACGCCTACTGGGGGCGTGGAAAATCGGTTCTCAGTGAGAAAATCAGAATTATATACAGATATTACTGCTGATCTCCTCTCTTGATTTCCAAAAAATTATATATGTACAAACCAATTGTGGGCGTGGCAATGGGCGTGATCTGTGGGGGTGTGAATGAGTATCCCGCAGTCGGTAGCGCCCGACTGCAACGTTCTTACTTGTTTTTCTTACTTTCTTTCTCTTTCTTTCTTTTTTTCTTTCTTTCTCTTTCTTTCTTTCTCTTTCTTTATTTTTCATTCTTTCTTTATTTCTCTTTCTTTCTCTTTGTTTCTTTCTTTCATTTTCTTTTTTATTTCTTTCTTTCTTTCTCTTTGTTTCTTTCTTTATTTTTCTTCTTTTTCGTTTCTTTCCTTCTTTCTCTTTTCTTGTTTCTTTCTTTCTTGCTTTCTTTCTTTCTCTTTCTTTCTTTTATTCTTTCTTTTTTCTTTCTTTCTCTTTCGTTCCTTTTCGTTCCTTTTCTTTCTCTTTCTTTATTTCTTTATATCTTTCTTTCTTTCTTTTTCTTTCTTTCTCTTTCTTTATTTTTCTTTCTCTTTCTTTATTTATCTATCTTTCTTTCTTTTTCTTTGTTTCTTTCTTTTTCTTTTTATACCCTGAACGCATTGAAAATGGGAAATCAGGGTATAATGGTTTTGTTAAAATGTATGTAACAGGCAGAAGGAGGCGTGGCAGACCCTATAAAGTATATATATTCTTGATCAGGGCGACGAGCTGAGTTGATTGAGCCCTGTCCGTCTGTATGTTTGAACGCGTCGATCTCAGAATCAATAAGAGCTAGAGACTTGAAATTTGTTATGTAGATCCGAGTATAGCACGCGCAGATCGAGTTTGTTTCAAAAAATCGAAAAATTTGATCGTTTTAAAGTTATCGATTTAAAACGTTATCGAAATGCAGTTATAAATTTATATCTCCCACATCTTGAGCTAGAGTCTTCAAATTTTGTATTCAGTATAATGTGTAGTTTATACAATTTAGTTTTTGTCACATTTTGGATACCATCCCCCCTTTCCTTCCCTTAGCCACAAACTTATAAAAGCCGTATTTCAAATACTAGAGACTTGTGCTTTGGCAATTACATACATATGAATAACATTATTACGCCCTGAAAGTTTGATTAAGAAAGTTCATCTACAAAGAAACTTATTCAACAATTAACTTCCCATAATATAGCCATACTGCAGTCCAAGCGCAGCCGCTGCGCTAACTGCGTGCTTATGCGTATGTGTGTGTGCATGTATTGTTTTTATACCCTGAACGCATTGAAAATGGGAAATCAGGGTATAATGGTTTTGTTAAAATGTATGTAACAGGCAGAAGGAGGCGTGGCAGACCCCATAAAATATATATATTCTTGATCAGGGCGACGAGCTGAGTTGATTTAGCCCTGTCCGTCTGTCCGTCTGTCCGTCCGTCCGTCCGTCCGTACGTCCGTATGTGTGAACGCGTCGATCTCAGAATCTATAAGAGCTAGAGACTTGAAATTTTTTATGTAGATCCATGTATAGCACGCGCAGATCGAGTTTGTTTCAAAAAATCGATAAATTTTGATCGTTTAAAAGTTATCGATTTAAAACGTTATCGAAATGCAGTTATAAATTTATATCTCCCACATCTTGAGCTAGAGTCTTCAAATTTTGTATTCAGTATTATGGGTAATTTATACAATTTGATTTTTGTCACATTTTGGATACCATCCCCCCTTTCCTTCCCTTAGCCACAAACTTGTAAAAGCCGTATTTCAAATACTAGAGACTTGTGCTTTGGCAAATATACACATATAAATGACAGAATTACGCTCTGAAAGTTTGATTAAGAACGTCCATCTACAAAAGAAGTTATTAACATTTTATGTCCCATAGTAAAGCCTATGAGCGCAGCTCACGCTCAGTCGCTGCGCTAACTGCGCAGTCAGCAGAGCGCGTGCTTATGCGTATGTGTATGTGTGTATGTGTGTGTGCATGTATTGCTTTTATATATGTATATGTTAAATAAGCATAGAATGTTTGGAGTATCGGCTCTCGCAGGGTTCAGGGGATCTCCTAGTCGGGTACCGCCGACTAGAGCTTTCTTACTTGTTCTTTCTTTCTCTTTCGTTCCTTTTCTTTCTCTTTCTTTCTATCTTTCTTTTTATACCCTGAACCCATTGAAAATGGGAAATCAGGGTATAATGTTTTTGTGAAATGTATGTAACAGGCAGAAGGAGACATCGCAGACCCCATAAAGTATATATATTCTTGATCAGCTCGATGAGCTGAGTTGAAATAGCCCTGTCCGTCTGTCCGTCCGTCCGTCCGTCCGTCCGTCCGTCCGTCCGTATTAACGCAGCGATCTCGTAAACCACAAAAGCTAGATGAATGAAATTTTCAGAGAATACTCGTCTATAGCCTACGCATTACGAGTTTTTTTTAGATTTTCGATAACTCATCCCGTTTCCTTATTATCGATAAAAATCGATAACTTTTCTTCGGTTAAGCATACCGTAAGAGCTAGAGACTCCAAATTTACTATGTAGATCCGTGTAATGAATGCGGAGATTTTGTAATTTTTGGATTTTTTATGCCACGCCCCCTTCGCCTCCAATTTTCAAAAATCGTATTTCAAATACTAGAGACTTGTGCTTTAGCAAATACACACATATGAATGACATAATTATGCCGTGAAAGTTTAATCAAGAAAGTCTATCCACAAAAAAAGTTATTAAACATTTAATTTCCCATACAATAGGCATATTGCAGCCCGAGCGCAGTCGCCGCGCTGACTGCGCAGTCAGCAGAGCGCGTGCTTATGCGTGCGTGCGTATGCATGTGTGTGTGTGTTGCTCGCAATATTTGTATATGTAAAATAAGAATATCATGTTGGGAAGATTGGATCTTCGCAGGGTTCAGGGTATCTCGTAGTCGAGCCGTCTCGACTAGAGCACTCTTACTTGTTTTCTTTTTCTTTCTCTCTCTTTCTTTCTTTTTCTTTCTCTTTCTTTATTTATCTTTCTTTCTTTCTTTTTTGCTTTGTCTTTTTATACCCTGAACCCATTGAAAATGGGAAATCAGGGTATAATGGTTTTGTTAAAATGTATGTAACAGGCAGAAGGAGGCGTGGCAGACCCCATAGACTATATATATTCTTGATCAGGGCGACGAGTTGAGTCGATATAGCCATGTCCGTCTGTCCGACCGTCCGTCCGTCCATCTGTCCGTCTGTCCGTATGTTTGAACGCGTCGATCTTAGAATCTATAAGAGCTAAAGACTTGAAATTTTTGATGTAGGTCCCTACATAGCACGCGCTGATCGAGTTTGTTTCAAAAAATCGATAACTGTTCCCGTTTTAAAGTTATCGATTTAAAACGTTAGAGTCTCCAAATTTTGCATTTAGCTTAATGTGGAAAATTTCATTAAAATCTATTAGTAACGCAGAAGTTATTGAACAAATCGTTTGGCTAATTACCAAAAGCACGTGGCAGCAGCGCCACTGTTTACGCAGTTTTCCTATACATGTGAACAAATACATACATACGTATGTACATTGAAATGCATGCATTCTGGAATATTCTAAGAATCGTTAGTTGAGAGGCTCTAGGTTCGACGCCCCGGCAAGACATGTTATTTTATTATACCCTGAACCCATTGAAAATGGGAAATCAGGGTATAATGTTTTTGTAAAAATGTATGTAACAGGCAGAAGGAGACATCGCAGACCCCATAAAGTATATATATTCTTGATCAGCTCGATGAGCTGAGTTGAAATAGCCCTGTCCGTCTGTCCGTCCGTCCGTCCGTCCGTATGAACGCAGCGATCTCGTAAACCACAAAAGCTAGAGATCTGAAATTTTCAGAGAATACGCGTCTATAGCCTACGCAGTACGAGATTTTCGATAACTCATCCCGTTTCCTTATTATCGATAAAAATCGATAACTTTTCTTCGGTTAAGCATACCGTAAGAGCTAGAGACTCCAAATGCACTGTGTAGATCAGTGTAATGAATGCGGAGATTTTGTAATTTTTGGATTTTGGATGCCACACCCCCTTCGCCACCAATTTGAAAAATTCGTATTTCAAATACTAGAGATTTGTGCTTTGGCAAATACTCACATATGAATGACATTATTACGCTGTGAAAGTTTGATTAAGAAAGTCCATCCACAAAAAATGTTTTTAAACATTTAATTTCCCATACAATAGGCATATTGCAGCCCAAGCACAGCCGCTGCGTCAACTGCGCAGTCAGCAGATCGCGTGCCTATGCGTGCGTGCGTGCATGTGTGTGTGTGTGCGTTGCTCGCAATATTTGTATATGTAAAACAAGTAAGAAAGCTCTAGTCGGGAGTACCCGACTAGGAGATCCCCTGAACCCTGCGAAGAGCCGATATTCCAAACGTTCTACACTTCTCTTAATATGTATACATTACGAGCAACAGATACACACACACATACACACACATACGCACGCACGCATAAGCGAGCGCTCTGCTGACTGCGCAGTTTACGCAGCGACTGCGCTCGGGCAGCTGTAAGAGCTGTATTTTGGGAAGTTAATTGTTGAATAAGTTCCTTTGTAGATGGACGTTCTTAATTAAACTTTCAGAGAGTGGTTATGTCATTCATATGTGTGTATTTTCTGAAGCACAAGTCTCTAGCACTTGAAATAAGTTTTTTGCAAATTTGGGGCGAAGGGGGCGTGGCATCCAAAATAAAACAAAAATCAAAATTGTATAAACTCCACATTATACTAACTACAAAATTTGGAGACTCTAGCTCTAAAGATGTGGAAGATATAAATTTATAACCGCATTTCGATAACGTTTTAAATCGATAACTTTAAAACGATAAAAGTTATCGAGTTTTTGAAACAAACTTGATATGCGCGTGCTATACAGGAACCTCCATAAAAAATTTCAAGTCTCTAGCTCTTATAGATTCTGAGATCGACGCGTTCATACATACGGACAGACGGACAGACGGACAGACAGACAGACAGACAGACGGACATGGCTAAATCAACTCAGCTCGTCGCTCTGATCAAGAATATATATACTTTATGGGGTCTGCCACGCCTCCTTCTGCCTGTTACATACATTTTAACAAAACCATTATACCCTGTTTTCCCATTTTCAATGGGTTCAGGGTATAATAAGCATATAATGTTGGGAAGATTGGCTCTTCGCAGTGTTCAGGGTATCTCGTAGTCGAGCCGTCTCGACTAGAGCACTCTTACTTGTTTTTATTTATTTTATTTTTTTAAATAGTTTTTCTCATTTTTTTAAATTTGCAAATTTAATTTTAAAGATACGGGCTGAAATAATTTAGGAAACATTAGAAAAATCGTTCAAAAATCTATTTAAAGCAGTAGACGGCTTGGCGTAAATACATATATTTTTGATTTCAAATGCATGACATATTTATTTATTTATTTTTTGTTAAAGTCTATTCAACAAATGGCTAGTTAATGGCCATTTTTAAGTGTTTTAATTGTATTAGTATTGCATTTGCAACCCCGTTAACAAGTTTCACGGTGGCTCTGAAGAATGAGACGATGGCATATAGGAGTAATGCGTGCGTAATTTTGGAGATCGATCCGTGTTAAAGTCTTTTTTTTTTATTTAAAAAAAAAATGCGAGTACATATACAACCAGATATATATATATTTTTGTTTGTTTTCTATTTCCTTTTTTATCATACGTATAATTTACGTAGAGTTTGAAAATATGATACAAAGTCCTCATAGTATAGAATGTTCCCAACTGCAATTAATAAAAGCGTGTAGCGCCATTTGTTCATTTGTTTTGACAATACATACATATATATGTACATAAATTATATGCTATGAATAGTACATACAAGAAGTGAAACTTCAACACATCGGCTGCGGCAAGACGACTTAATTCTACAGCACCAACTCGACTGCGGCAAGACGACCTGATTCTCCAGCACCAACCCGACGGCTGCGCGGGATATTTCTAAAACTAGATAACATGTAAGTGATTTGCAAAGTGAGAATTTAGCTAAGTCAACTGAAAGTAGAAACTAAATAAATTAAAGTGAGTTTGAGGATCTTAATTCGGAGAATACTCATGCCGTAGTCCTATCGCAAATTTTTTCAAAAAATCGAATGGACAGAAACAGACCGAACAAAAAACAAAAACGACGCGAACTTGGTACCAGAACGTTAGCAAGTCTAATAGGAGGATTTATTGACCTACAAGTGTCAGATCAAGTTAGTCAACCCACAACAAGCAGCCAAATCAAAAGCACAGACATGGAACCTGAGCACCTCAAAGTTATAATTGACACTGCCGTGCAAAGCGCACTTACGGTGCAGACACAAGAGTACACTAGAAGGGAGGAAGCTCTTAAACAAGAGCTACAACAACAAATAGCATTAGTAAATTCTAAAATTCCAGTCCCACCTCTCTCAGTACCAGAAGTCAAAGTCTATAAAGACGTCGAGATAGTGGACGGAATCACTTGTGATGAGCCCCTCGACGCAGTGAAGTGCGTGCCTGAGTTTCATGGAACTCAGGAGACATACGTGGCATGGAGACAAGCAGCCCATGCAGCCCATACAAAATTTTCAAAAGATTTGACGGAAGCTCCCATCATTACCAAGCTATGGTCATAATTCGCACAAAGATTAGGGGCGCAGCGGATGCAGTTTTGGCATCATTCAGTACGCCACTAAATTTTGAAGCTATCGTAGCCAGACTAGACTTTACCTACAGTGACAAAAGACCCATACATGTCATAGAGCAGGAAATGGGCACGCTGAGGCAAGGCGGAATGACAATTCTGCAGTATTACGATGAGGTAGAAAAAAAGCTTAACTTGTTAACCAATAAAGCTAACATGACCTACGACATCAGCCTAGCTAGGGGCATGTGCGAAAAGTTCAGGAATGGCGCGCTCCGTGTGTTCATTTCCGGACTAAAGCGCAGTCTGACCGACGTGCTCTTCTCCGCTCACCCCCCTGATATCCAACAGCTCTCGCATTGGCACAGGAGGTTGAAGCAAATCATGAGAGGTACGCTTTCGCAACAAGCTATGCTAGGGGCGTAGAAGAAAAGGGACGCCCCGACCAACGACAGCAAAGTCGTCAGCATCAGCAGACGCAAAATGCACAAAATGCTAACCAAAGCAACCAGGGGAAAACCCCCTACTTTAAAAAACACAGCGGACAGTACACAGAAAAAAATCAGGTCAGCGGCGAAAAAGCCCCAGAACCCATGGAGATCGATCCATCGTCCTCAAAGTATAGGCAACAAACAAACTACCAGAAACCTCAAGGTCAGGGTAACAAACGTCCCGCCGGCTCTGATCGAGCGACAGGCCAAAGACGACAAAAGGTAAATCTTTTAAAGGCCAGCACTGACCAAGATGCGACCTATGCGCAAGCAGCGCAGGAAGCGATAGATGAGGCTAACGATGACGCCGACTCTGACAGTAGCGGCAACGTCAATTTTTTAGGGGAAGGTCCCTGCAGACATGTCATTCCTAATCGACACGGGTGCGTCCAAAAACTTCATTAGACCGCATAATCGGCTAAAGGACGTCTTCCCTGTCGAAGCCCTCTTCGTCGTGCACTCCATTCATGGCTCGAACAACATCACACAAAAGTGCAAAATTCCCATGTTCGGACACGACACATTTTTTTCCTATTAGATTCCCTATCTACATTTGATGGGATCATAGGGCTCGACCTGCTAAAGCAAGTAGGAGCAGTACTATGCCTTAAAGAAGGCGTATTAAAAATAGGTGCAACTTCGGAGGCATTGCAGTACCTTAAATGTACTAATGTCAACTATACCAAAGGTAAAGAAATCCATGCACCACAACGGTCCGCATTAAGGGGAGGGTGGTCCACAAGGACAACCTCCATCGATAATTTGTAGTTTTAATCATTTTCTTTAGGCTTATCATCCTGACACTTGTAACCTTGACAACGACGACAGCACGAACAACGGACACCGTGAATAAAACTCTTAAAATTACAAAGGACAAACAGGCTGACACAGGTCATCTATTTGAAACTCTTACTGCGCGCAATAGAATATTAATTACCGAATTGGGAGCGCTCATGCTCACTTTAACACTTGAAAAAATTTATATCATAAATCCAGCCATTCAGACATCATATCAATTCTCACTGACCAAATCACAGGGACCTCAATTACCACCTAATGAAAGTGTCTAGCATTAAAGTAGATCGTAAGATAGATATAATCAATTTTAATCATAAGCAAGCTATGCAGAAAGGTCACCATCTTCCCAGTCGCACACAACGGCTGACTCTCCAGCTACAGAACAACCTGGTAGCCGAATGCAAAGGAAAGGTTGTGGTAGTGACAACAGCCACATTCTGCAAGAGGTCTGAGGATGTCACCTGTGCGCAAGGCCTCCACTCAGGCGATATCGCGCATTGCCAGACACAGCCAAGCCACACCGACCCTGTCACCATAGTTGACGACGGCATCATCATTGTGAATGATCATAGCGCCGCCAGCAGCTGTGACGATTACGCCCTAGTGAGGGTCAATGGAACGAATCTCATCATGTTCCGTTCACACGCCACCGTCGACAGTGCTCGATTCCTAAACCGAACAATATTCGGAATCGTGTCCCTGCTGTAACGGCATCTGCTCGCCACAACGTTAGCGGCCACAACACAACGCTGAGCTTACCTTACATTCACATTCATTACTAGTAGTGGCATGCGCCATGGGCTCCAGAATCTACAACTTCACCAGGAGACGTCGTGTTGTCCTACAATCTCGGAGATCGTCAAGAACTACGACACGACCGAGGACGGTCGGGCTTGAGAGGGGGAGTAGTTAACCACTGACACTGGGCGCGTGCTGACTTGTCATATTTGCGAAGTCCACGCCCAGAGTCACAGCTGCGAATGTGTCGCAACAATGATGACAGCTCCAGTGGTAGCTACGAATGTGTCGCAACAGTGATAGCTACGAATGTGTCGCAACAATGTTGGCAGCTTCAGCGGCAGCTGCGGATGTACCGCAACAATGTTAGAGGCCGTCGTGATAATACGGCGCCACACACAAGGCGCAAGTCAGCAGTTCTGAGGAGCACCAGCAACGACGCTGGGGTTCGAAGAACAGCAACGGTCAACGGCGCTGGAGTTCCATGAATAGCGACGACAGCGCCTGCGCCTACGACGGCGGCAGCGGCTTTGCTATAGCAACAATCAACGCCGCTGGTGTTCCAAGAACGCCAACGACAGCGCCTGCGCTTGCGACGGCGGCAGCAGCTTTGCACTAGCAACGACCAACGCCGCTGGTGTTCCAAGAACACCAACGTCGACGCCCGCAACGGTAGCAGCGGCTGTGCACTGGCGGCAGCGCTGCGGCAGCACCGAATCTGCGCTTGGTCGCAGACTTAGTTTTTAATTCTCTAATTGTTAGTCTAAAGTGTGAATTCAATAAACGCGCAGCGTACCGCTCGCAACAATTCTAATCGCTTATTGCTCACTCTTTAATTCGACCAGCCATCGCTGTCGATATTAAACACAAACCTTACGGAGTTATATCAGTGAGCTGGCTAACGCCTCTGACAATGATATCAAATTCCATAATTTACATATATATATAAGGTTAAATTAAATGTAAATCAAATTAATTTATTTCATCATATATATTTATCGGATACTTGATTTTAGGATTAAGAAATAATTTTCCACTATACATGCATGTATGTATGTAATACATACCATGTATATATGTATGTACATATGTATGCGTATGATTTGGCCTTCGACAAGTCATTTTTCGCATACACACATATACCTACACATATAGATGTTCTAATTTGTCTATATGTATGTACATGCTCAAAATCTCATCACTATTTAAATGGACGTTGTAAGCACTGGTTCGATATATTTAATAGGCCCGCTTTAAAAAAAAAAAATATATATATATTTTAATTTATAAGTTTTAGTGATAAATAAGTTTATATTTATTATACGGTGACAATCTAATCATAAAATTTGTCATAACTATTATTTTCTGATTGATTATCTTTTATTTCTGTGGACGCATTGACATAAAATAACATATGCTGAGTATATTTTGAGAATTATCCAACACTGAAACTTTAATTTTGTGCTTTAAGACAATTGTGGCGGCATGTAGATTTAGTCTGTAGAGTGCGATTACTATCACCCTTCAGATTATTGCAAGCTCTCGATTTTCGTCGGTTGATCTGCGATGTTTTTATTAAAATAATTATTCAACTCTTTTTTAATAGCTATATAAATTAACTTTTTTGATCGGTTCAGAGCGATAATAAATTGCGGTTAGATTTCAGTGTTTTCCAATATCTCTTTTTATACCCTGAACCCATTGAAAATGGGAAATCAGGGTATAATGGTTTTGTTAAAATGTATGTAACAGGCAGAAGGAGGCGTGGCAGACCCCATAAAGTATATATATTCTTGATCAGGGTGACGAGCTGAGTTGATATAGCCATGTCCGTCTGTCGTCGATCTCAGAATCTATAAGAGCTAGAGACTTGAAATTTTTTATGTAGATCCGTGTATAGCACGCGCAGATCGAGTTTGTTTCAAAAAATCGATAAATTTGATCGTTGATCGATTTAAAAAGTTATCGAAATGCAGTTATAAATTTATATCTCCCACATCTTGAGCTATAGTCTTCAAATTTTGTATTCAGTATTATGTGTAGTTTATACAATTTGGTTTTTGTCACATTTTGGATACCATCCCCCCTTTCCTTCCCTTAGCCATAAACTTGTAAAAGCCGTATTTCAAATACTAGAGACTTGTGCTTTGGCAATTACATACATATGAATAACATTATTACGCTCTGAAAGTTTGATTAAGAAAGTCCATCTACAAAGAAACTTATTCAACAATTAACTTCCCATAATATAGCCATACTGCAGCCCAAGCGCAGCCGCTGCGCTAACTGCGTGCTTATGCATATGTGTGTGTGCATGTATTGTTTTTATACTCTGAACGCATTGAAAATGGGAAATCAGGGTATAATGGTTTTGTTAAAATGTATGTAACAGGCAGAAGGAGGCGTGGCAGACCCCATAAAGTATATATATTCTTGATCAGGGTGACGAGCTGAGTTGATTTAGCCCTGTCCGTCTGTCCGTCTGCCCGTATGTTTGAACGCGTCGATCTCAGAATCTATAAGAGCTAGAGACTTGAAATTTTATGTAGATCCGTGTATAGCACGCGCAGATCGAGTTTGTTTCAAAAATTCGATAACTTTTATCGTTTTAATGTTATCGATTAAAAACGAAATCGAAATACAGTAATTAAATTATATCTCCTATATCTTTACAGCTAGAGACTCCTTATTTTGTATTTGGTTGCATGTGTGTTTTATACAATTTTGATCTTTGTTATATTTTGGATGCCACGCCCCTTTCGCCCCATATTTGCAAAAAACGTATTTCAAGCGCTAGAGACTTGTGGTTCGGCACATACACATATATGAATGACGTAATCACGCTCTGAAAGTTTGATTAAGCAAGTCCATCTACAAAGAAACAATTAAGTTCCCATAATACTGCTCTTACTGCAGCCCGAGCGCAGTCGCTGCGTAAACTGCGCAGTCAGCAGAGCGTTCGCTTATGCGTGTGTTCGTATGTGTGTGTATGTGTGTGTGCATGTGTTGCTTGTATATATATATTTTAAATAAGTATAAAATGTTTGGAATATCGGCTCATCGCAGGGTTCAGGGGATCTCCTAGTCGGGTACCACCGACTAGAGCTTTCTTACTTGTTATATATGTCGGCGCGTACTAAGTTTGTATGTGTGTGGTTGTAGTTTTCGGTATTTAACAATGATAATTTCATCATAATGCGTCGGCTTCTAGTTATGCGTATTGGTGCGACTTTCGATATTTCGCAATAATTATCTTCAGCATAAGCCTTTGTAAGGGCTGTGATTGGTTGATTAAGTTGTCGGTTCTAGGAAGTCCCGTTTTATCTAGGCGACAGCGTTTGACGCTGTTGCTGAGTGTGGTTCGGGCTCGAGAGTCAGTTGTGTTTGAGTTCTCAGAGCGACCGAAACTCGCTGCGCTAAACCATGGAAAACAATCTTAACGCTACAACATCAGAAGTGGGATCTGGCTCGCTACCTAATATTACAAATGATCCTTGGCGAGTGCCGGACGTGTTAGCAGGAGCGCGTTAGAAATTTGCTTCGTATCAATTTATCGTGTGTTTGCGTCGTTGTGTGAGCATAGTGTAACAATAATATTGAAAAGATCTTGTTGGCGCAGACGCATCCGCGTGGCGTGCTACAGTAAATATAATTCTGGCGGAAAATAACATAAAAGGCAGTGCGTCGCAGAGGCTCTCACAAATATGTTATCCTGATATAAATTGGACCGAGTTTAAGGAAATTTTTGTACAGCGCTTCACCAGTGTAGAAACACCAGCAGCTATGTTTTTGACAATGTTTGACTCTGGAGCGGAATGTTCGTTGATTAAACAAAAGATAAGTACTCAGTTAGCCGGTAAAAGAATTTACAACGTAGTCATGTTAAAGGGTATTGGGAATGACAGCATTTGTAGTACATTGCAAATACTTAGCAACGTAAAATTAATTAATAATTATCATTATATTGAGATGCTGTTCCACGTTTTGGGCTATCAGTATTTGGAGAGCGACATTGTGATTGATCGAGAAATACTGTGGCAGGGTTTTCTTGTCATTGTATCACCGGGAAAATTTGAAATTGTTAGGCCAAAATCTGTAAACTGTTGTTCAAATGATGATATATTTTTTAAATTGGATACTGATCTTGTCGGCGAAGATAGGGATAAGTTAAACAATATATTGGAAAATTTTTCAAAATCTTTTATAAATTTTGTCATGGCCGTTTGGTCTTAAAAATGCACCTTCAGTTTTTGAGCGTACAGTGATGCATACGCTTGGGGAACTTGCAAATACATTTGTAGTTGTCTATATGGATGACGTATTGGTGGTAGCTACAACAAAAGCTGAAGCTTTAGAAAGATGACAGATTACCCTTGATATTCTCGCGAAAGCTGGATTTATGTTCAATATAGTCGACTGTTCAATATTTGGGATACGAAGTGAGCGCAGGCCGAATTCGTCCAAATTCACTTAAAGTTTCAGCGTTAACTGCTCTACCGCCTCCTCAGTCAGTCCCTGCTTTAAGACAATTTATTGGATTAGCGTCTTACTTTCGGCAATTTATGCAATGTTGTGTTTCATGAAGCCTTTGTATCTTTTGACATCGGAAAAGAACGAGTTTGTTTGGAAGCCAGAACATGAACAAATAAGACAAAAAGTTATTTCTGTACTTACACAGAAGCCAGTTTTAGTTATTTTTGACCCTAAATATCCAATCGAATTGCATACTAATGCAAGTGCTCGTGGATATGGAGCCATCTTGTTACACAAAATCGATAACAAGCCGCATGTCGTTGAATTTTTCAGTAAGGCTACTTCACCTGCAGAATCACGATACCATTCTTATGAGTTGGAGACCCTTGCGGTTGTCATGGCTATAACGCATTTTCGTCATTATGTGATGGGTAAAGATTTTGTGGTTTTTACCGATTGAAACTCACTTAAAAGCATCAAGAACTAAACGTGACCTATCTCCCAGAGCACAAAGATGGTGGGCTTATTTACAGTCGTTCTCATTTGATTTGCAGTATAGAGAGGGTAAACGAATGGCTCATGCTGATTTCTTTTCCAGAAATATCTCATCCGCTGATGTGGTTGATATTTCTAAAGTTCCTGAAAAACGAGTTAATTTGGCAGAGATATCTAGTGATTGGCTTATTGCTGAACAGCGGAAGGACTTAGATATTATCAATATTGTGAACAAATTGAAGGACAATTCTCTTGCCGAGGACATTTCAAAAACTTATGAGTTGAGAGCAGGATTACTTTATCGAAAAATTCAGAGAAATGGTAGAACTCGATCTTTGCCAATTGTTCCAAGGGCATTCAGGTGGTCTGTAATAAATCAGATTCACGAGACAATCATGCACTTAGGTTGAGAGAAGACGTTAGATAAGGCCTATGATTATTATTGGTTCGATAGCATGTCTAAGTATATACGAAAGTTTGTTGAAAACTGTATTACGTGTAAAATGTCAAAGTCATCCTCGGGTAAAATTCAAGCTAGAATTCATCCAATACCAAAGGTCAGCACACCTTGGCACACGATACACATAGACGTAACAGGAAAGTTGAGTGGCAAGTCTGATCAGAAGGAATATGTTATTGTCCAAGTGGACGCTTTTACCAAATTTGTTTATTTAACACACACACTTAAGATTGATGCTTTGTTTGGCTGTATCTCTGTTTGGAGTACCAAAACCGCATAATAGCAGACCAGGGTAGGTGGTTTGCTAGCTCTAAATTTAGTGAGTTTTGTTCTCAACAGAAAATAAGTTTGCATTTGGTTGCGACAGGCGCAAGTAGAGCTAACGGACAGGTGAAAGACATTATGAGAACTTTGAAAAAACTTACTGATGGCAGTTGAGGCTAGCAACCGATCTTGGCAAAACGCATTAGGTGAGGTACAGTTGGCCTTAAATTGTACAGTAAGTCGAGTAACAAAGGCAAGCCCTTTAGAATTGTTTATTGGCATTGTGAATTGTGATTTGGTAGAATCAAGAGCTCGAGCAGTGCAAAATATATCAGCGGCAGCAGTATATAGCAAGAAACGGTTTGATAAAACCAAGGCTAAGGTTGTTGGATACGAAGTAGGAGATTTTGTGATGTTAAAGAATGAGGCAAGGCATTAAACGAAGTTGAGTCCAAAGTTTAGGGGACCGTTACAAATAGCTGAATTGTTGGACGGAGATAGATATGTCATAAGGTCATTGACAAATAATAAAAAATATGCACCTTCAGTTTTTGAGCGTACAGTGATGCATACGCTTGGGGAACTTGCAAATACATTTGTAGTTGTCTATATGGATGACGTATTGGTGGTAGCTACAACAAAAGCTGAAGCTTTAGAAAGATGACAGATTACCCTTGATATTCTCGCGAAAGCTGGATTTATGTTCAATATAGTCGACTGTTCAATATTTGGGATACGAAGTGAGCGCAGGCCGAATTCGTCCAAATTCACTTAAAGTTTCAGCGTTAACTGCTCTACCGCCTCCTCAGTCAGTCCCTGCTTTAAGACAATTTATTGGATTAGCGTCTTACTTTCGGCAATTTATGCAATGTTGTGTTTCATGAAGCCTTTGTATCTTTTGACATCGGAAAAGAACGAGTTTGTTTGGAAGCCAGAACATGAACAAATAAGACAAAAAGTTATTTCTGTACTTACACAGAAGCCAGTTTTAGTTATTTTTGACCCTAAATATCCAATCGAATTGCATACTAATGCAAGTGCTCGTGGATATGGAGCCATCTTGTTACACAAAATCGATAACAAGCCGCATGTCGTTGAATTTTTCAGTAAGGCTACTTCACCTGCAGAATCACGATACCATTCTTATGAGTTGGAGACCCTTGCGGTTGTCATGGCTATAACGCATTTTCGTCATTATGTGATGGGTAAAGATTTTGTGGTTTTTACCGATTGAAACTCACTTAAAAGCATCAAGAACTAAACGTGACCTATCTCCCAGAGCACAAAGATGGTGGGCTTATTTACAGTCGTTCTCATTTGATTTGCAGTATAGAGAGGGTAAACGAATGGCTCATGCTGATTTCTTTTCCAGAAATATCTCATCCGCTGATGTGGTTGATATTTCTAAAGTTCCTGAAAAACGAGTTAATTTGGCAGAGATATCTAGTGATTGGCTTATTGCTGAACAGCGGAAGGACTTAGATATTATCAATATTGTGAACAAATTGAAGGACAATTCTCTTGCCGAGGACATTTCAAAAACTTATGAGTTGAGAGCAGGATTACTTTATCGAAAAATTCAGAGAAATGGTAGAACTCGATCTTTGCCAATTGTTCCAAGGGCATTCAGGTGGTCTGTAATAAATCAGATTCACGAGACAATCATGCACTTAGGTTGAGAGAAGACGTTAGATAAGGCCTATGATTATTATTGGTTCGATAGCATGTCTAAGTATATACGAAAGTTTGTTGAAAACTGTATTACGTGTAAAATGTCAAAGTCATCCTCGGGTAAAATTCAAGCTAGAATTCATCCAATACCAAAGGTCAGCACACCTTGGCACACGATACACATAGACGTAACAGGAAAGTTGAGTGGCAAGTCTGATCAGAAGGAATATGTTATTGTCCAAGTGGACGCTTTTACCAAATTTGTTTATTTAACACACACACTTAAGATTGATGCTTTGTTTGGCTGTATCTCTGTTTGGAGTACCAAAACCGCATAATAGCAGACCAGGGTAGGTGGTTTGCTAGCTCTAAATTTAGTGAGTTTTGTTCTCAACAGAAAATAAGTTTGCATTTGGTTGCGACAGGCGCAAGTAGAGCTAACGGACAGGTGAAAGACATTATGAGAACTTTGAAAAAACTTACTGATGGCAGTTGAGGCTAGCAACCGATCTTGGCAAAACGCATTAGGTGAGGTACAGTTGGCCTTAAATTGTACAGTAAGTCGAGTAACAAAGGCAAGCCCTTTAGAATTGTTTATTGGCATTGTGAATTGTGATTTGGTAGAATCAAGAGCTCGAGCAGTGCAAAATATATCAGCGGCAGCAGTATATAGCAAGAAACGGTTTGATAAAACCAAGGCTAAGGTTGTTGGATACGAAGTAGGAGATTTTGTGATGTTAAAGAATGAGGCAAGGCATTAAACGAAGTTGAGTCCAAAGTTTAGGGGACCGTTACAAATAGCTGAATTGTTGGACGGAGATAGATATGTCATAAGGTCATTGACAAATAATAAAAAATACAAGTATGCTCATGACGGTATAAGAAAATTGCCAGAAGGGTATGTACCAGTTGAGTTAGAAAGTAGTAATAAGGATTTGAATAATGTTGATAATGAAATTGTTGAAAGAGACAGTATTGAAATGATTAAGAATGAAATAGTTGAAAGAGACAGTATTGAAATGATTGAGAATGAAATAGTTGAAAGGGACAGTATTGAACCGATTGAGAATGAAATAGTTGAAAGGGACAGTATTGAACCGATTGAGAATGAAACTGTTGAAAGAGAAAGTATTGAACCGATTGAGAATGAAACTGTTGAAAGAGAAAGTATTGAAACGATTGAGAATAAAACTGTTGAGAGAGACAGTATGGATGAATGAAGAAGCTGATAAGAAAAGTTGAAAGAATTGGTCATAATGCAAGCACAAGTGCAAAACAAATGTTTTAATCTTGGCGTGTGGCGCATAAGATGATGTAATGTAAAACCAGTTGAATTTATGATAATGAAAAGGATAGTGAAGAAAGTTGAATTGAGCTAAAGATTAATTTTATATTATATTAATATATATTATATTAATTTTTTAAGAATGAAACTAAAAGTTGAAGATAACATTTTGTATGAAGCCCTGAAACGGGAATAGTTGTGGTCAAAAGGGAAAATGTTAATCTTAAATTACTTTCGAAGGTTTATAAATGGAATGAATTATGCAGTGAGGCAGTTTTGTAAAAGTACACGAGGTCGTGTTATTGTCAGAATGGCCGTGTCGGCGCGTACTAAGTTTGTATGTGTGTGGTTGTAGTTTTCGGTATTTCACAATGATAATTTCATCATAATGCGTCGGCTTCTAGTTATGCGTATTGGTGCGTCTTTCGATATTTCGCAATAATTATCTTCAGCATAAGCCTTTGTAAGGGCTGTGATTGGTTGATTAAGTTGTCGGTTCTAGGAAGTCCCGTTTTATCGAGGCGACAGCGTTTGACGCTGTTGCTGAGTGTGGTTCGGGCTCGAGAGTCAGTTGTGTTTGAGTTCTCAGAGCGACCGAAACTCGCTGCGCTAAACCATGGAAAACAATCTTAACGCTACAACATATATTTATATGTTAAATAGTCATAGAATGTTTAGAATATCGGTTCTTCGCAGGGTTCAGGGGATCTCCTAGTCGGGTACCGCCGACTAGAGCTTTCTTACTTGTTCTTTCTTTCTCTTTTTTTCTTTCTTTCTCTTTTATTTCTTCTTTCTCTTTTTATACCCTGAACCCATTGAAAATGGGAAATCAGGGTATAATGGTTTTGTTAAAATGTATGTAACAGGCAGAAGGAGGCGTGGCAGACCCCATAAAGTATATATATTCTTGATCAGGGCGACAAGCTGAGTTGATTTAGCCCTGTCTGTCTGTCTGTCTGTCTGTCCGTCTGTCCGTCTGTCCGTCTGTCCGTCTGTCCGTCTGTCCGTATGTATGAACGCGTCGATCTCAGAATCTATAAGAGCTAGAGACTTGAAATTTTTTATGTAGGTTCCTGTATAGCACGCGCATATCAAGTTTGTTTCAAAAAATCGATAACTTTGATCGTTTTAATGTTATCGATTTAAAACGAAATCGGAAACCAGTTATAAATTTATATCTCCCACATCTTTAGAGCTAGAGTCTCCAAATTTTGTATTTAGTATAATGTGGAGTTTATACAATTTTGATTTTTGTTTTATTTTGGATGCCACGCCCCCTTCGCCCCAAATTTGCAAAAAACGTATTTCAAGTGCTAGAGACTTGTGCTTCGACAAATACACACATATGAATGACGTAATCACGATCTAAAAGTTTGATTAAGAACGTCTATCTACAAAAGAACTTATTCAACAATTAAGTTCCCATAATATACCTCTTCTGCAGCCCGAGCGCAGTCGCTGCGTAAGCTGCGCAGTCAGCAGAGCGCGTGCTTATGCGTGCGTGTGTATGTGTGTGTATGTGTTGCTCGTAATGTATACATATTAAGAGAAGTGTAGAACTTTTGGAATATCGGCTCTTCGCAGGGTTCAGGGGATCTCCTAGTCGGGTACTCCCGACTAGAGCTTTCTTACTTGTTTTATTTCTTTCTCTTTTTTTATTTCTTTCTGTTTTTTTCTTTCTCTTTCTTTCCCTTTTTTTCTTTCTCTTTCTTTCTTTCTTTCTTTTTCTTTCTTTCTTTCTTTCTTTCTCTTTCTTTCTATTTCTTTCTTTCTTTATTTCTTTCCTTCTTTCTTTCTTTCTTTATTTTTTCTCTTTCATTCTCTTACTTTTTCTTTCTTTCTGTCCCTTTCTTTCTTTCTCTATCTTTCTTTCTATATCTTTTTGTATCTTTCTTTCTATCTCTTTCTTTCTCTTTCGTTCTCTCTCTTTTTATACTCATTCACAAAGTGAAATGAGTATATTGGTTTTGTGCAATGTCCGTCACGCTGTCCGTCCGTCTGTCCGTCTGTCCGTCTGTCCGTCTGTCCGTCTGTCCGTATGAACGCAAACCATTTGCACAGTTTTGAAGCTAGAGAGTTGAAATTTGGAATATATACTCGTGTATACCCTCGAATTATAAAGTGTCAAGATTTTCCCGATACGCCCACTAGGGGCGTGGCAAATCGGAAAATGCATTTGCCCATACCTCAGAAACACTACTTCTAGAAGTGCTAGAGAGTTGCAATTTGAAATGTAGACTTGTGTTGACAACTCAAGTTGAAAAAGCTATGGCGGATATATCTACGCCCATTGGGGGCGTGGCAAATCTGGTAAAACTGTATCTTCTACAGTTTTAAAGCTAAAACGCCCAAATTTGGCACGTAGGTTACTGATACGATCCTATGAAGATCGACCAAAAATCTATATATCCACGCCTACTAGGGGCGTGGCAAATCGGATCTGACTATATAGTGATTTTTCAAATTCTGTAATATTTTGAGCACTATTGATGCTAGAGACTTGAAACTTGGTATATATACTCGGGTTGACGACCCAAGTTGGAAAAGATATGGCGGATATATCTACGCCCACAGGGGGCGTGGCAAACCGCAAAAGTTTGTAGCTCCTACAGTTTTAGAGCTAGAAGCTTCAAAATTGGATGGTAAGTTACTGGTGAGCTCCTCTATCGATGCGCCAAAAATAAATTTTACGCCCCTTATGGGGTATGCCCGGCTAAAAAATACCCTGTAATTTTCGCATTTTTTGAGTGTAAGCATCCAAATTTCACACTTACGTTACCCTTCACTACTTCTAAGAACTGGCCAAAAATTATATGTCTACGCCTACTGGGGGCGTGGCAAATCGGGAAAAACTATACGTTTTTCCGATTCTCAGTGAGAAAATCAGAATTATATACAGATATTACTGCTGATCTCCTCTATTGATTTCCAAAAAATTATATATGTACAAACCAATTGTGGGCGTGGCAATGGGTGTGATCTGTGGGGGTGTGAATGAGTATCCCGCAGTCGGTAGCGCCCGACTGCAACGTTCTTACTTGTTTTCTTTCTCTTTCTTTCTTTCTTTCTTTCTCTTTCTTTCGTTCTCTTTCTGCCTTTCTCTTTCTTTCTTTCTCTTTCTTTCTTTCTTTTTCATTCTTTCTCTTTCTTTCCTTCTTCCTCTTTCTTTCGTGCTTTCTTTCTCTTTCGTTCATTCTTTTTCTTTCTTTCTCTTTGTTTCTTTCATTCTCTTTCTTTCTTTGTCTTTGTTTCTTAGTTTCTTTCTCTTCCTTTCTTAATTTCTTTCTCTTTCCTTTTTTCTTTCCTTTATCTTTCTTTCTTTCTGTCTTTCTTTCTTTCTCTTTCTTTCTTTCTCTATCTTTCTTTCTCTTTCTTTTATTCTCTTTATTTCTTTCTCTGTCTTTCTTTCTCTTTCTTTCATTCTTTATCTTTCTTTATTTCTGTTTATTTCTTTCTCTTTCTTTCTTTCTTTCTCTTTCTTTCTTTCTCTTTCTTTCTCAATCTTGCTTTCTCTTTCTTTCATTCTCTTTATTTCTTTCTCTGTCTTTCTTTCTCTTTCTTTTATTTTTTCTTTTTTTCTTTCTTTTTCTTTCTTTCTTTCTTTATCTTTCTTTCTCTTTCTTTCTTTCTCTTTCTTTCATCCTTTCTCTTTCTTTTCTTCTGTCACTTTCTTTTTATACCCTGAACCCATTGAAAATGGGAAAACAGGGTATAATGGTTTTGTTAAAATGTATGTAACAGGCAGAAGGAGGCGTGGCAGACCCCATAAAGTATATATATTCTTGATCAGGGCGACGAGCTGAGTTGATTTAGCCCTGTCTGTCTGTCTGTCTGTCTGTCCGTCTGTCCGTCTGTCCGTCTGTCCGTATGTATGAACGCGTCGATCTCAGAATCTATAAGAGCTAGAGACTTGAAATTTTTTATGTATGTTCCTGTATAGCACGCGCATATCAAGTTTGTTTCAAAAAATCGATAACTTTGATCGTTTTAATGTTATCGATTTAAAACGAAATCGGAAACCAGTAATAAAATTATGTCTCGCACATCTTTAAAGCTAGAGACTCCTTATTTTGTATTTAGTATAATGTAGAGTTTATACAATTTTGGTTTTTGTTATATTTTGGATGCCACGCCCGCTTCGCCCCCAATTTGCAAAAAACGTATTTCAAGTGCTAGAGACTTGTGCTTCGGCAAATATACACATATGAATGACATGATCACGCTCTGAAAGTTTGATTAAAAAAGTCCATCTACAAAGGAACTTATTCAACAATTAACTTCCCATAATATAGCTCTTACTGCAGCCCAAGCGCAGCCGCTGCGTAAACTGCGCAGTCAGCATAGCGCTCGCTTATGCGTGCGTGCGTATATGTGTGTATTTGTGTGTGTATGTGTTGCTCGTAATGTACATATTAAGAGAAGTGTAGAACGTTTGGAATATCGGCTCTTCGCAGGGTTCAGGGGATCTCCTAGTCGGGTACTCCCGACTAGAGCTTTCTTACTTGTTTTCTTTCTTTCTCTTTCTTTATCTTTCTTTCTTTCTCTTTATTTTTCTTTCCTTTTTTTTCTCTTTCCTTCTCTTTCTTTTTCTTTTCTTCTTTCTGTTTCTTTCTTTCTCTTTCTTTGTCTTTCTTTTGCTTTCTGTCTTTCTCTTTCTTTCTTTTTCTTTCTTTCATTATTTCCCTTTATTTCTTTCTTTCTCTTTCTTTCTTTATCTTTCTTTCTCTTTTCTTCTTTCTTTCTCTTTTCTTCTTTCTTTCTCTTTTCTTCTTTCTTTCTTTCTCGTTCCCTCTTTCTCTTTCTTTATTTCTTTGTCTTTCTTTCCTTCTCCTTCTTTCTCTTTCCTTGTCTTTCTTTCTCTTTCTTCCTTTCTCTTTCTTTCTTTGTCTTTCTTTCTCTTTCTTTCTTTCTTTCTCTTTCTTTCGTTCTCTTTCTTTCTTTCTCTATTTTTCTTTCTCTTTCTTTCATTCTCTTTATTTCTTTCTCTGTCTTTCTTTCTCTCTTTTTATACCCTGAACCCATTGAAAATGGGAAATCAGGGTATAATGGTTTTGTTAAAATGTATGTAACAGGCAGAAGGAGGCGTGGCAGACCCCATAAAGTATATATATTCTTGATCAGCTCGACGAACTGAGTCGATATAGCCATGTCCGTCTGTCCGTCTGTCCGTCTGTCCGTCTGTCCGTCCGTCCGTCCGTCCGTCTGTCCGTCTGTCCGTATGTATGAACGCGTCGATCTCAGAATCTATAAGAGCTAGAGACTTAAAATTTTTTATGTAGATCCGTGTATAGCACGCGCAGATCGAGTTTGTTTCAAAAAATCGATAAATTTGATCGTTTTAAAGTTATCGATTTAAAACGTTATCGAAATGCAGTTATAAATTTATATCTTCCACATCTTTAGAGCTAGAGTCTCCAAATTTTGTATTTAGTATAATGTGGAGTTTATACAATTTTGATTTTTGTTATATTTTGGATGCCACGCCCCCTTTCCTTCCCTTCCCCCCAAATTTGTAAAAGCCGTATTTCAAGTACTAGAGACTTGTGCTTTGGAAAATATTCACATATAAATGACAGAATCACGCTCTGAAAGTTTGATTAAGAAAGTCCATCTTCAAAAGAATTTATTGAACAATTCATTTCCCATAGTAAAGCCTATGAGCGCAGCCCACGCTCAGTCGCTGCGCTAACTGCGCAGTCAGCAGAGCGCGTGCTTATGCGTATGTGTGTGTGTGTATGTGTGCGCATGTATTGCTTGTATATATGTATATGTTCAATAAGCATAGAATGTTTGGAGTATCGGCTCCTCGCAGGGTTCAGGGGATCTCCTAGTCGGGTAACGCCGACTAGAGCTTTCTTACTTGTTTTGTTTTTTTCCTTTCTCTTTTCTTCTTTCTTTCTTTCTTTCTTTCTCTTTCGTTGCCTTTCTATCTTTCTTTCTTAATTTCTTTCTTTCTCTTTATTTCTTATTCTTTCTTTTTATACCCTGAACCCATTGAAAATGGGAAAACAGGGTATAATGGTTTTGTTAAAATGTATGTAACAGGCAGAAGGAGGCGTGGCAGACCTCATAAAGTATATATATTCTTGATCAGCTCGACGAACTGAGTCGATATAGCCATGTCCGTCTGTCCGTCTGTCCGTCTGTCCGTCTGTCCGTCTGTCCGTCCGTCCGTCTGTCCGTATGTATGAACGCGTCGATCTCAGAATCTATAACAGCTAGAGACTTGAAATTTTTTATGTAGGTCCGTGTATAGCACGCGCAGATCGAGTTTGTTTCAAAATATCGATAAATTTGATCGTTTTAAAGTTATCGATTTAAAACGTTATCGATATGCAGTTATAAATTTATATCTCCCACATCTTTAGAGCTAGAGTGTCCAAATTTTGTATTTAGTATAATGTGGAGTTTATACAATTTTGATTTTTGTCACATTTTTGATACCATCCCCCTTTCCTTCCCTTGCCCCCAAACTTGTAAAAGCCGTATTTCAAATACTAGAGACTTGTGCTTTGGCAAATACATACATATAAATGACATTATTACGCTTGATTAAGAAAGTTCATATACAAAAGAAGTTATTAAACATTTAATTTCCCATACAATAGGCATATTGCAGCCCAAGCGCAGTCGCTGCGTTGACTGCGCAGTCAGCAGAGCGCGTGCTTATGCGTGCGTGCGTATGCATGTGTGTGTGTGTGTGTGTGTGCATGTGTTGATTGTATATATATGTTAAATAAGCATAGAATGTTTGGAATATCGGCTCTTCGCAGGGTTCAGGGGATCTCCTAGTCGGGTACCGCCGACTAGAGCTTTCTTACTTGTTCTTTATTTATCTTTCTTTCTTTCTTTGTCTTTTTATACCCTGAACCCATTGAAAATGGGAAAACAGGGTATAATGGTTTTGTTAAAATGTATGTAACAGGCAGAAGGAGGCGTGGCAGACCCCATAAAGTATATATATTCTTGATCAGGGCGACGAGCTGAGTTGATTAGCCCTGTCCGTCTGTCTGTCTGTCTGTCTGTCCGTCTGTCCGTATGTATGAACGCGTGGATCTCCGAATCTATAAGAGCTAGAGACTTGAAATTTTTTATGGAGGCTCCTGTATAGCACGCGCATATCAAGTTTGTTTCAAAAAATCGATAACTTTGATCGTTTTAATGTTATCGATTAAAAACGAAATCGAAAACCTGTTATAAAATTATGTCTCGCGCATCTTTCAAGCTAGAGACTCTTTAATTTGTATATAGTTGCATGTGGAGTTTATACAATTTTGGTTTTTGTTATATTTTAGATGCCACGCCCCCTTCGCCCCAAATTTAAAAAAAAACGTATTTCAAGTGCTAGAGACTTGTGCTTCGGCAAATACACACATATGAATGACATTATCATGCTCTGAAAGTTTGATTCAGAAAGTCCATATACAAAGGAACTTATTCAACAATTAAGTTCCCATAATATAGCTCTTACTGCAGCCCGAGCGCAGTCGCTGCGTAAACTGCGCAGTCAGCAGAGCGCTCGCTTATGAGTGCGTGCGTATGTGTGTGTGTGTATGTGTGCATGTGTTGCTTGTATATATATGTTAAATAAGCATAGAATGTTTGGAATATCGGCTCATCGTAGGGTTCAGGGGATCTCCTAGTCGGGTACCACCGACTAGAGCTTTCTTACTTGTTATACCCTGAACCCATTGAAAATGGGAAATCAGGGTATAATGGTTTTGTTAAAATGTATGTAACAGGCAGAAGGAGGCGTGGCAGACCCCATAAAGTATATATATTCTTGATCAGGGCGACGAACTGAGTTGATTTAGCCCTGTCTGTCTGTCTGTCTGTCTGTCCGTCTGTCCGTCTGTCCGTCTGTCCGTATGTATGAACGCGTCGATCTCAGAATCTATAAGAGCTAGAGACTTGAAATTTTTTATGTAGGTCCGTGTATAGCACGCGCAGATCGAGTTTGTTTCAAAAAATCGATAACTGTTCCCGTTTTAAAGTTATCGATTTAAAACGTTATCGAAATTCAGGTTTTAAATTATATCTCTTAGGTCTTTAGAGCTAGAGTCTCCAAATTTTGCATTTAGCTTAATGTGTATTTTAAACAATTTTGGTTTTTGTTAAATTTTGGATACCGGCTCCAAATTTTACAAAATTCTTAAAATATTAGATCAGTTGCAAATATAGGCAATATGTGAATGAGTTTGCATTTTTTATAAAGTGAGAAATATTCAGTAGAATATTTAGATTATATGCTGAAAATTTCATTAAAATCTATTAAGTAACGCAGAAGTTATTGAACAAAACGTTTGGCTAATTACCAAAAGCATGTGGCAGCAGCGCCACTGTTTACGCAGTTTTCCTATACATGTGAACACATACATACATACGTATGTACATTGAAATGCATGCATTCTGGAATATTCTAAGAATCGTTAACAGCAGATAGCAGATATCAGAGTTGTTACGCCTAGTTGAGAGGCTCTAGGTTCGACGCCCCGGCAAGACAAGTTATTTTATTTTTAGTTATTTTTTTTTTTTATTTTAAAAAGATATTTTCTTTTTTACAAATTTGCTATTTAATTATTAAGATACGGGCTGAAATATTTTAGGAACCATTAGAAAAATCGTTGAAAAATCTATTTAAAGCAGTAGACGCCATGGCGTAAATACATATATTTTTGATTTTAAATGCATATATGTACATATTTATTTTTTTTTGAAGTCTGTTCAACAAATAGCTTGTTAATGGACATTGTTGTGTGTTTTAATTGTATTAGTATTGGATTTGCAACTTCGTTGATAAGTTTCACGGTGGCTGTGAAGAGTGAGACGATGGCATAGGAGTAATGCGTGCGTGTTTTTGGAGTTCGAGCCTCGTATGGTTCCGATCTGTGTTAGTCTTTTTTTTTAATTTTAAAAATATATGCGAGTACGAATACAACCAGATATGTATATATTTTTGTTTGCTTTCTATTTCCTTTTTTATCAACTATATAGCATACGTAGAGTTTGAAAATGTGATACAAAATCCTCATAGAATAGAACGTTCCCAACTGCAATTAATAAAAGCGTGTAGCGCCATATGCTCATTTGTTTTGACAATACATACATAAATATGTACATAAATAATATGCAATGAATAGTACATATATATATATATATATATATATATATATATATATGTATGTATGTATAAAGTTCAATTAAATGTAAATCAAATTAATTTATTACATCATATATATATATATATATATATATATATATATATATATATATATATATATATATATATATATATATATGTATGTATGTATGTATAAAGTTCAATTAAATGTAAATCAAATTAATTTATTACATCATATATATTTATCGGATGCTTGATTTTAGGATGAAGAAATCATTTTCCACTATACATGCATGTATGTATGTAATACATATGTACATACCATGTATATATGTATGTACATATGTTTGCGTATGATTTGACCTTCGACAAGTCATTTTTCGCACACACACATATACTTAGATGTTCTAATTTGTCTTTTTTTATGTACATGCTCAAAATCTCATCACTATTTAAATGGACGTTGTAAGCACTCGTTCGATATATTTAATAGGCGCGCTTTTAAAAAAAAAAAAAAAAACAAAAATATATTTTAATTTATAAGTTTTGGTGATAAATAAATTTATATTTAATATATACGGTGACAATCTAAGTATACAATTTGTTATAACTATTGTTTTCTGATTGATTATCTTTTATTTCTGTGGAAGCATTGACATAAAAAAACATATGTTGAGTAGACTTTGAGCATTTTTCAACACTGAAACTACAATTTTGTGCTATAAGACAATTGTGGCGGCATGTAGATTTAGTCTGTAGAGTGCGATTACCATCACTCTTCAGATTATTGCAAGCTCTCGATTTTCGGCGGTTGATTGCGATTTTTTTATTAAAATAATTATTTAACGCTTTTTTAATAGCTATATTAATAAACTTTTCTGATCGGTTCAGAGCGATAATAAATTGCGGTTTTAAATTGCAGTGTTTTGCAATATCTCTTCTCAAAAATTGTGTGCAATAAATATTCAGACTTGTCCGTTGCCGTTGTGTGTGTGAGTGATAATAAAACTATAATTTCACGTGTCAAGTTATTAAAGTAGGCTCCGTGTCTTGTGAAAGTGATCGTCACCTCACTTTAACTCTAAATATTTAATTAAACTGCTTAGCCTCCTTCGCGCCGATTAACAAAACTGTTGACCGATTTCGCGGCAAGCAAGAAATTCGTCGGCAATCGACGACGTTTTTGTGCGCGTAGTGTAACGGCCGAACGTTAAGTGTATGTGTGAGTGTATATGTATATACATATTCATATGTGTATATACATGTACTTTGTGTGAGTGTGTTTCGGTTTGTCTGCTTTTAGAGAAGAGACTTTTGCGCGGATCGTGAGTGACGCGTGTTTTTCTGCTCTGGACCACAAACAGCAAGTTTTTAATATAATTATTTAAATTCATTGATTAAAATAATTATTTTGATTAATTAAATTAATTATTTCAGTCTTTTTCAAGACTTAAAATACAAAACTTAACTTTTTATTTATTTTATTTAGTTATATATTTATATATATACATATAGACTTAATTAATTAATAATAAATAATTTAATGTATATATTTTAATTTTAGTTGATATATTGAATATTTCGTAAAAATTTATAAATATACATTTATATTAAATATTTTTTTAGTAACGTAATATTTATATAATATATAGTATTAATTTAAACAATTTTTAAAGAATATTAAAATGCCTAGGACTAACAGAATTTCAGCTTCTAGTAGGTCTCAGAGACAACGTAATAGAAATCTATTAAATAGGTCAAATGCTGAATATTCTGAGCAGGAGAGAGTGAATAATATAGCGTCTCAACGAGAGCGTAGGGAAAACGAAGAGTTTAGTCAAAGTGAGCGGAGTAGAAATAGACAACGAAATCAAGTTCGTAGGAACAATGCCTTAAATAGACTTTCTGAACAAAGCCAAAATACCCTTCTTCGCGCTACTTTACGTTCAAATTCTCAGACTAGGCAGTTAGAGCAAGCACAAGACACTTCGCATCGATCGAGACGCAAACAAGACCCGGTCTACCGGGCAAACGAGCAAATGCAGAATACAGTAGACCACGCGACTCGACGAGCCAACTCTCCCGTTAGACAACAGGAGCAATTGGCTGACACTTCGCGCCGATCCAGACGCAGACAAGACCCGGTCTACCGGGCAAACGAGCAAATGCAGAATACAGTAGACCACGCGACTCGACGAGCCAACTCTCCCGTTAGACAACAGGAGCAATTGGCTGACACTTCGCGCCGATCCAGACGCAGACAAGACCCGGTCTACCGGGCAAACGAGCAAATGCAGAATACAGTAGACCACGCGACACGACGAGCCAACTCTCCCGTTAGACAACAGGAGCAATTGGCTGACACTTCGCGCCGATCCAGACGCAGACAAGACCCGGTCTACCGGGCAAACGAGCAAATGCAGAATACAGTAGACCACGCGACTCGACGAGCCAACTCTCCCGTTAGACAACAGGAGCAATTGGCTGACACTTCTCGCCGATCCAGACGCAGACAAGACCCGGTCTACCGGGCACACGAACAAATGCAGAATACAGTAGACCACGCGACTCGACGAGCCAACTCTCCCGTTAGACAACAGGAGCAATTGGCTGACACTTCGCGCCGATCCAGACGCAGACAAGACCCGGTCTACCGGGCAAACGAGCAAATGCAGAATACAGTAGACCACGCGACTCGACGAGCCAACTCTCCCGTTAGACAACAGGAGCAATTGGCTGACACTTCGCGCCGATCCAGACGCAGACAAGACCCGGTCTACCGGGCACACGAACAAATGCAGAATACAGTAGACCACGCGACTCGACGAGCCAACTCTCCCGTTAGACAACAGGAGCGATTGGCTGACACTTCGCGCCGATCGAGACGCAGACAAGACCCAGTTTATAGGGCAGACGAACAAGGACGAGATACTTCGCGTCGGTCGAGACGCAGACAAGACCCAGTTTATAGGGCAGACGAACAAGGACGAGACACGGTACAGCGAGTTCGCCGTAGGAATGACATTGGACAGCGCCTTTTAGAAAGAGCAAGAGATAGGAGCCTAAGGTCGCAGGTTAGAGACGATCCAATTCGTAGGATCATTGAGCAGGCACGTGATACAAGTGCAAGGCGAAGTGCTCGCATTCAAGCACGACAGGAAGCCTTTGACGCTAATAGAAGCGTATCACAGAGAGTTAGCCAATATCGTAATAATGTTGATAATAGGGTAGCTGAGAATAGGCGTAATGCAACCAGGAACAGAATAGAGCGTTCTAATACCTTTTCTCAAAATAGATCCCAAAATGTTAGTACTAGTCTTGATGGTCTAATAGCTGCTTTCAATACTACAGTTAAGCAGGGCCCTGATCAGGTCTGCATTTGCTGCAAAGGTTTGTGGTTCCCCCACCAAGTAGATAAAATTTCACGAGAGGCTATTGAAAGCAAGTGTAGTGCAGAAGTAGCTTCAGATATTTTATATTTATCATCTAGATTTCCGTCTGAAAATAATAAATATAACTTCTGCAAGACATGCAGTCATAGTGTAAAGTTAGGCAAAAAACCAAAAGCTTCGATTACAAAAGGCCTAGATTTTCCGGATCTTCCGAATTGTTTAAGGGGCTTAACGCCGCTAGAGGAAAGGCTTATCTCCCCACGCCTTCCTTTTATGATTATTAAATCTTTAGGATATGGCCGTCAAAATGCCATTAAAGGAGCAGTGGTCAATGTACCTATTCCTGTGGCCAATGTGGTAACGTCTCTACCAAGAGCGTTTAGCGAAGCTGAGGTTGTTCAAATTCATTTGAAGCGTAGGATGGAATATAGTCATGATTTCATGACTGAAACCATTAGGCCATCAAAAGTTGCTGATGCAATTCGATTTTTAGTCGACACTGAGCTTTACAGGAAGCACCAGGTTACTGTTAATGAACAGTGGCTGGCTTCCTTTTCGTCTGACGAAATTCCATTCGTTGCATCAGCTGAAGACAGGGACTTAGTATCAGAATTAGTACAAAGATCTGCTCAAGCCTCAACAAACGAGCAGAATAGTACAGAGCCAGAAGATATCAACCCAGGAGGCCAGGAAACACTTTTAGAAAATGTCCCTATAGAAAATATCGCTATGCAAAGGATAGTTATAGCTCCTGGAGAAGGTCAGCGTCCATTAGACATGATCGAAGATTGCGATTCAGAGGAGCTGGCCTTCCCAACTATCTTTGCAGGCGAAAAGAGAAAGTGCAAGGAAAGTTTTACAACCATAGTTAGGTCAGAGCTTAGGAATTTTGATAGAAGAGGTTGTAGAACTGATAAATTATTTCTTAACTATAAGAAGTTAGAAATGATTAATATTAGAAATAATACTTCGATTTGCTTACGTAAGCACAGCGCCACTCACGGCATTGCAGCAGCAAACGCTCTTAATGAAGAGCAAATAGACCAATTAGTTCGCCATGATGATGGCTATAGAGTTTTGAAAGGTATTAGGACTTCGCCTGCTCACTGGGAAGCAGAAAAGAAGAAGGTAATGGCTATGATTAGGCAGTTTGGTCTTCCGACCTTTTTTATCACATTTTCGGCAGCAGAAACTAGGTGGACGGAGCTTTTAGTGATTCTTTCTAGAAACGTAGATAAAGTAGAGATTTCAGAAGAAGCAGCAGGCTGCTTAACTTTTGACAATAAGGCCCGTCTAATTAGAGCCGATCCTGTGACTTGCGCTAGGTATTTTGATTTTCGCTATAGACAGATTTTAAAGCTAATGAAGAAGGAAAATGGTGTTTTTGGTAGGCATTATGTTCTAAAGTTTTATTGGCGAGTTGAGTTCCAACAAAGGGGCTCCCCCCATATTCACGGCATGTTTTGGCTGAAAGATGCCCCCAAGCTTGACTCGACTGATGAGTCAAGCATTCTAAGAGTGAAGTCCTTTATTGATCAGTTTATCACAACTGATACTGATTGCCCGGATGTTGCTCCATATTTGGAGTATCAAATCCACAATCACGGCCACTCATGTAGGCGAGAAGTTAGGGCACAAAAAATATGTAGATTCGGTATTCCATACCCTCCTATGCCCCAAACAGAAATTTTGTTCCCCTTAGAAGAGAATGCTCAAAATATAGATGAGCACCATAGAAATTTTCAAAAAATTCAAGGCTTCTTAGAGAATTCGTTTGATCGTGAAACCATAGACTCTCTTAGTGATTTCAATAGCTTTTTGTCCCACGATCAACTTAACCTTACCTATGAGTGCTATATTAATGCACTTAGGTCTAGTATTAAGAAGCCTAAAATATATTTAAAGCGTTCATTCGCAGCAATTAAGCTTAATGCTTATAATAAACATCTACTTCAACTGCAGCGAGCTAACATAGATATTCAGTTTATATTAGATCCCTATGCTTGCTGCAGTTACGTCGTTAATTATATTAACAAGTCTCAGAGAGGAATTTCCAAATTAATGCGTGAAGCAGTTAGTGAGATTAGTAGGGGCAATGTAACGATTAAACAAAAGTTACAACACATAGGGCACAAATTTATTTCGGGCACTGAAATATCTGCCCAAGAAGCCGTATACTGCTGTTTAGGTATGCACCTGTCCGAAAGCAGTAACGCAGAAGTATATATTAATACTTCATTGCCAGAGCATCGGGTTAGGATGTTAAAGAGTAGACAACAATTAGAAAATTTACCCGATGGCTCTACAGACATATTTTTATTAGGGCTCTTAGAGCATTATGTTCAGCGTCCAGACGCTTTAGAAAGTTTATGTCTGGCTGATTTTGCTGCTTTTTATAGTTTCAGCAAACAGCATGGTGGAGCTCGCCAAGTCTTAGAAGAACAGGATGACCCTGAAGCACCACCATCCGAGTCATTAGTATTTGCCCTTCGCAATGGTAGTGGTTTCGTTAGGAAAAGACGCTCTCCCAGTATTATTAGGTATAGGAGATTTAATATTAATACTGAGAGAAGCCAATACTTTAGGGAATTAGTCATGTTATATGTCCCATGGAGAGACGAGGAGGCAGAACTAGTAGCGAGAGACTGCGAATTGTTTTGTAGCCTAAATCAGGAGTTAGTTGAGACAAACCGTAGGAAGTATAATAGCTTAGATGATAGTGAGCTCCAGGAAGCTCTTAACAACGCAGTGCAGGATGAGAATGAGGGCAATATTGAGAATAGAGAGGTAGTTGACGATAGATTTAGAGTGTTAGGGTTGCCAGAAATAGATCCTAGATTGAATGTCTTAGACATTAATGGTAGGGATGAGAATCAGGACTTAGAAAATACCAATGTCCGAGTGATTAAGCTTCCAGCTTTGCTTCCGTCCGATAGAATACAAGATATTGTTAGATCGTTAAATTTAAAGCAGAAGACTTACTTTACACATGTTTTGCACAATGTGAAAAGTAAATCAACATTTTACGAATTCGTTGGAGGTGGTGCTGGTGTCGGAAAAAGCCGACTAATCACCTCCATTTTCCAAGCATTATCCCATATCTTCAATAGTAGGCCTGGGAGTAATGATTCAGCGAAAATTCTACTCTGTGCCCCAACAGGTAAAGCTGCTTTCGGAATTAGTGGTTCGACACTACATTCCATGTTCTCTCTACCAGTTAACCAATCTGGTTCTGATTTGAGAGCTCTCAGCAATGACTTAGTCAATAGTTTACATTCAAGGTTAATAGACCTTAAACTTATTATAATAGATGAAATATCTATGGTAGGTTCTAAAATGTTCTCCCAGTTAGACTCCCGTCTAAAACAAATTTTTAAAAATACTTCTCCATTCGGTGGTATTTCTGTCATAGTATTTGGGGATCTACGACAGTTATCACCAGTAGGCGATCGTTGGATTTTCGAATCCAACTCTCATGATCCCTACAGTGCAATATATGCTTCTTCGCTCTGGGACCTCTTTAAGTATTTTGAGCTCACAGAAATAATGCGACAACGGGAGGACCAAACTTTTGCTTCTGCATTAAATAATATGGCATCGGGAAATATGACACCCGATGATATTACCCTTATCCGTTCCCGCATTTGTCAGCCATCGGATGTTCCCGATGATGCAATTCATCTGTTTAATACAAATGCGGCAACAGACAATTACAATATTATAAAACTTAACGCCATTGCAACAGATCCATTTACTTTTTTAGCTGAAGACTTTATTAAAGCTACTCACTTAAATGCAGCAAATAGGGCAAGAATTTTAGATGTCGTGAGTAGCTTTAGGTCGTCCGAAACACAGGGACTCTGTAAGTCCCTCCTCTTAAAAAATACTGCAAAATACATGGTTACGGTCAACGTAGATACAGAGGATGGGTTAGTTAATGGGGCAACAGGAGTTTTAATGCAAATAGATTTCGATGCATCCAACGCTCCAAATGTTTTATGGATGCAATTCCCAGAGGAAAGTGTAGGAGTACTTGCTCGCTCAAAGTGTACGCATCGTACAGAGTCTTCTTGGACCCCCATTCAAAAAATAATTCGAAATTTCCAATACAGGAAAAATGAGCAAGTATCAATTGACCGTAGGCAGTTTCCAGTTGTACCTGCAGAAGGTATAACTATTCATAAAAGTCAGGGAGCCACGTATAGCAAAGTGGTGGTCCACACTTGCTCTCGCATGCAGCGCGCTGCAATATACGTAGCATGTAGTAGGGCAACAACTGCTTCGGGGTTGTTTATTATAGGAGATTTTCTTCCTCCTAAGCCTCCAAAAAATGATGATAAGGTCCAAAACCAAATAGTCCGATTGCGCACTGAAAAGCTACTTCGATCACATTATGATCACTTAGTTGACAGTTCCGCCTTAGATATTTTCTTTCATAACACACAAAGCATTAATTGTCATATTGAAGACATTCGATCTGATAGATTAATGCTCCAGTCGTCCGTTCTATGTTTCGTTGAAGCGTCTACTTACGCAAACGAAAACGTAAATATTTCAGGATTTAGTATTGTTGTCCGTCTAGATTGCGAGGTAATACCTAACGCAAGACGACCTAAGAGGGGTATTATCATTTATGTTAGGGACACAATTTTAGAAAATATAACAAGCTGCTTGAGCGTTAGGAAAGTAAGCGGATCGTCAGTGTTTGAATATGCCGTGTTTAGGTATAAATCGTTAAGTTTTGTAGTTGTATATAAAAGTCCGTCCTATCCAGTCCGACTGTTTTATTCAGAGTTTCAGGATCTATTTCTGCAATATCCATTTTTATTAGAAAATTGCCTTATTTTAGGAGATTTTAATTTGTGTTTGAGCAAGTTAGAATCAGCTAGGATGTTATATGATGAGCTAGTTGGCAGAAGCTTCAGAAGCTTATTAGAATTGAAAACGTCTACAACCAATTGTGATTCGCACATTGATTGGGCGTTTTCAAATCTACCGAGTGAATACATTAGCGCTAGGACTTTTGAAACAGTTTATAGTTACCACAGTGGTATTTCTTTAAGTATTCAGGATAGGGAACTTTAGTGTAAATAACTATAAGTGTACATATATGTAAATAAGTTTTATATTTAATTAACATTTGAAAAATATATTTTTATTTTATTATTTTAGCTTACTAACTGTGTGTTTTTATTTGTTTGGTTCAGGGTAGTTTCTAGTCGAGCACTCTCGACTAGAGTTTTCTTACTTGTTTTCTTTCTCTTTCTTTCTCTTTTTCTCTTTCTTTCTTTCTTTCTTTATCTTTCTTTCTCTTTCTTTATTTCTTTCTTTCTCTTTCTTTTTCTTTCTTTCTCTTTCTTTCTCTTTTCTTCTTTCTCTCTCTTTCCTTCTATACACTGAACCCCTTGAAAATGGAAAAACAGGGTATAATGGTTTTGTTAAAATGTATGTAACAGGCAGAAGGAGACGTGTCAGACCCCATAAAGTATATATATTCTTGATCAGCTCGACGAACTGAGTCGATATAGCCCTGTCCGTCTGTCCGTCTGTCCGTCCGTCCGTCCGTCCGTATGTGTGAACGCGTCGATCTCAGAATCTATAAGAGCTAGAGACTTGAAATTTTTTATGTAGATTCGTGTATAGCACGCGCAGATCGAGTTTGTTTAAAAAATTCGATAACTTTTATCGTTTTAATGTTATCGATTAAAAACGAAATCGAAATACAGTAATTAAATTATATCTCCTACATCTTTATAGCTAGACACTCCATATTTTGTATTTGATTGCATGTGTGTTTTATACAATTATGATTTTTGTTATATTTTGGATGCCATGCCCCTTTCGCCCCAATTTTGCAAAAAATGTATTTTAAGTGCTAGAGACTTGTGATTCGGCACATATACACATATGAATTACGTAATGACGCTCTGAAAGTTTGATTAAGCAAGTTCATCTACAAAGGAACTTATTCAACAATTAAGTTCCCGCGCAGTCAGCAGAGCGTTCGCTTATGCGTGCGTGCGTATGTGTGTGTGTATGTGTGTGTGCATGTGTTGCTTGTATATATATATATGTTAAAAAAGTATAAAATGTTTGGAATATCGGCGCATCGCAGGGTTCAGTGGATCTCCTAGTCGGATACCACCGACTAGAGCTTTCTTACTTGTTGTATATTTATATGTTAAATAGGGATTGAATGTTTAGAATATCGGTTCTTCGCAGGGTTCAGGGGATCTCCTAGTCGGGTACCGCCGACTAGAGCTTTCTTACTTGTTCTTTCTTTCTCTTTCTTTCTCATTTTTTCTTTCTTTCTCTTTTATTCTTTCTTTCTCTTTTTTTATTTCTTTCTCTTTTTATACCCTGAACCCATTGAAAATGGGAAATCAGGGTATTATGTTTTTGTGAAAATGTATGTAACACGCAGAAGGAGACATCGCAGACCCCATAAAGTATATATATTCTTGATCAGCTCGATGAGCTGAGTTGAAATAGCCCTGTCCGTCTGTCCGTCCGTCCGTCCGTCCGTCCGTCCGTATGAACGCAGCGATCTCGTAAACCACAAAAGCTAGATATATGAAATTTTCAGAGAATACTCGTCTATAGCCTACGCAGTACAAGTTTTTTTTAGATTTTCGATAACTCATCCCGTTTCGTTATTATCGATAAAAATCGATAACTTTTCTTCGGTTAAGCATACCATAAGAGAAAGAGACTTCAAATTTACTGTGTAGATCTGTGTAATGTATGCGGAGATTTTATAATTTTTGGATTTTGGATGCCACGCCCCCTTTGCCCCAAATTTGCAAAATTTGTATTTCAAATACTAGAGACTTGTGCTTCAGCAAATACACACATATGAATGACATAATCATGCTGTGAAAGTTTGATCAAGAAAGTCCATCCAAAAAAAAAGTTATTAAACATTTAATTTCCCATACAATAGGCATATTGCAGCCCTAGCGCAGTCGCCGCGCTGACTGCGCATTCAGCAGAGCGCGTGCTTATGCGTGCGTGCGTATGCATGTGTGTGTGTGTGCCTTGCTCGCAATATTTGTATATGTAAAGTAAGCATATAATGTTGGGAAGGTTGGCTCTTCGCAGGGTTCAGGGTATCTCGTAGTCGAGCCGTCTCGACTAGAGCACTCTTACTTGTTTTCTTTCTCTTTCTTTCTTTCTCTTTCTTTCCCCTTTTTTCTTTCTCTTTCTTTCTTTCTTTTTCTTTTTTTCTTTCTTTCTTTCTTTCTATTTCTTTCTTTCTTTCTTTCTATTTCTTTCTTTCTTTATTTCTTTACTTCTTTCTTTCTTTCTTTATTTTTTCTCTTTCATTCTCTTACTTTTTCTTTCTTTCTGTCCCTTTCTTTCTCTTTCTCTATCTTTCTTTCTATATCTTTTTGTATCTTTCTTTCTATCTCTTTCTTTCTCTTTCGTTCTCTCTCTTTTTTTCTCTCTTTCTTTCTTTCTTTCTTTATCTTTCTTTCGTTCTCTTTCTGTCTTTCTCTTTCATTCTTTCTTTCTCTTTCTTTCTTTCTTTTTCATTCTTTCTCTTTCTTTCCTTCTTCCTCTTTCTTTCTTGCTTTCTTTCTCTTACGTTCATTCTTTTTCTTTCTTTCTTTCTTTCTCTTTGTTTCTTTCATTCTCTTTCTTTCTTTGTCTTTGTTTCTTACTTTCTCTCTCTTCCTTTCTTAATTTCTTTCTCTTTCCTTTTTTCTTTTCTTTATCTTTCCGTCTTTCTTTCTTTCTCTTTCATTCTTTCTCTTTCTTTCTTTCTCTATCTTTCTTTCTCTTTCTTTCATTCTCTTTATTTCTTTCTCTGTCTTTCTTTCTCTTTCTTTCATTCTTTATCTTTCTTTATTTCTTTTTGTTTCTTTCTCTTTTTTTCTTTCTTTCTCTTTTATTCTTTCTTTCTCTTTTTTTATTTCTTTCTCTTTTTTTCTTTCTCTTTCTTTCCCTTTTTTTCTTTCTCTTTCTTTCTTTCTTTCGTTTTCTTTCTTTTTTTCTTTCTTTCTCTTTCTTTCTTTCTTTCTTTCTATTTCTTTCTTTCTTTATTTCTTTCCTTCTTTCTTTCTTTCTTTATTTTTTCTCTTTCATTCTCTTACTTTTTCTTTCTTTCTGTCCCTTTCTTTCTTTCTCTATCTTTCTTTCTATATCTTTTTGTATCTTTCTTTCTATCTCTTTCTTTCTCTTTCGTTCTCTCTCTTTTTTTCTTTCTCTTTCTTTCTTTCTTTATCTTTCTTTCGTTCTCTTTCTGTCTTTCTCTTTCTTTCTTTCTTTCTCTTTCTTTCTTTCTTTTTCATTCTTTCTCTTTCTTTCCTTCTTCCTCTTTCTTTCTTGCTTTCTTTCTCTTTCGTTCATTCTTTTTCTTTCTTTCTTTCTTTCTCTTTGTTTCTTTCATTCTCTTTCTTTCTTTGTCTTTGTTTCTTAGTTTCTTTCTCTTCCTTTCTTAATTTCTTTCTCTTTGCTTTTTCTTTTCTTTATCTTTCTGTCTTTCTTTCTTTCTCTTTCATTCTTTCTCTTTCTTTCTTTCTCTATCTTTCTTTCTCTTTCTTTCATTCTCTTTATTTCTTTCTCTGTCTTTCTTTCTCTTTCTTTCATTCTTTATCTTTCTTTATTTCTGTTTATTCCTTTCTCTTTCTTTCTTTCTTTCTCTTTCTTTCTTTCTCTTTCTTTCTTTCTCTTTCTTTCATTCTCTTTATTTCTTTCTCTGTCTTTCTTTCTCTTTCTTTCATTCTTTCCTTTTTTCTTTCTTTTTCTTTCTTTCTTTCTTTATCTTTCTTTCTTTCTTTCTTTCTCTTTCTTTTTCTTTCCTTTTTTCTCTTTCCTTCTCTTTCTTTTTCTTTTCTTCTTTCTCTTTCTTTTTTTTCTCTTTCTTTGTGTTTCTTACGCTTTCTGTCTTTTTCTTTCTTTCTCTTTCTTTCATTATTTCCCTTTATTTCTTTCTTTCTCTTTCTTTATCTTTCTTTCTATTTTCTTCATTCTTTCTTTCTCGTTCCTTCTTTCTCTTTCTTTCTCTTTCTTTATTTCTTTGTCTTTCTTTCCTTTTCCTTCTTTCTCTTTCCTTTTCTTTCTTTCTCTTTCTTCCTTTCTCTTTCTTTCTCTATCTTTCTTTCTTTTTCTTTCATTTTCTTTATTTCTTTCTCTGTCTTTCTTTATCTCTTTTTTTCTTTCTCTTTCTTTCTTTCTTTCTTTCTTTATCTTTCTTTCTCTTTCTTTATTACTTTCTTTCTCTTTCTTTCCCTTTCTTTCTCTTTCTTTCTCTTTTCTTCTTTCTCTCTCTTTCTTTTTATACCCTGAACCCATTGAAAATGGAAAAACAGGGTATAATGGTTTTGTTAAAATGTATGTAACAGGCAGAAGGAGACGTGGCAGACCCCATAAAGTATATATATTCTTGATCAGCTAGACGAACTGAGTCGATATAGCCCTGTCCGTCTGTCCGTCTGTCCGTCCGTCCGTCCGTATGTGTGAACGCGTCGATCTCAGAATCTATAAGAGCAAGAGACTTGAAATTCGATAATATTTATCGTTTTAATGTTATCGATTAAAAACGAAATCGAAATACAGTAATTAAATTATATCTCCTACATCTTTATAGCTAGACACTCCATATTTTGTATTTGATTGCATGTGTGTTTTATACAATTTTGATTTTTTTTATATTTTGGATGCCACGCCCCTTTCGCGCCAATTTTGCAAAAAACGTATTTCAAGTGCTAGAGACTTGTGCTTCGGCATAGATACACATATGAATGACGTAATGACGCTCTGAAAGTTTGATTAAGCAAGTTCATCTACATAGGAACTTATTCAACAATTAAGTTCCCATAATATAGCTCTTACTGCAGCCCGACCGCGCAGTCAGCAGAGCGTTCGCTTATGCGTGCGTGCGTATGTGTGTGTGTATGTGTGTGTGCATGTGTTGCTTGTATATATATATTGTGAGGAACAATATAGACGGGCACGTAGTGGATGTATGCATATATGCGTGCCTGCATGTATTGTTCCACACAGCGACGCGAGTACGATAGTAGCGACCCTCGCTACTGGAAAGGGCGCAGAGAGCGACGTAGTCTGTCTCTGTCGCTCGTATGTGTTCAGCGCATTGCTCGCGTCGCTCTCACGGCGATCATCGGCGACCGTTGGCCGAAGTACCGCTTGTGGCTGCGAGAAAGTAGTGTACACTTTCACTCGTATGCCAATAACGGTGCTTTGGCCAATGAGAGGCTGCCACGCAGATTTCGGCGATTTGGCATCGCGCTAAATCACGTGATACTGCCGTTTTCGCGGACACGAGCGGCAGACAGGCCCCGCTCCAGAGCCGAGCCGGCGCCGTCATAGCGCGAAGCAGGGCCTGCGTCGCTGCTATAAAAAGGCGCCCGCAACTCGGCACCGGGACAGTCAAGTAAAAGTGAAAGTGAAAGTATTGAGTGCCGACGAAACAAGAACGCGAGTGGAAAAGTGACCAGCAAGGACTTCGAGAGGAAGGACATCGCTGCCAAGGACTTCGAGAGGAAGGACATCACTGCCAAGGACTTCGAGAGGAAGGACATCGCTGGAAGGATATCTACGAGGGATATCCTGGACGCCTATTGAGGACATAGGCTTGAGACGCGGACACCGGAAGGACATCAGCTGCCACCAACCAGGACATTGGTGCAGCACGGCCAAATCTACAGCATTAGTGGCGGATCCTGGAGCAGGAGCAAAGGTAACGTTTGCGTAGCTGTGCGTAAGAGTGGTGAAGGTAGCTTGAGAAGATCTCAAGGTGTGCTTGTGAGCGTATCCAGCCGTAGGAGTCACTGCAATAGCCGAGCGAACCGCCGGAGTATTCAGTGTGGATCCTGGCGTCACCTGGAGTGCTCAAGCGTATCCTTGGAGAACCAATCTGCGATAATATAGTCAGTGTATAAAAATGGTGCGAGCTTGGGTATATAATCTCAAGAAGAATGATGTGCTGCGCTACGGGATCGAGTTCGGCGTAAGTCTGACTGGCACTCTGGACGCGATGCGGTGGCAGTTCGGCGAGTGGGTCACCATGAATGAGGGAAGGATTCCCTATTCAATCGCCGCTGAGAGACGAGGCGCTGACCGCCGTCGAGGAAAACGAGCTGGGTGAGCAAGATGAAATCGTGAACGTGGCAAGATTGTCTCTGCCATCCACCGGTGCCGCCGCCGCCCGCCTGCAAGAGATGCAACGAGGATCGTGGAGAGCCACATCCACCCCGCAACCAGAAATAAGGCCACGAGGGCCGAGCTGCACAGCGCTGGAGTACCCAAAGGTCGCCAAGCAGGTGCGAGAATGGGGCTTCCGCTTCGATGGCACAACGAAGCCGCTGGAGTTTTTGGAGCAAGTGGAGTGGTCGGCCGACGCATATGGTCTGGATCTGGACCTGATCCCGAGGGCGATGCCAGAGCTGCTCAAAGGCATGGCCTTGAAGTGGTACGTGGCCAACAACAGGCACTGGACAGCGTGGGAAACGTTCGTCAGAAGCTTCCAGGAGTTCTTTCTGCCCAGGGACTATATGGAAGAGTTGAAGGACGAAGTTGCTCGACGGAGACAGATGATGGGCAAACCCTTCCAGGTTTACATGGTTGATATGCAAACCTTGATGCGGCCACTACGCTATGCGGCAGATCGCGAGCTAAAAACTATTTACAACAATAGTTTGCCCGATCTGCGCGCATATGCTCGTCCATATCAGATCTGCAACTTGATGGAGCTGATGCTGCTGGCGAACGATTTCGAGGATCTGGAAAGGGATCGGGAAAAGTTGCGGCAGCAACAGCGAGGCAATGAGACGCGACTGATGGTCATGGACGACGCTGGGAGCCCGGATGGTGAGGAATACCACCGAAGCATGGCCGTTGAGGGGACGAGACCTCGACCCGCGCCCAGGACATGCACAGCAGGGCCAAGGACACATGTCCCGAACCCCGCCAGAGCATGCCGGATATGTGGCCAAGAGGGCCACTACGACGTTGAGTGCCGCAACGAGCGCCTGGACTTTTGCTGGCAATGCGGGCGCATCGGCGTGCGAACAGCGACTTGCTGCCAGTCGGAAAACGCCCAGAGGCACCCGCCATCCAGGGGCGAGCGGGAGCAGCGTCACGGAGGCCCCCAGACATTAGTGGGTAGTCTTGTGGATGAAGGCACCCAGCTGCCGGCGATGGAGCCACCAGCAGCTTTGTGAGCGAAAAGCTGGCCGACAGGCTCCGAGGAGTGGGCGTGAGACGCGCCACACAAAGACGCGTAAGTCTGGCAGACGGCAGTTGCAGTCAAGTGGACTCGCAACTGGAGACAAGGATCACGCTGGGGAGTCAGCAGATCCTCCTTCCATTGCTGGTGCTGCCAGGCATGATCGACGATCTGGTGCTGGGAGGAGGCAGAAACGTGCGCTATCACGGCAGTCGCTGGGCGAAGAGGCGTGCCGCTTGGTGACGAGCAAAGGCAAACCAGCTGGGACAGGATGTCGCTGGATTGCTAAGCTGTGCCAACAAAGTTTTCGGGCTACAGGGAAGAGGCCGGAAAGGTTTACCGGCACATCCCGCACCAAGCCGGCCACAAGGACGTGGCTGCGTGGAAACTGTGGGTGCCGACGGAGCGGCGCAAACAAGTTCTGAAGGAGAACCACGACGCAGCCAACGCTGGCTACCTTGGGAGCCGACAAACAATTGCTCGGGTGGCAGCGAGGCACTACTGGCCGGGTATGTACCGCGACGTGCGGGCATATGTGCGGCGGTGCGAGCTGTGTCAGCGCTGCAATAACAGCCAACTCCAAGAAGCAGGACAGGAGAGAGCAACCAAAGCTGCTCAGGATCAGACGCGGCACTACAATCTACGGAGGCGGCAGTGGAAGCCGGCCGTAGGGGACAAGGTGTGGGCAAAAGAACGCTACTTGTCCAATGCCGCGTATGGAGTGATGGAGCGAAACTGGCTCACGATATGGAGGACCATATACGGTGGTCAGTTTGATCTCCCCGGTTATCTGCCGGATCACTTCAGAGGCAGATAAACGGAGCAGGACGGCTCATGTGGCGGACCTCAAGCCATATCGAGGAGAAGCGGGTGAGTTGCCAGCCAGTTTATAAAAAAAAAAAAAAAAAAAAAAGGGAGTGAATACACATAGCTATGTGTATTAGCCAAAAACCTATATATGTATGTAGGGGAAAAAAACCTATATATGTATGCAGGGGGAAAAAGTTTTTTTTAAACATAAACAGAAATGAACATCGGCCGCACAAATCAAATCCACGGCAAAAACAGCAAAAATGTTGTGAGCGGAACAACAAAGTTGTTTGTATGTGCGCGCGCGCACAAATGTTGTGAACACAACAACAAAGTTGTTTGAATTTGCGCGCGCACACACACGAAACGGGGGCGCATGCGCAGCAGCAAAATAATAATCGTCAGCTACGAAACGGCACAACACGGCACGGCCGAAACCGTTTGAGTTGCGCGCGCACCCTGCAAAAACAACAACAACATCACGCACCCGAGCCGAAAAAGAGCGCACACACACGCGGAACGAAAACAGCGACAGCATGAAAGGCGCACAGTGGTCAGCGCATGCGCAAAATGGGACGAAAATCACGATGAGCGTGGTAGGCAACAACAACGCAGAGCGCCCAAAGTTCAACAGCCGCGGCGAAAGGCTACTGAACTTTGTCGGCTACGCACGATCGCTAGCGCACGAGATGACACGAAGGTGTCGATGCTAGCGACATGCAAAACGGCCAACAACAAAATAGGGCACGCAGCGTATGTATGAGTGCATGTAGTTGCTGTGCACTCACACATATATGCGAAGGGAAATAGAGAGAGTGTGAGAAATGCATTAGAGAAGCAACAACAATGCCTCGTGTTCAGCCATAAGGCCAGAGTGTTGGAAGAGCGTGACCTGTAGAGACTGAGAGAACTAGCTGGTGCAGGATCCGTTAATTTCCGACACTCCGCTGGCGGCAGCGCTGCAGCAGAGGGTATAAAAGGGCATGCATGCATATGAGCAGGGCTTTTGTGAAAATTCAACTCTATAGACTTCTGCTACGTAGCTGGATTTCTCGGCCGTCCGGACTTGGGCGTCGGAAGGGTTTGCCCGGCCGATCCTCGCGCACTGGACAGCGACTCCGCTGGAGCTGTGCGCGAATGAGGAGTGAGCCGGATTTTCCAACCGGCGTCAAAGTGTCGGCGCGCCGGAACCAGCCTCGAACGTCGTCTATAGTAGAAGAATTCTCCAACAAAACCCAGTTACAGTCACTGGCAGCGGCCAGAGGAGCATCGGCGACCAGAGGAGTAGCGGTGACCAGCAGCAGCAGCAGCAGCAGGCAAGAAGTTGAGGACAGCCACCACAGCAGCCGCAGTCGCCGCCACAGTCTAAAAATAATTTGTTCATCGCTGAGTACTTACTGCGACGATGGTACAGGTACAGGGAGGTCAGCTGCGGCAGATGCGAGCCACATGACTGGCGAAATCCAGCGGTCCGGCAAAGGTGTCGGGAGGGCGGACCGGCCGATCCTCGCGCATTGGCCAGCGACTTCGCTGGAGCTGTGCGCGAATCAGGAGTGAGCCGAGAACCCCACCTATATCCGATGTCCGGACCCGGGTCAGTTGTGAACGGCATCTGCAACGGAAGATCGTTTCGCTACCACCATCCCAGCAACAAAGGACAGCAGCAGCCACGCAGCCGCATTGTAACCACGGAGACTGGCAAAGCAGTGGAAAACGGGTGTTTTCCTGCAGCGGCGGGCGTGGCCAGAGGAGAATGCAACCCGGTCCAGGAGAGGGACAACATGGAGAGGATCGCGCTATATAGATTTGGAAGAAATTTCTGAGAAGATTTACCTAACACGTTTCAGCTACTTACCTGCAGCACACAGAGTTGCTGGAGGCTGGAGCAATCAGCTGTACGCAGAGTTGCGTAGCAGCGGCGCTGTTAACAACAGAGTGTTAACAGCGGCCCTGTGCGTAGCACTGCTTGCAGCTGGAGGAGCGCGGCGAACTGCTTGCTGAAGAGAAGCAAGCAGTGCAAACAAAAGGGAGCGCCAAAAGTGAGTCCCGGACCGATGTTAACACGAAGGCTTCGTGTTTCCCGAAGGAAGAGGGAAGTGTGAGGAACAATATAGACGGGCACGTAGTGGATGTATAAGGGCATGTATTTGCTGTGCACTTATGCATATATGCGTGCCTGCATGTATTGTTCCACACAGCGACGCGAGTACGATAGTAGCGACCCTCGCTACTGGAAAGGGCGCAGAGAGCGACGTAGTCTGTCTCTGTCGCTCGTATGTGTTCAGCGCATTGCTCGCGTCGCTCTCACGGCGATCATCGGCGACCGTTGGCCGAAGTACCGCTTGTGGCTGCGAGAAAGTAGTGTACACTTTCACTCGTATGCCAATAACGGTGTTTTGGCCAATGAGAGGCTGCCACGCAGATTTCGGCGATTTGGCATCGCGCTAAATCACGTGATACTGCCGTTTTCGCGGACACGAGCGGAAGACAGGCCCCGCTCCAGAGCCGAGCCGGCGCCGTCATAGCGCGAAGCAGGGCCTGCGTCGCTGTTATAAAAAGGCGCCCGCAACTCGGCACCGGGACAGTCAAGTAAAAGTAAAAGTGAAAGTATTGAGTGCCGACGAAACAAGAACGCGAGTGGAAAAGTGACCAGCAAGGACTTCGAGAGGAAGGACATCGCTGCCAAGGACTTCGAGAGGAAGGACATCGCTGCCAAGGACTTCGAGAGGAAGGACATCGCTGGAAGGATATCTACGAGGGATATCCTGGACGCCTATTGAGGACATAGGCTTGAGACGCGGACACCGGAAGGACATCAGCTGCCACCAACCAGGACATTGGTGCAGCACGGCCAAATCTACAGCATTAGTGGCGGATCCTGGAGCAGGAGCAAAGGTAACGTTTGCGTAGCTGTGCGTAAGAGTGGTGACGGTAGCTTGAGAAGATCTCAAGGTGTGCTTGTGAGCGTATCCAGCCGTAGGAGTCACTGCAATAGCCGAGCGAACCGCCGGAGTATTCAGTGTGGATCCTGGCGTCACCTGGAGTGCTCAAGCGTATCCTTGGAGAACCAAGAGTGCCGTACCATTCGCCAGAGTGCGCGAAACGTCTACCTGCGAGCCTGTGAAAAGGTGTGCTTTACTAAGCGCTAGATTTGATAAATAAATATCAAATATATAAACTTGTAAATTGAGAAAATATACCCAACGCAACCATAAACAAGTAAGAACGTTGCAGTCGGGCGCTACCGACTGCGGGATACTCATTCACACCCCCACAGATCACGCCCATTACCACGCCCACAATTGGTTTGTACATATATAATTTTTTGGAAATCAATAGAGGAGATCAGCAGTAATATCTGTATATAATTCTGATTTTCTCACTGAGAATCGGAAAAACGTATAGTTTTTCCCCATTTGCCACGCCCCCAGTAGGCGTAGACATATAATTTTTGGCCAGTTCTTAGAAGTAGTGAAGGGTAACGTAAGTGTGAAATTTGGATGCTTACACTCAAAAAATGTGAAAATTACAGGGTATTATTTAGCAGGGCATGCCCCAAAAGGGGCGTAAAAATTTGTTTTGGGTCATCGATAGAGGAGCTCACCAGTAACTTACCATCCAATTTTGAAGCTTCTAGCTCTAAAACTGTAGGAGCTACAAACTTTTGCGGTTTGCCACGCCCCCTATGGGCGTAGATATATCCGCCATATCTTTTCCAACTTGGGTTGTCAACCCGAGTATATATACCAAGTTTCAAGTCTCTAGCATCAATAGTGCTCAAAATATTACAGAATTTGAAAAATCACTATATAGTCAGATCCGATTTGCCACGCCCCTAGTAGGCGTGGATATATAGATTTTTGGTCGATCTTCATAGGATCGTATCAGTAACCTACGTGCCAAATTTGGGCGTTTTAGCTTTAAAACTGTAGAAGATACAGTTTTACCAGATTTGCCACGCCCCCAATGGGCGTAGATATATCCGCCATAGCTTTTTCAACTTGAGTTGTCAACACAAGTCTACATTTCAAATTGCAACTCTCTAGCACTTCTAGAAGTAGTGTTTCTGAGATATGGGCAAATGCATTTTCCGATTTGCCACGCCCCTAGTGGGCGTATCGGGAAAATCTTGACACTTTATAATTCGAGGGTATACACGAGTATATATTCCAAATTTCAACTCTCTAGCTTCAAAACTGTGCAAATGGTTTGCGTTCATACGGACAGACGGACAGACGGACAGACGGACGGACGGACAGACGGACAGACGGACAGACGGACAGACGGACGGACAGCGTGACGGACATTGCACAAAACCAATATACTCATTTCACTTTGTGAATGAGTATAAACACACTACATTGTAATTTATCGCAAGGCGCTACATATAAATTTATTGGCACGAACGCACAGTCGGCTGAGTCCGGCCCGGCTTAAACTCGGGATAAACCGAGGTTCGTTACACTATGTTAAAAAAGTATAAAATGTTTGGAATATCGGCGCATCGCAGGGTTCAGTGGATCTCCTAGTCGGGTACCACCGACTAGAGCTTTCTTACTTGTTATACATTTATATGTTAAATAGGCATAGAATGTTTAGAATATCGGTTCTTCGAGGGTTCAGGGGATCTCCTAGTCGGGTACCGCCGACTAGAGCTTTCTTACTTGTTCTTTCTTTCTCTTTCTTTCTCTTTTTTTCTTTCTTTTTCTTTTATTCTTTCTTTCTCTTTTTTTATTTCTTTCTCTTTTTTTCTTTCTCTTTTTTTCTTTCTTTCTTTCTCTTTCTTTCTTTCTTTCTTTTTCTTTCTTTCTCTCTTTCTCTTTCTTTCTTTCTTTCTTTCTTTCTATTTCTTTCTTTCTTTATTTCTTTCCTTCTTTCTTTCTTTCTTTTTTTTTTCTCTTTCATTCTCTTACTTTTTCTTTCTTTCTGTCCCTTTCTTTCTCTTTCTCTATCTTTCTTTCTATATCTTTTTGTATCTTTCTTTCTATCTCTTTCTTTCTCTTTCGTTCTCTCTCTTATTTTCTTTCTCTTTCTTTCGTTCTCTTTCTGTCTTTCTCTTTCTTTCTTTCTCTTTCTTTCTTTCTTTTTCATTCTTTCTCTTTCTTTCCTTCTTCCTCTTTCTTTCTTGCTTTCTTTCTCTTTCGTTCATTCTTTTTCTATCTTTCTTTCTTTCTCTTTGTTTCTTTCATTCTCTTTCTTTCTTTGTCTTTGTTTCTTAGTTTCTTTCTCTTCCTTTCTTAATTTCTTTCTCTTTCCTTTTTTCTTTTCTTTATCTTTCTTTCTTTCTGTCTTTCTTTCTTTCTCTTTCTTTCTTTCTCTTTCTTTCTTTCTCTATCTTTCTTTCTCTTTCTTTCATTCTCTTTATTTCTTTCTCTGTCTTTCTTTCTTTTTCTTTCATTCTTTATCTTTCTTTATTTCTGTTTATTTCTTTCTCTTTCTTTCTTTCTTTCTCCTTCTTTCTTTCTCTTTCTTTCTTTCTCAATCTTGCTTTCTCTTTCTTTCATTCTCTTTATTTCTTTCTCTGTCTTTCTTTCTCTTTCTTTCATTCTTTCTTTTTTTCTTTCTTTCTTTCTTTCTCTTTCTTTCTTTCTCTTTCTTTTTTTCTGTCGCTTTCTTTTTTTCTTTCTTTATCTTTCTTTATCTTTTTTTTCTTTCCTTCTTTCTTTCTCTTTCTTTTTCCTTCCTTTTTTATCTTTCCTTCTCTTTCTTTTTCTTTTCTTCTTTCTCTTTCTTTCTTTCTCTTTCTTTGTGTTTCTTTCGCTTTCTGTCTTTCTCTTTCTTTCTTTCTCTTTCTTTCATTATTTCCCTTTATTTCTTTCTTTCTCTTTCTTTCTTTCTTTCTTTCTCTTTCTTTCTCTTTCTTTCTCTTTCTTTATTTCTTTCTCTTTCTTTATTTCTTTGTCTTTCTTTCCTTCTCTTTCTTTCTCTTTCTTCCTTTCTCTTTCTTTCTTTGTCTTTCTTTCTCTTTCTTTCGTTCTCTTTCTTTCTTTCTCTATCTTTCTTTCTCTTTCTTTCATTCTCTTTAATTCTTTCTCTGTCTTTCTTTCTCTCTTTTTTTCATTCTCTTTCTTTTTTTCTTTCTTTATCTTTTTTTCTCTTTATTTATTTATTTCTTTCTCTTTCTTTTTATTCTTTCTCTTTCTTTCTCTTTTCTTCTTTCTCTCTCTTTCTTTTTATACCCTGAACCCATTGAAAATGGAAAAACAGGATATAATGGTTTTGTTAAAATGTGTGTAACAGGCAGAAGGAGACGTGGCAGACCCCATAAAGTATATATATTCTTGATCAGCTCGACGAACTGAGTCGATATAGCCCTGTCCGTCCGTCCGTCTGTCCGTATGTTTGAACGCGTCGATCTCAGAATCTATAAGAGCTAGAGACTTGAAATTATGTATTATGTAGATCCGTGTATAGCACGCGCAGATCGAGTTTTTTTCAAAAATTCGATAACTTTTATCGTTTTAATGTTATCGATTAAAAACGAAATCGAAATACAGTAATTAAATTATATCTCCTACATCTTTATAGCTAGACACTCCATATTTTGTATTTGATTGCATGTGTTTTATACAATTTTGATTTTTGTTATATTTTGGATGCCACGCCCCTTTCGCCCCAATTTTGCAAAAAACGTATTTCAAGTGCTAGAGACTTGTGCTGCGGCACATATACACATATGAATGACGCAATGACGCTCTGAAAGTTTGATTGAGCAAGTTCATCTACAAAGGAACTTATTCAACAATTAAGTTCCCATAATATAGCTCTTACTGCAGCCCGACCGCGCAGTCAGCAGAGCGCTCGCTTATGCGTGCGTGAGGATGTGTGTGTGTATGTGTTGCTTGTATATTTATATGTTAAAAAAGTATAAAATGTTTGGAATATCGGCTCATCGCAGGGTTCAGGGGATCTCCTAGTCGGGTACCACCGACTAGAGCTTTCTTACTTGTTTATTTCTTTCTTTCTTTCTCTTTGTTTCTTTCTTTATTTTTTTTCTTTTTTGTTTGTTTCCTTCTTTCTCTTTTCTTCTTTCTTTCTTTCTCTTTCTTTTATTCTTTCTATTTTCTTTCGTTCCTCTTCTTTCTCTTTCTTTCTTACTTTCTTTCTTTCTTTTTCTTTCACTCTCTTTCTTTCTTTTTATTTCTCTTTCTTTATTTATCTTTCTTTCTTTCTTTCTTTCTTTGTCTTTTTTATTTATATCTTTCTTTCTGTATTCTCTTTCTTTCTTTCTCTTTCTTTCATTCTTTCTTTCTTTCTCTTTCGTTCTCTTTCTTTCTTTCTCTTTCTTTCATTCTTTCTCTTTCTTTCTTTCTCTTTCTTTCATTTTCTTTTTCTTTCTTTATTTATCTTTCTTTCTTTCTTTCTCTTTGTGTCTTTCTTTCTTTTTGTACCCTGAACCCATTGAAAATGGGAAAACAGGGTATAATGGTTTTGTTAAAATGTATGTAACAGGCAGAAGGAGGCGTGGCAGACCCCATAAAGTATATATATTCTTGATCAGGGCGACGAGCTGAGATGAGTTAGCCCTGTCTGTCTGCCTGCCTGTCTGTCCGTCTGTCCGTATGTATGAAACCGTCGATCTCAGAATCTATAAGAGCTAGAGACTGAATTTTTGATGTAGATCCGTGTATAGCACGCGCAGATCGAGTTTGTTTAAAAAAATCGATAAATTTGATCGTTTTAAAGTTATCGATTTAAAACGTTATCGAAATGCAGTTATAAATTTATATCTCCCACATCTTGAGCTAGAGTCTTCAAATTTTGTATTCAGTATAATGTGTAGTTTATACAATTTGGTTTTTGTCACATTTTGGATACCATCCCCCCTTTCCTTCCCTTAGCCGCAAACTTGTAAAAGCCGTATTTCAAATACTAGAGACTTGTGCTTTGGCAATTACATACATATGAATAACATTATTACGCTCTGAAAGTTTGATTCAGAAAGTCCATCTACAAAGAAACTTATTCAACAATTAACTTCCCATAATACAGCCATACTGTAGCCCAAGCGCAGCCGCTGCGCTGACTGCGTGCTTATGCGTATGTGTGTGTGCATGTCTTGTTTTTATACCCTGAACGCATTGAAAATGGGAAATCAGGGTATAATGGTTTTGTTAAAATGTATGTAACAGGCAGAAGGAGGCGTGGCAGACCCCATAAAGTATATATATTCTTGATCAGGACAACTAGCTGAGTGGATTTAGAACTGTCCGTCTGTCCGTCCGTCCGTCTGTCCGTATGTTTGAACGCGTCGATCTCAGAATCTTTAAGAGCTAGAGACTTGAAATTATGTATTATGTAGATCCGTGTATAGCACACGCAGATCGAATTTGTTTCAAAAATTCGATAACTTTTATCGTTTTAATGTTATCGATTAAAACCGAAATCGAAATACAGTAATTAAATTATATCTCCTATATCTTTAAAGCTAGAGACTCCTTATTATGTATTTGGTTGCATGTGTGTTTTATACAATTTTGATTTTTGTTATATTTTGGATGCCATGCCCCTTTCGCCACAAATTTGCAAAAAACGTATTTCAAGTGCTAGAGACTTGTGCTTCGGCACATACACATATATGAATGACGTAATCACGCTCTGAAAGTTTGATTAAGCAAGTCCATCTACAAAGGAACAATTAAGTTCCCATAATACTGCTCTTACTGCAGCCCGAGCGCAGTCGCTGCGTAAACTGCGCAGTCAGCAGAGCGTTCGCTTATGCTTGCGTGCGTATGTGTGTGTGTATGTGTGTGTGCATGTGTTGCTTGTATATATAAGTTAAAAAAGTATAAAATGTTTGGAATATCGGCGCATCGCAGGGTTCAGGGGATCTCCTAGTCGGGTACCGCCGACTAGAGCTTTCTTACTTGTTCTTTCTTTCTCTTTTTTTCTTTCTTTCTCTTTTATTCTTTCTTTCTCTGTTTTTATTTCTTTCTCTTTCTTTCTTTCTCTTTCTTTCTTTCTTTCTTTCTCTTTCTTTCCCCTTTTTTCTTTCTCTTTCTTTCTTTCTTTCTTTCTTTCTTTCTCTTTCTTTATTTCTTTCTTGCTTTCTTTCTATTTCTTTTTTTCTTTATTTCTTTCCTTCTTTCTTTCTTTCTTTATTTTTTCTCTTTCATTCTCTTACTTTTTCTTTCTTTCTGTCCCTTTCTTTCTCTTTCTCTATCTTTCTTTCTATATCTTTTTGTATCTTTCTTTCTATCTCTTTCGTTCTCTCTCTTATTTTCTTTCTCTTTCTTTCTTTCTTTCTTTCTCTTTCTTTCGTTCTCTTTCTGTCTTTCTCTTTCTTTCTTTCTCTTTCTTTCTTTATTTTTAATTCTTTCTCTTTCTTTCCTTCTTCCTCTTGCTTTCTTGCTTTCTTTCTCTTTGTTTCTTTCATTATCTTTCTTTCTTTGTCTTTGTTTCTTAGTTTCTTTCTCTTCCTTTCTTAATTTCTTTCTCTTTCCTTTTTCCTTTTCTTCTCTTTCTCTTTCTTTCTTTCTGTCTTTCTTTCTTTCTTTCTCTTTCATTCTTTCTCTATCTTTCTTTCTCTTTCTTTCATTCTCTTTATTTCTTTCTCTGTCTTTCTTTCTCTTTCTTTCATTCTTTATCTTTCTTTATTTCTGTTTATTTCTCTCTCTTTCTTTCTTTGTTTCTCTTTCTTTCTTTCTCTTTCTGTCTTTCTCAATCTTGCTTTCTCTTTCTTTCATTCTCTTTATTTCTTTCTCTGTCTTGCTTTCTCTTTCTTTCATTCTTTCTTTTTTTCTTTTTCTATCTTTCTTTCTTTCTTTATATTTCTTTCATTCTTTCTCTTTCTTTTTTTCTGTCGCTTTCATTTTTTCTTTCTTTATCTTTCTCTTTCTTTCTTTCTTTCTTTCTCTTTCTTTTTCTTTCCTTTTTTTTCTCTTTCCTTCTCTTTCTTTTTCTTTTCTTCTTTCTCTTTCTTTCTTTCTCTTTCTTTGTCTTTCTTTCGCTTTCTGCCTTTCACTCTCTTTCCTTTTTTCTCTCTTTCCTTCTCTTTCTTTTTCTTTTCTTCTTTCGCTTTCTTTCTTTCTCTTTCTTTGTCTTTCTTTCGCTTTCTGCCTTTCTCTTTCTTTCTTTCTCTTTCTTTCATTATTTCCCTTTATTTCTTTCTTTCAATTTCTTTCTTTCTTTCTTTATCTTTCATTCTCTTTTCTTCTTTCTTTCTTTCTCGTTCCTTCTTTCTCTTTCTTTCTCTTTCTTTATTTCTTTGTCTTTCTTTCTTTCTCCTTCTTTCTCTTTCCTTCTCTTTCTTTATTTCTCTTTCATTCTATCTCTATCTTTCTTTCTCTTTCTTTCATTCTCTTTATTTCTTTCACTGTCTTTCTTTCTCTCTTTATTTCTTTCTCTTTCTTTATCTTTCTTTCTCTTTCTTTATTTCTTTCTTTCTCTTTCTTTCTCTTTTCTTCTTTCTCTCTCTTTCTTTTTATACCCTGAACCCATTGAAAATGGAAAATCAGGGTATAATGGTTTTGTTAAAATGTATGTAACAGGCAGAAGGAGACGTGGCAGACCCCATAAAGTATATATATTCTTGATCAGCTTGACGAACTGAGTCGATATAGCCATGTCCGTCTGTCCGTCTGTCCGTTCGTCCGTCTGTCCGTCTGTCCGTCCGTCCGTATGTGTGAACGCGTCGATCTCAGAATCTATAAGAGCTAGAAATTTTTTATGTATATCCGTGTATAGTTTTTTTAAAAAATCGATAAATTTGAGCGTTGATCGATTTAAAATGTTATCGAAATGCAGTTATAAATTTATATCTCCCACATCTTTAGCGCTAAAGTGCCCAAATTTTGGATTTAGTATAATGTGGAGTTTATACAATTTTGATTTTTGTCAAATTTTGGATACCATATTCCTTCCCTTCCCCCCAAACTTGTAAAAACCGTATTTCAAATACTAGAGACTTGTGCTTTGGCAAATGCATACATGGGAACGACATAATTACGCTGTGAAAGTTTGATTAAGAAAGTCTATCTACAAAAAAGTTATTAAACATTTCATTTCCCATAGTAAAGCCTATGAGCGCGCCAACGCTCCGTCGCTGCGTAAACTGCGCAGTCAGCAGAGCGTTCGCTTATGTGTGCGTGCGTGCGTGCGTGTGTGTGTGTGTATGTATGTGTGTGTGCATGTGTTGATTATATATATATATGTTAAATAAGCATAGAATGTTTGGAATATCGGCTCTTCGCAGGGTTCAGGGGATCTCCTAGTCGGGTAGCACCGACTAGAGCTTTCTTACTTGTTTTCTTTCTCGTTCTTTCTTTCTCTCTTTGTCTTTCATTCTTTCTTTGTCTTTTTATACCCTGAACCCATTGAAAATGGTAAATCAGGGTATAATGGTTTTTGTTGAAATGTACGTAACAGGAAGAAGGAGACGTGTCAGACCCCATAAAGTATATATATTCTTGATCAGGGTGATAAGCTGAGTCGATTTAGCCCTGTCCGTCTGTCCGTCTGTCCGTCCGTCCGTCTGTCTGTCTGTCCGTATGCTTGAACGCGTCGATCTCAGAATCTATAAGAGCTAGAGACTTGACATTTTTTATGTACGTCCGTGTATTTTTATTTCTTTCTCTTTCTTTCATTCTCTTTCTTTGATTCTCTTTATTTCATTCTCTGTCTTTCTTTCTTTCTTTCATTCTTTCTCTTTCTTTTTATACTCATTCACAAAGTGAAATGAGTATATTGGTTTTGTGCAATGTCCGTCACGCTGTCCGTCCGTCTGTCCGTCTGTCCGTATGAACGCAAACCATTTGCACAGTTTTGAAGCTAGAGAGTTGAAATTTGGAATATATACTCGTGTATACCCTCGAATTATAAAGTGTTCAGATTTTCCGGATACGCCCACTAGGGGCGTGGCAAATCGGAAAATGCATTTTCCGATATCTCAGAAATACTACTTCTAGAAGTGCTAGAGAGTTGCAATTTGGAATGTAGACTCGTGTTGACAACTCAAGATGAAAAAGCTATGGCGGATATATCTACGCCCATTGGGGGCGTGACAAAGCTATAATGACCAAATTCGGCACGTGGGTTACTGCTATGATTCTATGAAGATCGACCAAAAAACTATATATCCACGCCCACTAGGGGCGTGGCAAATCGGATCTGACTATATAGTGATTTTTCAAATTCTGCTATATTTTGAGCACTATTGATGCTAGAATCTTGAAATTTGGTATATATACTCGAGTTGATAACGCAAGTTGAAAAAGATATGGCGGATATATCTACACCCATAGGGGGCGTGGCAAACCGCAAAAAATTATAGCTCCTACAGTTTTATAGCTAGAAGCTTCAAAATTGGATGGTTGAGTTACTGGTGAGCTCCTCTATCGACGCCCCAAAAATAATTTTTACACCCCTTATGGGGCATGCCCGGCTAAATAATACCCTGTAATTTTCGCATTTTTTGAGTGTAAGCATCCAAATTTCACACTTACGTTACTCTTTATTACTTCTAAGAACTGACCAAAAATTATATGTCTACGCCTACTGGGGGCGTGGCAAATCGGGAAAAACTATACGTGTTTCCTATTCTCAGTGCGAAAATCAAAGATTTATGACGATGTTACTGCTGATCTCTTCTATTGATTTCCAAAAAATTATATATGTACGAACCAATTGTGGGCGTGGCAATGGGCGTGATCTGTGCGGGTGTGAATGAGTATCCCGCACTCGGTAGCGCCTGACTGCAACGTTCTTACTTGTGTTCTTTCTCTCTTTCTTTCTCTATCTTTCTTTCTCTTTCTTTCTTACTTTCTTTCTCTTTCTTTCATTCTTTCTCTTTCTTTTTTTCTGTCTCTTTCTTTCTTTCTTTCTTTATCTTTCTTTCTCTTTCTTTCTTTTTTTCTATCTCTTTCTTTTTTTCTCTTCCTTTCTCTTTCTTTTTCTTTTCTTCTTTCTCTTTCTTTCTTTCTCTTTCTTTGTATTTCTTTCGCTTTCTGTCTTTCTCTTTCTCTTTCTTTCATTCTCTCTCTTTATTTCTTTCTTTCTTTCTTTCTTTCTCTGTCTTTCTTTCTCTGTCTTTCTTTCTTTCTTTCATTCTTTCTCTTTCTTTTTTTCTTTCTCTTTCTTTCTTTCTTTCTTTATCTTTCTTTCTCTTTCTTTCTTTCTTTCTTTCTCTTTCTTTCATTCTTTCTCTTTCTTTTATTCTGTCTCCTTTCTTTCTTTCTTTATTTTTCTTTCTCTTTCTTTCTATCTCTTTCTTTTTTTCTCTACCTTTCTCTTTCCTTTTCTTTTCTTCTTTCTCTTTCTTTCTTTCTCTTTCTTTCATTCTTTCTCTTTATTTCTTTCTTTCTTTATGTTTCTTTCTCTTTCTTTCTTTCTTTCTTTTTTCTCTTTCTTTCTCTTTCTTTCTCTTTCTTTCTCTATCTTTCTCTTTCTTTCTCTTTCTTTATTTCTTTGTCTTTCTTTCTTTCTCTTTTTCTCTTTCTTTCTCTATCTTTCTGTTTTTATCTCTTTCTTTCTTTTTGTTTCTCTTTCTTTCTCTTGCTTTCTCTTTCTTTCTCTTTCTCTTTCTTTTCTTCTCCTTCTTTCTTTTTCTTTTTTTCTATTTCTTTCTTTCTTTCTCTTTCTTTCTCTTTCGTTATTTCTTTCTTTCTCTTTCTTCCTCATTGTTTATTTCTTTGTCTTTCTTTCTTTCTCTTTCGTTCTCTTTTTTCTCTTTCTTTCTCTTTCTTTCTCTTTCTTTCTGTTTCTTTCTCTATCTCTTTCTATCTATCTCTTTCTTTATTTATTTCCTTCTTTCTTTCTTTCTTTCTCTTTCTTTCTCTTTCTTTCTCTTTCTTTCTCTTTCTTCCTTTCTCTTTCTTTCTTTCTCTTTCTTTCTTTCTTTCTTTCTCTTTCTTTCTTTCTTTTTATACTCATTCACAAGGCGAAATGAGTATATTGGTTTTGTGCAATGTCCGTCCGTCTGTCTGTCTGTCCGTTTGTCCGTCTGTCCGTATGAACGCAAACCATTTGCACAGTTTTGAAGCTAGAGGGTTGAAATTTGGAATATATACTCGTGTGTACCCTCGAATTATAAAGTGTCAAGATTTTCCCGATACGCCCACTAGGTGCGTGGCAAATCGGAAAATGCATTTTCCGATATCTCAGAAACACTACTTCTAGAAGTGCTAGAGAGTTTCAATTTGGAATGTAGACTCGTGTTGACAACTCAAGATGAAAGAGCTATAGCTATATAGGATATATCTACGCCCATTGGGGCGAAATCTTGGACTACAAAGACAAGTTAAATTTCCTGTGGAACAAAGTCCAGTCAACGTTCACGGATTTAGAAGCAAAGTACGAAAAATTTGCTTTCGAAATCGAAGAAATCGATGAACTGGAGTGCAATGTCAACCTACTGACAAAGAAGCTGAATAGAACAAGTAAGAACGTTGCAGTCGGGCGCTACCGACTGCGGGATACTCATTCACACCCCCACAGATCACGCCCATTGCCACGCCCACAATTGGTTTGTACATATATAATTTTTTGAAAATCAAGAGAGGAGATCAGCAGTAATATCTGTATATAATTCTGATTTTCTCACTGAGAATCGGAAAAACGTATAGTTTTTCCCGATTTGCCACGCCCCCAGTAGGCATAGACATATAATTTTTGGCCAGTTCTTAGAAATAGTGAAGGGTAACGTAAGTGTGAAATTTGGATGCTTACACTCAAAAAATGCGAAAATTACAGGGTATTTTTTAGCCGGGCATGCCCCAAAAAAAACGTAAAAATTATTTTTGGGTCATCGATAGAGGAGCTCACCAGTAACTCAACCACCATTTTCAAGCTTCTAGCTCTAAAACTATAGGAGTTATTAACTTTTGCGGTTTGCCACGCCCCCTATAGGCGTAGATATATCCGCCATATCTTTTTTAACTTGGGTTGTCGACCCGAGTATATATACCAAGTTTCAAGTCTCTAGCATCAATAGTGCTCTAAATATTACAGAATTTGAAAAATCACTATATAGTCCGCTCCGATTTGCCACACCCCTAGTAGGCGTGGATATATAGATTTTTGATCGATTTTCATAGGATCGTTGCAGTAACCTACGTGCCAAATTTGAGCGTTCTAGCTTTAAAACTGTAGAAGATACAGTTTTACCCGATTTGCCACGCCCCCAATGGGCGTAGATATATCCGCCATAGCTTTTTGATCTTGGGTTGTCAACACGAGTATATATTCCAAATTTCAACTCTCTAGCTTCAAAACTGTGCAAATGGTTTGCGTTCATACGGACAGACGGACAGACGGACTGACAGCGTGACGGACATTGCACAAAACCAATATACTCATTTCACTTTGTGAATGAGTATAAAAATAGGTGACTTGCACAATATAAAAGAAGAAGTTCCAGAGCTGCCAAAAGTGGATGTTCCTCATTTTAATGGAAATTCCAAAGAGTGGCCAACATTCTTCGAGTTGTGCCATTTATTACTTGGATCGTCTGCTAGCTATAATGCAGCGTGGGAGCTAATATGCAAGCGCTACGAAAATAAGCGCAAAATATTTGCTAATGCCGTTAACCAGCTAGTGGACATGGAACTGCTGAAGAATAATGATAAAGGCAGTATCCGCAAGTTCTTGGACACAGCGACTGAGTGCATCTTCATCGTCAAAGAAAAAGGCCAAACGGGTAATGACGCTGATGTATTTGTTCGCTCAAATTTTGCTGCGACGTTTCTCGACAGAAGTCCTACAACTTTACGAGCAACATGTAAAGAAGGCGAGAGAAATCCAGTCCTTGCACAATGTGCTGGAGTTTATTGAGCAACTATATAACTCAATAGACTCAGTACAAAAGAGTGCCGTCCATACGTCAATGGAAACGAAGAAAACGAGCTACAAAAGATGCCGTTTTTGCCAACTGGATGGGCATGAAATAATAAGATGTCAGAAGTTTAGAGCTGACACTGTTAAAAAGCGCAAGGAATTTTTGTCCAAAAATGCGCTGTGCTTTAAATGTCTTGGCACTCATAGCTTCAAAGAGTGCAAAAAGGATTGGACTTGCAACCGATGCTCCAAAGCACACAACAGTTTGCTTCACGAGGATGCAAACAAAAAAGAGAACGTCAGCAGCAATTGTCTGAAAGAAAATAAAGGGCAAGATACGCTGCTGGCAACTGCGCTCATCCGAATTCAAAAAAAATTTGGAAAATTCGAGCAGCTAAGGGCTCTTATTGATGGAGGCTCACAAAGAACCTTCATATCGGAAGAAGCCGCACAACAACTAAAACTGCGCCGAATCAAACGGAACGTGGAAGTTCAGGGAATTTCTCAGACTGGAAGTTCTAAAAAAAAGCGTTTGCTTAACCATAAAACCAAGTTAAAGCAAATTCCTCACCACAATACAGGCACTGGTCATGCCTAAACTTCAGAAAGCTCTACCGAGCAAGAAAATTGATATGGATGTCAATAAAGATTGGATGGGCTGCGAGCTAGCCGACCCACACTTTAACGAACCCAGTAGGATTGATGTTGTCATTGGAGTGGATTTACTACCCCTAATAATGTTGGGAAAAGTGAAAAAAATAAACGAAACTCTGGGACAAAAGAAAGAGTTTGGATGGATTGTCTCCGGCAACATAAACAGATCACCAAGCAAAAAGGTAATCAGCGCAGCAACAACGATGTGCCTGGACGACCTCGAGCGCTTCTGGGAACTTGAAAGTGACACCAGCGATTCAGAAGAAAACACTGATTGCGAAAAGGTGTTCCAAGAGACAACCACAAGGGATGAAGAAGGCCGGTTAGTAGTCTCCATACCATTCCGAAAAAATGTCGAGTTAGGAAACTCTCGAAAACAGGCTATGGCAAGACTACTGCAAATGGAGAATAAATTCAATAAGAATCCGCAAATCTTCACGGAATACAGTGCCTTTATGGAACAATACCTGAAGCTAGGACATATGGAACCGGTAGACACCATTGGCCAAGGCAAATACTACATGCCACATAAAGCGGTAATCAGACCAAACAGCCTTACTACTAAATTGAGGGTAGTATTTGACGCTTCAGCAAAAACTTCGAATGGACTAAGTCTCAATGATGTAATGCTAGTCGGCCCTAAAATACAAAAGGATATCTTTGATATTTTGATCAAGTGGCGGCAATGGAAATATGTAAGCAAATATGTAAACAGCTGACATCGAGAAATTGTATCGTCAGATTAAAATCGCCAAAGAAGATCAGGAATATCAATACATCCTCTGGAGAGACGACCAAAAGATGCCAATCAAGGAGTTCAAGCTCACCATTTTTAGCAGTCCGCTGTCTTCAAGAATTGGCAAATCAACATTGCCAAGGCAACAAACAACTAATGACAACAATTAAAGAAGACTTCTACATGGATGACCTCATCACTGGTGGCGACTCAATAGGCGATTGCATCAACACGCAAACAGTACTTAGGAGCATAATGGAAAAGGCTCGCATGCATTTGAGAAAATGGGTATCAAATGATGACAGGATCATTGCTGGAATTGAAGATGGCGACTCAACAGAAAAAATTATGATTCACAAGGACGAGTCAATAAAAACCCTTGGGCTCCAATGGGACCCCAAAAAGGATATATTCACATTTGTTGTCGATTGCCCAAAATTAGTGCGCATTACAAAGCGTCTAATTTTATCTCAATTGGCAAGAATCTTTGATCCACTGGGTTGGCTAACACCAGTTACATTGCAAGGAAAATGCTTCATACAGGAGCTGTGGAAACTGCCGCTAACTTGGGACGCAGAACTAGAGCCTAGTCTGGACAATTATTGGCAAGAATACGCAAGCGCATTGCCAGATTTAGCAAAAATTAATATACCGCGCTGGTCTGGAAAATCGGGCACTGATGCAACGGAACTACATGGGTTTTGCGATGCATCAGAAAAGGCGTATGCAGCAGTGGTATATACAAAGGTTGGAGCCAAAATCACTTTGCTAGCTGCAAAAAGCAAAGTGAACCCAATAAAAAACAAAAAAACTATACCAAAATTAGAGCTATGTGCAGCTCACTTATTAAGCAAACTATTGGCAAAAATACAAGCAATAGTAGGAAATCACACCAAAATACAAGCATGGAGTGATTCACAAATTACGCTCGCCTGGATAAAGAACAAGCGTAGTAAAGATAAATTCGTCAAAACTAGAGTAGACGAAATAAACAAAAAACTGCCTCACGTCGAATGGAAATACGTGAGATCAGCAGACAACCCAGCAGATGTCGCCTCAAGAGGAATTTCCCCGAAGCACTTAGCAGCATGCGACATATGGTGGAAGGGACCTGAGTGGTTGACAAAACAGTCAAATCAGTGGCCGCAATTTGAAGACCCAGAATCGGTTATAGTAGCAACTCTAACCACAAAAGAAAACTACCTGATCCCACTCCTAACAAAGTATTCATCAATTAATAAGCTAACAAGCGTAATTGCTTACGTATTACGCTTTATAGCAAAACTACGAGGGAAGAAGCAGCAGTCGACTTATCTCACAGTCGACGAATTAAAGGAGGCCAAAGCATTTGTTGTAAAATTACAACAACAAATTGATTTTGGTCATGAAATTCGTTTACTCAATGCTGGAAAGCCTCTGGAATCAAAGAGTAAATTGCAGGCGCTCAACCCCTTTCTGGATGGAAATGGAGTATTACGTGTGGGAGGCCGTCTTCAATATGCAATGGTGCCATAAAATGTGAAACACCCAATTATACTTGGAAAATCACAGTTTGCTTGGCTGATAATAAACAACGCCCATAAGGAAACCCTACACGGCGGTCTGAAACTGATGAGGAACTTTATTCAAAGGGAGTTCTGGATTTTTGGCTTGCGGAACACATTGAAACAATATCTACGCGAATGTGTTACCTGCATTAGGTATAAACAGGAAATGGCCAGTCAACTGATGGGAAATTTGCCAGTGTATCGAGTAACTGGAGATTACCCGTTCCAAAACACTGGCATCGACTACGCTGGACCGTTTCAAATTCGCTGTTCCAAAGGAAGAGGTAAAAAATCGTATAAAGGGTACATATGCCTATTTGTATGTATGGCCACAAAGGCAATGCACCTGGAAGCCGTCAGTGACTTATTATCAGATAAGTTTCTAGAGGCTCTACGCCGATTCTTCGCCAGACGCGGCAAGAGTGAACATTTGTATTCAGACAACGGCACAAATTTCGTCGGTGCCGCTAGAATACTAGATAAGGATCTTGACGCCACTATAAAAGCAAATAGCAGTCTTGCGCCACTGCTCGAAAAAGAAGGCATTAAGTGGCACTTTATCCCGCCGGCAAGCCCCCACATGGGAGGATTATGGGAAGCTGGAGTAAAGTCGGTGAAACACCACCTGAAGCGGGTCATCGGCGATAACAGCTTTACATTTGAGGAATTTACAACACTGCTCTGCCAAATTGAAGCAGTGCTAAACTCACGCCCCCTGGTCACCCTAAATAGTGACACGGATGGAGACGACATTTTGACACCCGGTCACTTTATTGTAGGACGACCACTTATTGGAGCTCCAGAGCACTTTGATGAACATCGGAAAATTGGGTCTTTAGACAGATGGAGACACATACAACGCATCAGAGGAGAATTCTGGAGAAAATGGAGAGATGAATACTTGGCATCACTACAACAGCGAACCAAATGGCAACAAGAAAAATCAAACCCCATGGAAGGCCAGCTTGTTTTACTAAAACAAGAAAATACGGATCCCGCTAGATGGCCCATGGGAAAGATAACGAAAACTACAAAAGGACAAGATGATAAAGTTCGAGTAGTAACAGTAAAAACAAATATGGGTGAAGTCAAAAGATCAATTAACAAGATCTGTTTGCTACCAACTCAGTAGAACTACAACGGCTACAACAAAACATAAACGAATTATACAGTCAAAAAGTACACATTGAGGATCTGGTCTTCCACACGATGAATGGACATCTCGTTAGGATTAACAATAATTTTTTTTTCCTATATTTATTTTTATTTTCCTATATATAATTAAGAAAAGAAACCAGAGACATCAATTGCTGACTGTCACATTTTCTGGCCCCCCGCAGAATGTTCAGGCATGAACATACAGAAATAGCCGAAGATCATAAACATGGCATCCACGCACTTAACGACTAGTTTGAAGTACGGTCACATATAGAATCTATAAATATGCTAAGTACACAAAGACCTACGCTGACCTTTACGAACTCTGCGATAGACTAAGAATAAATGAACATCTAATCTGACCCTACAAACTCTGCGATAGACTAAGAATAAATAAGCATCTACGCTGAGTCTTACACACTCTGCAATAGAATAAGAATAGATAAAGACCAACGCTGAACCTCACAAGCTCAGCAAGAGATAAGCTATATTTTTAGAGTTGAAATTATGCATGAGTCAGTATATAAAGCACTGGCTCAGAAGAATAAAATCAATATACTACTGATCACCAACACAGCAAGTCTATTCACCAATTGTGGGCGTGGCAATAGGCGTGATCTGTGCGGGTGTGAATGAGTATCCCGCAGTCGGTAGCGCCCGACTGCAACGCTCTGACTTGTTTCTCTTTCTTTCTCTTTCTCTTTCTTTCAGTTTCTTTCTCTATCTTTTTCTTTCTTTCTCTTTCTCTTTCTCTTTCTCTTTCTTTTCTTCTCTTTCTTTCTTTCTCTTTCTTTCATTCTCTTTATTTCTTTCTCTGTCTTTCTTTCTCTTTCTTTCATTCTTTATCTTTCTTTATTTCTGTTTATTTCTCTCTCTTTCTTTCTTTGTTTCTCTTTCTTTCTTTCTCTTTCTGTCTTTCTCAATCTTGCTTTCTCTTTCTTTCATTCTCTTTATTTCTTTCTCTGTCTTGCTTTCTCTTTCTTTCATTCTTTCTTTTTTTCTTTTTCTATCTTTCTTTCTTTCTTTATATTTCTTTCATTCTTTCTCTTTCTTTTTTTCTGTCGCTTTCATTTTTTCTTTCTTTTTCTTTCTCTTTCTTTATTTCTTTGTCTTTCTTTTTTTCTCTTTCTTTCTCTTTTTTTCTCTTTCTTTCTCTTTGTCTTTCTTTCTCTTTCTTTCTGTTTATCTCTCTATCTTTTTCTTTCTTTCTCTGTCTTTCTCTTTCTGTTTTCTCCTTCTGCCTTTATTTTTCTGCCTTTCTTGTTCTTTCTCTTTCTTTCTGTTTCTTTCTCTACCTTTTTCTTTCTTTGTCTGTCTTTCTCTTTCTTTCTCTTTCATTCTCTTTCTTTCTCTTGCTTTCTCTATCTTTCTCTTTCTCTTTCTTTTGTTCTCTTTTTTTCTTTTTCTTTCTTTCTTTCTCTTTCTTTATTTCTTTGTCTTTCTTTCTCTTTCTTTCTCTTTTTTTCTCTTTCTTTCTCTTTTTTTCTCTTTCTTTCTCTTTCTCTTTCTTTCTCTTTCTTTCTGTTTCTTTCTCTACCTTTTTCTTTCTTTCTCTGTCTTTCTCTTTCTGAATTTCTCTTTCTTTCTTTCTTTCTCTTTCTTACTTTCTCTGTTTTTTCTTTCTCTTTCTTACGTTCTCTTTTTTTTCTTTCCTTTTCTTTCTTTCTCTTTCTTTTTTTCTTTCTCGTTCGTTCTTGCTTTCTCTTTCTTTCTTGCTTTCTCTTTCTTTCCTTCTTTCTCTTTCTTTCTGTCTTTCTCTTCCTTTCTTTCTTTCTCTTTCTTTCTTTCTTTCTCTTTCTTTCTTTCATTTCTTTTTTCTTTCTTTCTCATTCTGTCTTTCTTTCTCTTTCTTTCTGTCTCTATCTTTCTTTTTCCTTCTTTCTTTCTCTTTCTTTTTTTCTCTTTCTTACTTTCTCTTTCTTTCTTTCTCTTTCTTTCTTTCTTTTTTCCTCTTTCTATCTTTCTATCTCCTTCTTTCTTTTTCCTTCTTTCTGTCTCTTTCTTTCTTTCTTTCTCTTTCTTACTTTCCCTTTTTATACCCTGAACCCATTGAAAATGGGAAATCAGGGTATAATGCTTTTGTGAAAATGTATGTAACAGGCAGGAGGAGACATCGCAGACCCCATAAAGTATATATATTCTTGATCAGCTCGATGAGCTGAGTTGAAATGGCCCTGTCAGTCTGTCCGTCCGTCCGTCCGTCCGTGTGAACGCAGCGATCTCGTAAACCACAAAAGCTAGAGATCTGAAATTTTCAGAGAATACTCGTGTGTGGCCTACGCTGTACGAGTTTTTTTTTAGATTTTCGATAACTCATCCCGTTTCCTTATTATCGATAAAAATCGATAACTTTTCTTCGGTTAAGCATACCGTAAGAGCAAGCGACTCCAAATTTTTATTTTTTTTTATTTTTGGATTTTGGATGCCACGCCCCCTTTGCCCCCAATTTGTAAAAATCGTATTTCAAATACTAGAGACTTGTGCTTTGGCAAATATACGCATATGAATGACATAATCACGCTGTGAAAGTTTGATTAAGAAAGTCCATCCACAAAAAAAGTCATTAAGCTTTTAATTTCCCATACAATAGGCATATTACAGCCCGAGCGCAGCCGCTGCGTCAACAGTCAGCAGAGCGCGTGCTTATGCGTGCGTGCGTGAGTGCGTATGCATGTGTGTATGTTTGTGCGTTGCTCGAAATATTTGTATATGTAAAATAATATAATGTTGGGAAGATTGGCTCTTCGCAGGGTTCAGGGTATCTCGTAGTCGAGCCGTCTCGACTAGAGCACTCTTACTTGTTTATACTCATTCACAAAGTGAAATGAGTATATTGGCTTTGTGCAATGTCCGTCACGCTGTCCGTCCGTCTGTCCGTATGAACGCAATGTGTGTATACCCTCGAATTATAAAGTGTCAAGATTTTCCCGATACGCCCATTGGGGGCGTGGCAAATCGGGTAAAACTGTATCTTCTACAGTTTTAAAGCTAGAATGTCCAAATTTGGCACGTAGGTTACTGCTTAGATCCTATGAAGATTGAATAAAAAACTATATATCCATGCCTACTAGGGGCGTGGCAAATCGGCTAAAAATACCCTGTAATTTTCGCATTTTTTGAGTGTAAGCATCCAAATTTCACACTTACGTTACCCTTCACTACTTCTAAGAACTGGCCAAAAACTCTACGTTTTTCCGATTCTCACTGAGAAAATCAAAATTTTATGACGATATTACTGCTGATCTCTATTGATTTCAAAAAAATATATATGTACAAACCAATTGGGGGCGTGGCAATGGGCGTGATCTGTGCAGGTGTGAATGAGTATCCCGCAGTCGGTAGCGTCCGACTGCAACGTTCTTACTTGTTATCTTTCTCTTTCTTTCTTTCTTTGTCTTTTTTCCTTTCTTTGTCTTTCTTTATTTCTCTTTCACTCTCTTTCTTTCTCTTTCTTTATTTCTTTGTCTTTCTTTCTTTCTCTTTTTTTCTCTTTTTTTCTCTTTCTTTCTCTTTCTCTTTCTTTCTCTTTCTATTTCTTTCTCTATCTTTTTCTTTCTTTCTCTGTCTTTCTCCTTCTTTCACTTTCTTTCTCTTTCTTTCTTTCTTATTCTGCCTTTCTCTTTCTTTCTTTCTTTCTTTCTCTTTCTTTCTTTCTTTTTTTTCTTTCTTTCTTTCTCATTCTTTCCTTTTTCCTCTTTCTTTCTTTCTATCTCTTTCTTTCTTTTTCCTTCTTTCTGTCTCTTTCTTTCTTTCTTTCTCTTTCTTACTTTCCCTATTTTATACTCATTCACAAAGTAAAATGAGTATATTGGTTTTGTGCAATGTCCATCACTCTGTCCGTCTGTCCGTATAAACGCAAACCATTTGCACAGTTTTGAAGCTAGAGAGTTGGAATTTTTGAATATATACTCGTGTATACCCTTATAAAGTGTCAAGATTTTCCCGATACGCCCACTAGGGGCGTGGCAAATCGGAAAATGCATTTTCCGATATCTCAGAAACACTACTTCTAGAAGTGCTAGAGAGCTGCAATTAGGAATGTAGACTCGTGCTGACAACCCATGATGAAAAAGCTATGGCGGATATATCTACGCCCATTGGGGGCGTGACAAATCGGGTAAAACTGTATCTTCTACAGTTTTAAAGCTCGAACGCCCAAATTTGGCATGTAGGTTACTGCTACGATCTTATGAAGATCGACCAAAAAACTTTATATCCATGACTACTAGGGGCGTGGCAAATCGGATCTGACTATATAGTGATTTTTCAAATTCTGTAATATTTTGAGCACTATGAATGCTAGCGACTTGAACCTTGGTATATATACTCGGGTTGATAACACAAGTTGAAAAAGATATGGCGGATATATCTACGCCCTAAGGGGGCGTGGCAAACCGCAAAAGTTTGTAGCTCCCACAGTTTTAGAGCTGGAAGCTTCAAAATTGAATGGTTGAGTTACTGGTGATGACTCTATCGATGACCCAAAAAGAATTTTTACGCTTTTTTTGGGGCATACCCGGCTAAAAAATACCCTGTAATTTTCGCATTTTTTTGAGTGTAAGCATCCAAATTTCACACTTACGTTACTCTTTATTACTTCTAAGAACTGACCAAAAATTATATGTCTACGCCTACTGGGGGCGTGGCAAATCGGGAAAAACTATACGTGTTTCCTATTCTCAGTGCGAAAATCAAAGATTTATGACGATGTTACTGCTGATCTCCTCTATTGATTTCCAAAAAATTATATATGTACGAACCAATTGTGGGCGTGGCAATGGGCGTGATCTGTGCGGGTGTGAATGAGTATCCCGCACTCGGTAGCGCCCGACTGCAACGTTCTTACTTGTTTTTCTTTCTTTCTTTCTCATTCTTTCTTTTTTCCTCATTCTTTCTTTCTATCTCTTTCTTTCTTTCTCTTTCTTTCTGTCTCTTTCTTTCTTTTTCCCTCTTTCAGTCTTTTTCTTTCTTTCTCTTTGTTTCTTTCTCTTTCTTTCTCTTTCTTTTTATACCCTGAACCCATTGAAAATGGGAAATGGTTTTGTTAAAATGTATGTAACAGGCAGAAGGAGGCGTGGTAGACCCCATAAAGTATATATATTCTTTATCAGCTTGACGAACTGAGTCGATATAGCCATGTCCGTCTGTCCGTCTGTCCGAATCTATAAGAGCTAGAAATTTTTTATGTAGATCTGTGTATAGCACGCGCAGATCGATATTGTTTTTTAAAAAAATCGATAAATTTGATCGTTGATTGATTTAAAACATTATCGAAATGCAGTTATAAATTTATATCTCCCACATCTTTAGAGCTAAAGTGCCCAAATTTTGGATTTAGTATAATGTGGAGTTTATACAATTTTGATTTTTGTCAAATTTTGGATACCATATTCCTTCCCTTCCCCCCAAACTTGTAAAACCCGTATTTCAAATACTAGAGACTTGTGCTTTGGCAAATGCATAAATGGGAATGACATAACTGTGAAAGTTTGATTAAGAAAGTCCATCTACAAAAAAAGTTATTAAACATTTAATTTCCCATAGTAAAGCCTATAAGCGCAGCCCACGCTCCGTCGCTGCGTAAACTGCGCAGTCAGCAGAGCGTTCGCTTATGTGTGCGTGCGTGCGTGTGTGTGTGTGTATGTATGTGTGTGTGCATGTGTTGATTATATATATATGTTAAATAAGCATAGAATGTTTGGAATATCGGCTCTTCGCAGGGTTCAGAGGATCTCCTAGTCGGGTAGCACCGACTAGAGCTTTCTTACTTGTTTTCTTTCTCGTTCTTTCTTTCTCTCTTTGTCTTTCATTCTTTCTTTGTCTTTTTATACCCTGAACCCATTGAAAATGGTAAGTCAGGGTATAATGGTTTTTGTTGAAATGTACGTAACAGGAAGAAGGAGACGTGTCAGACCCCATAAAGTATATATATTCTTGATCAGGGTGACAAGCTGAGTCGATTTAGCCCTGTCCGTCTGTCCGTCTGTCCGTCCGTCCGTCCGTCCGTCCGTCCGTCCGTCCGTCTGTCTGTCTGTCCGTATGCTTGAACGCGTCGATCTCAGAATCTATAAGAGCTAGAGACTTGACATTTTTTATGTACATCCGTGTATTTTTATTTCTTTCTCTTTCTTTATTTCTTTGTCTTTCTGTCTTTCTCTTTTTATACCCTGAACCCATTAAAAATGGGAAATCAGGGTATAATGGTTTTGTTGAAATGTATGTAACAGGCAGAAGGAGGCGTGGCAGACCCCTTAAAGTATATATATTCTTGATCAGGGCGACGAGCTGAGTTGATATAGCCATGTCCGTTTCCGTCCGTCCGTCCGTCTGTCCATATGTTTGAACGCGTCGATCTCAGAATCTATAAGAGCTAGAGACTTGAAATTTTTTATGTAGCTCCGTGTATAGCACGCGCAGATCGAGTTTGTTTCAAAAAATCGATAAATTTGATCGTTTTAATGTTATCGATTAAAAACGAAATCGAAATACAGTAATTAAGTTATATCTCCTACGTCTTTATAGCTAGACACTCCTCATTTTGTATTTGGTTGCATGTGTGTTTTATACAATTTTGATTTTTGTTATATTTTTGATGCCACGCCCCTTTCGCCCAAAATTTGCAAAAAACGTATTTCAAGTGCTAGAGACTTGTGCTTCGGCACATACACATACATGAATGACATAACAACGCTCTAAAAGTTTGATTAAGCAAGTCCATCTACAAAGGAACAATTAAGTTCCCATAATACTGCTCTTACTGCAGCCCGAGCGCAGTCGCTGCGTAAACTGCGCAGTCAGCAGAGCGCTCGCTTATGCGTGCGTGCGTATGAGTGTGTGTATGTCTGTGTGTATGTGTGTGTGCATGTGTTGCTTGTATATATATATGTTAAACAAGTAAGAAAACTCTAGTCGAGAGTGCTCGACTGGAAACTACCCTGAACCAAACAAATAATAACACAGTTAGTAAGCTAAAATAATAAAATAAAAATATATTTTTCAAATGTTAATTAAATATAAAACTTATTTACATATATGTACACTAATAATTATTTACACTAAAGTTCCCTATCCTGAATACTTAAAGAAATACCACTGTGGTAACTATAAACTGTTTCAAAAGTCCTAGCGCTAATGTATTCACTCGGTAGATTTGAAAACGCCCAATCAATGTGCGAATCACAATTGGTTGTAGACGTTTTCAATTCTAATAAGCTTCTGAAGCTTCTGCCAACTAGCTCATCATATAAAATCCTAGCTGATTCTAACTTGCTCAAACACAAATTAAAATCTCCTAAAATAAGGCAATTTTCTAATAAAAACGGATATTGCAGAAATAGATCCTGAAACTCTAAATAAAACAGTCGGACTGGATAAGACGGACTTTTATATACAACTACAAAACTTAACGATTTATACCTAAACGCGGCATATTCAAATACTGACGATCCGCTTACTTTCCTAACGCTCAAGTAGCTTGTTATATTTTCTAAATTGTGTCCCTAACATAAATGATAATACCCCTCTTAGGTCGTCTTGCGTTAGGTATTACCTCACAATCTAGACGGACAACAATACTAAATCCTGAAATATTTACGTTTTCGTTTGCGTAAGTAGACGCTTCAACGAAACATAGAACGGACGACTGGAGCATTAATCTATCAGATCGAATGTCTTCAATATGACAAATAATGCTTTGTGTGTTATGAAAGAAAATATCTAAGGCAGAACTGTCAACTAAGTGATCATAATGTGATCGAAGTAACTTTTCAGTGCGCAATCGGACTATTTGGTTTTGGACCTTATCATCATTTTTTGGAGGCTTAGGAGGAAGAAAATCTCCTATAATAAACAACCCCGAAGCAGTTGTTGCCCTACTACATGCTACGTATATTGCAGGGCGCTGCATGCGAGAGCAAGTGTGGACCACCACTTTGCTATACGTAGCTCCTTGACTTTTATGAATAGTTATACCTTCTGCAGGTACAACTGGACACTGCCTACGGTCAATGGATACTTGCTCATTTTTCCTGTATTGGAAATTTCTAATTATTTTTTGAATGGGGGTCCAAGAAGACTCTGTACGATGCGTACACTTTGAGCGAGCAAGTACTCCTACACTTTCCTCTGGGAATTGCATCCATAAAACATTTGGAGCGTTGGATGCATCAAAATCTATTTGCATTAAAACTCCTGTTGCCCCATTAACTAACCCATCCTCTGTATCTACGTTGACCGTAACCATGTATTTTGCAGTATTTTTTAAAAGGAGAGACTTACAGAGTCCCTGTGTTTCGGACGACCTAAAGCTACTCACGACATCTAAAATTCTTGCCCTATTTGCTGCATTTAAGTGAGTAGCTTTAATAAAGTCTTCAGCCAAGGAAGTAAATGGATCTGTTGCAATGGCTTTAAGTTTTATAATGTTATAATTGTCTGTTGCCGCATTTGTACTAAACAGATGAATTGCATCATCGGGAACATCCGATGGCTGACAAATGCGGGAACGGATAAGGGTAATATCATCGGGTGTCATATTTCCCGATGCCATATTATTTAAAGCAGAAGCAAAAGTTTGGTCCTCCCGTTGTCGCATTATTTCTGTGAGCTCAAAATACTTAAAGAGGTCCCAGAGCGAAGAAGCATATATTGCAATGTAGGGATCATGAGAGTTGGATTCGAAAATCCAACGATCGCCTACTGGTGACAACTGTCGTAGATCCCCAAATACTATGACAGAAATACCACCGGATGGAGAAGTATTTTTAAAAATTTGTTTTAGACGAGAGTCTAACTGGCAGAACATTTTAGAACCTACCATAGATATTTCATCTATTATAATAAGTTTAAGGTCTATTAACCTTAAATGTAAACTATTGACTAAGTCATTGCTGAGAGCTCTCAAATCAGAACCAGATTGGTTAACTGGTAGAGAGAACATGGAATGTAGTGTCGAACCACTAATTCCGAAAGCAGCTTTACCTGTTGGGGCACAGAGTAGAATTTTAGGTGAATCATTACTCCCAGGCCTACTATTGAATATATGGGATATTGATTGGAAAATGGAGGTGATTAGTCGGCTTTTTCCGACACCAGCACCACCTCCAACGAATTCGTAAAATGTTGACTTACTTTTCACATTGTGCAAAACATGTGTAAAGTAAGTCTTCTGCTTTAAATTTAACGATCTAACAATATCTTGTATTCTATCGGACGGAAGCAAAGCTGGAAGCTAAATCACTCGGACATTGGTATTTTCTAAGTCCTGATTCTCATCCCTACCATTAATGTCTAAGACATTCAATCTAGGATCTATTTCTGGCAACCCTAACACTCTAAATCTATCAACTACCTCTCTATTCTCAATATTGCCCTCATTCTCATCCTGCACTGCGTTGTTAAGAGCTTCCTGGAGCTCACTATCATCTAAGCTATTATACTTCCTACGGATTGTCTCAACTAACTCCTGATTTAGGCTACAAAACAATTCGCAGTCTCTCGCTACTAGTTCTGCCTCCTCGTCTCTCCATGGGACATATAACATGACTAATTCCCTAAAGTATTGGCTTCTCTCAGTATTAATATTAAATCTCCTATACCTAATAATACTGGGAGAGCGTCTTTTCCTAACGAAACCACTACCATTGCGAAGGGCAAATACTAATGACTCGGATGGTGGTGCTTCAGGGTCATCCTGTTCTTCTAAGGCTTGGCGAGCTCCACCATGCTGTTTGCTGAAACTATAAAAAGCAGCAAAATCAGCCAGACATAAACTTTCTAAAGCGTCTGGACGCTGAACATAATGCTCTAAGAGCCCTAATAAAAATATGTCTGTAGAGCCATCGGGTAAATTTACCTAAGTGCATTAATATAACACTCATAGGTAAGGTTAAGTTGATCGTGGGACAAAAAGCTATTGAAATCACTAAGAGAGTCTATGGTTTCACGATCAAACGAATTCTCTAAGAAGCCCTGAATTTTTTGAAAATTTCTATGGTGCTCATCTATATTTTGAGCATTCTCTTCTAAGGGGAACAAAATTTCTGTTTGGGGCATAGGAGGGTATGGAATACCGAATTTACATATTTTTTGTGCCCTAACTTCTCGCCTACATGAGTGGCCGTGATTGTGGATTTGATACTCCAAATATGGAGCAACATCCGGGCAATCAGTATCAGTTGTGATAAACTGATCAATAAAGGACTTCACTCTTAGAATGCTTGACTCATCAGTTGAGTCAAGCTTGGGAGCATCTTTCAGCCAAAACATGCCATGAATATGGGGGGAGCCCCTTTGTTGGAACTCAACTCGCCAATAAAACTTAAGAACATAATGCCTACCAAAAACACCATTTTCCTTCTTCATTAGCTTTAAAATCTGTCTATAGCGAAAATCAAAATACCTAGCACAAGTGACAGGATCGGCTCTAATTAGACGGGCTTTATTCTCAAAAGTTAAACAGCCTGCTGCTTCTTCTGAAATCTCTACTTTATCTACGTTTCTTGAAAGAATCACTAAAAGCTCCGTCCACCTAGTTTCTGCTGCCGAAAATGTGATAAAAAAGGTCGGAAGACCAAACTGCCTAATCATAGCCATCACTTTCTTCTTCTCTGCTTCCCAGTGAGCAGGCGAAGTCCTAATGCCTTTTAAAACTCTATAGCCATCATCATGGCGAACTAATTGGTCTATTTGCTCTTCATTAAGAGCGTTTGCTGCTGTAATGCCGTGAGTGGCGCTGTGCTTACGTAAGCAAATCGAAGTATTATTCCTAATATTAATAATTTCTAACTTCTTGTAGTTAAGAAATAATTTATCAGTTCTACAACCTCTTCTATCAAAATTCCTAAGCTCTGACCTAACTATGGTTGTAAAACTTTCCTTGCACTTTCTATTTTCGCCAGCAAAGATAGTTGGGAAGGCTAGCTCCTCTGAATCGCAATCTTCGATCATGTCTAATGGACGCTGACCTTCTCCAGGGGCTATAACTATCCTTTGCATAGCGATATTTTCTACAGGGACATTTTCTAAAAGTGTTTCCAGGCCTCCTGGGTTGATGTCTTCTGGCTCTCTACTATTCTGCTCGTTTGTTGAGGCTTGAGCAGATCTTTGTACTAATTCTGATACTAAGTCCCTGTCTTCAGCTGATGCAACGAATGGAATTTCGTCAGACGAAAAGGAAGCCAGCCACTGTTCATTAACAGTAACTTGGTGCTTCCTGTAAAGCTCAGTGTCGACTAAAAATCGAATTGCATCAGCAACTTTTGATGGCCTAATGGTTTCGGTCATGAAATCATGACTATATTCCATCCTACGCTTCAACCTCAGCTTCGCTAAACGCTCTTGGAAGAGACGTTACCACATTGGCCACAGGAATAGGTACATTGACCACTGCTCCTTTTATGGCATTTTGACGGCCATACCCTAAAGATTTAATAATCATAAAAGGAAGGCGTGGGGAGATAAGCCTTTCCTCTAGCGGCGTTAAGCCCTTTAAACAATTGGGAAGATCGGGAAAATCTAGACCATTGGTAATCGAAGCTTTTGGTTTTTTGACTAACTTTACACTATGACTACATGTCTTGCAAAAGTTATATTTATTATTTTCAGATGGAAATCTAGATGATAGATATAAAATATCTAAAGCTACTTCTGCACTACACTTGCCTCTCGTGAAATTTTATCTACTTGGTGGGGGAACCTCAAACCTTTGCAGCTAATGCAGACCTGATCAGGGCCCTGCTTAACTGTAGTATTAAAAGCAGCTATTAGACCATCAAGACTAGTATTAACATTTTGGGATCTATTTTGAGAAAGGATATTAGAACGTTCTATCCTGTTTCTAGTTGCATTACGCCTATTCTCAGCTACCCTATTATCAACATTATTGCGATATTGGCTAACTCGCTGTGATACGCTTCTATTGGCGTCAAAGGCTTCCTGTCGTGCTTGAATGCGAGCACTCCGCCTTGCACTAGTATTACGTGCCTGCTCAATAATTCTACGAATTGGGTCGTCTCTAACCTGGGATCTTTGATTTCTATCTCTTGCTCTTTCTAAAAGGCGCTGTCCAATGTCTTGTCTTCGGCGGCCTCGCCGTATGGTGTTCTGTCTTTGTTCGTTTGCCCGGTAGACTGGGTCTTGTCGACGTCTCGATCGACGCGAGCCAATTGCTCCTGTTGCCTAACGGGAGAATTGGCTCGTCTAGTCGCGTGGTTCACAGTATTCTGTCTCTGCTCGTTCGCCCTATAATCTGGGTCTTGTCGGCGTCTCGATCGGCGCGAAGTGTTAGCCAATTGCTCCTGTTGCCTAACAGGAGAATTGCCTCGTCTAATCGCGTGGTCCTCAGTGTTCTGTCTCTGTTCGCTCGCCCTATAGGCTGAGTCTTGTCGGCGTATCGACCTACGCGAAGTGTTAGCCAATTGCTCCTGTTGCCTAACGGGAGAATTGGCTCGTCTAGTCGCGTGGTCCTCAGAATTCTGTCGCTGCTCATTTGCCCTATAAGCTGAGTCTTGTCGGCGTATCGACCTACGCGAAGTGTCAGCCAATTGCTCCTGTTGCCTAACGGGAGAATTGGCTCGTCTAGTCGCGTGGTCCTCAGTGTTCTGTCGCTGTTCATTTGCCCTATAAGCTAAGTCTGGTCTACGTCTCGATCGACGCGAAGTGTCTTGTGCTTGCTCTAACTGTCTAATCTGAGAATTTGTGCGTACAGTAGCACGAAGAAGAGTATTTTGGCTTTGTTCAGAAAGTCTATTTAAGGCATTGGTTTCGCTGTCTATTTCTACTTCTCTCACTTTGACTAAACTCTTCGTTTTCTCTACGCTCTCGTTGAGACTCTACATTATTCACTCGCTCCTGCTCAGAATATTCAGCATTTGACCTATTTAACACGTTTCTATTTCGTTGTCTCTGAGACCTATTAGATGCTGAAATTCTCTTTGTCCTAGGCATTTTAATATTATTAGAAAAATAATTATATTAATACAAACTGTATGCACTTAAATATCTTAAATATATGTTAAATTTTTTAAAACAATATTTAGTACAAATGTATGTTTATAAATTTATATCTAATATATATCTTAAACTAATTAATTAACTATGTAGGTATTTATATAAAAATATATAATAAGTAAAAAGTAAAATTTTTTATTTAAAGTCTTGAAAAAGACTGGAATAATTAAATTAAAAACTTGCTGTTCGTGGTCCAGAGCAGAAAAACACGCGCCACTCACGATCGCGCAAAAGTCTCTTCTCTAGCAGCCGAAACACACTCACACAAAGTACATATGTCTATAAATATGTATATACAAATACACTCACACATACACTTAAAGTTCGGCCGTTACACTACGCGCACAAAAACGTCGTCGATTGCCGACGCTTTCTCGCTTGCCGCGAAATCGGTCAACTAATTTGTTGATCGGCGCGAAGGAAGCGAAGCAACTTAATTAAATTGCCTATTGTAATATGTAATATTTATTACGGACACTTAACGGACAAAACTTTATATTTATTGTAAACGAGATTTTTATAAAGAGATATTGCAAAACACTGCAATATAACCGGACGTTTTTGTTGCTCTGAACCGATCAGCAAACTTTATTTCTTAAGTTAAGTTAAAAAAGCGTTCAATAATAATTAATTTAATACAGAAATCGCAAATCGACCGCCAAAAATCGGAAGTTCGCAATAATCTGAAGAGTGATGGTAATCGTACTCTACAGACTAAATCTACATGCCGCCACAATTTTCTTATAGCACAAAATTGTAGTTTCAGTGTTGGAAAATGCTCAAAGTCTACTCAACATGTGTTTTTAATATCAATGCACTCACAGAAATAAAAGAAAATCAATCAGACAATAAGACTTATAACAAATTATATACTTAGATTGTCATATAATAAATATAAACTTATTTATAACAAACAACAACAAATAAAAATATTTTTAACTGTTTTAAAAATCGCGCCTATTGAATGTATCGAATCTGTGTTTGAAACTTCCATTTAAATAGTGATGAGATTTTGAACTTGTACATACATATAGACAAACTAGAACATCTATATGTAAAGGTGTATGTGTGCATGCGAAAAATCACTTGTTGAAGGCCAAGCCATACGTACATACATACATACATACATATATGCATAGTATGTATTACATACAAACATGCATATACATATAGTGGAAGACGATTTCTTAATAATAAAATGAAGCAACCAATAAATATATTTGATATACATTAATTTTATTTATTTTTAAATTTAATTTCAAAAGGGGCGTATGTATATATCCATATTAGTTGCAGTTGGGAAGATTCTATGCTATGAACATTATGTCTGATATTTTCTAACTTTACATATGCTTACAGTTGATAAAAGTGTGAATAGAAAAAAAAATAACAAAACCATTATACTCTGTTTTCCCATTTTCAATGGGTTCAGGGTATAAAAAAAAAAAGAAACATAGTACATTACATAACGTTAGGGTGACCAGATCGGCCTCAGTCCATTCCGGGACGGTCGACGACTTTGTTGCAAAAATCTGCTTATCTGCGCTGTTTTCCTCAAAAAAATTCTTTACTTGTCTTGACAAAAGCGGGACATGTCCCGGAATTCCGTATGGTCACCCTACATAACGTATCTGCTAGCATAAATACTCGCATATATTTTTTAAAAATTTGTAAAAAAGCCTTCGCGCCGCGGCTCGAACCTGGATAACGCGCTTGATGTTCACTGCCATCATCTCATTCTTCAAAGCCACCACGAGAATTATACCTTGAGTTGCAAATGCAACAGTAATACAATTAAAAGAGATTCAATCGCCATTGGGCGAACAAAAAAATTTTTTTTTAAAAGAAAGAAATAAATTCAGTTACGCACACGCCGTCTACTGGTTTAACATATGTATGTAGATTTCAACCCGTATCTTCAGAATTATATATCAAATTTGTAAAAAAACAAGTAAGAAAGCTCTAGTCGGTGGTACCCGACTAGAAAATCCCCTGAACCCTGCGAAGAGCCGATATTCCAAACATTCTATGCTTATTTAACAAATATACAGTTTGTCAAGAAACACTTTACACACTGAGAAAAAACTAAGTTTTTTGACTTTAGATGCAAAAATAAAAGTCTTTTATTCAAATAAACGAAATTTTTAAAATGCTAAGCAATTTAATATTTAATTTTAAATTAAATAATAAAAAAAAAAACAACAAAACTAAAAATATATAACAAAAAAACAACAAAAACTAAGATTACTCACTTTTCAAGCTGTCAAGAAACTGTTTACACATTGCGTTTTCGGATTCAGTTTTGCTCTAATTCTTGGAAACAACGGTGCCCTTCTGTGATCTATGCTTTTTGTGTCTCTTAATACATGTTTATTTTTGCATATCTTTCAATTTGGTTATGAATTTTGGCAGAAATATCATCTAAAAGTGAATTACTTTAGTTTTTATAATGCCTGGCATAAGATTAAGCTTTGATGTGGTCCAACTGATTTATTATAATCACAAGTTGGGAAAATTTGTTTCAGAATTAGTTGAAGAGTTATCTGTTTCTAGGAAAACAAGTTACAATGCCAAAAATCGCGCGGAAAACGAAGGCAGACTTGAAGAAAAAGGCACAGGTGGGCGTTAAAGCAAGGGTTACAGTCAGACAGACCGCTTAATTAAGCGGAAGATTGACCAAAATCGGCAAATATCAGTACGGACACTTGCCGACGACCTTAAGGAAGAATGGGAATCAGATGGGCCACTTAAAGCAGTACTCTAGGACACCATACGGCATAGGTACACTTGAAGAGTTGCACGCAAGACTTTCTCTTTCTTTCTCTTTCTTTCTGTTTCTTTCTCTATCTTTTTCTTTCTTTCTCTTTCTTTCTCTCATTCTCTTTCTTTCTTTCTCTTTCTGCCTTTCTCTTTCTGCCTTTCTTATTCTTTCTTTCTCTTTCTTTTTTTCTTTCTTTCTTTCTCTTTCTTACTTTCTCTTTTTTATACCCTGAACCCATTGAAAATGGGAAAACAGGGTATAATGGTTTTGTTAAAATGTATGTAACAGGCAGAAGGAGGCGTGGCAGACCCCATAAAGTATATATATTCTTGATCAGGGCGACGAACTGAGTTGATTTAGCCCTGTCTGTCTGTCTGTCCGTCTGTCCGTCTGTCCGTCTGTCCGTCTGCCCGTATGTATGAACGCGTCGATCTCAGAATCTATAAGAGCTAGAGACTTGAAATTTTTTATGTAGGTTCGTGTATAGCACGCGCAGATCGAGTTTGTTTCAAAAATTCGATAACTTTTATCGTTTTAATGTTATCGATTAAAAACGAAATCGAAGTACAGTAATTAAATTATATCTCCTACATCTTTACAGCTAGAGACTCCTTATTTTGTATTTGGTTGCATGTGTGTTTTATACAATTTTGATCTTTGTTATATTTTGGATGCCACGCCCCTTTCGCCCCAAATTTGCAAAAAACGTATTTCAAGTGCTAGAGACTTGTGCTTCGGCAAATACACACATATGAATGAATGAATGAACATAATCACGCTGTGAAAGTTTGATTAAGATAGTCCATCTACAAAGGAACTTATTCAACAATTAACTTCCCATAATACTGCTCTTACTTCAGCCCGAGCGCAGTCGCTGCGTAAACTGCGCAGTCAGCAGAGCGCATGCTTATGCGTACGTGCGTATGTGTGTGTGTATGTGTCTGTGTATGTGTTGCTTGTATATATATATATTTTAAATAAGTAGAAAATGTTTGGAATATCGGCTCATCGCAGGGTTCAGGGGATCTCCTAGTCGGGTACCACCGACTAGAGCTTTCTTACTTGTTATACCCTGAACCCATTGAAAATGGGAAATCAGGCAGAAGGAGACATCGCAGACCCCATAAAGTATGTATATTCTTGATCAGCTCGATGAGCTGAGTTGAAATAGCCCTGTCCGTCTGTCCGTCCGTCCGTCCGTCCGTCCGTATGAACGCAGTGATCTCGTAAACCACAAAAGCTAGATATCTGAAATTTTCAGAGAATACTCGTTAATAGCCTACGCAGTACGAGTTTTTTTTTAGATTTTCGATAACTCATCCCGTTTCCTTATTATCGATAAAAATCGATAACTTGTCTTCGGTTAAGCATACCGTTCGAGCTAGAGACTCCAAATTTACTGTGTAGATCTGTGTGATAAATGCGGAGATTTTGTAATTTTGGATTTTGGATGCCACGCCCCCTACGCCCCAAATTTGAAAAATTCGTATTTCAAATACTAGAGACTTGTGCTTTGGCAAATAGATACATATGAATGACATAATCACGCTGTGAAAGATTGATTAAGAAAGTCCATCCACAAAAAAAGTTATTAAACATTTAATTTCCCATACAATAGGCATATTGCAGCCCGAGCGCAGTCGCTGCAGTCAGCAGAGCGCGGGCTTATGCGTGCGTGCGTATGTATGTGTGTATGTGTGTGCGTTGCTCGCAATATTTGTATATGTAAAATAAGAATATAATGTTGGGAAGATTGGCTCTTCGCAGGGTTCAGGGTATCTCGTAGTCGAGCCGTCTGGACTAGAGCACTCTTACTTGTTTGTTAAAGTCTATTCAACAAATGACTAGTTAATGGCCATTTTTGTGTGTTTTAATTGTATTACTATTGCATTTGCAACCCCATTAACAAGTTTCACGGTGGCTGTGAAGAATGAGACGATGGCATATAGGAGTAATGCGTGCGTGATTTTGGAGTTCGATCTAAAGTCTTTTTTTTTTTAATTTTATAAATATATGCGAGTACTTATACAACCAGATATGTACATATTTTTGTTTGTTTTCTATTTCCTTCTTAAGCCCTGAACCCATTGAAAATAGGAAAACAGGGTATAAGGGTTTTGTTAAAATGTATGTAACAGGCAGAAGGAGGCGTGGCAGACCCCATAAAGTATATATATTCTTGATCAGGGCGACGGGTTGAGTCGATATAGCCATGTCGGTCTGTCCGTCCGTCCGTCTGTCCGTATGTTTGAAAGCGTCGATCTTAAAATCTATAAGAACTAGAGACTTGAAATTTTTTATGTAGGTCCCTGCATAGCACGCGCAGATCGAGTTTGTTTCAAAAAATCGACAACTGTTCCCGTTTTAAAGTTATCGATTCAAAACGTTATCGTAATTCAGTTATTAAATTATATCTCGTACGCTTTTACAGCTAGAGTCTCCAAATTTTACATTTAGCTTAATGTGTATTTAAAACAATTTTGGTTTTTCTTAGTATATTTAGATTATATGCGGAAAATTTCATTAAAATCTATTAAGTAACGCAGAAGTTATTGAACAAAACGTTTGGCTAATTACCAAAAGCACGTGGCAGCAGCGCCACTGTTTACGCAGTTTTCCTATACATGTGAACAAATACATACATACGTATGTACATTGAAATGCATGCATTCTGGAATATTCTAATAATCGTTAGTTGAGAGGCTCTAGGTTCGACGCCCCGGCAAGACAAGTTATTTTATTTTTATTTATTTTTTATTTTTAATAAGATTTTCCCTTTTTTTAAATTTGCAAATTTAATTATTAAGATACTGGCTGAAATAATTTAAGAAACATTAGAAAAATCGTTCAAAAATCTATTTAAAGGAGTAGACGGCTTGGCGTAAATACATATATTTTTGATTTCAAATGCATGTTCATATATTGTTCAGGCATGAACATACAGAAATAGCCGAAGATCATAAACATGGCATCCACGCACTTAACGACTAGGTTGAAGTACGGTCACATATAGAATCTATAAATATGCTAAGTACACAAAGACCTACGCTGACCTTTACGAACTCTGCGATAGACTAAGAATAAATGAACATCTAATCTGACCCTTACAAACTCTGTGATAGACTAAGAATAAATAAGCATCTACGCTGAGTCTTACACACTCTGCAATAGAATAAGAATAGATAAAGACCAACGCTGAACCTCACAAGCTCAGCAAGAGATAAGCTATATTTTTAGAGTTGAAATTATGCATGAGTCAGTATATAAAGCACTGGCTCAGAAGAATAAAATTAATATACTACCAACACAGCAAGTCTATTCATGGTCATTCGATCCAACCTACAAAGTCTACCATAATTTTAGTGACAAGTGTTAGTGAAGTGTGAAAGTGTTTTACAAAATTTTTCTTGTTTCTCTTTGGCTTACCAATTTAAGTTGTGAGTAGAGGCACAGCACGGTCAACCAGGCGATCAAAACAAAAAAACCTCCAACGGGTCAAGCCAAAAACAACAACAACAAAACTAACAAGATGCTGTCGTCAAAAGTGGTCGAGTTGCTAAAGAAGAAATCAAAGATCCACGAAAACATCCTGCAGGCCATTGCAAGGAAGGATGTATTATCAGTGATTGATAAGTTGGCAGCAGAATTCGCTGCCAATCACTTATCACTGGTAAAAATTGGTACTGTCGATCATCAATATTTTATGGGGAAAATATATGATGCCATAATGGAAAACAACAGGACGTATAAAGAGTCCTTGATGAAGGTCGAAGTTGCCGACCACGCTATGGACACCGACCAAACAGGATCTAGAAAGCAAATGCAACCGGAAACATCCGAGGCAAGAAACAGTCAGCAGGAAGAAATGTCTTCACGACGAAGTGTCAGCCCAATGGATGTGATGGTAGACCTTGTAGATAAAAGAGCTCAAAAAGTAAGGCAGCACATTGCAGAGGTGTATGCCAACCTTGAGCTCAGTAACCAGGAAGAAATCTTGGACTACAAAGACAAGTTAAATTTCCTGTGGAACAAAGTCCAGTCAACGTTCACGGATTTAGAAGCAAAGTACGAAAAATTTGCTTTCGAAATCGAAGAAATCGATGAACTGGAGTGCAATGTCAACCTACTGACAAAGAAGCTGAACAGAAAAATAGGTGACTTGCACAACATAAAAGAAGACGTTCCAGAGCTGCCAAAAGTGGATGTTCCTCATTTTAATGGAAATTCCAAAGAGTGGCCAACATTCTTCGAGTTGTGCCATTTATTACTTGGATCGTCTGCTAGCTATAATGCAGCGTGGGAGCTAATATGCAAGCGCTACGAAAATAAGCGCAAAATATTTGCTAATGCCGTTAACCAGCTGGTGGACATGGAACTGCTGAAGAATAATGATAAAGGCAGTATCCACAAGTTCTTGGACACAGCGACTGAGTGCATCTTCATCGTCAAAGAAAAAGGCCAAACGGGTAATGACGCTGATGTCTTGTTCGCTCAAATTTTGCTGCGACGTTTCTCGACAGAAGTCCTACAACTTTACGAGCAACATGTAAAGAAGGCGAGAGAAATCCAGTCCTTGCACAATGTGCTGGAGTTTATTGAGCAACTATATAACTCAATAGATCAGTACAAAAGAGTGCCGTCCATACGTCAATGGAAACGAAGAAAACGAGCTACAAAAGATGCCGTTTTTGCCAACTGGATGGGCATGAAATAATAAGATGTCAGAAGTTTAGAGCTGACACTGTTAAAAAGCGCAAGGAATTTTTGTCCAAAAATGCGCTGTGCTTTAAATGTCTTGGCACTCATAGCTTTAAAGAGTGCAAAAAGAATTGGACTTGCAACCGATGCTCCAAAGCACACAACAGTTTGCTTCACGAGGATGCAAACAAAAAAGAGAACGTCAGCAGCAATTGTCTGAAAGAAAATAAAGGGCAAGATACGCTGCTGGCAACTGCGCTCATCCGAATTCAAAAAAAATTTGGAAAATTCGAGCAGCTAAGGGCTCTTATTGATGGAGGCTCACAAAGAACCTTCATATCGGAAGAAGCCGCACAACAACTAAAACTGCGCCGAATCAAACGGAACGTGGAAGTTCAGGGAATTTCTCAGACTGGAAGTTCTAAAAAAAAGCGTTTGCTTAACCATAAAACCAAGAGTTAAAAGCAAATTCGTCACCACAATACACGCACTGGTCATGCCCAAACTTCAGAAAGCTCTACCGAGCAAGAAAATTGATATGGATGTCAATAAAGATTGGATGGGCTGCGAGCTAGCAGACCCACACTTTAACGAACCCAGTAGGATTGATGTTGTCATTGGAGTGGACTTACTACCCCTAATAATGTTGGGAAAAGTGAAAAAAATAAACGAAACTCTGGGACAAAAGAAAGAGTTTGGATGGATTGTCTCCGGCAACATAAACAGATCACCAAGCAAAAAGGTAATCAGCGCAGCAACAACGATGTGCTTGGACGACCTCGAGCGCTTCTGGGAACTTGAAAGTGACACCAGCGATTCAGAAGAAAACACTGATTGCGAAAAGGTGTTCCAAGAGACAACCACAAGGGATAAAGAAGGCCGGCTAGTAGTCTCCATACCATTCCAAAACAAGTAAGAACGTTGCAGTCGGCGCTACCGACTGCGGGATACTCATTCACACCCGCACAGATCACGCCCATTTCCAAGCCCACAATTGGTTTGTACATATATAATTTTTTGGAAATCAGTAGAGGAGATCAGCACTAATATCGTCATTAAATTTTGAATTTCTCGCTGAGAATCGGAAAAACGTATAGTTTTTCCCGATTTGCCACGCCCCCAGTGAGCGTAGACATATCATTTTTGGCCAGTTCTTAGAAATAGTGAAGGGTAACGTAAGTGTGAAATTTGGATGCTTACACTCAAAATATGCGAAAATTACAGGGTATTTTTTAGCCGGGCATGCCCCAAAAAAAGCGTTAAAATTATTTTTGGGTTATCGATAGAGGAGCTAGTAACTCAACCATCTAATTTTGAAGCTTCTAGCTCTAAAACTGTAGGACCTATAAGCTTTTGCGGTTTGCCACGCCCCCTATGGGCGTAGATATATCCGCCATATCTTTTTCAACTTGAGTTGTCAACCCGAGTATATATACCAAGGTTCAAGACTCTAGCATTCATAGTGCTCAAAATATTACAGAATTTAAAAAATCAATATATAGTCAGATCCGATTTGCCACGCCCCTAGTAGGCGTGGATATATAGATTTTTCGATCTTCATAAGATCGTAGCAGTAACCTACATGCCAAATTTGGGCATCCTAGCTTTAAAACTGTAGAAGATACAGTTTTACCCGATTTGCCACGCCCCCAATGGCCATAGATATATCCGCCATAGCTTTTTCATCTTGAGTTGCCAACACGAGTCTACATTCCAAATTGCAACTCTCTAGCACTTCTAGAAGTAGTGTTTCTGAGTATACACGAGTATATATTCCAAATTTCAACTCTCTAGCTTCAAAACTGTGCAAATGGACGGACAGCGTGACGGACATTGCACAAAACCAATATACTGATTTCACTTTGTGAATGAGTATAACAAAAAAACTATACCAAAATTAGAGCTATGTGCAGCTCACTTATTAAGCAAACTATTGGCAAAAATACAAGCAATAGTAGGAAATCACACCAAAATACAAGCATGGAGTGATTCACAAATTACGCTCGCCTGGATAAAGAACAAGCGTAGTAAAGATAAATTCGTCAAAACTAGAGTAGACGAAATAAACAAAAAACTGCCTCACGTCGAATGGAAATACGTGAAATCAGCAGACAACCCAGCAGACGTCGCCTCAAGAGGAATTTCCCCGAAGCACTTAGCAGCATGCGACATATGGTGGAAGGGACCTGAGTGGTTGACAATTTGAAGACCCAGAATCGGTTATAGTAGCAACTCTAACCACAAAAGAAAACTACCTGATCCCACTCCTAACAAAGTATTCATCAATTAATAAGCTAACAAGCGTAATTGCTTACGTATTACGCTTTATAGCAAAACTACGAGGGAAGAAGCAGCAGTCGACTTATATCACAGTCGACGAATTAAAGGAGGCCAAAATATTTGTTGTAAAATTACAACTTGATTTTGGTCATGAAATTCGTTTACTCAATGCTGGAAAGCCTCTGGAATCCAAGAGTAAATTGCAGGCGCTCAACCCCTTTCTGGATGGAAATGGAGTATTACGTGTGTTAGGCCGTCTACAAAATGCAATGGTGCCATACAATGTGAAACACCCAATTATACTTGGAATATCACAGTTTGCTTGGCTGATAATAAACAACGCCCATAAGGAAACCCTACACGGCGGACTAAAGCTGATGAGGAACTTTATTCAAAGGGAGTTCTGGATCTTTGGCCTGCGGAACACATTGAAACAATATCTACGCGAATGTGTTACCTGCATTAGGTATAATCAGATTACCCGTTCCAAAACACTGGCATCGACTACCGTTTCAAATTCGCTGTTCCAAAGGAAGAGGTCAAAATCGTATAAAGGGTACATATGCCTATTTGTATGTATGGCCACAAAGGCAATGCACCTGGAAGCCGTCAGTGACTTATTATCAGATAAGTTTCTAGAGGCTCTACGCCGATTCTTCGCCAGACGCGGCAAGAGTGAACATTTGTATTCAGACAACGGCACAAATTTCGTCGGTGCCGCTAGAATACTAGATAAGGATCTTGTCGCCGCTATAAAAGCAAATAGCAGTCTTGCGCCACTGCTCGAAAAAGAAGGCATTAAGTGGCACTTTATCCCGCCGGCAAGCCCCCACATGGGAGGATTATGGGAAGCTGGAGTAAAGTCGGTGAAAAACCACCTGAAGCGGTTCATCGGCGATAACAGCTTTACATTTGAGGAATTTACAACACTGCTCTGCCAAATTGACACCCGGTCACTTTATTGTAGGACGACCACTTATTGGAGCTCCAGAGCACTTTGATGAACATCGGAAAATTGGGTCTTTAGACAGATGGAGACACATACAACGCATCAGAGGAGAATTCTGGAGAAAATGGAGAGATGAATACTTGGCATCACTACAACAGCGAACCAAATGGCAACAAGAAAAATCAAACCCCATGGAAGGCCAGCTTGTTTTACTAAAACAAGAAAACACGCATGCCGCTAGATGGCCCATGGGAAAGATAACGAAAACTACAAAAGGACAAGATGATAAAGTTCAAGTAGTAACAGTAAAAACAAATATGGGTGAAGTCAAAAGATCAATTAACAAGATCTGTTTGCTACCGACTCAAGATAAGGATAAGCAAACCGACCCTCCAAAAGAACGGATGAAAACACGATCAGCAAAGTTGACGACAGGAAAAGCGATTTTCAGCCTGCTGATGATATTACAAGTAGCAAGTACCACCATAATAACTGGCACAAATACAAGCAAGGCAAAAATCCAGGAAATGGATCAACACACAGCAATGTTAATGGACAATCTTGGAAAGGTAGAAGTCGTGTCGTCAAGCTGGCAGTTACTGTTGAGCGGATGAGCTCATGAGTAAAACGGACATCATTTGCGAAAAATTGGGTGAATACGACGAATATTGTACAACAGTGAGCCAAACTATAAAGTCAAAAATAAAAAATTTAAAGGAGAAAAATAAAATCATTACCCAAACAGCGGATAGGAAAAAACTGCAAATAGAATTAAAAAGAACATGCAGGAAATTATAAAAAACGAAAAACGCCTAAATGATTATGTCAACAACCAGACATCAATAATCAATGCAACCTCAAACCTAGAGAGAGCTACCACAGAAGAGGTAAATAAAAACTTTGAAAAAGTCACACTGGAAATAAACAAGATGGCAAACACAATGAAAGGGAACTCTTCGCCCTTGTGACGGATATTAACCACGAAAGAGTTCACCCGTCGCTGCTCGAACCAAACAAAATGCTGACCGAACTCTTTCTCTTTCGTTCTCTTTGTTTCTTTCTTTCTCCTTCTTTCTTTCTCTTTCTTTCTTTCTCTTTCTTTCTTTCTCTTTCTTTCTTTCTCTTTCTTTCTTTTTCTTTCTCTTTCTTTCTTTTTCTCTCTCTCTCTTTATTTATCTTTCTTTCTTTCTTTCTTTCTCTTTGCTTCTTTCTTTCTTTTTCTTTGTTTCTTTCTTTCTTTCTCTTTATTTCTTTCTCTTTCTTTCTTTCTCCTTCTTTCTTTCTCTTTCTTTCATTCTTTCTTTCTTTCTCTTTCTTTCCTTTTCTTTTTCTTTGTTTCTTTCTTTCTTTCTCCTTCTTTCTTTCTCTTTCGTTCTTTCTCTTTATTTCCTTTTCTTTTTCTTTCTTTATTTATCTTTCTTTCTTTCTTTCTCTTTGTTTCTTTCTTTCTTTTTCTTTTTATACCCTGCACCCATTGAAAATGGGAAAACAGGGTATAAGGGTTTTGTTAAAATGTATGTAACAGGCAGAACGAGGCGTGGCAGACCCCATAAAGTATATATATTCTTGATCAGGGCGACGAGCTGAGATGATTTAGCCCTGTCTGTCTGCCTGTCGCGTCGATCTCAGAATCTTTAAGAGCTAGAGACTGAAATTTTTTATGTAGGTCCGTGCATAGCACGCGCAGATCGAGTTTGTTTCAAAAATCGATAAATTTGATCGTTTTAAAGTTATCGATTTAAAACGTTATCGAAACGCAGTTATAAATTTATATCTCCCACATCTTGAGCTAGAGTCTTCAAATTTTGTATTCAGTATAACGTGTAGTTTATACAATTTTGATTTTTGTCACATTTTGGATACCATCCCCCCTTTCCTTCCCTTCCCCACAAACTTTTAAAAACTGTATTTCAAATACTAGAAACTTGTGCTTTAGCAAATCCATACATATGAGTGACTTAATCACGCTGTGAAAGTTTGATTAAGAAAGTCCATCCACAAAAAAAGTTATTTCACATTTAATTTCCCATACAATAGGTATATTGCAGCCCGAGCGCAGTCGCTGCGTCAACTGCGCAGTCAGCAGAGCGCGGGCTTATGCGTGCGTGCGTATGTATGTGAGTATGTGTGCAATATTTGTATATGTAAAATAAGCATATCATGTTGGGAAGATTGGCTCTTCGCAGGGTTCAGGGTATCTCGTAGTCGAGCCGTCTCGACTAGAGCACTCTTACTTGTTATCTTTCTCTTTCTTTCTCTTTCTTTTTGTCTTTCTCGTTCTTTCTTGCTTTCTCTTTCTTTCTTGCTTTCTTTTTCTTTCTTTCTCTTTCTTTCTTTCTTTCTCTTTCTTTCTTTCTTTCTCTTTCTTTCTTTCTTTCTCTTTCTTTCTTTCATTTTCTTTCTTTCTTTCTTTTTATATATATATTGGTTTTGTGCAATGTCCGTCACGCTGTCCGTCTGTCCGTATGAACGCAAACCATTTGCACAGTTTTGAAGCTAGAGAGTTGAAATTTGGAATATATACTCTTGTATGCCCTCGAATTAAAAAGTGTCAAGATTTTTCCGATACGCCCACTAGGGGCGTGGCAAATCGGAAAATGCATTTTCCGTAGGTTACTGCTACGATCTTATGAAGATCGACCAAAAAACTATATATCCACGCCTACTAGGGGCGTGGCAAATCGGATCTGACTATATATTGATTTTTCAAATTCTGTAATATTTTGAGCACTATTGATGCTAGAGACTTGAAACTTGGTATATATACTCGGGTTGACAATCCAAGATGAAAAAGATATAGCGGATATATCTACGCCCATAGCGGGCGTGGCAAACAGCAAAAGTTTGTAGCTCCTACAGTTTAAGAGCTGGAAGCTTCAAAATTGGTTGGTTGAGTTACTACTGAGCTCCTCTATCGATGACCCAAAAATAGTTTTTACGCCCCTTATGGGCATGCCCGGCTAAAAAATTCCCTGTAATTTCCGCATTTTTTGAGTGTAAGCATCCAAATTATATGTGGTAAATCGGTAAAAACTGTACGTTTTTCCGATTCTCAGTGAGAAAATCCAAATTTTCCGACGATATTACTGCTGATCTCCTCTATTGATTTCCAATAAATTATATATGTACAAACCAATTGTGGGCGTGGCAATGGGCGTGATCTGTGCGGGTGTGAATGAGTATCCCGCAGTCGGTAGCACCCGACTGCAACGTTCTTACTTGTTTTATTTATAAATTTTCGAAAGTAATTTAAGATTAACATTTTCTTTTTTGATTACAACTATTTTTGTTTCAGGGTTTCATACAAAATTTTATCTTCAACTTTTAGTTGCGTTCTTAAACTGCTATAAAATTAATCTTTAGCCTAATTAAACTTTCTTCACTATTCTTTTCATTAACATAAACTCAACTGGTTTTACATTACATTAAATATTTTTTGGTCATCGATAGAGGAGCTCACCAGTAACTCAACTATCCAATTTTGAAGCTTCTAGCTCTAAACCTGTAGGAGCTATAAACTTTTGAGGTTTGCCACGCCGCTTATGGGCATAGATATATCCGCCATATCTTTTTCAACTTGGATTGTCAACCCGAGCATATATACCAAGTTTCAAGTCTCTAGCATTCATAGTGCTCAAAATATTACAGAATTTGAAAAATCACTATATAGTCAGGTCCGATTTGCCACACCCCTAGTGGGCGTGGATATATCATTTTTTAGTCGATCTTCATAGGATCGTAACAGTAACCTACGTGCCAAATTTGGGCGTTCTAGCTTTAAAACTGTAGAAGATACAGTTTTACCCGATTTGCCACGCCCCCAATGGGCGTAGATATATCCGCCATAGCTTATTCATCTTGAGTTGGCAACACAAGTCTACATTCCAAATTGAAACTCTCTAGCACTTCTAGAAGTAGTGTTTCTGAGATATCGGAATGCGTTTTCCGATTTGCCATGCCCCTAGTGGGCGTATCGGGAAAATCTTGACACTTTATAATTCGAGGGTATACATAAGTGTATATTCCAAATTTCAACTCTCTAGCTTCAAAACTGTGCAAATGGTTTGCGTTCATACGGACAGACGGACAGACGGACGGACAGCGTGACGGACATTGCACAAAACCAATATACTGATTTCACTTTGTGAATGAGTATAATGAATTGTGCAGTAAGGCAGTTTTGTAAAAGTACACGAGGTCGTGTTATTGTCAGAATGGCAGTGTCGTCGCGTACTAAGTTTGTATGTGTGTGGTTGTAGTTTTCGGTATTTCACAATGATAATTTCATCATATCGCGTCGGCTTCTAGTTATGCGTATTGGTGCGTCTTTCGATATTTCGAAATAATTATCTTCAACATCAGCATAAGCCTTTGTAAGGGCTGTGATTGGTTGATTAAGTTGTCGGTTCTAGGAAGTCCCGTTTTAGCGAGGCGACAGCGTTTGACGCTGTTGATGAGTGTGGTTCGAACTATAGAGAAATAAGAGACACGAGAGGCAATTGTGTCTGAGTTCTGAGAGCGACCGAAACTCACTGCGCTAAATAATGGAACATAATTCTTAATGCTGCAATATATATATTTTTGTTTGCTTTTTATTTCCTTTTTATACCCTGAACCCATTGAAAATGGGAAATCAGGGTATAATGGTTTTGTTAAAATGTATGTAACAGGCAGAAGGAGGCGTGGCAGACCCCATAAAGTATATATATTCTTGATCAGGGTGACGAGCTGAGTTGATTTAGCCCTGTCCGTCTGTCTGTCTGTCTGTCTGTCCGTCTGTCCGTATGTATGAGCGCGTCGATCTCAGAATCTGTAAGAGCTGAGACTGAAATTTTTTTTGGAGGTTCCTGTATAGCACGCGCATATCAAGTTTGTTTCAAAAAATCGATAACTTTGATCGTTTTAATGTTATCGATTAAAAACGAAATCGGAAACCAGCTAAAAAATTATGTCTCGCACATCTTAAAAGCTAGAGACTCCTTATTTTGTATTTAGTATAATGTAGAGTTTTTACAGTTTTGATTTTTGTTATATTTTGGATGCCACGCCCCCTTCGCCCCAAATTTGCAAAAAACGTATTTCAAGTGCTAGAGACTTGTGCTTTGGCGACTACACATATGATTGACATTATCACGCTCTGAAAGTTTGATTAAGAAAGTCCATATACAAGGGAACTTATTCAACAATTAACTTCCCATAATATAGCCCTACTGCTGCCCAAGCGCAGTCGCTGCGTAAACTGCGCAGTCAGCAGAGCGCGTGCTTATGTGTGTATGTGTGTGTGCATATGTTGCTTGTATATATATATATATATGTTAAATAATTATAAAATCGGCTCATCGCAGGGTTCAGGGAATCTCCTAGTCGGGTACTACCGACTAGAGCTTTCTTACTTGTTTTAATTTGCAAATTTAATTATTAAGATACGGGCTGAAATAATTTAGGAAACATTAGAAAAATCGTTAAAAAATCTATTTAAAGCAGTAGACGGCTTGGCGTAAATACATATATTTTTGATTTCAAATGCCTGTACATATTTATTTATTTATTTTTAGTTAAAGTCTATTCAACAAATGGCTAGTACTTGGCTATTTTTGTGTGTTTTAATTGTATTAGTATTGCATTTGCAACCCCGTTAACAAATTTCACGGTGGCTGTGAAGAATGAGACGATGGCATTTAGGAGTAATGCGTGCGTGATTTTGGAGTTCGATCCGTGTTAAACTCTTTTTTTTTTTATACCCTGAACCCATTGAAAATGGGAAATCAGTTTATAATGTTTTTGTGAAAATGTATGTAACAGGCAGAAGGAGACATCGCAGACCCCATAAAGTATATATATTCTTGATCAGCTCGATGAGATGAGTTGAAATAGCCCTGTCCGACTGTCCGTCCGTCCGTGTGAACGCAGCGATCTCGTAAACCACAAAAGCTAGATATCTGTTGCACTCGCCACCCAGTGGTCATATTTAAGTCCGCTTAAGCATTTTAGGAATTTTTTGGACCGTAGGATTCACCCACGAGCTATAATGTGCTGAAGAACGTATTAGTGGAGGAGTGGCCTCCAATTCCGCTTGATTTCAGTCGAAGATAGGTCATATCATTGCCAATATGATTGGTAAAGTCACTTAAAAGGAATAAGTATCCATCATCATCCTAAATTTATTGATTTTTTTTATAATAAAGTGGCTTTTCTGTTGTTCTTTTAGTTTGTACGCAGACTTTTTCTGGCCAGAAATCCGTTCATTTCTTAGTATTTTAAATAAAAACAATTAAGAACGTTGCAGTCGGGCGCTACCGACTGCGGGATACTCATTCACACCCACACAGGTCACGCCCATTGCCACGCCCACAATTGGTTTGTGCATATATAATTTTTTGGAAATCAATAGAGGAGATCAGCAGTAATATTGTCATAAAATTTTGATTTTCTCACTGAGAGTCGGAAAAATGTACAGTTTATCCCGATTTGCCACGCCTCCCAGTGGGCGTAGACGTATAATTTTTGGCCAGTTCTTAGAAGTAGTGAAGGGTAACGTAAGTGTGAAATTTGGATGCTTACACTCGAAAAATGCGAAAATTACAGGGTATTTTTTAGCCGGGCATGCCCCAAAAAAAGCGTAAAAATTATTTTTGGGTCATCGATAGAGGAGCTCACCAGTAACTCAACCACCATTTTCAAGCTTCTAGCTCTAAAATTATAGGAGCTATTAACTTTTGCGGTTTGCCACGCCCCCTATAGGCGTAGATATATCCGCCACTAACGTAAGTTTGAAATTTGGATGCTTAAATTTATATATATATCGGCCCCACGATATGCGAAAATTACAGGGTATTTTTTAGCCGGGCATGCCCCATAAGGGGCGTAAAAATTATTTTGGGGTCATCGATAGAGGAGCTCACCAGTAACTCAACCACCATTTTCAAGCTTCTAGCTCTAAAACTGTAGGAGCTATAAACTTTTGCGATTTGCCATGCCCCCTTTGGGCGTAGATATATCCGCCATAACTTTTTCAACTTGGGTTGTCAACCCTAGTATATATACCAAGTTTCAAGCCTCTAGCATTCATAGTGCTCAACAGTAACCTACGTGCCAAATTTGGGCGTTCTAGCTCTAAAACTGTAGAAGATACGGTTTTACCCGATTTGCCACGCCCCCAATGGGCGTAGATGTATCCGCCATAGCTTATTCATCTTGAGTTGTCAACACGAGTCTACATTCCAAATTGCAACTCTCTAGCACTTCTAGAAGTAGTGTTTCTGAGATATCGGAAAATGCATTTTCCGATATGCCACGCCCCTAGTGGGCGTATCGGGAAAATCTTGACACTTTATAATTCGAGGGTACACACGAGTATATATTCCAAATTCCAACTCTCTAGCTTCAAAACTGTGCAAATGGTTTGCGTTCATACGGACAGACGGACAGACGGACGGACAGCGTGACGGACATTGCACAAAACCAATATACTCATTTCACTTTGTGAATGAGTATAAAAAAAAGTATAAGTCATAGTAAAAAAAAATTGTTGGAAAAAGTTTATAATGAATGTGTTTTTCATTAAAAAATAAAATTTTATCAATATCTTACCTACAAGTCATTTTTGCTCAATCAAAGTTTTGCATTGAGCTTGTACGCATAGTTTTTCTGCTATGTGTATATATCTATGTACTATTTATAGCATATAATTTATGTACAAGTTAACCACTGACACTGGGCGCGTGCTGACTTGTCATATTTGCGAAGTCCACGCCCAGAGTCACAGCTGCGAATGTGTCGCAACAATGTTGGCAGCTTCAGCGGCAGCTGCGGGTGTACCGCATCAATGTTAGCGGCCGTCGTGATAATACGGCGCCACACACAAGGCTCAAGTCAGCAGTTCTGAGGAGCACCAGCAACGACGCTGGGGTTCGAAGAACAGCAACGGTCAACGGCGCTGGAGTTCCATGAATAGCGACGACAGCGCCTGCGCCTGCGTCGGCGGCAGCGGCTTTGCTTTAGCAACGATCAACGCCGCTGGTGTTCCAAGAACGCCAACGACAGCGCCTGCGCCTGCGACGGCGGCAGCAGCTTTGCACTAGCAACGACCAACGCCGTTGGTGTTCTTGGAACACCAGCGGCGCCCGCAACGGTAGCAGCGGCTGTGCACTGGCGGCAGCGCTGCGGCAGCGCCGAATCTGCGCTTGGTCGCAGATTTAGTTTTTGATTCTCTAATTGTTAGTCTTAAGTGTGAATTCAATAAACGCGCAGCGTACCGCTCGCAATAATTCTAATTGCTTAACACTCACTCTTTAATTCGACCAGCCATCGCTGTCGATATAAAACACAAATCTTACGGAGTTATATCAGTGAGCTGGCTAACGCCTCTGACAATGATATTAAATTCCATAATTTACATATGTATGTATGTATTGTCAAAACAAATGAAAATATGGCGCTACACGCTTTTATTAATTGCAGTTGGGAACATTCTATACTATGAGGACTTTGTATCATATTTTCAAACTCTACGTATGCTATATGATAAACAAGTAAGAAAGCTCTAGTCGGCGGTACCCGACTAGGAGATCCCCTGAACCCTGCGATGTATCGATATTCCAAACATTCTATGCTTATTTAATATATATAATTAAATATTTAGTTAAATATTTACTGTGTGTTTGAGTCGAACTAATGCCGCGACACAGGCTAACGGCAACGCTAATATAATTTAAAAGACGAAGTCAAAGTTGGATTATAACAACTTGCTTTTGTTTAAAAAGACGGAGTCAAAGTTAGATTATGACAACTTGCTTTTGTTTAAAAAGACGGAGTCAAAGTTAGATTATGACAACTTGCTTTTGTTTAAAAGACGGAGTTAAAGTTCGATTATGACAACTTGCTTTATTGAATAGTAGCTTAAGACTAAAGACAATTTCATCATAGGCTTATTTTATATGCTGTTGAAATTACGCAGCAGCAACATGACGCGTCGATGCAACCGTTACTCTTGGTGACCGTCGGACGCGTTATTCTCAGAATTTGTTCTTTTGCTATTTTTTGTTGTTGTGCGGCAGCAACGTGTAACGGCACTTTCCAAATTCTGCGCCAGTCGTTTGTTTATGATTTGGCTATCCGGTTTATTCTGGATTGGAGTCAAAGTGTGTGTGTATTGTTTCGAAGTACAATTGAGTGAGCTATTAAAATGTTTGCAACTTTCGGATGATGCATGTTGCTAGGAACAAATGTTTATTTGTGGGTGATGCATGTTGCGAGCTTGGGAATGGGAACAGTTTTTGGATATTGTGGACGTAATCAATATAATTAAATATTTAGTTAAATATTTACTGTGTGTTTGAGTCGAACTAATGCCGCGACACAGGCTAACGGCAACGCTAATATAATTTAAAAGACGAAGTCAAAGTTGGATTATAACAACTTGCTTTTGTTTAAAAAGACGGAGTCAAAGTTAGATTATGACAACTTGCTTTTGTTTAAAAAGACGGAGTCAAAGTTAGATTATGACAACTTGCTTTTGTTTAAAAGACGGAGTTAAAGTTCGATTATGACAACTTGCTTTATTGAATAGTAGCTTAAGACTAAAGACAATTTCATCATAGGCTTATTTTATATGCTGTTGAAATTACGCAGCAGCAACATGACGCGTCGATGCAACCGTTACTCTTGGTGACCGTCGGACGCGTTATTCTCAGAATTTGTTCTTTTGCTATTTTTTGTTGTTGTGCGGCAGCAACGTGCAACGGCACTTTCCAAATTCTGCGCCAGTCGTTTGTTTATGATTTGGCTATCCGGTTTATTCTGGATTGGAGTCAAATTGTGTGTGTATTGTTTCGAAGTACAATTGAGTGAGCTCTATTAAAATGTTTGCAACTTTCGGATGATGCATGTTGCTAGGAACAAATGTTTATTTGTGGGTGATGCATGTTGCGAGCTTGGGAATGGGAACAGCTTTTGGATATTGTGGACGTAATCAATATGATTATGTCACTTCCCTCTCCTTAAGAGACGAGCCTGCGAGTCAAGGTGACACAGAAGGGTAAAGTTTTGATAAAGTTGATTGTGTCATCTCGATAGTTGTGTTTTCTTCTGGTTGAACTGATGGCGTTGTTTGATTTTACGGATTAATATTATGGGGTTACAAGATACGTATATTAAATATAAGATTACAATTATAAATATGATTATTGTGATTATTACAATGGTATTTGGCTCGATATATTTTATCATTTCTTTGCCATTTATATGTTCATAATTACAGATTGGTTTTGTGTGTAATAGAATTTTTTTTTTTTTTTTTTTTTTTTTTTTTTATGCATTCATCAATTATTGGTTTTAAAAATTTTATTATCTTTTTCATAATAAGTAGCCATTGTGATCAGGATATGGGATAATTTTGATTGTGTTAGTAGCTTGAAAGTCAATTAGTTTTATCTGTATTTGTTGGATGTGATATGATTATGAAGTAGAAACCTGTGGGACTTGAATTTGGTTAATTTTCTTTAATTTTTTAAATTGTGTTTTGTAGTAACGTGTAATTCTATTTTTGTTAGTAATTTGGTAATGATCTTGATCTACTTTTTCAACATTTTTATTGGCTTTAAAGGGATTTTCTAATTTTCCTTTTTGTAACGGTCCTTTTCGATATCTGGTATCGACTTCGTATTCTTGTCGGTCACTGTTGATTTTATTTATTACTTTTTCTTTTTTTTCTTGAATGTCTAACTTTGGTTGTCCAGCATACAAAAATATGTGTGCAGGAGTTTGTCCAGTTGTGTCATGTTTTGTTTTGTGATTGTAAATGTAAAGAATGGTTTCTATTTTACTGAGTTTATTTTCTTCGTCATTTAAAGTGTTTATTATTCTAATTTTTTCGTTTATTGTTTTGTGTAGTCGTTCGATGTCTGCTATTCCTGTTTTTGTAGTATTTAATTGTATTTCTACTCCTTCATTTTCAAGCCATTTTTTGAGTGCTAAGCTGGAAAATGCGCCGTCTCGGTCAGCTTTTAATATTATTGGTTTTCCTAACTGATTAAATATACGCATTAATGCATTCTTGCATTCTATCCAATCTTTTGTTTTAATATTTTCAAGAGTAGCAAATTTTGAATAAATGTCTATGCAACTAAGATAATGTTTGCCTTCAGAGGAATAAATGTCTATTACAAATTTATCACGACAATGTTCGGGCTTGGGGGTAATTTTCATCGGCATGTTTGTGTTTCTATGTTCGGTTTTTGCTAAGTTGCAAATGTTACATTCGTTTATTATGTTTTGTATTAGTAATTGGCTGTTAGGGAAATAGTAAGTTTCACAGAAGAGTTTATTTGTTTTTTGAATTCCGGGGTGTAAGAGTTTTTCATGGGTTTTCAAAATAAGTTCTTTAAATTCGGCGTATGAGTTTATATTTTTTAATTGAATGAGACTTCGAAGAATTTTAGTATGGTTAGTGTTGATTATTTCTTTGTGTGCGTTTTGAATGATTTCAAAATCTGCATCACTGTCTATAAACATTACACTACTCTTTGTACAAAAATAGTCAATCAAATATTTTTCGGCTTTGTCTTTTGTCATGTTATCGTATGTAATGTGAATTATTAATTTTTTGAAATAATTATGTTTTTTAATATTTGGAATGCCTTTAGAAAATATAATTTGTCTTTTAAATGTGTTTATTGGTTTCTCTGTAATGCAAATTAAATTACTATTGTCTTCGTCAGCGCTATGTTGTGTTTCTTCTCCGAAATAAGTCTGTTCTATTTTTACTCGCGATAGAGCGTCAGCTATGTGGTTTTCCTTTCCTTTTATGTATTTTATATCAAAGTCGTATTCTGATAATTTTACTCTCCATCGGGTTAATTTTGAATTTGGTTCTTTCATTTTATACAACCAACATAATGGTTGATGGTCACTATTGATTTCGAAATGTCGACCTAGAAGGTAGTGTCGAAAGGTTTTTGTTGCCCATACAATAGCTAAAAGTTCTTTTTCTATGGCGCTGTAGTTAGTTTCGTGGTCATTGAGGGTTCTGCTAATAAAACTGATGGGATGTCCGTCTTGAGAAAGTACAGCTCCAAGAGCTACATTACTTGCGTCAGTTGTTAAAATGAATTTATTTTTGAAGTCGGGAATTTTTAAAATTGGGTCATTGGAAATAAGTTGTTTTAGTTTTTCAAAAGCTGTAATATATTCAGGATTTTTAATATCTATTTTTGAGTCTTTTCGAAGTACTGTTGTCATTGGTTTGGCTATGTCTGCAAAATTTGGAATAAACTTTCTATAATAACCGGTTAATCCAAGAAAACCTTTTATTTCTTTAGTTTTTGTGGGAATAGGATATTTTAGAATTGCTTTGATTTTATCAGGATTGGGTTTTATTCCATCCTTAGTTATGACGTGTCCTAGGAAGGTAGTTTCTTGTTTTAGAAACTCGCATTTGTCAAGTTGTAATTTGAGATTTGCTTCAGAAAGTTTCTCGAAAACTAATTGCAGTGAGTGTAGGTGTTCTTTTAAAGATGTTGAATATACAATTATATCGTCAAGATATACTAAACAGTGTTTATTTAGTAATGGTCGCAAAACATTATTCATGCAACGTTGAAAGGTTGCAGGTGCATTCTTTAATCCAAATGGCATACGAAGATATTCATAGTGGCCATGTTTAGTGGAAAAAGCTGTTTTTTGAATGGAATCTGGATGCATTTCAAGTTGATGGAAGCCTTTAGCAAGGTCGATTGTTGTGAAATAATTACATCTACCTAGTTTTCCTAAAATCTCATCCATATTTGGTATTGGGTGTCTGTCATTTATAGTTACGTCATTTAATTTCCTGTAGTCAATTACGATTCTAAATTTTTGTTTACCTGAAGCGTCTTGTTTTTTCGGTACGATCCATATTGGACTACAATAAGGGGAATTGCTGGGGCGTATAATGCCTTGATATAACATGTCCTGTATTTGGTGTTCAACTTCTTGTTCGTATGCTTGTGGATAACTGTATGGTTTTGTATGCAAAGGTGAATTGTGAGTAGTGTTAATAACATGCTTTTCTTGATTACTGAAACTAAGTTGGTCGCCTTCTTTGAATTGAATGTGTTGATATTGTTTCAACAAGCTTATTAAATTAAATTTTTCTTCTTCGTTTAAATGTTCTAGTCGGTAAAGGCTTGAGTTCATAGATTCTTGATTTTTAGAATTATCTTTGATTGGATTGTTGAAGTGCTGATTAGTTTCAAGATTTGGTTGAGTTATGAAATGATTTTGGTTTGTGATCGGAATATTGTTGATTAATTTATACTTTCTATTGTATAAATTTACAGTTTGGGATTTATAATCTATAACGGCTTGTGCTTCTGAAAGCAGTTTTCTACCAATTAATAGATCATAATCTGGTGAAAATTGATGTAGAAGAAATTCATTATTACTTTTGAACAAGTTGTTAGAAAGGACATTCACTTTTTTTGTAATAGTTAGAGGTCCATTGCTGGTTTGAATAAAACAGTCGGTATCATGAATAGGTAAATTAAAAACATTAGATGTCATCATATTGACAGTAGATCCAGTATCTATTAAACATTTTAAATTTTTACCCTTATAAGTGATAATTATGTATTGTTGGTTTCCGAGGCTGGCAGCTGAAAATTTTCGGCTTTCTCGGTTTCTATTTCATTTGGTTCGTCCGTCTCATGTTCGGCTGTGGCTGTTTGTGTGTATGTGTAGTCTGAATTTTGTGGGTAACTTGGTTCTTGGTAATATTGAGGATAGTATTCGGAATAAGAGGCTAACTGATTATAATATTCTTGTTGCATATAATCGTGATAGTTTATTTCTTCTTGATTTCTAGTTTCATCTATGCTCATTTTACTTTGTCCACTTTCTGCAGGTCTAGCACGCTTTATTGTTTGGTTGGCTACGCCAGAACTATTGAAAGGGGTTTGTTGTGCAGTTACTTGTGTATGTTGTCCAAAACGATTATTGTCAAATTGGTTCTGTCTAAAATTTGGTCTGAATGTAGAGTATAATGGTCTGACCGGATTAGGTGTTGGTTGCATTGGTCGAGGTGAATATTGATTAGGTGAAAAAATGTTATTGTTAGTATAATTTGGTGTTGGTGGAAGATATGGTTGTTGAAAATAAGGTCGATATGGGACATAGGAATGATTTGGTTGAAGAAATGTGGGAAACTTTTGAATATTGGGATTTGGCTGTAACGGCTTGAAATTTCTATCTTGTTTTACTTTGTTTTGATTTATACAGGATTCTTCATAAAGGTTTTTTTCTTGTAATATGTTTATTAAAGATCTTAAATCGGTAATTTCGCAATTTATAATTCTAATGCAAATATTTGTAGGTAGTTTTTGGATTAGGTCGTCAATACTGGTTTTAATTAGCCGCGCATACAATGTTTTTTCATCTAAATTATTTTCTAATTCTAGCTTACTCATCAATGTCTGCCTACGGTGTTCTGCTTCTTCCAGAAAAGCTCGTACGTTGCCTTTGAATGGGGTGCTCCTGAATTCCTCCAATAAGACGTGGTTCTTGGTTTGCGTCTTGTAGTTCAGGATCAGTTGCTTTCGGAGATCCGTCCATGTTGTTAGACTGTTTATGCCAAGAGATAGCATAACTTCACTGCTGATGCAGTTTTCCACTAGTCCAAAAAGTATTGACCTCTGCCTCGCATCATTGGTGGTGTAAAGTGCCAATATATAGTCGATCCGGTTAACGAACGTGTATAAACTGTTCTTATTTCCAGTAAACTTCTCAACATTTTTAAGTTGGTTGATCACTTGTGTCATGCTGGCATCGGAAAGGGGTGTTGTTGCGTCTCCTTCCATTTTGTTTATTTAATTAATTACACTATTTTTTTTTTTATTTATTTATTTTTATTTATTTATTTATTTATTTTATTTATTTATTTTTTTTTTTATTTATTTTGAAGTTCAGTTTCTTTTTATTGTAAATTATTGTTTGTTTAATTTTATTCACTTAATTTTAAGTTCAGTTTGGTTCCTTTTATTGTAAATTATTATTTGTTTAATTGTATTCACTTCATTTTAAGTTCAGTTTCTTTTTATTGTAAATTATTATTTGTTTAATTGTATTCACTTAGCTCTAAGTTCAGTTTGTTTTTGTTGTAAATTATTATTTGTTTAATTGTATTCACTTAATTTTAGTTCAGTTTGTTTTTATTGTAAATTCTTATTTGTTTAATTGTATTCACTTAATTTTAAGTTCAGTTTGTTTGTATTGTAAATTCTTATTTGCTTATTTGTATTCACTTAATTTTAAGTTCAGTTTGTTTGCACAGATAGCTCTTTCGAATTTTCGCGAGATAACCAGAAGCTTCTGGAATTATGTTCTCTTCGAATTCTATCGCGTCTTCTTGAATTGTTTTCAAGTTTTTTGCACAATCTGCGGCTTTGGCAATATGCGAATTTTGGTATACACGTCACTGTCGAGGTTTTATTTAAAAAACTTGACGCGATATTGACCGTCGCGTGGGTTGCCTTTGCGTTAGTTGTTTAGCGGATAGCAGTAAACGGGGCACAAGAATTAATAACTTAGTTATTGCATCAAGATCCACAATTTATTGCTATCCTACCGGCTGCGCCAATTAAATATTTAGTTAAATATTTACTGTGTGTTTGAGTCGAACTAATGCCGCGACACAGGCTAACGGCAACGCTAATATAATTTAAAAGACGAAGTCAAAGTTGGATTATAACAACTTGCTTTTGTTTAAAAAGACGGAGTCAAAGTTAGATTATGACAACTTGCTTTTGTTTAAAAAGACGGAGTCAAAGTTAGATTATGACAACTTGCTTTTGTTTAAAAGACGGAGTTAAAGTTCGATTATGACAACTTGCTTTATTGAATAGTAGCTTAAGACTAAAGACAATTTCATCATAGGCTTATTTTATATGCTGTTGAAATTACGCAGCAGCAACATGACGCGTCGATGCAACCGTTACTCTTGGTGACCGTCGGACGCGTTATTCTCAGAATTTGTTCTTTTGCTATTTTTTGTTGTTGTGCGGCAGCAACGTGCAACGGCACTTTCCAAATTCTGCGCCAGTCGTTTGTTTATGATTTGGCTATCCGGTTTATTCTGGATTGGAGTCAAATTGTGTGTGTATTGTTTCGAAGTACAATTGAGTGAGCTATTAAAATGTTTGCAACTTTCGGATGATGCATGTTGCTAGGAACAAATGTTTATTTGTGGGTGATGCATGTTGCGAGCTTGGGAATGGGAACAGCTTTTGGATATTGTGGACGTAATCAATATGATTATGTCACTATATGATTATGTCACTTCCCTCTCCTTAAGAGACGAGCCTGCGAGTCAAGGTGACACAGAAGGGTAAAGTTTTGATAAAGTTGATTGTGTCATCTCGATAGTTGTGTTTTCTTCTGGTTGAACTGATGGCGTTGTTTGATTTTACGGATTAATATTATGGGGTTACAAGATACGTATATTAAATATAAGATTACAATTATAAATATGATTATTGTGATTATTACAATGGTATTTGGCTCGATATATTTTATCATTTCTTTGCCATTTATATGTTCATAATTACAGATTGGTTTTGTGTGTAATAGAATTTTTTTTTTTTTTTTTTTTTTTTTTTTTTTTTTTTTATGCATTCATCAATTATTGGTTTTAAAAATTTTATTATCTTTTTCATAATAAGTAGCCATTGTGATCAGGATATGGGATAATTTTGATTGTGTTAGTAGCTTGAAAGTCAATTAGTTTTATCTGTATTTGTTGGGTGTGATATGATTATGAAGTAGAAACCTGTGGGACTTGAATTTGGTTAATTTTCTTTAATTTTTTAAATTGTGTTTTGTAGTAACGTGTAATTCTATTTTTGTTAGTAATTTGGTAATGATCTTGATCTACTTTTTCAACATTTTTATTGGCTTTAAAGGGATTTTTTAATTTTCCTTTTTGTAACGGTCCTTTTCGATATCTGGTATCGACTTCGTATTCTTGTCGGTCACTGTTGATTTTATTTATTACTTTTTCTTTTTTTCTTGAATGTCTAACTTTGGTTGTCCAGCATACAAAAATATGTGTGCAGGAGTTTGTCCAGTTGTGTCATGTTTTGTTTTGTGATTGTAAATGTAAAGAATGGTTTCTATTTTACTGAGTTTATTTTCTTCGTCATTTAAAGTGTTTATTATTCTAATTTTTTCGTTTATTGTTTTGTGTAGTCGTTCGATGTCTGCTATTCCTGTTTTTGTAGTATTTAATTGTATTTCTACTCCTTCATTTTCAAGCCATTTTTTGAGTGCTAAGCTGGAAAATGCGCCGTCTCGGTCAGCTTTTAATATTATTGGTTTTCCTAACTGATTAAATATACGCATTAATGCATTCTTGCATTCTATCCAATCTTTTGTTTTAATATTTTCAAGAGTAGCAAATTTTGAATAAATGTCTATGCAACTAAGATAATGTTTGCCTTCAGAGGAATAAATGTCTATTACAAATTTATCACGACAATGTTCGGGCTTGGGGGTAATTTTCATCGGCATGTTTGTGTTTCTATGTTCGGTTTTTGCTAAGTTGCAAATGTTACATTCGTTTATTATGTTATGTATTAGTAATTGGCTGTTAGGGAAATAGTAAGTTTCACAGAAGAGTTTATTTGTTTTTTGAATTCCGGGGTGTAAGAATTTTTCATGGGTTTTCAAAATAAGTTCTTTAAATTCGGCGTATGAGTTTATATTTTTTAATTGAATGAGACTTCGAAGAATTTTAGTATGGTTAGTGTTGGTTATTTCTTTGTGTGCGTTTTGAATGATTTCAAAATCTGCATCACTGTCTATAAACATTACACTACTCTTTGTACAAAAATAGTCAATCAAATATTTTTCGGCTTTGTCTTTTGTCATGTTATCGTATGTAATATGAATTATTAGTTTTTTGAAGTAATTATGTTTTTTAATATTTGGAATGCCTTTAGAAAATATAATTTGTCTTTTAAATGTGTTTATTGGTTTCTCTGTAATGCAAATTAAATTACTATTGTCTTCGTTAGCGCTATGTTGTGTTTTATCTCTGATTGGATTGTTAAAGTGTTGATTAGTTTCAAGATTTGTTTGAGCTACGAAATGATTTTGGTTTATGGTCGGAATATCGTTGATTAATTTATACTTTCTATTGTATAAATTTACAGTTTGGGATTTATAATCTATAACGGCTTGTGCTTCTGAAAGCAGTTTTCTACCAATTAATAAATCATAATCTGGTGAAAATTTATGTAGAAGAAATTCATTATTACTTTTGAACAAGTTGTTAGAAAGGACATTCACTTTTTTTGTAATAGTTAGAGGTCCATTGCTGGTTTGAATAAAACAGTCGGTATCGTGAATAGGTAAATTAAAAACATTAGATGTCATCATATTGACAGTAGATCCAGTATCTATTAAACATTTTAAATTTTTACCCTTATAAGTGATAATTATGTATTGTTGGTTTCCGGGGCTGGCAGCTGAAAAATTTTCGGCTTTCTCGATTTCTATTTCATTTGGTTGCTCCGTCTCTTGTTCGGCTGTGGCTGTTTGTGTGTATGTGTAGTCTGAATTTTGTGGGTAACTTTGTTCTTGGTAATATTGAGGATAGTATTCGGAATAAGAAGCTAATTGATTATAATATTCTTGTTGCATATAATCGTGATAGTTTATTTCTTCTTGATTTCTAGTTTCATCTATGCTCATTTTACTTTGTCCACTTTCTGCAGGTCTAGCACGCTTTGTTGGTTGGTTGGCTACGCCAGAACTATTGAAAGGGGTTTGTTGTGCAGTTACTTGTGTATGTTGTCCAAAACGATTATTGTCAAATTGGTTCTGTCTAAAATTTGGTCTGAATGTAGAGTATAATGGTCTGACCGGATTAGGTGTTGGTTGCATTGGTCGAGGTGAATATTGATTAGGTGAAAAAATGTTATTGTTAGTATAATTTGGTGTTGGTGGAAGATATGGTTGTTGAAAATAAGGTCGATATGGGACATAGGAATGATTTGGTTGAAGAAATGTAGGAAACTTTTGAATATTGGGATTTGGCTCTAACGGCTTGAAATTTCTATCTTGTTTTACTTTGTTTTGATTTAAATTTATACAGGATTCTTCATAAAGATTTTTTTCTTGTAATATGTTTATTAAAGATCTTAAATCGGGAATTTCGCAATTTATAATTCTAATGCAAATATTTGTAGGTAGTTTTTGGATTAGGTCGTCAATACTGGTTTTAATTAGCCGCGCATACAATGTTTTTTCATCTAAATTATTTTCTAATTCTAGCTTACTCATCAATGTCTGCCTACGGTGTTCTGCTTCTTCCAGAAAAGCTCGTACGTTGCCTTTGAATGGGGTGCTCCTGAATTCCTCCAATAAGACGTGGTTCTTGGTTTGCGTCTTGTAGTTCAGGATCAGTTGCTTTCGGAGATCCGTCCATGTTGTTAGACTGTTTATGCCAAGAGATAGCATAACTTCACTGCTGATGCAGCTTTCCACTAGTCCAAAAAGTATTGACCTCTGCCTCGCATCATTGGTGGTGTAAAGTGCCAATATGTAGTCGATCCGGTTAACGAACGTGTATAAACTGTTCTTATTTCCAGTAAACTTCTCAACATTTTTAAGTTGGTTGATCACTTGTGTCATGCTGGCATCGGAAAGGGGTGTTGTTGCGTCTCCTTCCATTTTGTTTACTATTTTTCTTATTTATTTATTTTTATTTATTTATTTATTTATTTTATTTATTTATTTTTTTTTTTTTTTTATTTATTTTGAAGTTCAGTTTCTTTTTATTGTAAATTATTGTTTGTTTAATTTTATTCACTTAATTTTAAGTTCAGTTTGGTTCCTTTTATTGTAAATTATTATTTGTTTAATTGTATTCACTTCATTTTAAGTTCAGTTTCTTTTTATTGTAAATTATTATTTGTTTAATTGTATTCACTTAGCTCTAAGTTCAGTTTGTTTTTGTTGTAAATTATTATTTGTTTAATTGTATTCACTTAATTTTAGTTCAGTTTGTTTTTATTGTAAATTCTTATTTGTTTAATTGTATTCACTTAATTTTAAGTTCAGTTTGTTTGTATTGTAAATTCTTATTTGCTTAATTGTATTCACTTAATTTTAAGTTCAGTTTGTTTGCACAGATAGCTCTTTCGAATTTTCGCGAGATAACCAGAAGCTTCTGGAATTATGTTCTCTTCGAATTCTATCGCGTCTTCTTGAATTGTTTTCAAGTTTTTTGCACAATCTGCGGCTTTGGCAATATGCGAATTTTGGTATACACGTCACTGTCGAGGTTTTATTTAAAAAACTTGACGCGATATTGACCGTCGCGTGGGTTGCCTTTGCGTTAGTTGTTTAGCGGATAGCAGTAAACGGGGCACAAGAATTAATAACTTAGTTATTGCATCAAGATCCACAATTTATTGCTATCCTACCGGCTGCGCCAATTAAATATTTAGTTAAATATTTACTGTGTGTTTGAGTCGAACTAATGCCGCGACACAGGCTAACGGCAACGCTAATATAATTTAAAAGACGAAGTCAAAGTTGGATTATAACAACTTGCTTTTGTTTAAAAAGACGGAGTCAAAGTTAGATTATGACAACTTGCTTTTGTTTAAAAAGACGGAGTCAAAGTTAGATTATGACAACTTGCTTTTGTTTAAAAGACGGAGTTAAAGTTCGATTATGACAACTTGCTTTATTGAATAGTAGCTTAAGACTAAAGACAATTTCATCATAGGCTTATTTTATATGCTGTTGAAATTACGCAGCAGCAACATGACGCGTCGATGCAACCGTTACTCTTGGTGACCGTCGGACGCGTTATTCTCAGAATTTGTTCTTTTGCTATTTTTTGTTGTTGTGCGGCAGCAACGTGTAACGGCACTTTCCAAATTCTGCGCCAGTCGTTTGTTTATGATTTGGCTATCCGGTTTATTCTGGATTGGAGTCAAAGTGTGTGTGTATTGTTTCGAAGTACAATTGAGTGAGCTATTAAAATGTTTGCAACTTTCGGATGATGCATGTTGCTAGGAACAAATGTTTATTTGTGGGTGATGCATGTTGCGAGCTTGGGAATGGGAACAGTTTTTGGATATTGTGGACGTAATCAATATGATTATGTCACTATATATATTGTAACGAACCTCGGTTTATCCCGAGTTTAAGCCGGGCCGGACTCAGCCGACTGTGCGTTCGTGTCAACAAATTTATATGTAGCGCCTTGCGATAAATTACAATGCAGTGTGTTTTATGGTTGCGTTGGGTATATTTTCTCAATTTACACGTTTCTATTATTTACTAAATCTAGCGCATAGTAAAGCACACCTTTCCACAGGCTCGCAGGTAGACGTTTAGCGAACTCTGGCGAATGGTACTGCACTCTTGGTTCTCCAAGGATACGCTTGAGCACTCCAGGTGACGCCAGGATCCACACTGAATACTCCGGCAGTTCGCTCGGCTATTGCAGTGACTCCTACGGCTGGATACGCTCACAAGCACACATCGAGATCTTCTCAAGCTACAGTCACCACTCTTACGCACAGCTACGCAAACGTTACCTTTGCTCCTGCTCCAGGATCCGCCACTAATGCTGTAGATTTGGACGTGCAGGACCAATGTCCTAGTTGGTGGCAGCTGATGTCCTTCCGGTGACTGCGTGTCGAGCCTATGTCCTCAATAGGCGTCCAGGATATCCCTCGTAGATATCCTTCCCACGATGTCCTTCCTCTCGAAGTCCTTGGCAGCGATGTCCTTCCTCTCGAAGTCCTTGGCAGCGATGTCCTTTTAATCTCTGCTCCTTTGCTGGTCACTTTTCCACTCGCGTTTCTTGTTTCGTCGGCACTCAATACTTTCACTTTTACTTTCTTTGACTGTCCCGGTGCCGAGTTGCGGGCGTCTTTTTATAGCAGCGACGCAGGCCCTGCTTCGCGCTATGACGGCGCCGGCTCGGCTCTGGAGCGGGGCCTGTCTGCCGCTCGTGTCCACGAAAACGGCAGTATCACGTGATTTGGCGCGACGCCAAATCGCCCAAATCTGCGTGGCAGCCTCTCATTGGCCAAAGCACCGTTATTGGCATACAAGCGAAAGTGTAAACTACTTTCTCGCAACCACAAGCGGTACTTCGGCCAACGGTCGCCGATGATCGCCGTGAGAGCGACGCGAGCCATGCGCTGAACACATACGAGCGATAGAGACAGACTACGTCGATCTCTGCGCCCTTTCCAGTAGCGAGGGTCGCTACTATCGTACTCGCGTCGCTGTGTGGAACAATACATGCAGGCACGCATATATGCATAAGTGCACAGCAAATACATGCACTTATACATACACTACGTGCCCGTCTATATTGTTCCTCACACTCCCCTCTTCCTTCGGAAAACACGAAGCCTTCGTGTTAACATCGGTCCGGGACTCACTTTTGGCGCTCCCTTTTGTTTGCACTGCTTGCTTCTCTTCAGCAAGCAGTTCGCCGCGCTCCTCCAGCTGCAAGCAGTGCTACGCACAGGGCCGCTGTTAACACTCTGTTGTTAACAGCGCCGCAGCTACGCAACTCTGCGTACAGCTGATCGCTCCAGCCTCCAGCAACTCTGTGCGCTGCAGGTAAGTTTCTGAAACGTGTTAAGTTAATTTTATCCATTATTAACCAACTTTTTTGCTCTTCCAGGTAGCGCGATCCTTTTTATGTACTCCCTCTCCTGGACCGGGTTGCATTCCTTCCTCTGGCCACGCCCGCTGTTGCAGAAAAAAACACCTATTTTTCACTGCTTTGCAGCCTCCGTGGCTGCAATGCGGTTGCGTGGCTGCTTCTGTCCCGATGTCGCTGCTGTCCCTTGTTGCTGGGATGGTGGTAACGAAACGATCTTCCGTTGCAGATGCCGTTCACAACTGACCCGGGTCCGGACATCGGATATCGGTGGGGTTCTCGGCTCACTCCTCATTCGCGCACAGCTCCAGCGAAGTCGCTGGCCAATGCGCGAGGATCGGCCGGTCCGCCCTCCCGACACCTTTGCCGGACCGCTGGACTTCGCCAGTCATGTGGCTCGCATCTGCCGCGGCTGACCTCCCTGTACCCCACCCCATCGTCGCAGTAAGAACGCAGCGGTGAACAAATTATTTTTAGCCATCTATATTACCAACTTTTCTTTTTTTTACATTTTACAGGGCGGCGAACACCCGGCACCCTGTCCTCGACCGACGCACCCTCTACCGGACCCCGCCGGTCCACACGATCCGTGCCGTCCGGCCTGCACCTGTGCTCTCCAGCTTCGTGGCTTGCGCGGCCACCTCAGGTGGCCACTCCTCCCGACTCACCTCCACACATTGGCCTGCGGGGTCGCCTATTGGCCACGATGCCTGCCGTTGCCAACTGGGTCGCGGTTGGGCTGGTGTGGTGTGGGCTCTGACCGTCGTCGCTGGAGTCCCAGCCTGAGAGGCAGCCGGATCGGCCTCCATTCCGCCTCGGGCATTCCCGGCGACTGCTCTCTCTCCCTCGGCGCATTCCTCCTCTCCCACGGCGAGTTGGGCGACCGCAGCTGCTGGGACGACTGCGGCTGCGGTGGCGGTGACGGCGATGACTGCGACGGTGGCTGCTCCTCCAGCCTGAAGCCCGCGGGCCAAGGTGCGATGGCCTCTCGCCAACGCACCTCCACTTGCGTCATATGCTCGACGTACCCGTTCACGACCCGCTCCGCATTCTCCCTCGTCGTCGTCCTCGGAGTCGGAAATGATAATCACGGCCTCGTCAGCCGTTGGCTCCGCTCTGTGTGGCGTCGGGGAACGTGGCGGCCGCCACAGCGGCCGAGTGGGCGAGTACCACCCGTTCCGCACATATTCAGAACACACTTGCTCGTCCCACCGTTCGGCCTCCGATGCCGTGTGTGCCGACTCACCCGATGAGCCCCAGCCTGGCGGCGACCATCGTCCTCCTTCTCTGGGCGAATAAGCCGGGGACCAATCACTTGCTCCGGACACTCCTTCCCGCTCGCATGAGGCTTCCCCCAGCTCCAGATCCTTCGGGCACCTTGGCAGTTGCCTGCTCCTTCGCCGTCGCGGATGAAATGGCAACCGCACGGGCGGCAGCCTCACCTGCCCTCGACGCGCCCGACGCCTAGGCGCCGGTGGTTTACCACGGCTTTCCCGCTCCGCAGTTCCAGCGTAGTCGCTGACCAACAGGCGAGGATCAGCCGGGTGCACCCGTCCGACGCCCAAGTCCGGGCGGCCGATGGTGGGAATATCGCGTGCGCTCTCCATTTCTTAATTCATCAGAAATAGGCCGTCCGCGTGCTCACACGGCTTTTTATACCCTCTACTGCAGCGCTGCCGCCAGCGGAGTGTCGGAAATTAACGGATCCTGTACCAGCTAGTTCTCTTACTCTCTACAGGTCACGCTCTTCCAACACTCTGGCCCTATGGCTGAATACGAGGTATTGTTGTTGTATCTCTAATGCGCACACTCTCTTTTTTCTCTCTTTCGCCTATATGTATGAGTGCACAGCTACTACATGCACTCATACATACACTGCGTGCCCTATTTTGTTGTTGGCCGTTTTGCATGTCGCTAGCATCGACACCTTCGTGTCATCTCGTGCGCTAGCGATCGTGCGTAGCCGACAAAGGGCAGTAGCCTTTCGCCGCGGCTGTTGAACTTTGGGCGCTCTGCGTTGTTGTTGCCTACCACTCTCATCGTGGTTTTCGTGTCGCGCTGACCACTGCCGTTTCGTAGTTGACGATTATTTTGCTGCTGCGCTTGCTCCCCCGTTTCGTGTGTGTGCGCGCGCAAATTCAAACAACTTTGTTGTTGCGCTCACAACGTTTGTGTGCGCGCGCACATTCAAACAACTTTGTTGTTGCGCTCACAACATTTTGGCTGTTTTTGCCGTGGATTTGAATTGTGCGGCCGATGTTCATTTTTGTTTATGTTTAAAAAAAACTTTTTCCCCCGCTTCTGCTCGATATGGCTTGAGATCCGCCACATGAGCCGTCCTGCTCCGTTTATCTGCCTCTGAAGTGATCCGGCAGATAACCGGGGAGATCAAACTGACCAGCGGATATGGTCCTCCATATCGTGGGGCCAGTTTCGCCGCGAATCCATCCGCGGCATTGGACAAGTGGCGTTCTTTTGCCCACACCTTGTCCCCTACGGCCGCCGTAGATTGTATTGAGGAAGGCTGCCGTATAGCCTATTGACGCCGAAACGCTGCTATTGACTGCCAGTGTCAACTCCGGCAACGCCGCGTCCCAACACCTCTGATCACTGCCCGCAAATTGCGCGATCATGGTCTTCACCGTGCGATTTGCCCTTTCGGTGGGATTTTCCTGGGGCGTATATGGCGCTGTCAGCTGGTGATGGACGCCTAGCTCGTCCAGGAACACCTTGAATGCGCGACTCATGAATTGAGTGCCATTGTCGGTGATGAGTACCTTTGGCACGCCAAATCGTGCCAATATCCTCTCCCGGAACGCCTTTTGGAGCGCCGCCGTGTTCGCGCTTCTTAATGGCACCATCTCCGTCCATTTTGAGAAGCGATCGATGAACACCAACAACATCGTATGGCCATGCTTGGACCTGGGTAGCGGACCTACAAAATCGGCGCACACCGTTGCCCATGGTTCCTCGGGGATCTTGGTCAGCATCTGCCCTGCCGCTTGAAGTTGGATGGACTTGTAGCGCTGGCACAGCTCGCACCGCTGCACGTATGTACGCACGTCGCGATACATACCCGGCCAGTAGTACCTCGCGGCCACCCGAGCAATTGTTTTTCGGCTCCCAAGGTGACCCGCGGGGGCTGCATCGTGGTTCTCTTCCAGAACTTGCTTGCGCTGCTCCGTCGGCACACATAACTTCCACGCAGCCACGTCCCCATGGCCTGCCTGGTGTGGAATGTGTCTGTATACACTTCCAGCCTCCTCCCGATAATCCGGAACTTCTTTGGGCTCCTACGCAGGTCCTGGCGAAGCTTGACGATCCAGCGACATCTTGTCCCAGCTGCATTGTCCTTGCTCGTCACCAAGCGGCATTCCTCTTCGCCCAGCGGCTGCCGTGATAGCGCATCGGCCACAACATTTTGCTTGCCTTTCCGGTATCTGATCTCGAAGTCGTACTGCTGCAACTCCAGAGCCCATCTAGCAATCCTCCCTGAAGGGCTCTCAATAGAGTTGAGCCACTTCAGTGCCATGTGATCTGTTACCACAATAAAATGGTAGCCTTCTAGATATGGCCTTAGCTTCCGAATGCCCCAGATGATGGCCAGACACTCCTTTTCTGTTGCCGAATAATTCCGCCCTGCGCTATTCAGTGTTCGGCTGGCGTACGAGATCACACGCTCTCCATACTCCGAAGTCTGAGTCAAGATTGCTCCAAGTCCATAATTGCTCGCGTCCGTTTGCAAGCAGAAAGGCTTTGAGAAATCTGGGCACGCCAAGACTGGTGATTCCGTCAGCTTGGCCTTTACCGTCTCAAAAGCTCTCTGACGCTCCTCTGTCCACTCCCATTTGGTGCCCTTTTTCAGCAGTGCATTGAGAGGATGCACTGTGGTCGCAAAATCTGGCACAAAACGGCGGTACCATGAAATGTTGATGTTGATCCTTAAGTCCCGCAGGTTGTCCATGTGTTCCTGGCGTGTTTTCCCAATGACGATGATGTCATCCAGGTAGGCAAAGGCATGCGGCATCATTTCTGGGACAATAACTTGGTCCAACGCTCGTTGAAATGTTGCCGGCGCCGAATGGAGCCCGAACGGCATCACCTTCCATTGGAACAGCCCTTTTCCTGGGACTGTGAACGCTGTCAATGGCCGGCTGGATTTCTCCATTGGTATCTGCCAATACCCATCCTTCAAATCCAGGCTAGTTATGAATCGAGCCTCTCGCAGCTGGTCCAAAATATGGTACACCCGCGGCAGCGGATATGCGTCCTTAATCGATCGGCTGTTCAGCTGCCGAAAATCCACACACAGCCGCCATTTCCCAGTCTTCTTCTTGAACTTCACGATTGGACTCTTGGACGGCTCGATGCAGCCTTTGGCCAGCAGCTCATCCACCTGGTGATTAATCGCGGCCTGCATTTTTGGATTTTTCGGAAAATAGCGCTGTTTTATAGGCCGTTTGTTATGCATCGTGATCCGATGCTCCGTGATCCTCGTAGTGCCCTTCACGTCCTGAAACTTCACAAGTTCCCTCCTCAGGAACGTATCCACCTCCACATCCTCATGGAGTGGGTTTTGCAGTCACGGACTCGCCTACATCGGCGTCTGTGGACTCACCTCAGTGCTGCTGACAGCCACCAGCTTTCTGGGCTTGATCTTCAGCTCCAAGCCACCGCACTCAAATGCGATGCCCATTCTGGCCAAGAAATCCCAGCCCAGCACCAGATCGTCGATCACGCCTGGCAGCACCAGCAATGAAATGCGGATTTGCTGACTTCCCAGCCTGATCCTTGTTTCCAGTTGCGAGTCCACCTGACTGCAACTGCCGTCTGCCAATCTTACGCGTCTTCGTGTGGCGCGCCTCATGCCCACTTCTCGGAGCCTGTCGGCCAGCTTTTCGCTCACAAAGCTGCTGGTGGCCCCAGTATCAATTGTGGCCTTGTGATGATCAGCTCCAATGACCACAATCGCCGACAACTGGGTGCCTTCATCCAGAAGACTACCCACTAGTGTCTGGGGCCTCCGCGACGCTGCTCCCGCTCGCCCCTGGATGGCGGGTGCCTCTGGCCGTTTCCCGACTGGCAACACGTCGCTGTTCGCACGCCGATGCGCCCGCATTGCCAGCAAAACTCCAGACGCTCGTTGCGGCACTCAATGGCGTAGTGGCCCTCTTGGCCACATATCCGGCATGCCCGGGCGGGGTTCTGGACATGTGTCCTTGGCCCTGCTGTGCATGTCCTGGGCGCGGGTCGAGGTTTCAACTCTTCAACGGCCATGCTCCGGTGGTATTCTTCTTCATCCGGGTTCCCAGCGTCGTCGATGGCCATCAGCCGCGTCCTACTGCCTCGCTGTTGCTGCCGCAACTTTTCCCGATCCCTTTCCAGATCCTCGAAATCGTTCGCCAGCAGCATCAGCTCCGTCAGGTTGCAGAACTGATATGGACGAGCATATGCGCGTAGATAGTATAGTCCCTGGGCAGAAACAACTCCTGGAAGCTTCTGACGAACGTTTCCCACGCTGTCCAGTGCCTGTTGTTGGTCACGTACCATTTTAAGGCCATGCCTTTGAGCAGCTCTGGCATCGCCCTCGGGATCAGGTTCAGTACCAGACCATATGTGTCGGCCGACCAGTCCACTTGCTCCAAAAACTCCAGCGGCTTCGTTGTGCCATCGAAGCGGAAGCCCCATTCTCGCACCTGCTTGGCGACCTTTGGGTACTCCAGTGCTGTGCAGCTCGGTCCTCGTGGCCTTATTTCTGGTTGCGGGGTGGATGTGGCTCTCCACGATCCTCGTTGCATCTCTTGCAGGCGGGCGGCGGCGGCACTGGTGAATGGCAGAGACAATCGTGCCACGTTCACGATCTCATCTTGCTCCCCCAGCTCGTTTTCCTCGACGGCGGTCAGCGCCTCGTCTCTCAGCGGCGAATGGCGTCCATGCAGGTTCGCAATCTCCGCGATCCTGATAGAATAGGGAACCCTTCCTTCATTCATGGCGACCCACTCGCCGAACTGCCTCCGCATTGCGTCCAGAGTCCCAGTCAAACTTACGCCGAACTCGATCCCGTAGCGCACCATTTTTATACACTGACTATATTATGACTGTATTTATCGCAGGGCCCCACGTTGGGCGCCAGTTGTAACGAACTTCGGTTTATCCCGAGTTTAAGCCGGGCCAGACTCAGCCGACTGTGCGTTCGTGTCAACAAATTTATATGTAGCGCCTTGCGATAAATTACAATGCAGTATGTTTTATGGTTGCGTTGGGTATATTTTCTCAATTTACACGTTTATATTATTTACTAAATCTAGCGCATAGTAAAGCACACCTTTCCACAGGCTCGCAGGTAGACGTTTAGCGAATTCTGGCGAATGGTACGGCACTCTTGGTTCTCCAAGGATACGCTTGAGCACTCCAGGTGACGCCAGGATCCACACTGAATACTCCGGCAGTTCGCTCGGCTATTGCAGTGACTCCTACGGCTGGATACGCTCACAAGTACACCTCGAGATCTTCTCAAGCTACAGTCACCACTCTTACGCACAGCTACGCAAACGTTACCTTTGCTCCTGCTCCAGGATCCGCCACTAATGCTGTAGATTTGGACGTGCAGGACCAATGTCCTAGTTGGTGGAAGCTGATGTCCTTCCGGTGACTGCGTGTCGAGCCTATTTCCTCAATAGGCGTCCAGGATATCCCTCGTAGATATCCTTCCCACGATGTCCTTCCTCTCGAAGTCCTTGGCAGCGATGTCCTTCCTCTCGAAGTCCTTAGCAGCGATGTCCTTTTAATCTGCTCCTTTGCTGGTCACTTTTCCACTCGCGTTTCTTGTTTTCGTCGGCACTCAATACTTTCACTTTTACTTTCTTTGGCTGTCCCGGTGCCGAGTTGCGGGCGCCTTTTTATAGCAGCGACGCAGGCCCTGCTTCGCGCTATGACGGCGCCGGCTCGGCTCTGGAGCGGGGCCTGTCTGCCGCTCGTGTCCACGAAAACGGCAGCATCACGTGATTTGGCGCGACGCCAAATCGCCCAAATCTGCGTGGCAGCCTCTCATTGGCCAAAGCACCGTTATTGGCATACGAGTGAAAGTGTACACTACTTTCTCGCAGCCACAAGCGGTACTTCGGCCAACGGTCGCCGATGATCGCCGTGAGAGCGACGCGAGCCATGCGCGAGCGACAGAGACAGACTACGTCGATCTCTGCGCCCTTTCCAGAAGCGAGGGTCGCTACTATCGTACTCGCGTCGCTGTGTGGAACAATACATGCAGGCACGCATATATGCATAAGTACACAGCAAATACATGCACTTATACATACACTACGTGCCCGTCTATATTGTTCCTCACAATATATATACAAGCAACACATGCACGTGCGTGCTATACACGGATCTACATAAAAAATTTCAAGTACTTAGCTCTTACAGATTCTGAGATCGACGCGTTCAAACATACGGACAGGCGGACGGACGGACGGACGGACAGACGGACAGGGCTAAATCGGCTCAGTTCGTCGTCCTGAGCAAGAATGTATATACTTTATGGGGTCTGTTACTTACATTTTAACAAAACGTGATTTCCCATTTTCAATGGGTTCAGGGTATAAAAAGAAAGAAAGAGAAAGAAAGAAAGAGAAAGAAAGTAAGAGAAAGAAAGTAAGAGAAAGATAGAAAGAGAAAGAAAGAAAGAGAAATAAAGAAAGATAATTATTTTGATTAATGAATTAAAAAATAATTATATTAAAAACTTGCTGTTCGTGGTCCAGAGCAGAAAAACACGCGTCAATCACAATCGCGGAAAATTCTCTTCTCTAAAAGCAGACAAACCGAAACACACGCACACAAAGCACATATGTACATACATATGAATATGTATATACATATACACTCACACATACACTTAACGTTCGGACGTTACACTACACGCACAAAAACGTCGTGGATTGCCGACGAATTTCTCGCTTGCCGCGATATCGGTCAACTGATTAGTTGATCGGCGCGAAGGAAGCTAAGCAGTTTAATTAAATATTTATAGTTAAAGTGAGGCGACGATCACTTTCACAAGACACGGAGCCTACTTTAATACCTCGACACGTGAAATTATAGTTTTATTAACACTAGGGTGACCAGATCGGCCTCAGGCCATTCCGGGACGGTCTACGACTTTGTTGCAAAAAACTGCTTATCTGCGCTGCTTTCCTCAAAAAAATTCATCATTTGTCTTGACAAAAGCGGGACATGTCCCGGAATTCCAGGACGTATGGTCACCCTAATTAACACTCACACACACAATTGTCTTAAAGCACAAAATTAAAGTTTCAGTGTTGGATAATTCTCAAAATATACTCAGCATATGTTTTTTTATGTCAATGCGTCCACAGAAATAAAAGATAATCAATCAGAAAATAATAGTTTTAACAAATTGTATGCTTAGATTGTCACCGTATAATAAATATAAACTTATTTATCACCAAAACTTGAATTAAAATATATATATATATATATTATTGTTTTTTTTTAAGCGGGCCTATTAAATATATAGAGCCAGTGCTTACAACGTCCATTTAAATAGTAATGAGATTTTGAGCATGTACATACATATAGACAAATTAGAATATCTATATGTGTAGGTATATGTGTGTATGCGAAAAATGTCGAAGGCCAAATCATACGCATACATATGTACATACATATATGCATGGTATGTATTACATTATGTAATTTACATACATACATGCATGTATAGTGAAAAATGATTTCTTCATCCTATAATCAAGCATCCGATAAATATATATGAAGTAATAAATTAATTTTATTTACATTTAATTTAACTTTATATATATATGTATGTACTATTCATAGCATATAATTTATGTACATATGTATGTATGTATTGTCAAAACAAATGAACATATGGCGCTACACGCTTTTATTAATTGCAGTTGGGAACATTCTATACTATGAGGACTTTGTATCATATTTTCAAACTCTACGTATGCTATATGATAAAAATGGAAATATAAAACAACAAAAAATATATACATATCTGGTTGTATACGTACTCGCATATATTTTTAAAATTAAAAAAAAAAAAAGACTTTAACACGGATCGAACTCCAAAATCACGCACGCATTACTCCTATATGCCATCATTTTATTCTTCACAGCCACCGTGAAAGTTGTTAACGTGGTTGCAAATGCAATACTAATACAATTAAAACACACATAAATGGCCATTAAATAGCCATTTGTTGAATAGACATTATCTTAATAATAAATAAAATTAAAAAACCTTTTCTCGCCGGGGCGTCGAAGCTAGAGCCTCTCAACTAACGATTTTTAGAATATTCCAGAATGCATGCATTTTAATGTACATACGTATGTATGTATTTGTTCACATGTATAGGAAAACTGCGTAAACAGTGGCGCTGCTGCCACGTGCTTTTGGTAATTGGCCAAACGTTTTGTTCAATAACTTCTGCGTTACTTAATAGATTTTAATAAAATTTTCCGCATATAATCTAAATATTCTACTGAATATTTCTCACTTTATAAAAAATGCAAACTCATTCACATATTGCCTATAATTATACCCTGAACCCATTGAAAATGGGAAATCAGAGTATAATGGTTTTGTTAAAATGTATGTAACAGGCAGAAGGAGACGTGGCAGACCCCATAAAGTATATATATTCTTGATCAGGGCGACGAGTTGAGTCGATATAGCCATGTCCGTCTGTCCGTCCGTCCGTCCGTCCATCTGTCCGTCTGTCCGTATGTTTGAACGCGTCGATCTCAGAATCTATAAGAGCTAGAGACCTGAAATTTTTATGTAGATCCGTGTATAGCACGCGCAGATCGAGTTTGTTTCAAAACTTCGATAACTTTTATCGTTTTAATGTTATCGATTAAAAACGAAATCGAAATACAGTAATTAAATTATATCTCCTACATCTATATAGCTAGACACTCCATATTTTGTATTTGGTTGCATGTGTTTTATACAATTTTGATTTTTGTTATATTTTAGATGCCACGCCCCTTTTGCCCAAAATTTGCAAAAAACGTATTTCAAGTGCTAGAGACTTGTGCTTCGGCACATACACATATATGAATGACATTATCACGCTCTGAAAGTTTGATTAAAAAAGTCCATCTACAAAGGAACTTATTCAACAATTAACTTCCCATAATACTGCTCTTACTGCAGCCCGAGCGCAGTCGCTGCGAAAACTGCGCAGTCAGCAGAGCGCTCGTTTATGCGTGCGTGCGTATGTGTGTGTGTGTACATGTGTTGCTTGTTGTACATAAAAAATTTCAAGTCTCTAGCTCCTATAGATTCTGAGATCGACGCGTTCAAGCATACGGACAGACGGACAGACGGACGGACGGACGGACGGACAGACGGACATGGCTATATCGACTCAACTCGTCGCCCTGATCAAGAATATATATACTTTATCGGGTCTGCCACGCCTCCTTCTGGCTGTTACATACATTTTAACAAAACCATTATACCCTGATTTCCCATTTTCAATGGGTTCAGGGTATAACAAGTAAGAAAGCTCTAGTCGGCGGTACCCGACTAGGAGATCCCCTGAACCCTGCGAAGAGCCAATACTCCAAACATTCTATGCTTATATAACATATACATGTATACAAGCAATACATGCACACACATACACATACGCATAAGCACGCGCTCTGCTGACTGCGCAGTTAGCGCAGCGACTGAGCGTGGGCTGCGCTCACAGGCTTTACTAAGGGAAATGAAATGTTTAATAACTTTTTTGTAGATAGACTTTCTTAATCAAACTTTCAGAGCATAATACTGTCATTTATATGTATATATTTGCCAAAACACAAGTCTCTAGTATTTGAAATACGGCTTTTACAAGTTTTGGACAAAGGAAACGAAAGGGGGGTTGTATCTAAAATGTGACAAAAATCAAAATTGTATAAACTCTACCTTATACTAAATACACTTGAATGCGTAGTTTATACAATTTTGATTTTTTTCACATTTTGTATACCATCCCCCCTTTCCACCCCTTACCAACAAACTTGTAAAAACCGTATTTCAAATATTAGAGACTTGTGCTTTGGCAATTACATACATATGTATGACAGTATTATGCTCTGAAACTTTGATCAAGAAAGTCCATCTACAAAGAAACTTATTAAACAATTAACTTCCCATAGAGTAGCCATACTGCAGCCCAAGCGCAGTCGCTGCGCTAACAGCGTGCTTATGCACACATACATACATACACATAATGTGTGTATTGCTTTTATATATGTATATGTTAAATAAGCATAGAATGTTTAGAATATCGGCTCTTCGCAGGGTTTAGGGGATCTCCTAGTCGGGTACCGCCGACTAGAGCTTTCTTACTTGTTTTACATATACAAATATTGCGAGCAACGCACACACACACAGACACACATGCATACGCACGCACGCATAAGCACGCACGCATAAGCATAGGATAAACTTTCTTAATCAAACTTTCACAGCGTAATAATGTCATTCATATGTGTGTATTTGCCAAAGCACAAGTCTCTAGTATTTGAAATATGAATTTTACAAATTGGGAGCGAAGGGGGCGTGGCATCCAAAATCCAAAAATGACAAAATGTCCGCATTCATTACACGGATCTACACAGAGAAATTGGAGTCTCTAGCTCTTACGGTATGCTTAACCGAAGAAAAGTTATCGATTCTTATCGATAATAAGGAAACGGGATGAGTTATCGAAAATCGAAAAAAACTCGTACTGCGTAGGCTATAGACGAGTATTCTCTGAAACTTTCAGATCTCTAGCTTTTGTGGTTTACAAGATCGCTGCGTTCACACGGACGGACGGACGGACAGACGGACAGGGCTATTTCAACTCAGCTCATCGAGCTGATCAAGAATATATATACTTTATGGGGTCTGCGATGTCTCCTTCTGCCTGTTACATACATTTTAACACAACCATTATACCCTGATTTTCCATTTTCAATGGGTTCAGGGTATAAAAAAAAAGACTTTAACACGGATCGAACTCCAAAATCACGCACGCATTACCCCTATATGCCATAATTTCATTCTTCACAGCTTGTTAACGGGGTTGCAAATGCAATACTAATACAATTAAAACACACAAAAATGGCCATTAACTAGCCATTTGTTGAATAAACTTTAACAAAAAATAAATAAATAATTATGTACATGTATTTGAAATCAAAAATATATGTATTTACGCCAAGCCGTCTACTGCTTTAAATAGATTTTTTTAACGATTTTTTTAATGTTTCCTAAATTATTTCAGCCCGTATCTTAATAATTAAATTTGCAAATTTAAACAAAAGAAAAAAACTTATTTAAAAAAAAAAATAAATAAATAAAAATAAAATAACTTGTCTTGCCGGGGCGTCGAACCTAGAGCTTCTAAACTAACGATTCTTAGAATATTCCAGAATGCATGCATTTCAATGTACATACATACGTATGTATGCATTTGTTCACTGCAATAACTTCTGCATTACTTAATAGATTTTATGAAATTTTCCGAATATAAGCTAAATATTCCACTGAATATTTCTCACTTTATAAAAAATGCAAACTCATTCACATATTGTCTTTAATTGCAACTGATCTTAAATTTTAAGAATTTTGTATAATTTTTAGCCGGTATCCAAAATTTAAAATAACCAAAATTGTTTAAAATACACATTAAGCTAAATGCAAAATTTGGAGGCTCTAGCTCTAAAGGCGTACGAGATATAATTTAATAACTGAATTACGATAATGTTTTAAATCGATAACTTTAAAACGGGAACAGTTATTGATTTTTTGAAACAAACTCGATCTGCGCGTGGTATGTAGGGACCTACATAAAAAATTTCAAGTCTTTAGATCTTATAGATTCTAAGATCGACGCGTTCAAACATACGGACAGACGGACGGACGGACAGACGGACATGGCTATATCGACTCAACTCGTCGCCCTGATCAAGAATATATATACTTTATCGGGTCTGCCACGCCTCCTTCTGTCTGTTACATACATTTTAACAAAACCATTATACCCTGATTTCCCATTTTCAATGGGTTCAGGGTATAACAAGTAAGAAAGCTCTAGTCGGCGGTACCCGACTAGGAGATCCCCTGAACCCTGCGAAGAGCCGATATTTCAAACATTCTATGCTTATTTAACATATACATGTATACATGCAATACATGCACACTCATATACGCACGCACACATAATAAACACGCGCTCAGCTAACTGCGCAGTAAGCGCAGCGACTGAGCGTGGGCTGCGCTCATAGGCTTTACTATGAGAAATTAAATGTTTATTAACTTCTTTTGTAGATGGAGTTTCTTAATAAAACTTTCAGAACGTGCTTATGTCATTAATATGTTATATATTGCCAAAGCACAAGTCTCTAGTATATGAAATACGGTTTTTACAAATTTAAGGGGAAGGGAAGGAGAGGGGGAATGGAATCCAAAATGTGACAAAAATCAATATTGTATAAGCTCCACATTATACTAAATACAAAATTTTGAGACTCTAGCTCTACAGATGTGGGAGATATAAATTTATAAATGCATTTCGATAACGTTTTAAATCGATAACTTTGAAACGATCAATTTCAAGTCTCTAGCTTTTATAGATTATGAGATCGACGCGTACACACATACGGACGGACGGACGGACGGACGGACGGACGGACAGACGGACAGACGGACATGGCTATATCATATATACTTTATATACTTTATGGGGTCTGCCACGCCTCCTTCTGCCTGTTACATACATTTTAACAAAACCATTATACCCTGATTTTCCATTTTCAATGGGTTCAGGGTATAAAAATAAAGCAAGAAACAAAGAGATAGAAAGAAAGAAATAAAATGAAAGAAAGAAAGAAAGAGAAAGAAAGAAAGCAAGAAAGCAAGAAAGAAAGAAAGAGAAAGAAAGTAAGAGAAAGAAAATAACAGAAAGATAGAAAGAGAAAGAAAGAAAGAGAAATAAAGAAAGATAATTATTTTAATTAATGAATTAAAAAATAATTATACTAAAAACTTAAAGTTTCAGTGTTGGATAATTCTCAAAATATACTCAACATATGTTTTTTTATGTCAATGCGTCCACAGAAATAAAATATAATCAGTCAGAAAATAATAGTTATAACAAATTGTATGCTTAGATTGTCACCGTATAATAAATATAAACTTATTTATCACCAAAACTTATAAATTAAAATATATATATATTTTTTTTTTTAAAGTGGGCCTATTAAATATATCGAATCAGTGCTTACAACGTCCATTTAAATAGTGATGAGATTTTGAGCATGTACATACATATAGACAAATTAGAACATCTATATGTGTAGGTATATGACTTGTCGAAGGTCAAATCATACGCATACATATGTACATACACATATACATGGTATGTATTACATACATACATGCATATATAGTGGAAAATGATTTCTTCATCCTAAAATCAAGCATCCGATAAATATATATGTTGTAATATTATTATTTTCAAACTCTACGTATGCTATATGATAAACAAGTAAGAAAGCTCTAGTCGGCGGTACCCGACTAGGAGATCCCCTGAACCCTGCGATGTATCGATATTCCAAACATTCTATGCTTATTTAATATATATATATTGTAACGAACCTCGGTTTATTCCGAGTTTAAGCCGGGCCGGACTCAGCCGACTGTGCGTTCGTGCCAACAAATTTATATGTAGCGCCTTGCGATAAATTACAATGCAGACTGTTTTATGGTTGCGTTGGGTATATTTTCTCAATTTACACGTTTAGACAGAGTTCTCAGTTGAAAGTGTTTGACGTGCTTTGTTTGTGCTCCTTAACTTTTATTCACTTTTGAATATTTCTTGGCTTTAAACTTGCACTTTTTTGTAATTTGTTTGGTTCGGCAATCAGGCTCTGTTTTTTTACTGTGCAAGAGGTAGTCCACGGTGCTTTGTGTTATTATAAAAGTGTTTCTATTTTGAAAGTTTTGTCAGCGTTGGTAATTTGTTTTGTCACACTTGCATTTACTTCTTTGGCGCTCTCCTCTTTCGTTTGTGTTTCTTTTTACACTTGTGCATATTTGTTAGTGTTATCACTCACACTCATACTTGAGTTGTTTGTGTTTCTCACTAAATCAAATTCGTCTTGTGCAAGTAACTCTCTCACTGCTTGCTGCTCACCCGCTCTTTATTAGTTGTTTGTTGTTGGACCCGCTCTCACGACTCACTAATCCTCTCCTTGTTTTTTTTTCTATTATTTCCTTTTGATCAGTTTTTACGCTTCGGTTGCTTAACCCCAATTGCCAATATGACATGCTGCAAAAAATCATGCAATATTCGGCAAGTAGCTGATACAGCACAATTGCAATTTCTTACTTGCTGGTTATGTGAGAATATGATGCACACAAAATGTGCTGGTCTCACCGGACGGGACTATGACAAAATCATGTCCACTGCCAAAATTGGTTGTGGTGGTTTACGCTGGTCGTGTCCAATTTGCTTGGAAAAACAATTAAATTTTTCCAAGATGTATAATTCAGTGCGAGTTCAATTTTTAAAACTGAGTAGTATATCTAAACAGTTATCTAGTGACCTAGGAGCTGGTGAAAATTTACTAAATCAGTACAATTTTGATACTTCGGATTCTGAAATTATGACTCCTTCTCAGTTGGTACCCCATTCCGTACCAATACTGTCTCCTAATTTATTAGTGCCTTCCTCACCTTGCCCTGACTCGTTATTAGTTCCAATTGCTAATGACTAGTCGGACACACCTGTTGCTAGTGTTATAATAGACACTCAAGAGCCTATACAGGTTCCAATTAAAAAAAATAAAAGCCTCCCCGAATATTGCTCAAGCAACGAAAAATATTCCGACCTCGTCTTCCGCTCTTTCTATACCTATTTTATCTGTCGTTTCTCCTCGAAAGCAAGTTTTCCTATCTAGGCTTTCTTCTGACACGACATGTGAAGCTATATCTGCTTTTATTTCTAGTAAATCTGCAGCCAATGTCTTTATTTCGAAGTTTAATTTCGCGACTCCTCGTGAAATTGCTTCATTTAAAATCAATGTGCCCGCTGAATTTTTCACAACTATATGTGACTCCAAATTTTGGCCACCTAATGTAGTTGTACATGAATTCAAACACAAGAATCGGAATAGGTTGCCTCCAATATCGTTAAATCCTACTTCGGTTCAATCTTCATCTAATATTGGATCAAAAAACTAAATTTTTCTCAATCTTCTCCGCAACTGTCTTTGATATATCAAAACGTTCGCGGGTTAAATTCTAAGCTCAGAAGAGTATTTTTGAGTAGTTTTTATATAAATTCTGAAATTATTGCTCTCACTGAAACGTGGCTAAGTCCGAATGTTTATAATAGTGAGATTCTCTCTAATGATTTCACCATTTATAGACACGATCGACTGCTACGTAGAGGTGGTGGTGTCTTGATTGGTGTTAAATCCAATATCCTCTCAGAATCTTTTATTTTTTCGTTATCGCATGATGCTGAGATTATTGGAGTTAAAATAACTCTTCCATCGTGTTCCCTATTTATTACTTGTTCATATATCCCTCCCTCTTCTGATGTTCAAGTTTATGCTCAACATATAACTTTCATTAAAGAAATTTATGGACATGTTAATGATAACGATATGTTTCTTGTGTTGGGTGACTTTAATATACCTAGCACGTCTTGGTCCTCCAGTCCCAACTCTAGTTTTTTATTCCTACATTAGATCAATACCTTTTCAATGAATTATTCTCGCTTTCTATGTTTCAGATGAACTCTATTTCTAATCATCTGAATCGTTCACTTGATCTAGTTTTTATTAATGATGACTCTAGCATTACTGTCTCTAGATCATCACCTTTTTGTATACCTGAGGATATACATCATCCCACTTTGGAGGTACAATTATCCATAAGTACTCCTCCAGTTTTCACACCTAAAATTTTAAAACAACGTCGTTGTTATAATAAGTGCAATTTTGTTTTGCTTAATCAACTTATTAATGCAACAGATTGGTCTCCCTTATATAAGTCAGTTGACATTAATTTGGCAACAACTTTCTTCTATAACACTTTAAATTCTCTTTTAGATGAGTGTGTTCCTATGTGTCTCCCTATGCCCGTTCCTAATAAAGCCCCCTGGTTTACTCAGACTCTTTCTAATTTAAAAAATATTAAGTCTAAATATTTTAAAAAATTTAAAAAGTCTGGCTCGAATGTAGACTGGTCTAAATATTCCATAGCCAAGTCGAATTTTAATATTTTAAATTCTCGGTGTTATGAGAATTACCTTTTTCGTTGCAAAAGGCAGTTTGTTCGTGATCCTAAGAAATTCTATTCATTCGTAAACATGAAGCGTAAGTCTTCTAGTTTACCTTCCTCATTTTTCTTTGGATTGGACAAAACTTGTAATGATCATGAATCCTCTAATCTATTTGCAGATTTTTTCCAATCCACTTACTCCTCGTTAGATCCCTATACCACTTCATACCCTTACTTAATTTCTACAACTAATCTTATTAATGCTTCTAAAGTTTCCCCAGCTTCTCTGATTTCTGCCATTCGGTCATTGAAATCATCTTTTTCTCCTGGAGCTGATAACATTCCCAGTTGTGTAATTAAAGAATGTAGTGGTTCCCTTCAGACACCATTACTAAAACTATTTAATTTGTCGCTGGAAACCTCTGTTTTTCCGTCTATTTGGAAAGAGTCTTTCATCATCCCTCTATATAAAAAAGGTGGGAGGTCTGACATTTCTAATTATAGAGGTATTGCAAAACTATCTGCTATTCCAAAATTATTTGAAAAAATAATAACATCTACCTTACAACATTTTTGCAAATCGATTATTTCACCATCGCAGCATGGTTTTGTTCGAAATCGATCTACTTCCACTAATCTATTAGAATTTACTTCCCTAGTCAATGACAGTTTTTTAAATAAAATGCAAACTGATGTTATATATACTGATTTCAGTAAAGCATTTGACTCAGTACACCACGATATACTACTTCAAAAGCTTGATCACTTAGGATTTTCCCCTAAGCTTCTTTCTTGGATTTCATCCTATTTAAAAGGTAGAACCCAAAGCGTTGTGTTGAGAACAGCTTTTTCGAAACTTGTTTTCGTTTCGTCGGGTGTACCTCAGGGTAGTCATTTGGGTCCGCTACTTTTTTCCCTATTTATAAATGATCTTCCAAATCGCATATCGAATTCAAAGATATTTATGTATTGTGAGGAACAATATAGACGGGCACGTAGTGTATGTATAAGTGCATGTATTTGCTGTGCACTTATGCATGTATGCGTGCCTGCATGTATTGTTCCACACAGCGACGCGAGTACGATAGTAGCGACCCTCGCTACTGGAAAGGGCGCAGAGAGCGACGTAGTCTGTCTCTGTCGCTCGTATGTGTTCAGCGCATTGCTCGCGTCGCTCTCACGGCGATCATCGGCGACCGTTGGCCGAAGTACCGCTTGTGGCTGCGAGAAAGTAGTGTACACTTTCACTCGTATGCCAATAACGGTGCTTTGGCCAATGAGAGGCTGCCACGCAGATTTCGGCGATTTGGCATCGCGCGAAATCACGTGATACTGCCGTTTTCGCGGACACGAGCGGCAGACAGGCCCCGCTCCAGAGCCGAGCCGGCGCCGTCATAGCGCGAAGCAGGGCCTGCGTCGCTGCTATAAAAAGGCGCCCGCAACTCGGCACCGGGTCAGTCAAGTAAAAGTGAAAGTTAAAGTATTGAGTGCCGACGTAACAAGAACGCGAGTGGAAAAGTGACCAGCCAGGACTTCGAGAGGAAGGACATCGCTGCCAAGGACTTCGAGAGGAAGGACATCACTGCCAAGGACTTCGAGAGGAAGGACATCGCTGGAAGGATATCTACGAGGGATATCCTGGACGCCTATTGAGGACATAGGCTTGAGACGCGGACACCGGAAGGACATCAGCTGCCACCAACCAGGACATTGGTGCAGCACGGCCAAATCTACAGCATTAGTGGCGGATCCTGGAGCAGGAGCAAAGGTAACGTTTGCGTAGCTGTGCGTAAGAGTGGTGACGGTAGCTTGAGAAGATCTCAAGGTGTGCTTGTGAGCGTATCCAGCCGTAGGAGTCACTGCAATAGCCGAGCGAACCGCCGGAGTGTTCAGTGTGGATCCTGGCGTCACCTGGAGTGCTCAAGCGTATCCTTGGAGAACCAAGAGTGCCGTGCCATTTGCCAGAGTGCGTTAAACGTTTGCCTGCGAGCCTGTGCAAAGGTGTGCTTACTAAGCGCTAGTTGTGATAAATAAATATCAAATAGACAAACTTGTAATTTGAGAAAATATACCCAACGCAAACATAAACACACTGCATTGTAATCTATCGCAAGGCGCCACATATAAATTTGTTGGCACGAACGCACAGTCGGCTGAGTCCGGCCCGGCTTAAACTCGGGGTAAACCGAGGTTCGTTACAACTGGCGCCCAACGTGGGGCCCTGCGATAAATACAGTCATAATATAATCAGTGTAGAAAAATGGTGCGAGCTTGGGTATATAATCTCAAGAAGGATGATGTGCTGCGCTACGGGATCGAGTTCGGCATAAGTTTGACTGGCACTCTGGACGCGATGCGGAGGCAGTTCGGCGAGTGGGTCACCATGAATGAGGGAAGGATTCCCTATTCAATCAGGATCGCAGAGATTGCGAAGCTACATGGACGCCATTCGCCGCTGAGATACGAGGCACTGACCGCCGTCGAGGAAAACGAGCTGGGTGAGCAAGATGAAATCGTGAACGTGGCACAATTGTCTCTGCCATCCACCAGTGCCGCCGCCGCCCGCCTGCAAGAGATGCAACAAGGATCGTGGAGAGCCACATCCACCCCGCAACCAGAAATAAGGCCACGAGGGCCGAGCTGCACAGCGCTGGAGTACCCAAAGGTCGCCAAGCAGGTGCGAGAATGGGGCTTCCGCTTCGATGGCACAACGAAGCCGCTGGAGTTTCTGGAGCAGGTGGAGTGGTTGGCCGACGCATATGGTCTGGATCTGGACCTGATCCCGAGGGCGATGCCAGAGCTGCTCAAAGGCATGGCCTTGAAGTGGTACGTGGCCAACAACAGGCACTGGACAGCGTGGGAAACGTTCGTCAGAAGCTTCCAGGAGTTCTTCCTGCCCAGGGACTATATGCGGGAGTTAAAGGACGAGGTTGCTCGACGGAGGCAGATGATGGGCGAGCCCTTCAAGGTTTACATGGTGGATATGCAAACCTTGATGCGGCCACTACGCTATGCGGCAGATCGTGAGCTGAAAACTATTTACAGCAATAGTTTGCCTGATCTGCGCGCATACGCTCGTCCATATCAGTTCTGCAACTTGACGGAGCTGATGCTGCTGGCGAACGAGTTCGAGGACCTGGAAAGGGATCGGGAAAAGTTGCGGCAGCAACAGCGAGGCAATAAGACGCGACTGATGGTCATGGACGACGCTGGGAGCCCGGATGATGAGGAATACCACCGGAGCATGGCCGTTGAGGGGACGAGACCTCGACCCGCGCCCAGGACATGCACAGCAGGGCCAAGGACACATGTCCAGAACCCCGCCAGGGCATGCCGGATATGTGGCCAAGAGGGCCACTACGCCGTTGAGTGCCGCAACGAGCGCCTGGAGTTTTGTTGGCAATGCGGGCGCATCGGCGTGCGAACAGCGACTTGTTGCCAGTCGGAAAACGTCCAGAGGCACCCGCCATCCAAGGGCGAGCGGGAGCAGCGTCACGGAGGCCCCCAGACTTTAGTGGGTAGTCTTGTGGATGAAGGCACCCAGCTGTCGGCGATGGTGGTCATTGGAGCTGATCAGCATAGGGCCACCATCGATACTGGAGCCACCAGCAGCTTTGTGAGCGAAAAGCTGGCCGACAGGCTCCGAGGAGTGGGCGTGAGAGGCGCCACACAAAGACGCGTAAGTCTGGCAGACGGCAGTTGCAGTCATGTGGACTCGCAACTGGAGACGAGGATCACGCTGGGGAGTCAGCAGATCCTCATTCCATTGCTGGTGCTGCCAGGCATGATCGACGATCTGGTGCTGGGCTGGGATTTCTTGGCCAGCATGGGCATCGCGCTGGAGTGCGGCGGCTTGAAGCTGAGGATCAAGCCGAGAAATCCGCAGCTAAGCGGGCAGCTGGAGGAGAAGCTGTCAGTAGCGGTCGGCAGGATGAATATGAGTCCACAGACGCCGATGGAGACGAGCTCGGAGCGTCAGCAGCCACTCCATGAGGATAAGGAGGCTGAGGCGTTTCGAAGGCAGAAACGTGCGCTATCACGGCAGCCGCTGGGCGAAGAGGCGTGCCGCTTGGTGACGAGCAAAGGCGAACCAGCTGGGACAGGATGTCGCTGGATTGCTAAGCTGTGCCAGGACCTGCGCAGAAGCCCAACAAAGTTTAATGGCTACAGGGAAGAGGCCGGAAAGGTTTACCGGCACCTCCCGCACCAAGCCGGCCACAAGGACGTGGCTGGGTGGAAACTGTGTGTGCCGACGGAGCGGCGCAAACAAGTTCTGAAGGAGAACCACGACGCAGCCAACGCTGGCCACCTTGGGAGCCGACAAACAATTGCTCGGGTGGCAGCGCGGCACTACTGGCCGGGTATGTACCGCGACGTGCGGGCATATGTGCGGCGGTGCGAGCTGTGTCAGCGCTGCAATAAAAGCCAACTCCAAGAAGCAGGACAGGAGAGAGCAACCAAAGCTGCTCAGGATCAGACGCGGCACTACAATCTACGGTGGCGGCAGTGGAAGCCGGCTGTAGGGGACAAGGTGTGGGCAAAGGAACGCCACTTGTCCAATGCCGCGGATGGAGTTGCAGCGAAACTGGCCCCACGATATGGAGGACCATATACGGTGGTCAGTTTGATCTCCCCGGTTATCTGCCGGATCACTTCAGAGGCAGATAAACGGAGCAGGACGGCTCATGTGGCGGACCTCAAGCCATATCGAGCAGAAGCGGGTGAGTTGCCAGCCAGTTTATAAAAAAAAAAAAAAAAAAAAAAAAGGGAGTGAATACACATAGCTATGTGTATTAGCCAAAAACCTATATATGTATGTAGGGGAAAAAAACCTATATATGTATGCAGGGGGAAAAAGTTTTTTTTAAACATAAACAGAAATGAACATCGGCCGCACAAATCAAATCCACGGCAAAAACAGCAAAAATGTTGTGAGCGGAACAACAAAGTTGTTTGTATGTGCGCGCGCGCACAAATGTTGTGAACACAACAACAAAGTGGTTTGAATTTGCGCGCGCACACACACGGAACGGGGCGCATGCGCAGCAGCAAAATAATAATCGTCAGCTACGAAACGGCACAACAACAGGCACGGCCGAAAACCGTTTGAGTTGAGCGCGCTCTCCGTAAGAACAACAACAACATCACGCACCCGAGCCGAAAGACCGCGCAGAACGAAAACAGCGACAGCATGCAAGGTGCACAGTGGTCCGCGCATGCGCAAAAATGGGACGAAAATCACGATGAGTGTGGTAGGCAACAACAACGCAGAGCGCCCAAAGTTCAACAGCCGCGGCGAAAGGCTACTGAACTTTGTCGGCTACGCACGATCGCTAGCGCACGAGATGACACGAAGGTGTCGATGCTAGCGACATGCAAAACGGCCAACAACAAAATAGGGCACGCAGCGTATGTATGAGTGCATGTAGTTGCTGTGCACTCACACATATATGCGAAGGGAAATAGAGAGAGTGTGAGAAATGCATTAGAGATGCAACAACAATGCCTCGTGTTCAGCCATAAGGCCAGAGTGTTGGAAGAGCGTGACCTGTAGAGAGTGGGAGAACTAGCTGGTGCAGGATCCGTTAATTTCCGACACTCCGCTGGCGGCAGCGCTGCAGCAGAGGGTATAAAAGGCCGTGTGAGCACGCGGTCGGCCTATTTTAAACACATTTAGAAATGGAGAGCGCACGCGAAACAATCACCATCGGCCGTCCGGACTTGGGCGTCGGACGGGTGCACCCGGCGGATCCCCGCCTGTTGGCCAGCGACTACGCTGGAGCTGCGGAACGGGAAAGCCGTGGTGAACTACCGGCGCCTAGGCGTCGGGCGCGTCGAGGGCAGGTGAGGCTGCCGCTCGTGCGGTTGCCATTTCACCCGCGACGGCGGATGAGTAGGCAACGACCAAGGCGCCCGAAGGATCCGGAGCTGGAAGCCTCATGCGAGCGGGAAGAAGGGTTCGGAGCAACTGAGTGGTCCCCGGCTTATTCGGCCGGAGAAGAAGGAAGATGGTCGCCGCCAGGCTGGGGCTCATCGGGTGAGTCGGCACACACGGCATCGGAGGCCGAACGGTGGGACGAGCAAGTGTGTTCTGAATATGTGCGGAACGGGTGGTACTCGCCCACTCGGCCGCTGTGGCAGCCGCCACGCCCCCCGACGCCACACAGAGCGGAGCCAACGGCAGACGAGGGCGTGATCATAATTTCGGACTCCGAGGACGACGACGGTGGAGAACACGGGGACGAGGAGGTCATATATGTGACGGACTCCGAGTCCAGGGAGGAACCGGGACGACCCGTGATCACGGCTCGGCATGAGGAGCGAGTCGTAAACGGGTGCGTCGAGCATGTGACGCAAGTGGAGGTGCGTTGGCGAGAGGCTATCGCACCTTGGCCCGCGGGTTTCAGGCTGGAGGAGCAGCCACTGTCGCCGCCACCGCAGCCTCTGTCGTCGCCACCGCAGCCTCTGTCACCGCCACCGCAGCCGCAGTCACCGCCACCGCAGCCGCAGTCGCCGCCGCAGTCGCCTCAGCAGCTGCGGTCGCCGCCAAACTCGCCATGGGAGAGGAGGAGTGCGCCGAGGGAGAGAGAGCAGTCGCCGGGAATGCCCGAGGCGGAGTGGAGGCCGATCCGGCTGCCTCTCAGGCCAGGACTCCAACGACGACGGTCGGAGCCCTCACCACCAGCCCAACCGCGACCCAGTTGGCAACGGCAGGCATCGTGGCCAGAAGGCGACCCCGCAGGCCAATGGGTGGAGGTGAGTCGAGAGGAGTGGCCACCTGAGGTGGCCGCGCAAGCCACGAAGCTGGAGAGAGCAAATTCAGGACGGACGGCACGGATCGTGTGGACCGGCGGGGTCCGGTAGAGGGTGCGCCGTTCGCGGACAGGGTGCCGGGTGTTCGCCGCCCTGTGAAATATAAACAAAATATGGTAATATATGTTTGAATATAATTTGTTAAAACCGCTGCGTTCTTACTGCGACGTTGGGGTGGGGTACAGGGAGGTCAGCCGCGGCAGATGCGAGCCACATGACTGGCGAAATCCAGCGGTCCGGCAAAGGTGTCGGGAGGGCGGACCGGCCGATCCTCGCGCATTGGCCAGCGACTTCGCTGGAGCTGTGCGCGAATGAGGAGTGAGCCGAGAACCCCACCGATATCCGATGTCCGGACCCGGGTCAGTTGTGAACGGCATCTGCAACGGAAGATCGTTTCGTTGCCACCATCCCAGCAGCAAGGAACAGCAGCGACATCGGGACAGCAGCAGCCACGCAGCCGCACTGTAACCACGGAGGCTGGTAAAGCAGTGAGAAACGGGTGTTTTCTGCAACAGCGGGCGTGGCCAAAGGGAGAATGCAACCCGGTCCAGGAGAGGGACAACATGGAGAGGATCGCGCTATATAAATGTGAAAGAAAATTGGTAAATTTCGGAGAAAATTTATCAACACGTTTCAGCCACTTACCTGCAGCACACAGAGTTGCTGGAGGCTGGAGCGATCAGCTGTACGCAGAGTTGCGTAGCAGTGGCGCTGTTAACAACAGAGTGTTAACAGCGGCCCTGTGCGTAGCACTGCTTGCAGCTGGAGGAGCGCGGCGAACTGCTTGCTGAAGAGAAGCAAGCAGTGCAAACAAAAGGGAGCGCCAGAAGTGAGTCCCGGACGGATGTTAACACGAAGGCTTCGTGTTTCCCGAAGGAAGAGGGGAGTGTGAGGAACAATATAGACGGGCACGTAGTGTATGTATAAGTGCATGTATTTGCTGTGCACTTATGCATGTATGCGTGCCTGCATGTATTGTTCCACACAGCGACGCGAGTACGATAGTAGCGACCCTCGCTACTGGAAAGGGCGCAGAGAGCGACGTAGTCTGTCTCTGTCGCTCGTATGTGTTCAGCGCATTGCTCGCGTCGCTCTCACGGCGATCATCGGCGACCGTTGGCCGAAGTACCGCTTGTGGCTGCGAGAAAGTAGTGTACACTTTCACTCGTATGCCAATAACGGTGCTTTGGCCAATGAGAGGCTGCCACGCAGATTTCGGCGATTTGGCATCGCGCGAAATCACGTGATACTGCCGTTTTCGCGGACACGAGCGGCAGACAGGCCCCGCTCCAGAGCCGAGCCGGCGCCGTCATAGCGCGAAGCAGGGCCTGCGTCGCTGCTATAAAAAGGCGCCCGCAACTTGGCACCGGGTCAGTCAAGTAAAAGTGAAAGTTAAAGTATTGAGTGCCGACGTAACAAGAACGCGAGTGGAAAAGTGACCAGCCAGGACTTCGAGAGGAAGGACATCGCTGCCAAGGACTTCGAGAGGAAGGACATCACTGCCAAGGACTTCGAGAGGAAGGACATCGCTGGAAGGATATCTACGAGGGATATCCTGGACGCCTATTGAGGACATAGGCTTGAGACGCGGACACCGGAAGGACATCAGCTGCCACCAACCAGGACATTGGTGCAGCACGGCCAAATCTACAGCATTAGTGGCGGATCCTGGAGCAGGAGCAAAGGTAACGTTTGCGTAGCTGTGCGTAAGAGTGGTGACGGTAGCTTGAGAAGATCTCAAGGTGTGCTTGTGAGCGTATCCAGCCGTAGGAGTCACTGCAATAGCCGAGCGAACCGCCGGAGTGTTCAGTGTGGATCCTGGCGTCACCTGGAGTGCTCAAGCGTATCCTTGGAGAACCAAGAGTGCCGTGCCATTTGCCAGAGTGCGTTAAACGTTTGCCTGCGAGCCTGTGCAAAGGTGTGCTTACTAAGCGCTAGTTGTGATAAATAAATATCAAATAGACAAACTTGTAATTTGAGAAAATATACCCAACGCAAACATAAACACACTGCATTGTAATCTATCGCAAGGCGCCACATATAAATTTGTTGGCACGAACGCACAGTCGGCTGAGTCCGGCCCGGCTTAAACTCGGGGTAAACCGAGGTTCGTTACAGTATGCAGATGACGTAAAACTTTGTCTTTCGTATGCTAATTCACTTGATCATCTACGCCTTCAAGATGATCTTAATTCCTTCCAACTTTGGTGTGTAGCTAATCGGTTGCATTTAAATTGTTCTAAATGTATGACAATGACCTTCTGTCGTACTATTCCATATATTGCTAATTATTCAATTAATAATTATCCCTTGCAACGTATTTTTTCAGTCAAAGATCTTGGTGTACTTTTTGACTCGAAACTTAACTTCAATTCTCATATCTCAACTATTATAAATGAAGCCAAAAGTGTTCTTGGCTTTATTAAACGTTGGGCAAAAGAATTCAAGGATCCATTCATTGCCAAACTTCTTTATGTTTCGCTGGTACGACCTATTTTAGAATACTGTTCAATTATATGGTCTCCTCAGCATAAATTGTATCAGGATCGAATTGAATCGGTCCAGAAACAGTTTTTACTTTTTGCCTTACGAGATCTAAACTGGGACCCCAATCTTCGTTTACCGTCTTATGTTAGTAGGCTTCTTCTTATTGGTCTCCCATCATTAATCAATCGTAGAACCATCCTGGATTGTTTTTCTACATAATTTGATTATTGGTAATATTGACTCGTCTCGCCTGTTATTGCAACTAAATTTTTCTGTTCCTTCCAGAACAGATTATTCCTTGCATAGCGCGTTTCACGTTTTATGTGTTAATTATAATAAATTTTATCACGTATTTTCCTCTGAACTCTCTCTACCTTTAATTAAATCCTTGCTTTCAGATCATCTTAGGGAAATCACACACAGTGCCCAGGAGTGAGCAGGTGCACAAATTTGACGACCGGCAAGATCTTCAACATTGTGGAGTGATTTCCCAATCCTTTTTTTTTTTTTTTTTTTTTTTCTATAATCTATTATAAATATTTTTAAGTTTCTATTAACACTCTCTATCTTTTGTAGTGCATTAATATCACTGACAATACATGGCTATGAATCGGGGCATAGCTGGCCGGACTGGCAAATAAAATACCCCCAACGGGTTGGTGGTATTATTGTAATATTTTTTGTGTTCTTTTAGGCTATATAACTTATTTGTTTAGTTTATCCTTAAGTTTGACACTCGATTTGTCAATTTTCCTTTTTTTTAAATAAATAAATAAATAAATATTATTTACTAAATCTAGCGCATAGTAAAGCACACCTTTCCACAGGCTCGCAGGTAGACGTTTAGCGAACTCTGGCGAATGGTACTGCACTCTTGGTTCTCCAAGGATACGCTTGAGCACTCCAGGTGACGCCAGGATCCACACTGAATACTCCGGCAGTTCGCTCGGCTATTGCAGTGACTCCTACGGCTGGATACGCTCACAAGCACACATCGAGATCTTCTCAAGCTACAGTCACCACTCTTACGCACAGCTACGCAAACGTTACCTTTGCTCCTGCTCCAGGATCCGCCACTAATGCTGTAGATTTGGCCGTGCTGCACCAATGTCCTGGTTGGTGGCAACTGATGTCCCTCCGGTGTCTGCGTGTCGAGCCTATGTCCTCAATAGGCGTCCAGGATATCCCTCGTAGATATCCTTCCCACGATGTCCTTCCTCTCGAAGTCCTTGGCAGTGATGTCCTTCCTCTCGAAGTCCTTGGCAGCGATGTCCTTTTAATCTCTGCTCCTTTGCTGGTCACTTTTCCACTCGCGTTTCTTGTTTTCGTCGGCACTCAATACTTTCACTTTTACTTTCTTTGACTGTCCCGGTGCCGAGTTGCGGGCGCCTTTTTATAGCAGCGACGCAGGCCCTGCTTCGCGCTATGACGGCGCCGGTTCGGCTCTGGAGCGGGGCCTGTCTGCCGCTCGTGTCCACGAAAACGGCAGTATCACGTGATTTGGCGCGACGCCAAATCGCCGAAATCTGCGTGGCAGCCTCTCATTGGCCAAAGCACCGTTATTGGCATACGAGCGAAAGTGTACACTACTTTCTCGCAACCACAAGCGGTACTTCGGCCAACGGTCGCCTATGATCGCCGTGAGAGCGACGCGAGCCATGCGCTGAACACATACGAGCGACAGAGACAGACTAGCGAGGGTCGCTACTACCGTACTCGCGTCGCTGTGTGGAACAATACATGCAGGCACGCATATATGCATAAGTGCACAGCAAGTACATGCACTTATACATACACTACGTGCCCGTCTATATTGTTCCTCATAATATATATATACAAGCTACACATGCACACATACTCACACATACGCACGCAAGCATAAGCGAGCGCTCTGCTGACTGCGCAGTTGACGCAGCGACTGCGCTCTGGCTGCAGAAGAGCTATATTATGGGAAGTTAATTGTTGAATAAGTTTCTTTGTAGATAGACTTTCCAAATCAAACTTTCAGAGCGTGATAATGTCATAAATATGTATGTAATTGCTAAAGCACAAGTCTCTAGTATTTGAAACACGGTTTTTACAAATTTGGGGAGAAGGGAAGGAAAGAGGGGATGGTATCCAAAATGTGACAAAACTCAAAATTGTATAAACTACACATTATATTGAATATAAAATTTTAAGACTCTAGCTCTAAATATGTGGGAGATATAAATTTATAACTGAATTTTGATAACGTTTTAAATCGATAAAACAATACATGCAGGCACGCATATATGCATAAGTGCACAGCAAATACATGCACTTATACATACACTACGTGCCCGTCTATATTGTTCCTCATAATATATATACAAGCAACACATGCACGTGCGTGCTATACACGGATCTACATAAAAAATTTCAAGTACTTAACTCTTACAGATTCTGAGATCGACGCGTTCAAACATACGGACAGACGGACGGACGGATAGACGGACAGGGCTAAATCGGCTCAGTTCGTCGCCCTGAGCAAGAATATATATACTTTATGGGGTCTGTTACTTACATTTTCACAAAACCTGATTTCCCATTTTCAATGGGTTCAGGGTATAAAAAGAAAGAAAGAGAAAGAAAGTAAGAGAAAGAAAGTAAGAGAAAGATAGAAAGAGAAAGAAAGAAAGAGAAATAAAGAAAGATAATTATTTTGATTAATGAATTAAAAAATAATTATATTAAAAACTTGCTGTTCGTGGTCCAGAGCAGAAAAACACGCGTCAATCACAATCGCGGAAAAGTCTCTTCTCTAAAAGCAGACAAACCGAAACACACGCACACAAAGCACATATGTACATACATATGAATATGTATATACATATACACTCACACATACACTTAACGTTCGGACCTTACACGACACGCCGTGGATCGCCGACGAATTTCTCGCTTGCCGCGAAATCGGTCAACTGATTAGTTGATCGGCGCGAAAGAAGCTAAGCAGTTTAATTAAATATTTAGAAATAAAGTGAGGCGACGATCACTTTCACAAGACACGGAGCCTACTTTAATAACTCGACACGTGAAATTATAGTTTTATTAACACTCACACACACAATTGTCTTAAAGCACAAAATTAAAGTTTCAGTGTTGGATAATTCTCAAAATATACTCAGCATATGTTTTTTTATGTCAATGCTTCCACAGAAATAAAAGATAATCAATCAGAAAATAATAGTTATAACAAATTGTATGCTTAGATTGTCACCGTATAATAAATATAAACTTATTTATCACCAAAACTTATAAATTAAAATATTTTTTGTGTTATTATACCCTGAACCCATTGAAAATGGGAAAACAGGGTATAATGGTTTTGTTAAAATGTATGTAACAGGCAGAAGGAGGCGTGGCAGACCCCATAAAGTATATATATTCTTGATCAGGGCGACGAGCTGAGTCGATTTAGCCCTGTCCGTCTGTCTGTCTGTCTGTCTGTCCGTCTGTCCGTCTGTCCGTCTGTCCGTATGTATGAACGCGTGGATCTCCGAATCTATAAGAGCTAGAGACTGAAATTTTTTATGGAGGTTCCTGTATAGCACGCGCATATCAAGTTTGTTTCAATAAATCGATAACTTTGATCGTTTTAATGTTATCGATTAAAAACGAAATCGAAAACCTGTTTTAAAATTATGTCTCGCGCATCTTTCAAGCTAGAGACTCTTTATTTTGTACATAGTTGCATGTGGAGTTTATACAATTTTGATTTTTGTTATATTTTAGATGCCGCGCCCCCTTCGCCCCAAATTTGAAAAAACCGTATTTCAAGTGCTAGAGACTTGTTCTTCGGCAAATACACACATATGAATGACATTATCATGCTCTGAAAGTTTGATTCAGAAAGTCCATATACAAAGGAACTTATTCAACAATTAACTACCCATAATATCGCTCTTACTGCAGCCCGAGCGCAGTCGCTGCGTAAACTGCGCAGTCAGCAGAGCTTATGCGTGCGTACGTATGTGTGTGTATGTGTGTGTGTATGTGAGTGTGCATGTGTTGCTTGCATATATATATGTTAAATAAGTATAAAATGTTTGGAATATCGGCTCATCGCAGGGTTCAGGGGATCTCCTAGTCGGGTACCACCGACTAGAGCTTTCTTACTTGTTTTTTTTTAAAGCGGGCCTATTAAATACATCGAACCAGTGCTTACAACGTTCATTTAAATAGTGATGAGATTTTGAGCATGTACATACATATAGACAAATTAGAACATCTATATGTGTAGGTATATGTGTGTATGCGAAAAATGACTTGTCGAAGGCCAAATCATACGCATACATATGTACATACATATATACATGGTATGTATTACATACATACATGCATGTATAGTAGAAAATGATTTCTTCATCCTAAAATCAATCCGATAAATATATATGATGTAATAAATTAATTTGATTTACAATTTAACTTGATATATATATATATGTATGTACTATTCATAGCATATAATTTATGTACACATGTATGTATGTATTGTCAAAACAAATGAACATATGGCGCTACACGCTTTTATTAATTGCAGTTGGGAAAATTCTATACTATGAGGACTTTGTATCATATTTTCAAACTCTACGTATGCTGTATGATAAAAAAGGAAATAGAAAACAAACAAAAAATATATACATATCTGGTTGTATACGTACTCGCATATATTTTTAAAATTAAACAAGTAAGAGTGCTCTAGTCGAGACGGCTCGAGATACGAGATACCCTGAACCCTACGAAGAGCCAATCTTCCCAACATTATATTCTTATTTTTAACATAAACAAATATTGCGAGCAACGCACACACACACACACATGCATACGCACGCACGCATAAGCACGCGCTCTGCTGACTGCGCAGTCAGCGCGACGACTGCGCTCGGGCTGCAATGTGCCCGAAATTAAATGTTTAATAACTTTTTTTGTGGATAAACTTTCTTAATCAAACTTTCACAGCGTAATAATGTCATTCATATGTGTGTATTTGCCAAAGCACAAGTCTCTAGTATTTGAAATATGAATTTTACAAATTGGGAGCGAAGGGGGCGTGGCATCCAAAATCCAAAAATGACAAAATGTCCGCATTCATTACACGGATCTACACAGTGAATTTGGAGTCTCTAGCTCTTACGGTATGCTTAACCGAAGAAAAGTTATCGATTTTTATCGATAATAAGGAAACGGGATGATTTATCGAAAATCTAAAAAAACTCGTACTGCGTAGGTTATAGACGAGTATTCTCTGAAAATTTCAGATCTCTAGCTTTTGTGGTTTATGAGATCGCTGCGTTCACACGGACGGACGGACAGACGGACGGACGGACGGACGGACGGACGGACGGACGGACGGACGGACAGACGGACAGACAGACAGACGGACAGGGCTAAATCGACTCAGCTCGTCGCCCTGATCAAGAATATATATACTTTATGGGGTCTGCGATGTCTCCTTCTGCCTATTACATACATTTTAACAAAAACATTATACCCTGATTTCCCATTTTCAATGGGTTCAGGGTATAAAAAGACTTTAACGCGGATCGAACTCCAAAATCACGCACGCATTACTCCTATATGCCATCGTCTCATTCTTCACAGCCACCGTGAAACTTGTTAACGGGGTTCCAAATGTAATACTAATACAATTAAAACACACAAAAATGGCCATTAACTAGCCATTTGTTGAATAGACTTTAACAAAAAATAAATAAATAAATATGTACATGTATTTGAAATCAAAAATATATGTATTTACGCCAAGCCGTCTACTGCTTTAAATAGATTTTTGAACGATTTTTCTAATGTTTCCTAAATTATTTCAGCCCGTATCTTAATAATTAAATTTGCAAATTTAAACAAAAGAAAAAAACTTTTTAAACAAGTAAGAAAGCTCTAGTCGGCGGTACCCGACTAGGAGATCCCCTGAACCCTGCGAAGAGCCGATATTCCAAACATTCTATGCTTATTTAACAAATATATATAATCAACACATGCACACACACATACACACATGCATACGCACGCACGCATAAGCGAACGCTCTGCTGACTGCGCAGTTTACGCAGCGACTGAGCGTGGGCTGCGCTCATAGGCTTTACTATGGGAAATGAAATGTTCAATAACTTCTTTTGTACATGGACTTTCTTAATCAAACTTTCACAGCGTAATTATGTCATTCATATGTATGTATTTGCCAAAGCACAAGTCTCTAGTATTTGAAATACGGTTTTTACAAGTTTGGTGGGAAGGGACGGAATGGGGGGATGGTATCCAAAATTTGACAAAAACCAAAATTGTATAAACTCTATATCATACTAAATCCAAAATTTGAGTACTTTAGCTCTAAAGATGTCGGAGATATAAATTTATAACTGCATTTCGATACCGTTTTAAATCGATAACTTTTAAACTATCACATTTATCGATTTTTTGAGACAAACTCGATCTGCGCGTGCTATACACGGATCTACATTAAAAATTTCAAGTCTCTAGCTCTTATAGATTCTGAGATCGACGCGTTCATACATACGGACAGACGGACAGACGGACAGACGGACATGGCTATATCGACTCAGTTCGTCGAGCTGATCAAGAATATATATACTTTATGGGGTCTGCCACGCCTCCTTCTGTCTGTTACATACATTTTAACAAAACCATTATACCCTGTTTTCCCATTTTCAATGGGTTCAGGGTATAAAAACAAAAAAAAAAAAAAAAATTTAAATAAAATAACTTGTCTTGCCGGGTAAGAAGTAAGAAAGCTCTAGTCGTCGGTACCCAACTAAGAGATCCTCAGAACCCTGCGAAGAGCCGATATTTCAAACATTCTATGCTTATTTAACATATACATGTATACATGCAATACATGCACACTCACATACGCACGCACACATAAACACGCGCTCTGCTAACTGCGCAGTTAGCGCAGCGACTGAGCGTGGGCTGCGCTCATAGGCTTTACTATAAGAAATTAAATGTTTATTAACTTCTTTTGTAGATGGAGTTTCTTAATAAAACTTTCAGAACGTGCTTATGTCATTAATATGTTATATATTTCCAAAGCACAAGTCTCTAGTATTTGAAATACGGTTTTTACAAATTTAAGGGGAAGGGAAGGAGAGGGGGAATGGTATCCAAAATGTGACAAAAACCAAAATTGTATAAGCTCCACATTATACTAAATACAACATTTTGAGACTCTAGCTCTAAAGATGTGGGAGATATAAATTTATAAATGCATTTCGATAACGTTTTAAATCGATAACTTTGAAACGATCAAATTTATCGATTTTTTGAAACAAACTCGATCTGCGCGTGCTATACACGGATCTACATAAAAAATTTCAGGTCTCTAGCTCTTATAGATTCTGAGATCGACGCGTTCAAACATACGGACAGACGGACAGGGCTAAATCAACTCAGCTCGTCGCCCTGATCAAGAATATATATACTTTATGGGGTCTGCCACGCCTCCTTCTGCCTGTTACATACATTTTAACAAAACCATTATACCCTGTTTTCCCATTTTCAATGGGTTCAGGGTATAAAAAAAGAGAAAAACTTATTGAAAAAAAAAAATAAAATAAATAAAATTACTTTTCTTGCCGGGCCGTCGAACCTAGAGCCTCTCAACTAACGATTCTTAGAATATTCCAGAATGCATGCATTTCAATGTACATACGTATGTATGTATTTGTTCACATGTATAGGAAAACTGCGTAAAGAGTGGTGCTGCTGCCACGTGCTTTTGGTTATTGGCCAAACATTTGTTCAATAACTTCTGCTTTACTTAATAGATTTTAATGAAATTTTCCGCATATAATCTAAATATTTTACTGAATATTTCTTACTTTATAAAAAATGCAAACTTATTCACATATTGCCTATAATTGCAACTGATCTTAAATTTTAAGAATTTTGTAAAATTTGGAGCCGGTATCCAAAATTTAAGAAAAACCAAAATTGTTTAAGCTAAATGAAAAATAAGCGAGCGCTCTGCTGACTGCGCAGTTTACGCAGCGACTGCGTTCGGGCTGCAGTAAGAGCTATATTATGGGAACTTAATTGTTGAATAAGTTCCTTTGTAGATGGACTTGCTTTATCAAACTTTCAGAGCGTGATCATGTCATTCATATGTGTGTATGTGTCGAAGCACAAGTCTCTAGTACTTGAAATACGCTTTTTGCAAATTGGGGGCGAAAGGAGCGTGGCATCCAAAATATAAAAATATAAAAATCAAAATTGTATAAAACACACATGCAACAAAATACAAAATAAGGAGTCTCTAGCTATAAAGATGTAGGAGATATAATTTAATTACTGTATTTCGATTTCGTTTTTAATCGATAACATTAAAACGATACCAGTTATCGAATTTTTAAAACATAGTCGATCTGCGCGTGCTATGCACGGACCTACATAAAAAATTTCAAGTTCTTAGCTCTTATAGATTCTGGGATCGACGCGTTCAAACATACGGACAGGCGGACGGACGGACGGACGGACAGACGGACAGGGCTAAATCGGCTCAGTTCGTCGCCCTGAGCAAGAATATATATACTTTATGGGGTCTGTTACATACATTTTAACAAAACCTGATTTCCTATTTTCAATGGGTTCAGGGTATAAAAAGAAAGAAAGAGAAAGAAAGTAAGAGAAAGAAAGTAAGAGAAAGATAGAAAGAGAAAGAAAGAAAGAGAAAGAAAGAAAGAGAAATAAAGAAAGATAATTATTTTGATTAATGAATTAAAAAATAATTATATTAAAAACTTGCTATTCGTGGTCCAGAGCAGAAAAACACGCGTCAATCACAATCGCGGAAAAGTCTCTTCTCTAAAAGCAGACAAACCGAAACACACGCACACAAAGCACATATGTACATACATATGAATATGTATATACATATACACTCACACATACACTTAACGTTCGGACCTTACACTACACGCACAAAAACGTCGTCGATTGCCGACGAATTTCTCGCTTGCCGCGAGATCGGTCAACTGATTAGTTGATCGGCGCGAAGGAAGCTAAGCAGTTTAATTAAATATTTAGAGTTAAACCTGACGATCACTTTCACAAGACACGGAGCCTACTTTAATAACTCGTCACGTGAAATTATAGTTTTATTAACACTCACACACACAACGGCAAAGGGCAAATCTGTATATTTGCAAACACAATTTTTAAAAAGAGATATTGGAAAACACTGCAATCTAACCGCAATTTATTATCGCTCTGAACCGATCAGCAAAGTTAATTTATATAGCTATTAAAAAAGAGTTGAATAATTATTTTAATAAAAAAATCGCAAATCAACCGACGAAAATCGAGAGCTTGCAATGAATTTCGATTTCGTTTTTAATCGATAACATTAAAACGATAAAAGTTATCGAAGTTTTGAAACAAACTCGATCTGCGCGTGCTATACAAGGACCTACATAAAAAGTTTCAAGTCTCTAGCTCTTATAGATTCCGAGATCGACGCGTTCAAACATACGGACAGACGGACAGCGCTAAATCAACTCAGCTCGTCGCCCTGATCAAGAATATATATACCCTATGGGGTCTGCCACGCCTCCTTCTGCCTGTTACATACATTTTAACAAAACCATTATACCCTGTTTTCCCATTTTCAATGGGTTCAGGGTATAACAAGTAAGAAAGCTCTAGTCGGCGGTACCCGACTAGGAGATCCCCTGAACCCTGCGAAGAGCCGATATGCCAAACATTCTATGCTTATTTAACATATCCATATATATAAGCAATATATGCACACACACAAACACACACACATACGCATAAGCACGCAGTTAGTGCAGCGACTGCGCTTGGGCTATATTATGGGAAGTTAATTGTTGAATAAGTTTCTTTGTAGATGGACTTTCTTATTCAAACTTTTAGAGCATAATACTGTCATTCATATGTATATAGTTGCCGAAGCACAAGTCTCTAGTATTTGAAATACGGTTTTTACAAATTTGGTGGGAAGGGAAGGAAAGGGGGGATGGTATATAAAATATGACAAAAATCAAAATTGTATAAACTACACACTATACTGAATACAAAATTTGGAGACTAGCTCTAAAGATGTGGGAGATTTAAATTTATAAATGCATTTCGATAACGTTTTAAATCGATAACTTTAAAACGATCAAATTTATCGATTTTTTTAAATAAACTCGATCTGCGCGAGCTATACACGGATCTACATAAAAAATTTCAGGTCTCTAGCTCTTATAGATTCTGAGATCGACGCGTTCATACATACGGACGGACGGACAGACTGACGGACGGACGGACGGACGGACGGACAGACGGACAGACGGACATGGCTATATCAAGTCAGTTCGTCACCCTGATCAAGAATATATATACTTTATGGGGTCTGCCACGCCTCCTTCTGCCTGTTACATACATTTTAACAAAACCATTATACCCTGATTTCCCATTTTCAATGGGTTCAGGGAATAACAAGTAAGAAAGCTCTAGTCGGGAGTACCCGACTAGGAGATCCCCTGAACCCTGCGAAGAGCCGATATTCCAAACGTTCTACACTTCTCTTAATACGTATACATTACGAGCAACACATACACACACATACACACACATACGCACGCACGCATAAGCACGCGCTCTGCTGACTGCGCAGTTTACGCAGCGACTGCGCTCGGATAGCAGTAAGGCTATGTTATGAAAACTTAATTGTTGAATAAGTTTCTTTGTAGATGGACCTTTTTAATCAAACTTTCAGAGTGCGATTATGTTAATCATATGTGTGTATTTGCCGAAGCACAAGTCTCTAGTACTTGAAATACGTTTTTTGAAAATAGGGGGCGAAGGGGGCGTGTCATCCAAAATATAACAAAAATCAAAATTGTATAAAATACACATGCAACTATATACAAAATAAAGAGTCTCTAGCTTGAAAGATGTGCAAGCCATAATTTTATAACTGGTTTTCGATTTCGTTTTTAATCGATAACATTAAAACGATCAAAGTTATCGAATTTTTGAAATAAACTCGATCTGCGCGTGCAATACACGAACCTACATAAAAAATTTCAAGTCTCTAGCTCTTATAGATTCTGAGATCGACGTGTTCATACATACGGACAGACGAACAGACGGACGGACGGACGGACGGACGGGCGGACGGACGGACAGACGGACAGGGCTAAATCAACTCAGCTCGTCGCCCTGATCAAGAATATATATACTTTATGGGGTCTGCCACGCCTCCTTCTGCCTGTTACATACATTTTAACAAAACCATTATACCCTGTTTTCCCATTTTCAATGGGTTCAGGGTATAAAAAGAAAAAGAAAGAAAGAAACAAAGAGAAAGAAAGAAAGAAAGATAAATAAAGATTTTATAACTGGTTTTCGATTTAGTTTTTAATCGATAACATTAAAACGATCAAATTTATCGATTTTTTTAAATAAACTCGATCTGCGCGTGCTATACACGGATCTACATAAAAAATTTCAGGTCTCTAGCTCTTATAGATTCTGAGATCGACGCGTTCATACATACGGACGGACGGACAGACTGACGGACGGACGGACGGACGGACGGACAGACGGACAGACGGACATGGCTATATCAACTCAGTTCGTCACCCTGATCAAGAATATATATACTTTATGGGGTCTGCCACGCCTCCTTCTGCCTGTTACATACATTTTAACAAAACCATTATACCCTGATTTCCCATTTTCAATGGGTTCAGGGTATAAAAAGAAAAAGAAAGAAAGAAACAAAGAGAAAGAAAGAAAGAAAGATAAATAAAGAAAGAGAACGAAAGAGAAAGAAAGAAAGAAAGAATGAAAGAAAGAGAAAGAAAGAAAGAGAAAGAAAGAAAGAAAATAAAGAAAGAATGAAAGAAGGAAGAAAATAGAAAGTAGGAAAGAAACAAAAAAGAACAAGTAAGAAAGCTCTAGTCCAAAATATAACAAAAATCAAAATTGTATAAAGCACACATGCAACCAAATACATAATAAGGAGTTTCTAGCTATAAAGTTGTAGGAGATATAATTTAATTACTGAATTTCGATTTCATTTTTAATTGATAACATTAAAACGATAAAAGTTATCGAAGTTTTGAAACAAACTCGATCTGCGCGTGCTATACACGGACCTACATAAAAAGTTTCAAGTCTCTAGCTCTTATAGATTCTGAGATCGACGCGTTCAAACATACGGACAGACGAACAGACTGACGGACGGACAGACGGACAGGGCTAAATCAACTCAGCTCGTCGCCCTGATCAAGAATATATATACCCTATGGGGTCTACCACGCCTCCTTCTGCCTGTTACATACATTTTAACAAAACCATTATACCCTGTTTTCCCATTTTCAATGGGTTCAGGGTATAACAAGTAAGAAAGCTCTAGTCGGCGGTACCCGACTAGGAGATCCCCTGAACCCTGCGAAGAGCCGATATGCCAAACATTCTATGCTTATTTAACATATCCATATATATAAGCAATATATGCACACACACAAACACACACACATACGCATAAGCACGCAGTTAGTGCAGCGACTGCGCTTGGGCTATATTATGGGAAGTTAATTGTTGAATAAGTTTCTTTGTAGATGGACTTTCTTATTCAAACTTTTAGAGCATAATACTGTCATTCATATGTATATAGTTGCCGAAGCACAAGTCTCTAGTATTTGAAATACGGTTTTTACAAATTTGGTGGGAAGGGAAGGAAAGGGGGGATGGTATATAAAATATGACAAAAATCAAAATTGTATAAACTACACACTATACTGAATACAAAATTTGGAGACTAGCTCTAAAGATGTGGGAGATTTAAATTTATAAATGCATTTCGATAACGTTTTAAATCGATAACTTTAAAACGATCAAATTTATCGATTTTTTTAAATAAACTCGATCTGCGCGAGCTATACACGGATCTATAGCTATAGACGGACATGGCTATATCAAGTCAGTTCGTCACCCTGATCAAGAATATATATACTTTATGGGGTCTGCCACGCCTCCTTCTGCCTGTTACATACATTTTAACAAAACCATTATACCCTGATTTCCCATTTTCAATGGGTTCAGGGAATAACAAGTAAGAAAGCTCTAGTCGGGAGTACCCGACTAGGAGATCCCCTGAACCCTGCGAAGAGCCGATATTCCAAACGTTCTACACTTCTCTTAATACGTATACATTACGAGCAACACATACACACACATACACACACATACGCACGCACGCATAAGCACGCGCTCTGCTGACTGCGCAGTTTACGCAGCGACTGCGCTCGGATAGCAGTAAGGCTATGTTATGAAAACTTAATTGTTGAATAAGTTTCTTTGTAGATGGACCTTTTTAATCAAACTTTCAGAGTGCGATTTTGTTAATCATATGTGTGTATTTGCCGAAGCACAAGTCTCTAGTACTTGAAATACGTTTTTTGAAAATAGGGGGCGAAGGGGGCGTGGCATCCAAAATATAACAAAAATCAAAATTGTATAAAATACACATGCAACTATATACAAAATAAAGAGTCTCTAGCTTGAAAGATGTGCAAGCCATAATTTTATAACTGGTTTTCGATTTCGTTTTTAATCGATAACATTAAAACGATCAAAGTTATCGAATTTTTGAAATAAACTCGATCTGCGCGTGCAATACACGAACCTACATAAAAAATTTCAAGTCTCTAGCTCTTATAGATTCTGAGATCGACGCGTTCATACATACGGACAGACGAACAGACGGACGGACGGACGGACGGACGGACGGGCGGACGGACGGACAGACGGACAGGGCTAAATCAACTCAGCTCGTCGCCCTGATCAAGAATATATATACTTTATGGGGTCTGCCACGCCTCCTTCTGCCTGTTACATACATTTTAACAAAACCATTATACCCTGTTTTCCCATTTTCAATGGGTTCAGGGTATAAAAAGAAAAAGAAAGAAAGAAACAAAGAGAAAGAAAGAAAGAAAGATAAATAAAGATTTTATAACTGGTTTTCGATTTAGTTTTTAATCGATAACATTAAAACGATCAAATTTATCGATTTTTTTAAATAAACTCGATCTGCGCGTGCTATACACGGATCTACATAAAAAATTTCAGGTCTCTAGCTCTTATAGATTCTGAGATCGACGCGTTCATACATACGGACGGACGGACGGACTGACGGACGGACGGACGGACAGACGGACATGGCTATATCAACTCAGTTCGTCACCCTGATCAAGAATATATATACTTTATGGGGTCTGCCACGCCTCCTTCTGCCTGTTACATACATTTTAACAAAACCATTATACCCTGATTTCCCATTTTCAATGGGTTCAGGGTATAAAAAGAAAAAGAAAGAAAGAAACAAAGAGAAAGAAAGAAAGAAAGATAAATAAAGAAAGAGAACGAAAGAGAAAGAAAGAAAGAAAGAATGAAAGAAAGAGAAAGAAAGAAAGAGAAAGAAAGAAAGAAAATAAAGAAAGAATGAAAGAAGGAAGAAAATAGAAAGTAGGAAAGAAACAAAAAAGAACAAGTAAGAAAGCTCTAGTCCAAAATATAACAAAAATCAAAATTGTATAAAGCACACATGCAACCAAATACATAATAAGGAGTTTCTAGCTATAAAGTTGTAGGAGATATAATTTAATTACTGAATTTCGATTTCATTTTTAATTGATAACATTAAAACGATAAAAGTTATCGAAGTTTTGAAACAAACTCGATCTGCGCGTGCTATACACGGACCTACATAAAAAGTTTCAAGTCTCTAGCTCTTATAGATTCTGAGATCGACGCGTTCAAACATACGGACAGACGAACAGACGGACGGACGGACAGACGGACAGGGCTAAATCAACTCAGCTCGTCGCCCTGATCAAGAATATATATACCCTATGGGGTCTACCACGCCTCCTTCTGCCTGTTACATACATTTTAACAAAACCATTATACCCTGTTTTCCCATTTTCAATGGGTTCAGGGTATAACAAGTAAGAAAGCTCTAGTCGGCGGTACCCGACTAGGAGATCCCCTGAACCCTGCGAAGAGCCGATATGCCAAACATTCTATGCTTATTTAACATATCCATATATATAAGCAATATATGCACACACACAAACACACACACATACGCATAAGCACGCAGTTAGTGCAGCGACTGCGCTTGGGCTATATTATGGGAAGTTAATTGTTGAATAAGTTTCTTTGTAGATGGACTTTCTTATTCAAACTTTTAGAGCATAATACTGTCATTCATATGTATATAGTTGCCGAAGCACAAGTCTAGTATTTGAAATACGGTTTTTACAAATTTGGTGGGAAGGGAAGGAAAGGGGGGATGGTATATAAAATATGACAAAAATCAAAATTGTATAAACTACACACTATACTGAATACAAAATTTGGAGACTCTAGCTCTAAAGATGTGGGAGATTTAAATTTATAAATGCATTTCGATAACGTTTTAAGTCGATAACTTTAAAACGATCAAATTTATCGATTTTTTTAAATAAACTCGATCTGCGCGAGCTATACACGGATCTACATAAAAAATTTCAGGTCTCTAGCTCTTATAGATTCTGAGATCGACGCGTTCATACATACGGACGGACGGACGGACTGACGGACGGACGGACGGACGGACGGACAGACGGACAGACGGACAGACGGACAGACGTACATGGCTATATTAAGTCAGTTCGTCACCCTGATCAAGAATATATATACTTTATGGGATCTGCCACGCCTCCTTCTGCCTGTTACATACATTTTAACAAAACCATTATACCCTGATTTCCCATTTTCAATGGGTTCAGGGAATAACAAGTAAGAAAGCTCTAGTCGGGAGTACCCGACTAGGAGATCCCCTGAACCCTGCGAAGAGCCGATATTCCAAACGTTCTACACTTCTCTTAATACGTATACATTACGAGCAACACATACACACACATACACACACATACGCACGCACGCATAAGCACGCGCTCTGCTGACTGCGCAGTTTACGCAGCGACTGCGCTCGGAGTGCAGTAAGGCTATGTTATGAAAACTTAATTGTTGAATAAGTTTCTTTGTAGATGGACCTTTTTAATCAAACTTTCAGAGTGCGATTATGTTAATCATATGTGTGTATTTGCCGAAGCACAAGTCTCTAGTACTTGAAATACGTTTTTTGAAAATAGGGGGCGAAGGGGGCGTGGCATCCAAAATATAACAAAAATCAAAATTGTATAAAATACACATGCAACTATATACAAAATAAAGAGTCTCTAGCTTGAAAGATGTGCAAGCCATAATTTTATAACTGGTTTTCGATTTCGTTTTTAATCGATAACATTAAAACGATCAAAGTTATCGAATTTTTGAAATAAACTCGATCTGCGCGTGCAATACACGAACCTACATAAAAAATTTCAAGTCTCTAGCTCTTATAGATTCTGAGATCGACGCGTTCATACATACGGACAGACGAACAGACGGACGGACGGACGGACGGACGGGCGGACGGACGGACAGACGGACAGGGCTAAATCAACTCAGCTCGTCGCCCTGATCAAGAATATATATACTTTATGGGGTCTGCCACGCCTCCTTCTGCCTGTTACATACATTTTAACAAAACCATTATACCCTGTTTTCCCATTTTCAATGGGTTCAGGGTATAAAAAGAAAAAGAAAGAAAGAAACAAAGAGAAAGAAAGAAAGAAAGATAAATAAAGATTTTATAAGATTTAGTTTTTAATCGATAACATTAAAACGATCAAATTTATCGATATTTTTAAATAAACTCGATCTGCGCGTGCTATACACGGATCTACATAAAAAATTTCAGGTCTCTAGCTCTTATAGATTCTGAGATCGACGCGTTCATACATACGGACGGACGGACGGACTGACGGACGGACGGACGGACAGACGGACAGACGGACATGGCTATATCAACTCAGTTCGTCACCCTGATCAAGAATATATATACTTTATGGGGTCTGCCACGCCTCCTTCTGCCTGTTACATACATTTTAACAAAACCATTATACCCTGATTTCCCATTTTCAATGGGTTCAGGGTATAAAAAGAAAAAGAAAGAAAGAAACAAAGAGAAAGAAAGAAAGAAAGATAAATAAAGAAAGAGAACGAAAGAGAAAGAAAGAAAGAAAGAATGAAAGAAAGAGAAAGAAAGAAAGAGAAAGAAAGAAAGAAAATAAAGAAAGAATGAAAGAAGGAAGAAAATAGAAAGTAGGAAAGAAACAAAAAAGAACAAGTAAGAAAGCTCTAGTCCAAAATATAACAAAAATCAAAATTGTATAAAGCACACATGCAACCAAATACATAATAAGGAGTCTCTAGCTTGAAAGATGTGCAAGCCATAATTTTATAACTGGTTTTCGATTTCGTTTTTAATCGATAACATTAAAACGATCAAAGTTATCGAATTTTTGAAATAAACTCGATCTGCGCGTGCAATACACGAACCTACATAAAAAATTTCAAGTCTCTAGCTCTTATAGATTCTGAGATCGACGCGTTCATACATACGGACATACGGACAGACGAACAGACGGACGGACGGACGGACGGACGGACGGACAGACGGACAGGGCTAAATCAACTCAGCTCGTCGCCCTGATCAAGAATATATATACTTTATGGGGTCTGCCACGCCTCCTTCTGCCTGTTACATACATTTTAACAAAACCATTATACCCTGTTTTCCCATTTTCAATGGGTTCAGGGTATAAAAAGAAAAAGAAAGAAAGAAACAAAGAGAAAGAAAGAAAGAAAGATAAATAAAGATTTTATAACTGGTTTTCGATTTAGTTTTTAATCGATAACATTAAAACGATCAAATTTATCGATTTTTTTAAATAAACTCGATCTGCGCGTGCTATACACGGATCTACATAAAAAATTTCAGGTCTCTAGCTCTTATAGATTCTGAGATCGACGCGTTCATACATACGGACGGACGGACGGACTGACGGACGGACGGACGGACAGACGGACAGACGGACATGGCTATATCAACTCAGTTCGTCACCCTGATCAAGAATATATATACTTTATGGGGTCTGCCACGCCTCCTTCTGCCTGTTACATACATTTTAACAAAACCATTATACCCTGATTTCCCATTTTCAATGGGTTCATGGTATAAAAATAATTATATTAAAAACTTGCTGTTCGTGGTCCAGAGCAGAAAAACACGCGTCAATCACAATCGCGGAAAAGTCTCTTCTCTAAAAGCAGACAAACCGAAACACACGCACACAAAGCACATATGTACATACATATGAATATGTATATACATATACACTCACACATAAACTTAACGTTCGGACCTTACACTACACGCACAAAAACGTCGTCGATTGCCGACGAATTTCTCGCTTGCCGCGAGATCGGTCAACTGATTAGTTGATCGGCGCGAAGGAAGCTAAGCAGTTTAATTAAATACTTAGAGTTGAGGTGAGGCGACGATCACTACTTTAATAACTCGACACGTGAAATTATAGTTTTATTAACACTCACACACACAATTGTCTTAAAGCACAAAATTAAAGTTTCAGTGTTGGATAATTCTCAAAATATACTCAGCATATGTTTTTTTATGTCAATGCGATCACAGAAATAAAAGATAATCAATCAGAGCATAATTGTTATAACAAATTGTATGCTTAGATTGTCACCGTATAATAAATATAAACTTATTTATCACCAAAACTTATAAATTAAAAAATTTTTTTTGTTTTTTTTTTTAAAGCGGGCCTATTAAATATATCGAACCAGTGCTTACAACGTCCATTTAAATAGTGATGAGATTTTGAGCATGTACATACATATAGACAAATTAGAACATCTATATGTGTAGGTATATGTGTGTATGCGAAAAATGACTTGTCGAAGGCCAAATCATACGCATACATATGTACATACATATATAAGTTAACCACTGACACTGGGCGCGTGCTGACTTGTCATATTTGCGAAGTCCATGCCCAGAGTCACAGCTGCGAATGTGTCGCAACAATGATAGCTACGAATGTGTCGCAACAATGTTGGCAGCTTCAGCGGCAGCTGCGGATGTACCGCAACAATGTTAGCGGCCGTCGTGATAATACGGCGCCACACACAAGGCGCAAGTCAGCAGTTCTGAGGAGCACCAGCAACGACGCTGGGGTTCGAAGAACAGCAACGGTCAACGGCGCTGGAGTTCCATGAATAGCGACGACAGCGCCTGCGCCTACGACGGCGGCAGCGGCTTTGCTTTAGCAACGATCAACGCCGCTGGTGTTCCAAGAACGCCAACGACAGCGCCTGCGCCTGCGACGGCGGCAGCAGCTTTGCACTAGCAACGACCAACGCCGCTAGTGTTCCAAGAACACCAACGTCGACGCCCGCAACGGTAGCAGCGGCTGTGCACTGGCGGCAGCGCTGCGGCAGCGCCGAATCTGCGCTTGGTCGCAGACTTAGTTTTTAATTCTCTAATTGTTAGTCTTAAGTGTGAATTCAATAAACGCGCAGCGTACCGCTCGCAATAATTCTAATCGCTTATTGCTCACTCTTTAATTCGACCAGCCATCGCTGTCGATATTAAACACAAACCTTACGGAGTTATATCAGTGAGCTGGCTAACGCCTCTGACAAAGATATTAAATTCCATAATTGGCGCCCAACGTAAAAAAACATAAATAAGTGAATTTCATTTTCTGCCAAAAGAAAACTGAAAAGTGTTTTGTTTAACAAAATCAGTGCAGTGAACATCAAAACGTCTGCTCAAAGACAAAACAAAGACAAAACCAAGACAAAATAAAAATAAAATTAAAAATACATAAAGAAGTGAAACTTCAACACATCGGCGGCGGCAAGACGACCTAATTCTACAGCACCAACTCGACTGCGGCAAGACGACCTGATTCTCCAGCACCAACCCGACGGCTGCGCGGGATACTTCTAAAACTAGATAACATGTAAGTGATTTGCAAAGTGAGAATTTAGCTAAGTCAACTAAAAGTAGAAACTAAATAAAGTAAAGTGAGTTTGAGGATCTTAATTCGGAGAATACTCATGCCGTAGTCCTATCGCAAATTTTTTCAAAAAATCGAATGGACAGAAACAGACCGAACAAAAAACAAAAACGACGCGAACTTGTTACCAGAACGTTAGCAAGTCTGATAGGAGGATTTATTGACCTACAAGTGTCAGATCAAGTTAGTCAACCCACAATAAGCAGCCAAATCAAAAGCACAGACATGGAACCTGAGCACCTCAGAGTTATAATTGACACTGCCGTGCAAAGCGCACTTACGGCGCGGGCACAAGAGTACACTAGGAGGGAGGAAGCTCTTAAACAAGAGCTACAACAACAAATAGCATTAGTAAATTCTAAAATTCCAGTCCCACCTCTCTCAGTACCAGAAGTCAGAGTCTATAAAGACGTCGAGATAGTGGACGGAATCACTTGTGATGAGCCCCTCGACGCAGTGAAGTGCGTGCCTGAGTTTCATGGAACTCAGGAGACATACGTGGCATGGAGACAAGCAGCCCATGCAGCGTACAAAATTTTCAAAAGATTTGACGGAAGCTCCCGTCATTACCAAGCTATGGTCATAATTCGCACAAAGATTAGGGGCGCAGCGGATGCAGTTTTGGCATCATTCAGTACGCCACTAAATTTTGAAGCGATCATAGCCAGACTAGACTTTACCTACAGTGACAAAAGACCCATACACGTCATAGAGCAGGAAATGGGCACGCTGAGGCAAGGCGGAATGACTATTCTGCAGTATTACGATGAGGTAGAAAAAAAGCTTAACTTGTTAACCAATAAAGCTAACATGACCTACGACATCAGCCTAGCTAGGGGCATGTGCGAAAAGTTCAGGAATGACGCGCTCCGTGTGTTCATTTCCGGACTAAAGCGCAGTCTGACCGACGTGCTCTTCTCCGCTCACCCCCCTGATATGCCAACAGCTCTCGCATTGGCACAGGAGGTTGAAGCAAATCATGAGAGGTACGCTTTCGCAACAAGCTATGCTAGGGGCGTAGAAGAAAAGGGACGCCCCGACCAACGACAGCAAAGTCGTCAGCATCAGCAGACGCAAAATGCACAAAATGCTAACCAAAGCAACCAGGGGAAAACCCCCTACTTTAAAAAACACAGCGGACAGTACACAGAAAAAAATCAGGTCAGCGGCGAAAAAGCCCCAGAACCCATGGAGATCGATCCATCGTCCTCAAAGTATAGGCAACAAACAAACTACCAGAAACCTCAAGGTCAGGGTAACAAACGTCCCGCCGGCTCTGATCGAGCGACAGGCCAAAGACGACAAAAGGTAAATCTTTTAAAGGCCAGCACTGACCAAGATGCGACCTATGCGCAAGCAGCGCAGGAAGCGATAGATGAGGCTAACGATGACGCCGACTCTGACAGTAGCGGCAACGTCAATTTTTTAGGGGAAGGTCCCTGCTGCCGTTCATTCGGCGCAGAATAGCAGGGACAGACATGTCATTCCTAATCGACACGGGTGCGTCCAAAAACTTCATTAGACCGCATTATCGGCTAAAGGACGTCTTCCCTGTCGAAGCCCCCTTCGTCGTGCACTCCATTCATGGCTCGAACAACATCACACAAAAGTGCAAAATTCCCATGTTCGGACACGACACATTTTTTTTCCTATTAGATTCCCTATCTACATTTGACGGGATCATAGGGCTCGACCTGCTAAAGCAAGTAGGAGCAGTACTATGCCTTAAAGAAGGCGTATTAAAAATAGGTGCAACTTCGGAGGCATTGCAGTACCTTAAATGTACTAATGTCAACTATACCAAAGGTAAAGAAATCCATGCACCACCTGCGGTAAAAGAAGATTTTCTAAAAATGCTTCACCGTAACAAAAGGGCTTTTGCGGACTCTAACGAGTCGCTACCTTACAATACAAACGTAGTAGCTACGATTCGTACCACCGCCGAAAACGCAGTATACTCGAAATTGTACCCGTACCCCAAAGGTGTCGAAGATTTCGTGGCCTCAGAGGTCAAAGACCTTTTACGAAACGGCATCATTAGAAAGTCTAAGTCCCCATACAATAACCCAGTGTGGGTAGTAGACAAGAAAGGTTCTGACGAGATGGGCAATAGGAAGAAACGCCTAGTGATAGATTTCAGGAAACTAAATCTAAAAACCATCCCAGACACTTACCCCATGCCGAGCATCACCATGATATTGGCAAATTTGTGTAAAGCAAAATACTTCACCACTCTCGATCTTAAATCAGGTTACCACCAGATTACTCTGGCAGAATCTGATCGAGAGAAAACGGCCTTCTCAGTAAGCGGGGGGAAGTACGAATTTTGTCGTCTCCCCTTCGATTTAAAAAACGACGGAGGTATTTTTCAGCGCACTATCGATGACGTTCTACGAGAACAAATCGGTAAGTCGTGCTACGTTTACGTCGACGACGTCATCGTTATCTCCGAGAACGAGGCGGATCACGTTAAGCACGTCAATTGGGTACTAAAGAGCCTTCATAGTGCAAACATGAGGGTAGCCCATGAAAAGTCACAATTTTGTAAAGAGAGCGTCGAGTACCTCGGCTTTATCGTGACAAAAAACGGCGCAAAAACGGACCCTGAAAAGGTGAAAGCCATTCAGCACTACGTTGAGCCTACAACATTATTTAGCGTTAGGTCATTCATGGGCTTAGCGAGCTATTACCGTTGTTTTATTAAGGATTTCGCAGCAATCGCGAAACCTATCTCCGATATCCTAAAAGGGGAAAACGGAACAGTCAGCAAGTACAGGTCCAAGAAGATAGAGGTACAGTTTAACGAAACCCAGCGCAAGGCGTTTCAAAAGCTCAGAAATATTCTAGCCTCAGAGGACCTTACACTAATGTATCCTGACTACCAAAAGCCATTCGACCTCACAACTGACGCCTCGGCTTATGGTATTGGGGCTGTACTGTCTCAGAACGGACGCCCGATAACTATGATATCTCGGACACTAAAGGATAGAGAAGCAAACTACGCTACTAACGAGCGAGAATTGCTAGCTATCGTCTGGGCTTTGGCAAAACTCCGGCACTTTCTTTATGGTGCGAAGAATATTAACATATTCACCGACCATCAACCACTCACATTCTCGGTATCCGAGAGCAACCCTAACGCCAAAATCAAGCGCTGGAAAGCGCGCATTGACGAAACTGGGGCCAAACTTTTTTACAAGCCAGGCGAGGAGAATCACGTGGCCGATGCTTTATCGCGCCAAAACGTGAATGCCCTACAGAACGGTTACATAAACCAAGGGTCCGATGCGGCCACAATCCACAGTGAGTTATCTCTGACTCACACGATTGACATTACTGACAAACCGTTGAACTGCTTCCGTAACCAAATAGTGTTGGAAGAGGCACGGTATCCGTTAAAAAACAAGTTTACTGTATTCGGCGAAAAAACCCGCCACCAGATAAACTTCACTGACAAGGAGGACTTAGTAGAAACAGTCAAGTCCGTCATAGTCCGAGGCGTAGTAAACGCGTTTCACTGCAGTCTGCCAACCTTGGCCAAAATTCAACATGAGGTTGTAAAGGCCTTCCCAGCCTGGCACTGCAAAAATTTTGTAGCTGACGTATTCAACATTAGTGATAGGAGGGAAATAATCACCAAAGAGCATAACAGAGCCCATAGGGCAGCTCAGGAAAACGTCAAGCAAATAATGACGGAGTATTATTTCCCCAAAATGTCCAAGTTAGCCAATGAAGTGGTCCTGAATTGTAAAATTTGCGCAAAGGCAAAGTACGACAGGCACCCAAAAAACCAGGAACTCGGCCCGACGCCGATTCCATCACAGATTGGAGAGATGTTACATGTCGACATCTTTTCCACAGACAAGAAATATTTCCTGACGTGCATAGACAAGCTGTCCAAATTCCCAATGGTACAACCCATTGCATCAAGGACTATAGAGGATTTACGACCCCCCCTATTAATACTAATGAACGTGTTTCCCCGAGCAAGGCAGATCTATTGCGACAATGAGCCTGCACTCAAGTCTGAGACTATAAGGTCCCTTCTAAAAAACATTTACGATGTAAACATCGTAAATGCGCCGCCACTCCACAGCACATCGAACGGCCAAGTGGAACGCTTCCATAGCACCCTGTTAGAAATAGCTAGGTGCCTCAAGCTCCAAAGGGGGATCGTGGATACAGTTGACCTTATCCTACAAGCGACTACTGAGTATAATAGTTCGATTCACTCGGTAACAGAGCAAAGACCCAAGGATGTTTTTAATACCGCTTCGCCGGCATGCATTCAGGATATTGCTAGGAAGATAGAGGGAGCTCAGCTCGAGCAAAATGCCCGACTTAATAAAAAACGGCAGAACAGGGTCTTCGAGGTAGGTGAGGCGGTCCTAGTAAAGACCAACCGCAGACTGGGAAACAAACTTTCGCGCCTCTGCGAGGAAAAGGTTGTTGAAGCGGACTTGGGGACAACGGTCCGCATTAAGGGGAGGGTGGTCCACAAGGACAACCTCCATCGATAATTTGTAGTTTTAATCATTTTCTTTAGGCTTATCATCCTGACACTTGTAACCGTGACAACGACGACAGCACGAACAACGGACTGCGTGAATAAAATTCTTAAAATTACAAAGGACTAACAGGCTGACACAGGTCATCTGTTTGAAACTCTTACTGCGCGCAATAGAATATTAATTACCGAATTGGGAGCGCTCATGCTCACTTTAATACTTGTCATAAATCCAGCCATTCAGACATCAAATCAATTCTCACTGACCAAATCACAGGGACCTCAATTACCACCTAATGAAAGTGTTTAGCATTAAGGTAGATCGTAAGATAGATATAATCAATTTTAATCATAAGCAAGGTATGCAGAAAGGTCACCATCTCCCAGTCGTACACAACGGCTGACTCTCCAGCTACAAAACAACCTGGTAGCCGAATGCAAAGGAAGGGTTGTGGCAGTGACAACTTGCACCCAGAGAGCAACAGCCACATTCTGCAAGAGGTCTGAGGATGTCACCTGTGCGCAAGGCCTCCACTCAGGCGATATCGCGCATTGCCAGACATAGCCAAGCCACGCCGACCCTGTCACCATAGTTGACGACGGCATCATCATTGTGAATGATCATAGCGCCGCCAGCAGCTGTGACGATTACGCCCCAGTGAGGGTCAATGGAACGAATCTCATCATGTTCCGTTCACACGCCACCGTCGACAGTGCTCGATTCCTAAACCGAACAATATTCGGAATCGTGTCCCTGCTGTAACGGCATCAGCTCGCCACAACGTTAGCGGCCACAACACAACGCTGAGCTTACCTTACATTCACCGGCTAAGCGAACAAAACTTAGCTCCATCAACGAGGTCAGAGATACCATCGCCGTCAACATTACTAGTAGTGGCATGCGCCATGGGCTCCGGAATCTACAACTTCACCAGGAGACGTAGTGTTGTCCTACAATCTCTGAGATCGTCAAGAACTACGACACGACCGAGGACGGTCGGGCTTGAGAGGGGGAGTAGTTAACCACTGACACTGGGCGCGTGCTGACTTGTCATATTTGCGAAGTCCACGCCCAGAGTCACAGCTGCGAATGTGTCGCAACAATGATGACAGCTCCTGCGGTAGCTACGAATGTGTCGCAACAGTGATAGCTACGAATGTGTCGCAACAATGTTGGCAGCTTCAGCGGCAGCTGCGGATGTACCGCAACAATGTTAGCGGCCGTCGTGATAATACGGCGCCACACACAAGGCGCAAGTCAGCAGTTCTGAGGAGCACCAGCAACGACGCTGGGGTTCGAAGAACAGCAACGGTCAACGGCGCTGGAGTTCCATGAATAGCGACGACAGCGCCTGCGCCTACGACGGCGGGAGCAGCTTTGCACTAGCAACGACCAACGCCGCTAGTGTTCCAAGAACACCAACGTCGACGCCCGCAACGGTAGCAGCGGCTGTGCACTGGCGGCAGCGCTGCGGCAGCGCCGAATCTGCGCTTGGTCGCAGACTTAGTTTTTAATTCTCTAATTGTTAGTCTTAAGTGTGAATTCAATAAACGCGCAGCGTACCGCTCGCAATAATTCTAATCGCTTATTGCTCACTCTTTAATTCGACCAGCCATCGCTGTCGATATTAAACACAAACCTTACGGAGTTATATCAGTGAGCTGGCTAACGCCTCTGACAAAGATATTAAATTCCACAATTTATACATGGTATGTATTACATACATACATGCATGTATAGTAGAAAATGATTTCTTCATCCTAAAATCAATCCGATAAATATATATGTAATAAATTAATTTGATTTACAATTTAACTTGATATATATATATGTATGTACTATTCATAACATATAATTTATGTACATATGTATGTATGTATTGTCAAAACAAATGAACATATGGCGCTACACGCTTTTATTAATTGCAGTTGGGAACATTCTATACTATGAGGACTTTGTATCATATTTTCAAACTCTACGTATGCTGTATGATAAAAAAGGAAATAGAAAACAAACAAAAAATATATACATATCTGGTTGTATACGTACTCGCATATATTTTTAAAATTAAATAAGTAAGAGTGCTCTAGTCGAGACGGCTCGAGATACGAGATACCCTGAACCCTGCGAATCGAGTATTCTCTGAAAATTTCAGATATCTAGCTTTTGTGGCTTACGAGATCACTGCGTTCATACGGACGGACGGACGGACGGACGGACAGACGGACAGGGCTATTTCAACTCAGCTCATCGAGCTGATCAAGAATATATATACTTTATGGGGTCTGCGATGTCTCCTTCTGCCTGTTACATACATTTTAACAAAACCATTATACCCTGATTTCCCATTTTCAATGGGTTCAGGGTATAAAAAGACTTTAACGCGGATCGAACTCCAAAATCACGCACGCATTACTCATATATGCCATCATCTCATTCTTCACAGCCACCGTGAAACTTGTTAACGGGGTTGCAAATGCAATACTAATACAATTAAAACACAAAAATGGCCATTAACTAGCCATTTGTTGAATAGACTTTAACAAAAAATTAATAAATAAATATGTACATGTATTTGAAATCAAAAATATATGTATTTACGCCAAGCCGTCTACTGCTTTAAATAGATTTTTGAACGATTTTTCTAATGTTTCCTAAATTATTTCAGCCCGTATCTTAATAATTAAATTTGCAAATTTAAACAAAAGAAAAAAACTTATTAAAAAACAAAAAGAAAAAAAAAAAAAAAAAGAAGTAAGAAAGCTCTAGTCGGCGGTACCCGACTAGGAGATCCCTTAAACCCTGCCAAGAGCCGATATTTCATTCTATGCTTATTTAACATATACATGTATACATGCAATACATGCACACTCACATACGCACGCACACATAAACACGCGCTCTGCTAACTGCGCAGTTAGCGCAGCGACTGAGCGTGGGCTGCGCTCATAGGCTTTACTATGAGAAATTAAATGTTTATTAACTTCTTTTGTAGATGGAGTTTTTTAATAAACCTTTCAGAGCGTGCTTATGACATTAATATGTTATATATTTCCAAAGCACAAGTCTCTAGTATTTGAAATACGGTTTTTACAAATTTAAGGGGAAGGGAAGGAGAGGGGGGATGGTATCCAAAATGTGACAAATATCAAAATTGTATAAACTCCACATTATACTAAATACAAAATTTGGAGACTCTAGCTATAAAGATGTGGGAGATTTAAATTTATAAAGCATTTCGATAACGTTTTAAATCGATAACTTTGAAACGATCATATTTATCGATTTTTTGAAACAAACTCGATCTGCGCGTGCTATATACGGATCTACATAAAAAATTTCAGGTCTCTAGCTCTTATAGATTCTGAGATCGACGCGTTCATACATACGGACGGACGGACGGACTGACGGACGGACGGACGGACAGACGGACAGACGGACATGGCTATATCAACTCAGTTCGTCACCCTGATCAAGAATATATATACTTTCTGGGGTCTGCCACGCCTCCTTCTGCCTGTTTCATACATTTTAACAAAACCATTATACCCTGATTTCCCATTTTCAATGGGTTCAGGGTATAACAAGTAAGAAAGCTCTAGTCGGGAGTACCCGACTAGGAGATCCCCTGAACCCTGCGAAGAGCCGACATTCCAAACGTTCTACACTTCTCTTAATATGTATACATTACGAGCAACACATGGACACACATACACACACATACGCACGCACGCATAAGCACGCGCTCTGCTGACTGCGCAGTTTACGCAGCGACTGCGCTCGGAGTGCAGTAAGGCTATGTTATGAAAACTTAATTGTTGAATAAGTTTCTTTGTAGATGGACCTTTTTAATCAAACTTTCAGAGTGCGATTATGTTAATCATATGTATGTATCTGCCGAAGCACAAGTCTCTAGTACTTGAAATACGTTTTTTAAAAATTGGGGGCGAAGGGGGCGTGGCATCCAAAATATAACAAAAATCAAAATTGTATAAAATACACATGCAACTATATACAAAATAATGAGTCTCTAGCTTGAAAGATGTGCAAGCCATAATTTTATAACTGGTTTTCGATTTAGTTTTTAATCGATAACATTAAAACGATCAAAGTTATCGAATTTTTGAAACAAACTCGATCTGCGCGTGCTATACACGAACCTACATAAAAAATTTCAAGTCTCTAGCTCTTATAGATTCTGAGATCGACGCGTTCATACATACGGACATACGGACAGACGAACAGACGGACGGACGGACGGACGAACAGACGGACAGGGCTAAATCAACTCAGCTCGTCGCCCTGATCAAGAATATATACACTTTATGGGGTCTGCCACGCCTCCTTCTGCCTGTTACATACATTTTAACAAAACCATTATACCCTGTTTTCCCATTTTCAATGGGTTCAGGGTATAAAAAGAAAAAAAAAGAAAGAAAGAAACAAATAGAAAGAAAGAAAGAAGGATAAATAAAGAAAGAGAACGAGAGAGAAAGAAAGAAAGCAAGAAAGAATGAAAGAAAGAAAGAGAAAGAAAGAAAATAAAGAAAGAATGAAAGAAGGAAGAAAATAGAAAGAAGGAAAGAATCAAAAAAGAACAAGTAAGAAAGCTCTAGTCCAAAATATAACAAAAATCAAAATTGTATAAAGCACACATGCAACAAAATACAAAATAAGGAGTCTCTAGCTATAAAGATGTACGAGATATAATTTAATTACTGAATTCCGATTTCGTTTTTAATCGATAACATTAAAACGATAAAAGTTATCGAAGTTTTGAAACAAACGTGCTATACACGGACCTACATAAAAAGTTTCAAGTCTCTAGCTCTTATAAATTCTGAGATCGACGCGTTCAAACATACGGACAGACGAACAGACGGACAGACGGACAGGGCTAAATCAACTCAGCTCGTCGCCCTGATCAAGAATATATATACCTTATGGAGTCTGCCACGCCTCACAAAACCATTATACCCTGTTTTCCCATTTTCAATGGGTTCAGGGTATAACAAGTAAGAAAGCTCTAGTCGGCGGTACCCGACTAGGAGATCCCTTAAACCCTGCGAAGAGCCGATATGCCAAACATTCTATGCTTATTTAACATATCAATATATATAAGCAATACATGCACACACACCAACACACACACATACGCATAAGCACGCAGTTAGCGCAGCGATTGCGCTTGGGCTATATTATGGGAAGTTAATTGTTGAATAAGTTTCTTTGTAGATGGACTTTCTTATTCAAACAAATTTTAGAGCATAATACTGTCATTCATATGTATATAGTTGCCAAAGCACAAGTCTCTAGTATTTGAAATACGGTTTTTACAAATTTGGTGGGAAGGAAAGGAAAGGGGGGATGGTATATAAAATATGACAAAAACTACACACTAAACTGAATACAAAATTTGGAGACTCTAGCTCTAAAGATGTGGGAGATATAAATTTATAAATGCATTTCGATAACGTTTTAAATCGATAACTTTAAAACGATCAAATTTATCGATTTTTTTAAATAAACTCGATCTGCCCGAGCTATACACGGATTTACATAAAAAATTTCAGGTCTCTAGCTTTTATAGATTATGAGATCGACGCGTTCAAACATACGGACAGACGAACAGAAGGACGGACGGACAGACGGACAGGGCTAAATCAACTCAGCTCGTCGCCCTGATCAAGAATATATATACTTTATGGGGTCTGCCACGCCTCCTTCTGCCTGTTACATACATTTTAACAAAACCATTATACCCTGATTTCCCATTTTCAATGGGTTCAGGGAATAACAAGTAAGAAAGCTCTAGTCGGGAGTACCCGACTAGGAGATCCCCTGAACCCTGCGAAGAGCCGATATTCCAAACGTTCTACACTTCTCTTAATACGTATACATTACGAGCAACACATACACACACATACACACACATACGCACGCACGCATAAGCACGCGCTCTGCTGACTGCGCAGTTTACGCAGCGACTGCGCTCGGAGTGCAGTAAGGCTATGTTATGAAAACTTAATTGTTGAATAAGTTTCTTTGTAGATGGACCTTTTTAATCAAACTTTCAGAGTGCGATTATGTTAATCATATGTGTGTATTTGCCGAAGCACAAGTCTCTAGTACTTGAAATACGTTTTTTGAAAATAGGGGGCGAAGGGGGCGTGGCATCCAAAATATAACAAAAATCAAAATTGTATAAAATACACATGCAACTATATACAAAATAAAGAGTCTCTAGCTTGAAAGATGTGCAAGCCATAATTTTATAACTGGTTTTCGATTTCGTTTTTAATCGATAACATTAAAACGATCAAAGTTATCGAATTTTTGAAATAAACTCGATCTGCGCGTGCAATACACGAACCTACATAAAAAATTTCAAGTCTCTAGCTCTTATAGATTCTGAGATCGACGCGTTCATACATACGGACAGACGAACAGACGGACGGACGGACGGACGGACGGGCGGACGGACGGACAGACGGACAGGGCTAAATCAACTCAGCTCGTCGCCCTGATCAAGAATATATATACTTTATGGGGTCTGCGATGTCTCCTTCTGCCTGTTACATACATTTTAACAAAAACATTATACCCTGATTTCCCATTTTCAATGGGTTCAGGGTATAAAAAGACTTTGACGCGGATAGAACTCCAAAATCACGCACGCATTACTCATATATGCCATCATCTCATTTTTCACAGCCACCGTGAAACTTGTTAACGGGGTTGCAAATGCATTTGCCAGTTGTTGAATAGACTTTAACAAAAAATAAATAAATAAATATGTACATGCATTTGAAATTAAAAATATATGTATTTACGCCAAGCCGTCTACTGCTATTGAAGGTTTTTTTAATGTTTCCTAAATTATTTCAGCCCGTATCTTAATAATTAAATTTGTAAATTAAAAAAAAAAGAGAAAAACTTTGTAAAGTTGCAAATCTGGCTGGGGTGCAGACTCAGTCTCCCAGGACCAGCACCTACAAGAATATTTGTTAAGTGCGGGGACGGGGACTTAAGGGAAGGGAAAGGGGGTCGTTTTGGTTAATACAAGCTACTGCTCGCAAAATCTAAGTGTTGGAGTCGGGGTTATCTGCATGATCAAACGCGGACTTAGCCTCGTCTCTACTTTGGATTAGTTTCTATTTTGATACAGTAGAACGGCTGGCCGAGGAACAAACACAGCGTCGCCGCTGAAGTTCTCTCTAGGCCGCGCCGTTTTTATGCCGGGGTTATCCGCGCGGCGGACGGGACTTACCCTCGCCCAAACTACTGCTCAAAACTACTGCGGATTAGTGGCGGCCGCCAACGGGGTTCACGTCGGCCGGCGCGCGATTTGTTAGAATGGCGTTTCAGCCGGCTTTGTTAAAGTAAAAATCAGATCTGTTAGATTATCTAATTTCCTTATTTATTATTAGTTAACATATTCTTCTTATTATACCTTGACTGCCGGTCGAGCCCTGTCGTACCGGTCACGTGTCCAAATAACCTTGTTTCCCCGTCGGCGGCGCTCCTCGCTCGCTGATCTTATCTCTTTTCCTTTTTCTCTTCGACCGTCTTGGTCGCGTGCCAAAAACTAATTAACCTTAAGCCCTCGATTCTACCACACTCGAGCCGCCCGATCGCCTCGGCGACGCAACTCACCACAGCGCTCGCTCCCCACGGTGGAGCTTTCACCACGCTGCGCAGAGTTGCATCGCCGATCGTCGGCGCGCACTCGAGCGGTTACATTCAAATTCAAATATGTTACGCTCCTTGCGTCTTAACTTTAACTTAAAACTATGTTGCGCTCCTTGCGTCTTAATTCTAACTTAAAACTATGTTGTTATAATTACTAATTACTAAACTAACTATATATCTATGCCATGTGAGGCGGCTACTCTGGCAGCCGCCTTACACCCCCCCCTTTCTTCCGCAAAGCGACGACGACCCCGCCGTTGGCTGCCACCGTCACGTTGTACGCTGCGTCCTCCGTCTCGACGCGGAACCTAGTGCGCCTGTGCCGCCTGTGTTGCGCGTCGATGCCACCAGGGGGCGGCTAAGCATCATCCAAGGGGGAAAGATTTTCCAGTTTGATGGGACCAGCGCGGGCATCTCCTCTCCCGGATCTGCCGCCTCAGGGAATATGTCGGCTAGATCCGGTTCCCATCCTTCCAGGATATCGGCCATGTCCGATAGCAAATTGTCCTCGTCCTCCGTCATCGGCCCCGTCTGGTCTCTTGGGATCGGCCGTTGATCCTCCGCCTGTCGTTCTTCATTCTGCATCCTCTTCTTTTGTTGGACGGGCTCGCCGGAGCTTCGATCCCGGGCGCAGGTTGATCGTCCCCTTCGTCTTGGGCGTTTGCGCCTACGCGCCCGTCCCCCCTCGGCCAGTCGTTGCTCCGAGAGGTGGGGACTTGACAGAATCTTCTCGTTGTTGACCGCTCCCGGCGTGTAGCGTACACTGCCCCGGGGAGATACGCTTTGTTGGTCCACCTCCGGCCGCGCTCCATCGAAGCGGCGCCGGAAAAGGGGACCTTCCTCTTCGTCGCTTGTCGCCGGCTCGAATCGAGCGACTTCGGCGGGGCTTTGCTCGCCTCTCCTCGTCCAAAGTCTCCTCCCCTGGTCCTCCGACCGTCTTCATCCCGTGCTGCGGCTGCCGGAGCGGGAGTGGTGACGGAGGGACAACCTTCCCCGCCGTCATCCCACTCTTTCTCAACCACCGCGCACGTCGCTGAACTCGCCGTGACGATCGTGGGAGGCTCCAACTCCTCCTCACTTGCTGTCCAAGGCGTCGGGTTTGCCCATCGTCCCGTCCCTTCTTCCTCGGAGACGGTGTTTATGTCCGGCTCCGGGAGAGCTTGTAGCTTGTAGCTTGATGGGTGGTGATGGTGGTTCCTCTACGTACGGGGGCGACGTCCGGGATTCTGGCACCTTTACAAAGATGGTGGTTACTTCTGCTCGTACGAGCATCACCGAGCCATCTAGTCTCTCTGCCACGTTCGTCGTCGTGGTATAAGCCGTGTGGAGGAATGGCGGCGGATCCTGTTCCTCGCGCGGTCTGTAATAATCCCGGCCCTGCCTGGGATCACCTCGTCGACCATGTGCCTGCGCCCCGGGAAAGGGTTCGGTATCGTCGCTGCTCACGTCTTCGACGAATTTCGGCTCGCCCTCCGGCACGTCTTCGTCCACATCCATTAATTCCTCTTCTTCCGCTTCTTCTTCTCCGTTTTCTTCCTCCTCGCCGCTCACTTCTTCTTCGTCTACTTCCTCCTCGCCGCTCACTTCTTCTTCGAGGTCCTTCTCTGCCTCGAAGTCCATCTCGGCTTCCTCCTCGCTGCTGATATTGATAACTTCTCCATCCATCTGTAACTTATTTTCATTAATTACTATTCTTAATTACTCCTCCCGGTACGGCTAACAACTACTAAAGTTAATTATTGTTACAATTCGGGATCGTTAAGAGTTAGAATTAGTAAAGTTACATAAGCCAAAAAATATATTTAAGGATCTGAAGCATCGCCGTCGATGCCACTCCCGTCGTCGTCGAGTCTTCCTTCGTCGTGCATCTTTCCAGTGTCGTCATCTGCGGATCCCACGTCGCTCTCGTTGTCGTCCTGATGGAATGGCTTCAGCTGCGCTATGTTGGCCACCCTTCGTTTGCGCTCGCCCTGCTTCGCGAGACGCACGATATTGGGGGATATGAATTTGACGACCCTGTAGGGACCGTCAAACTTAGGTGCCACCTTCGCAGCGAATCCCTCTGTTGCGTTAGAGAGTTGGTGCTGCCGCAACAGCACTGATGACCCTATCGTGGGTCTCCATTCCCGTCGACGCAGGTTGTAGTGACGTCCTTGGTCCCTCGACGCCCGCTGCAGATTGCTCCGAACTATGTGGAAGATCTCTTTCATCTTGCCCCCTCTTGAATTCGGGCTCAGTTCCCTCGTCGCTGATCCAGGTGTGACCTCCTCGTATAATGCGGCCGGCAAGCGTGGCTCCCGACCCGACATTAGGAACGATGGACTGAATCCTGTAGAATCTGCCACACTGGAGTTGACAGCCAGTGTTATCTCGGGCAGCAGTTCGTCCCACGAACTTTGGTGACCCTCGATAAACTGCGCTATCATCGTTTTTACTGTGCGATTCGTCCTCTCTGTTGGGTTTTCCTGCGGAGAGTATGGAGCCGTGTGCTGGAGTTCCACCCCTAAGGATTCCATGAACGAGCGGAAACTCCTGCTCGCGAACTGCACTCCATTATCGCAGACCAGCGTTCTCGGCACTCCAAACCTGCTCAGAATACGCTCTCGAAACGCAATCTGTAGGAGCGCCGTCGTCGCTCTCCTCAGAGGTACCAGCTCCACCCACTTAGCGAAAGCGTCATGAAACACCAACAGCATGGTGTTGCCCCGTTTCGAACGCGGCAACGGACCCACAAAATCGGCACACAACACGGTCATGGGCTCAGCTACCTGTCTCGTTAGCATCTGACCGGCCGGTTTTTGTTGCTCGCTTTTAAACTTCTGGCACGTTACGCAGCGTTTCACATACTTGGCGGCATCTCGAAACATGCCTGGCCAATAATATCTTTGGGCCAGCCTGGCTGCCGTCTTCCTCACACCTTGATGACCGGCCGTGGGAGCGTCGTGGCACTCTCGCAGCACCCTGCCCCTCTGACCGACGGGGACGCAAAGCTTCCAGGGTATGTAGTCCTCTTCATCTGTGCGGTGTCCCAGGTTTCGATACAACTGTCCGTTTTCCTCGACGTAGTCCGTAAATTTTGCTGGCTCTTTGACGATCCTCTCGTGCATCCTCGCGATCCATTTGCAGGGGAACTCCGCTACCACTGCTTGTTGACAGATCTCTAGAGGTTGTCGGGAGAGCGCCGGCCACCACATTCAGTTTCCCTCGTCGATAATGGACATCGAATTGGTACTGCTGCAATTCCAATGCCCAACGGGCGATCCTGCCGGTAGGGCTCTCTATTGAGTTTAACCACTTTAAAGCGAGGTGATCCGTCACCACGTCGAACCTGTAGCCTTCGAGGTAGCATCGCATTTTCCTAATTGCCCATACGATTGCCAGGCACTCCTTCTCAGTGGCCGAATAATTCACCTCCGCCTTCAGCAGTTTTCGACTGGCGTACGCTATCACCCGTTCCTGATCCTCGACTGTCTGCGTCAACACTGCCCCGAGTCCGTATCGCTAGCATCTGTTTGCAGCACAAACTTGGTCGAGAAGTCGGGACACGCCAAGACGGGCGCCGTCGTTAAGTTCTCCTTGAGCTTCCTCAAAGCTTCCTCCTGGTCCTCGCTCCATACCCACTTATGGCCCTTCTTGAGGAGCGACGTCATTGGCTGGACCAGCGATGCGAAGTTTGGCACGAACCGCCGGTACCAGGACGCCATCCCCAAGCATTGCCGCAACTCCTTTAGATTGGTAGGAGCCGGGAGCTTCTGTATCGCCTCCACCTTTGCTGGATCGGTGCAAATTCCTTCACCGCTGATCACGTGTCCCAGATACGCCAGCCTTTCTCTGAAGAAACTGTACTTCCTCCTGTTCAACTTGAGGTTCGCCGCCCTCAATCGGCGGAACACCTCCTTCAAATTAGCCACATGCTCTTCCTTGGTGGCTCCGATCACCACGATGTCGTCTAGATAGGCGAACGCATGGGGCTCCATTTCGGGTCCGATGACCGTATCCAGCGCTCTCTGGAACGTCGCACCGGCCGAATGCAAACCGAATGGCATCACCCGCCAGTGGGATAAACCTCTTCCGGGCACGGTGAAGACTGTGCATTTTCGGCTATCCGCCGCCATGGGGTTCCGCCAATAACCGCTCTTGAGATCCAACGTCGAGATGAAACGAGCATGGCGCAACTTCTCCAGGATGTGATTGATCCTAGGAACAGGATAAGCATCTGGAATCGAGTGTGCATTGAGCTGTCGGTAGTCTACGCACATGCGCCAATCTCCAGTCTTTTTCCTTACCAAGACTATTGGTGCACTGTGCGGACTTCGCGACGGCTCAATGGCCCCCACTCGAAGCAGCTCATCTATCTGCTCGTCAATCACCTTGCTCATAGCCGGATTCTTGGGATAATATCGCTGCTTCAGTGGCTTATTATCCCTCATCCTGATGCTATGCTCCGCTATGTGAGACACCCCCTTTAGGTTCTCAAACAGCGCCAGCTCCTTTTCCAAGAACTCCCTGAGTTCGTCCTCCAGGTCCTCTGGCCATTCCATATCCTCTGCGGGAGTCCCAGCTCCCTCTTCCTCTTCAATTGTTTTTATTTCCGGCGGACGCTCCCTGGTCCCCGGGATCCTTCCCTCGTCGTCCATCGACTCTACTTCTGTATCCTTGTACTGCACCTCCTCCTCCAGATGCCTCTTAGATTGAGCTCGTCGTCGAGCAGGCGCCTTCCGTGCTCCAGACGGTGCGCCCTCTTCCTCTTCCACCTCAATCGTTTTTATTTCCGGCGGACGCTCCCTGGTCCCCGGAATCTTTCCCTCGTCGTCCATCGACTCCAATTTCTCCTTATGCCGCACCTCCTCCCTCAGATGCTTCTTGGGTGGGGCGCGGCGGCGGGCAGGCGCCTCCCGGGCGCCAGGGGGGGCCCCCCCCCCCCCCCCCCCCCTCCGTTTTTATTTCCGGCGGACGCTCCCTGGTCCCCGGAATCTTTCCCTCGTCGTCCATCGACTCCAATTTCTCCTTATGCCGCACCTCCTCCTTCAGATGCTTCCTCGATCGAGCTCGTCGTCGAGCAGGCGCCTTCCGTGCTCCAGACGGTGCGCCCTCTTTCTCTTCCACCTCAATCGTTTTTATTTCCGGCGGACGCTCCCTGGTCCCCGGAATCTTTCCCTCGTCGTCCATCGACTCCAATTTCTCCTTATGCCGCACCTCCTCCTTCAGATGCTTCCTCGATCGAGCTCGTCGTCGAGCAGGCGCCTTCCGTGCTCCAGACGGTGCGCCCTCTATCGACTCAACCCGCATCTCGGATGGCGACTCCTCCTCTGCCGACGCCTTCACTTGCTTCGTCGCAGGCTTCCCACCCGGCACTCCAGAGTTCAGTCCTCTCTCCTCTGCAAGAGTTGGGCGCCGAGCGAGCATCTCTTGTCCTCCAGACGCGATGCCCTCTTTCGACGCCTCTCTCGCGGAGGGTGGTGACTCCTTTCCAGCCGGTGTCTCCTTCGTCCTCATCAGCAGTTCTGCGCGGCCACAGCGCACCGTCGTGCCTATGGCGCACAAAAAGTCCATCCCCAAGATGACGTGATCCAGCATGGTCGGCATGATGAGCACTGTCATCCGCACTGCCTTCCCGGCGAGACTCACGTCCACTTTCATCATCTTCTTTACTTCCAGTGACGATCCGTCAGCCAACCTGATCCGTGACTGCACGTCCTGGAGCTCTCCCTGAATCGCCCTCCTGCGCACGCAATCTTCGCTCATGAAGCTACGCGTGGCTCCGGTGTCGATTGTGGCGTCCATGCGTCGACCCGCAATCTCCACCCTTGCGACGATTCTCCCCTCTTCGACCACTAGCGGGTACTCCTCTCTCTCTCGGCTGGTTAGTTGGCGCCGCTCCGCTCCTGCAGAGGACGCCCCTGTCCGTTTCCCGCGTCTGCACGGTAGCAGCACTCTTGCGTACTCCTTCCCGTCTTCCCACAACGGCGGCAAAACAACACTGGCTTGTTGGGACATTCCCGGGCGAAGTGTCCCGTCTGTGCACAACGATGGCAGACCCGGCGCGGATCGAACCCAGATCCGATATCCTGGCTCATCATCTGATGTGCGGCCTCCGTTTGCTTCGCAGATGGTGCCGATGACGTACTTGGTCGCGACTCTGTTGGACGATATTCCGCCGGCTGCGAGCGGAACGGGTTGTTGGACCGACTATCCGCTTTTTGCGCCCCGGCAGTCCTCGTCCGTCCAGCCGTGGCGCTCTTCTCCAGGTCCTTCCCTTGGTCCCGCACATTTTCATACTCCGCCGCCATCTGAGTCAGCTGTGCGAGAGACGTAAAGTCATGACGTCTTACGTACAATCTGTACTCAGGGGCGGCATTCTCGTATATTCGGTACAGCTCCTGTGCCGAACTATACGCTGCGTGGCGCATCATCAGCCTAATCTCTACGAGATAGTCCTTGAAGCTCTCTCCTCCCCGCTGCCGACGCGACCTGATCTGATCTTCGAGGCGCTCAAAGTATTGCGGTGGCAAGAAGAACTCCAGAAATCCACTTTTAAACTCCGCCCAGGTCACGTCCCTTAACCCGCTTGTAATAAACCACCTGGCGGCTTTGTCCACGAGCACCTCGCTCACTGCCCTAGGCATACGGTCGAGGTCGATGCCGTATGTGATGGCCCGCTCTTCCAAGATTTCCAAAAATCCGAGTGGGTCCGACTGGCCGTCATACCTCATGCCCCACTTCCTGACCTGCTCTGCTATGCACCTGGGCGGGCTCCTCTCGGGCTGTGGTTGGTGTGCAGGAACATATTGGCTGACCTTGAGGGTCGGAGGCGGCTCTTTGACCTCACCGTCGACTCTCGAGTCCTCCCGTGTTCCGCACTTTCGGCCCTCGGTCATCCCGCTGATCGTCGGAACGCTCAGCTTCCATGATGGCGCAGGGATCGGCTCGTGTAGCTGAGCTCTACGCAGGTCCGGTTCGGACTTCTGGTAAGCTCGGCCACCGGCACAAGGCGCCGCACCCCCTAGGTAGGGTTCTGGCATCTTGGCGTACCGTGCCTCCAATTCTGCCAGACGTGCCCAGACCCCCGCGGAGTGGCCGCTGCTCTGGATGAATGCAGATAACCTCTTTCGAAGGTCTTCTACACGTCCGTCGCTTTCTAACCCGAACTCTTGGGTTATGGTGATCAGCTCCTCTTTACACCGCTGATACACCCAGCGCACGCCCACCCCCGGATTCTGGCACTCACCTCCTTCCATTTATGCTCTGTTCCTTCTTTGACTGTTTTCCCGTCTTCGTTGCGGTACCTCGTTCTGTCGCTGAAGTTTTCCCTGGATTTGTGCTGAATTTTCCTTCGTGTAATTTTCTCCTTTTGCTTTCTTTAAATTTGTTTACTTTAATTTAATTTGTTCTTCTTGTTCTCGTTGCCGATTTTTTTTTCCAAAAAAAAATTCACTAAAAAAAAACGTTGCTTTGTACCAGTGTGCACTTCTTGTTCCATTTACTATTGTCTCGTTTTTATATATATTTTTTTTTTCTCTAAAAAAAAAACTCACTCAAAAAAAAACGTAACTTTGTACCACTGTACACTTGTCTTCGTCGCCGGTGTCTCTCTTCATATATATTTTTTTTTTCAACAAAAAAAAACTCACTCAAAAAAAAATCGGTGTGCGCCACTGTTTATTCGCCACTTGCCACTGTCTCTTTTTGTACGTATATATATATTTATTTATTTTTATTATATTTTTTTCGCCAAAAAAAAACTCACTCAAAAAAAAATCACTCAAAGTTGTTGTGCGCCACTGTTTATTCGCCACTCGCCACTGTCTCTCTTTGTACGTATATATATATTTTTTTTCTCAAAAAAAAAACTCACTCAAAAAAAAATCACTCAAAGCCGTTGTGCGCTACTGTTCATTCGCCACTCGCCACTGTCTTTCTTTGTACGTATGCATTTTTATTCTTCTCAAAAAAAAAACTCACTCAAAAAAAAATTTCGTACATGTTACGCCGGCACACACTTGCTCTGAGTTTTTGGCCCTCGGCCTGCAGTTCACTCGATTTTTGCTCGAAATTTCTAGCTCTCGACCCACTGTACACGCTTGCTCGTTCTCGACGTTTCCCGTTGCATGCTGTACTTTTTCGGCGTCGCTGTGCCCTTGAATTTCGTTCGCCGTTACCGTCGCCGCGCTTGAAGAGTATGCTTGGGTATCGCCGACTTGACGTAGATTTTGCGGCATTTGCCGACCAGCACCTTTATTTGGGCATATGCGCAGGATTTTACGCCGCGAATATGCCACGCTCCTTATTAGTCCCAGGGTCCCTGCTCGGGCGCCACTTGTAAAGTTACAAATCTGGCTGGGGTGCAGACTCAGTCTCCCAGGACCAGCACCTACAAGAATATTTGTTAAGTGCGGGGACGGGGACTTAAGGGAAGGGAAAGGGGGTCGTTTTGGTTAATACAAACTATTGCTCGCAAAATCTAAGTGTTGGAGTCGGGGTTATCTGCATGATCAAACGCGGACTTAGCCTCGTCTCTACTTTGGATTAGTTTCTATTTTTGATACAGTAGAACGGCTGGCCGAGGAACAAGCACAGCGTCGCCGCTGAAGTTCTCTCTAGGCCGCGCCGTTTTTTATGCCGGGGTTATCCGCGCGGCGGACGGGACTTAGCCTCGCCCAAACTACTGCTCAAAACTACTGCGGATTAGTGGCGGCCGCCAACGGGGTTCACGTCGGCCGGCGCGCGATTTGTTAGAATGGCGTTTCAGCCGGCTTTGTTAAAGTAAAAATCAGATCTGTTAGATTATCTAATTTCCTTATTTATTATTAGTTAACATTTTCTTCTTATTATACCTTGACTGCCGGTCGAGCCCTGTCGTACCGGTCACGTGTCCAAATAACCTTGTTTCCCCGTCGGCGGCGCTCCGCGCTCGCTGATCTTATCTCTTTTCCTTTTTCTCTTCGACCGTCTTGGTCGCGTGCCAAAAACTAATTAACCTTAAGCCCTCGATTCTACCACACTCGAGCCGCCCGATCGCCTCGGCGACGCAACTCACCACAGCGCTCGCTCCCCATGGTGGAGCTTTCACCACGCTGCGCAGAGTTGCATCGCCGATCGTCGGCGCGCACTCGAGCGGTTACATTCAAATTCAAATATGTTACGCTCCTTGCGTCTTAACTTTAACTTAAAACTATGTTGCGCTCCTTGCGTCTTAATTCTAACTTAAAACTATGTTGTTATAATTACTAATTACTAAACTAACTATATATCTATGCCATGTGAGGCGGCTACTCTGGCAGCCGCCTTACAACTTATTGAAAAAAAAAATAAATAAAATTACTTTTCTTGCCGGGGTGTCGAACCTAGAGCCTCTCAACTAACGATTCTTAGAATATTCCAGAATGCATGCATTTCAATGTACATACGTATGTATGTATTTGTTCACATGTATAGGAAAACTGCGTAAAGAGTGGCGCTGCTGCCACGTGCTTTTGGTTATTGGGCAAACATTTGTTCAATAACTTCTGCGTTACTTAATAGATTTTAATGAAATTTTCCGCATATAATCTAAATATTTTACTGAATATTTCTCACTTTATAAAAAATGCAAACTCAATCACATATTGCCTATAATTGCAACTATTGGGCGCAGCAACACCTAGTTTTACTATTTAAGAGAACTTTGCATAACATTAAGAGATTTCGGCTACTTGTGCCGTTTTGCTCTCCGTCCTTTACACGCACATTCGTTCTCACGACGCAGCCGGCTCAAGCCGGCGCTCGTAGATCAATGCGGCAGTGCAATTTGGGAAGTCATACTTAGCTAATCGTTTTTGGGCAGATGCTCGTGCGCAGCAGCTCTGCAGTTACATACATACAAACATATATAAGTTAACCACTGACACTGGGCGCGTGCTGACTTGTCATATTTGCGAAGTCCACGCCCAGAGTCACAGCTGCGAATGTGTCGCAACAATGATGACAGCTCCAGCGGTAGCTACGAATGTGTCGCAACAGTGATAGCTACGAATGTGTCGCAACAATGTTGGCAGCTTCAGCGGCAGCTGCGGATGTACCGCAACAATGTTAGCGGCCGTCGTGATAATACGGCGCCACACACAAGGCGCAAGTCAGCAGTTCTGAGGAGCACCAGCAACGACGCTGGGGTTCGAAGAACAGCAACGGTCAACGGCGCTGGAGTTCCATGAATAGCGACGACAGTGCCTGCGCCTACGACGGCGGCAGCGGCTTTGCTTTAGCAACGATCAACACCGCTGGTGTTCCAAGAACGCCAACGACAGCGCCTGCGCCTGCGACGGCGGCAGCAGCTTTGCACTAGCAACGACCAACGCCGCTGGTGTTCCAAGAACGCCAACGACAGCGCCTGCGCCTGCGACGGCGGCAGCGCTTGCCTAGCCGCCACGCCGCTGGTGTCTAAGAACGGTAGCAGCGGCTGTGCACTGGCGGCAGCGCTGCGGCAGCACCGAATCTGCGCTTGGTCGCAGACTTAGTTTTTAATTCTCTAATTGTTAGTCTTAAGTGTGAATTCAATAAACGCGCAGCGTACCGCTCGCAATAATTCTAATCGCTTATTGCTCACTCTTTAATTCGACCAGCCATCGCTGTCGATATTAAACGCAAACCTTACGGAGTTATATCAGTGAGCTGGCTAACGCCTCTGACAATGATATAAATTCCATAATTGGCGCCCAACGTAAAAAAAAACATATATAAGTGAATTTCATTTTCTGCCAAAAGAAAACTGAAAAGTGTTTTGTTTAACAAAATCAGTGCAGTGAACATCAAAACGTCTGCTCAAAAACAAAACAAAGACAAAACAAAGATAAAATAAAATTAAATTAAAAATATATAAAGAAGTGAAACACATCGGCTGCAGCAAGACGACCTAATTCTACAGCACCAACTCGACTGCGGCAAGACGACCTGATTCTCCAGCACCAACCCGACGGCTGCGCGGGATACTTCTAAAACTAGATAACATGTAAGTGATTTGCAAAGTGAGAATTTAGCTAAGTCAACTAAAAGTAGAAACTAAATAAAGTAAAGTGAGTTTGAGGATCTTAATTCGGAGAATACTCATGCCGTAGTCCTATCGCAAATTTTTTCAAAAAATCGAATGGACAGAAACAGACCGAACAAAAAACAAAAACGACGCGAACTTGGTACCAGAACGTTAGCAAGTCTGATAGGAGGATTTATTGACCTACAAGTGTCAGATCAAGTTAGTCAACCCACAATAAGCAGCCAAATCAAAAGCACAGACATGGAACCTGAGCACCTCAGAGTTATAATTGACACTGCCGTGCAAAGCGCACTTACGGCGCAGGCACAAGAGTACACTAGGAGGGAGGAAGCTCTTAAACAAGAGCTACAACAACAAATAGCACTAGTAAATTCTAAAATTCCAGTCCCACCTCTCTCAGTACCAGAAGTCAGAGTCTATAAAGACGTCGAGATAGTGGACGGAATCACTTGTGATGAGCCCCTCGACGCAGTGAAGTGCGTGCCTGAGTTTCATGGAACTCAGGAGACATACGTGGCATGGAGACAAGCAGCCCATGCAGCGTACAAAATTTTCAAAAGATTTGACGGAAGCTCCCGTCATTACCAAGCTATGGTCATAATTCGCACAAAGATTAGGGGCGCAGCGGATGCAGTTTTGGCATCATTCAGTACGCCACTAAATTTTGAAGCGATCATAGCCAGACTAGACTTTACCTACAGTGACAAAAGACCCATACATGTCATAGAGCAGGAAATGGGCACGCTGAGGCAAGGCGGAATGACAATTCTGCAGTATTACGATGAGGTAGAAAAAAAGCTTAACTTGTTAACCAATAAAGCTAACATGACCTACGACATCAGCCTAGCTAGGGGCATGTGCGAAAAGTTCAGGAATGACGCGCTCCGTGTGTTCATTTCCGGACTAAAGCGCAGTCTGACCGACGTGCTCTTCTCCGCTCACCCCCTGATATGCCAACAGCTCTCGCATTGGCACAGGAGGTTGAAGCAAATCATGAGAGGTACGCTTTCGCAACAAGCTATGCTAGGGGCGTAGAAGAAAAGGGACGCCCCGACCAACGACAGCAAAGTCGTCAGCATCAGCAGACGCAAAATGCGCAAAATGCTACCCAAAGCAACCAGGGGAAAACCCCCTACTTTAAAAAACAGAGCGGACAGTACACAGAAAAAAATCAGGTCAGCGGCGAAAAAGCCCCAGAACCCATGGAGATCGATCCATCGTCCTCAAAGTATAGGCAACAAACAAACTACCAGAAACCTCAAGGTCAGGGTAACAAACGTCCCGCCGGCTCTGATCGAGCGACTGGCCAAAGACGACAAAAGATAAATCTTTTAAAGGCCAGCACTGACCAAGATGCGACCTATGCGCAAGCAGCGCAGGAAGCGATAGATGAGGCTAACGATGACGCCGACTCTGACAGTAGCGGCAACGTCAATTTTTTAGGGGGAGGTCCCTGCTGCCGTTCATTCGGCGCAGAATAGCAGGGACAGACATGTCATTCCTAATCGACACGGGTGCGTCCAAAAACTTCATTAGACCGCATAAACGGCTAAAGGACGTCTTCCCTGTCGAAACCCCTTTCGTCGTGCACTCCATTCATGGCTCGAACAACATCACACAAAAGTGCAAAATTCCCATGTTCGGACACGACACATTTTTTTTCCTATTAGATTCCCTATCTACATTTGACGGGATCATAGGGCTCGACCTGCTAAAGCAAGTAGGAGCAGTACTATGCCTTAAAGAAGGCGTATTAAAAATAGGTGCAACTTCGGAGGCATTGCAGTACCTTAAATGTACTAATGTCAACTATACCAAAGGTAAAGAAATCCATGCACCACCTGCGGTAAAAGAAGATTTTCTAAAAATGCTTCACCGTAACAAAAGGGCTTTTGCGGACTCTAACGAGTCGCTACCTTACAATACAAACGTAGTAGCTACGATTCGTACCACCGACGAAAACGCAGTATACTCGAAATTGTACCCGTACCCCAAAGGTGTCGAAGATTTCGTGACCTCAGAGGTCAAAGACCTTTTACGAAACGGCATCATTAGAAAGTCTAAGTCCCCATACAATAACCCAGTGTGGGTAGTAGACAAGAAAGGTTCTGACGAGATGGGCAATAGGAAGAAACGCCTAGTGATAGATTTCAGGAAACTAAATCTAAAAACCATCCCAGACACTTACCCCATGCCGAGCATCACCATGATATTGGCAAATTTGGGTAAAGCAAAATACTTCACCACTCTCGATCTTAAATCAGGTTACCACCAGATTACTCTGGCAGAATCTGATCGAGAGAAAACGGCCTTCTCAGTAAGCGGGGGGAAGTACGAATTTTGTCGTCTCCCCTTCGGTTTAAAAAACGCCGGAGGTATTTTTCAGCGCACTATCGATGACGTTCTACGAGAACAAATCGGTAAGTCGTGCTACGTGTACGTCGACGACGTCATCGTTTTCTCCGAGAACGAGGCGGATCACGTTAAGCACGTCAATTGGGTACTAAAGAGCCTTCATAGTGCAAACATGAGGGTGGCCCATGAAAAGTCACAATTTTTTAAAGAGAGCGTCGAGTACCTCGGCTTTATCGTGACAAAAAACGGCGCAAAAACGGACCCTGAAAAGGTGAAAGCCATTCAGCACTACGTTGAGCCTACAACGTTATTTAGCGTTAGGTCATTCATGGGCTTAGCGAGCTATTACCGTTGTTTTATTAAGGATTTCGCAGCAATCGCGAAACCTATCTCCGATATCCTAAAAGGGGAAAACGGAACAGTCAGCAAGTACAGGTCCAAGAAGATAGAGGTACAGTTTAACGAAACCCAGCGCAATGCGTTTCAAAAGCTCAGAAATATTCTAGCCTCAGAGGACGTTACACTAATGTATCCTGACTACCAAAAGCCATTCGACCTCACAACTGACGCCTCGGCTTATGGTATTGGGGCTGTACTGTCTCAGAACGGACGCCCGATAACTATGATATCTCGGACACTAAAGGATAGAGAAGCAAACTACGCTACTAACGAGCGAGAATTGCTAGCTATCGTCTGGGCTTTGGCAAAACTCCGGCACTTTCTTTATGGTGCGAAGAATATTAACATATTCACCGACCATCAGCCACTCACATTCTCGGTATCCGAGAGCAACCCTAACGCCAAAATCAAGCGCTGGAAAGCGCGCATTGACGAAACTGGGGCCAAACTTTTTTACAAGCCAGGCAAGGAGAATCACGTGGCCGATGCTTTATCGCGCCAAAACGTGAATGCCCTACAGAACGGTTACATAAACCAAGGGTCCGATGCGGCCACAATCCACAGTGAGTTATCTCTGACTCACACGATTGACATTACTGACAAACCGTTGAACTGCTTCCGTAACCAAATAGTGTTGGAAGAGGCACGGTATCCGTTAAAAAACAAGTTTACTGTATTCGGCGAAAAAACCCGCCACCAGATAAACTTCACTGACAAGGAGGACTTAGTAGAAACAGTCAAGTCCGTCATAGTCCGAGGCGTAGTAAACGCGTTTCACTGCAGTCTGCCAACCTTGGCCAAAATTCAACATGAGGTTGTAAAGGCCTTCCCAGCCACAAAATTCTGGCACTGCAAAAATTTCGTAGCTGACGTATTCAACATTAGTGATAGGAGGGAAATAATCACCAAAGAGCATAACAGAGCCCATAGGGCAGCTCAGGAAAACGTCAAGCAAATAATGACGGAGTATTATTTCCCCAAAATGTCCAAGTTAGCCAATGAAGTGGTCCTGAATTGTAAAATTTGCGCAAAGGCAAAGTACGACAGGCACCCAAAAAACCAGGAACTCGGCCCGACGCCGATTCCATCACAGATTGGAGAGATGTTACATGTCGACATCTTTTCCACAGACAAGAAATATTTCCTGACGTGCATAGACAAGCTGTCCAAATTCGCAATGGTACAACCCATTGCATCAAGGACTATAGAGGATTTACGACCCCCCCTATTAATACTAATGAACGTGTTTCCCCGAGCAAGGCAGTCTATTGCGACAATGAGCCTGCACTCAAGTCTGAGACTATAAGGTCCCTTCTAAAAAACATTTACGATGTAAACATCGTAAACGCGCCGCCACTCCACAGCACATCGAACGGCCAAGTGGAACGCTTCCATAGCACCCTGTTAGAAATAGCTAGGTGCCTCAAGCTCCAAAGGGGGATCGTGGATACAGTTGACCTTATCCTACAAGCGACTACTGAGTATAATAGTTCGATTCACTCGGTAACAGAGCAAAGACCCAAGGATGTTTTTAATACCGCTTCGCCGGCATGCATTCAGGACATTGCTAGGAAGATAGAGGGAGCTCAGCTCGAGCAAAATGCCCGACTTAATAAAAAACGGCAGAACAGGGTCTTCGAGGTAGGTGAGGCAGTCCTAGTAAAGACCAACCGCAGACTGGGAAACAAACTTTCGCCCCTCTGCGAGGAAAAGGTTGTTGAAGCGGACTTGGGGACAACGGTCCGCATTAAGGGGAGGGTGGTCCACAAGGACAACCTCCATCGATAATTTGTAGTTTTAATCATTTTCTTTGCAACATCTTAGGCTTATCATCCTGACACTTGTAACCTTGACAACGACGACAGCACGAACAACGGACTACCGTGAATATAAATTCTTAAAATTACAAAGGACTAACAGGCTGACACAGGTCATCTGTTTGAAACTCTTACTGCGCGCAATAGAATATTAATTACCGAATTGGGAGCGCTCATGCTCACTTTAACACTTGAAAAAATTGATATCATAAATCCAGCCATTCAGACATCAAATCAATTCTCACTGACCAAATCACAGGGACCTCAATTACCACCTAATGAAAGTGTCTAGCATTAAGGTAGATCGTAAGATAGATATAATCAATTTTAATCATAAGCAAGCTATGCAGAAAGGTCACCATCTTCCCAGTCGCACACAACGGCTGACTCTCCAGCTACAGAACAACCTGGTAGCCGAATGCAAAGGAAAGGTTGTGGCAGTGACAACTTGCACCCAGAGAGCAACAGCCACATTCTGCAAGAGGTCTGAGGATGTCACCTGTGCGCAAGGCCTCCACTCAGGCGATATCGCGCATTGCCAGACACAGCCAAGCCACGCCGACCCTGTCACCATAGTTGACGACGGCATCATCATTGTGAATGATCATAGCGCCGCCAGCAGTTGTGACGATTACGCCCCAGTGAGGGTCAATGGAACGAATCTCATCATGTTCCGTTCACACGCCACCGTCGACAGTGCTCGATTCCTAAACCGAACAATATTCGGAATCGTGTCCCTGCTGTAGCGGCATCTGCTCACCTCAACGTTAGCGGCCACAACACAACGCTGAGCTTACCTTACATTCACCGGCTAAGCGAACAAAACTTAGCTCCATCAACGAGGTCAGAGATAGCATCGCCGTCAACATTACTAGTAGTGGCATGCGCCATGGGCTCCGGAATCTACAACTTCACCAGGAGACGTCGTGTTGCCCTACAAATCTCGGAGATCGTCAAGAACTACGACACGACCGAGGACGGTCGGGCTTGAGAGGGGGAGTAGTTAACCACTGACACTGGGCGCGTGCTGACTTGTCATATTTGCGAAGTCCACGCCCAGAGTCACAGCTGCGAATGTGTCGCAACAATGATGACAGCTCCAGCGGTAGCTACGAATGTGTCGCAACAGTGATAGCTACGAATGTGTCGCAACAATGTTGGCAGCTTCAGCGGCAGCTGCGGATGTACCGCAACAATGTTAGCGGCCGTCGTGATAATACGGCGCCACACACAAGGCGCAAGTCAGCAGTTCTGAGGAGCACCAGCAACGACGCTGGGGTTCGAAGAACAGCAACGGTCAACGGCGCTGGAGTTCCATGAATAGCGACGACAGCGCCTGCGCCTACGACGGCGGCAGCGGCTTTGCTTTAGCAACGATCAACACCGCTGGTGTTCCAAGAACGCCAACGACAGCGCCTGCGCCTGCGACGGCGGCAGCAGCTTTGCACTAGCAACGACCAACGCCGCTGGTGTTCCAAGAACGCCAACGACAGCGCCTGCGCCTGCGACGGCGGCAGCAGCTTTGCACTAGCAACGACCAACGCCGCTGGTGTTCCAAGAACACCAACGTCGACGCCCGCAACGGTAGCAGCGGCTGTGCACTGGCGGCAGCGCTGCGGCAGCACCGAATCTGCGCTTGGTCGCAGACTTAGTTTTTAATTCTCTAATTGTTAGTCTTAAGTGTGAATTCAATAAACGCGCAGCGTACCGCTCGCAATAATTCTAATCGCTTATTGCTCACTCTTTAATTCGACCAGCCATCGCTGTCGATATTAAACACAAACCTTACGGAGTTATATCAGTGAGCTGGCTAACGCCTCTGACAAAGATATAAATTCCATAATTTATACGCATAGAACAATAAAATAAACTGTGAACATTGAAATAAATAAATTATAAATATATAAAAAAGCTATTCGAAAAATCTCGGTAGCTCAACATTTGGTGACCCCGACGTGATCTTCTATATATATATAAATATATATATGTTCTTGCAAGTTCCGTTTGCGCATAAACCGTTTTATGTCAATTGCATTGTGCCGCTACTTATTGCATAGTCGTCAGACACACATTCGTTTCGACTTGCAATACAGTGCCGTCCATAAAAACAGTACCAGCTATTGTGCGTGCATTAGTTGTGATTCATACAGGCATTCAATAGTGGCGATTTAATAAAGAATTTGTAATAAACTCATTAATAAAACAATTTAAATTCATTTCTGAACTGCGATTCTCGCCTTAGCTCGCGCTCAAGTGAGAGAGAGTTCTCAGTTGAAAGTGTTTGACGTGCTTTGTTTGTGCTCCTTAACTTTTATTCACATTTTGAATATTTCTTGGCTTTAAACTTACACTTTTTTGTAATTTGTTTAATTCAGCCATCAGGCTTTGTTTTTTACTGTGCAAGAAATAATCCACGGTGCTTTGTGCTATTATAAAAGTGCTTCTATTTTGAAAGTTTTGTCAGCGTCGGTAATTTGTTTTGCTACATTTGCATTTACTTCTTTGGCGCTCTCCTCTTTCGTTTGTGTTTCTTTTTACACTTGTGCATATTTGTTAGTGTTATCACTCACACTCATACTTGAGTTGTTTGTGTTTCTCACTAAATCAAATTCGTCTTGTGCAAGAAACTCTCTCACTGCTTGCTGCTCACCCGCTCTTTATCAGTTGTTTGTTGTTGGACCCGCTCTCACGACTCACTAATCCTCTCTTTGTTCTTTTCTATTATTTCCTTTTGATCAGTTTTTACGTTTCGGTTGCTTAACCCCAATTGCCAATATGACTTGCTGCAAAAAATCATGCAATATTCGGCAAGTAGCTGATTCTGCACAATTGCAATTTGTTAGTTGCTGGTTATGTGAAAATATGATGCACACAAAATGTGCTGGTCTCACCGGACGGGACTATGACAAAATCATGTCCACTGCCAAAATTGGTTGTGGTGGTTTACGCTGGTCGTGTCCAATTTGCTTGGAAAAACAATTAAATTTTTCCAAGATGTATATTTCAGTGCGAGTTCAATTTTTAAAACTGAGTAGTATATCTATACAGTTATCTAGTGACCTAGAAGCTGGTGAAAATTTACTAAATCAGTACAATTTTGATACTTCGGATTCTGAAATTATGACTCCTTCTCAGTTGGTACCCCATTCCGTACCAATACTGTCTCCTAATTTATTAGTGCCTTCCTCACCTTGCCCTGACTCGTTATTAGTTCCAATTGCTAATGACTTGTCGGACACACCGGTTGCTAGTGTTATAATAGACACTCAAGAGCCTTTACAGGTTCCAATCAAAAAACTAAAAGCCTCCCCGAATATTGCTCAAGCAACGAAAAATATTCCGACCTCTTCATCCACTCTTTCTATACCTACTTTATCTGTCGTTTCTCCTCGAAAGCAAGTTTTCCTATCTAGGCTTTCTTCTGACACGACATGTGAAGCTATATCTGCTTTTATTTCTAGTAAATCTGCAGCCAATGTTTTTATTTCGAAGTTTAATTTCGCGACTCCTCGTGAAATTGCTTCATTTAAAATCAATGTGCCCGCTGAATTTTTCACAACTATATGTGACTCCAAATTTTGGCCACCTAATGTAGTTGTGCATGAATTCAAACACAAGAATCGGAATAGGTTGTCTCCAATATCGTTAAATCCTACTTCGGTTCAATCTTCATCTAATATTGGATCAAAAAACTAAATTTTGCTCAATCTTCTTCGCAACTGTCTTTGATATATCAAAACGTTCGCGGGCTAAATTCTAAGCTCAGAAGAGTATTTTTGAGTAGTTTTTGTATAAATTCTGAAATTATTGCTCTCACTGAAACGTGGCTAAGTCCGAATGTTTATAATAGTGAGATTCTCTCTAATGATTTCACCATTTATAGACACGATCGACTGCTACGTAGAGGTGGTGGTGTCTTGATTGGTGTTAAAATCAATATTCTCTCAGAATCTTTTATTTTTTCGTTATCGCATGATGCTGAGATTATTGGAGTTAAAATAACTCTTCCATCGTGTTCCCTATTTATTACTTGTTCATATATCCCTCCCTCTTCTGATGTTCAAGTTTATGCTCAACATATAACTTGCATTAAAGAAATTTATGGACATGTTAATGATAACGATATGTTTCTTGTGTTGGGTGACTTCAATATACCTAACACGTCTTGGTCCTCCAGTCCCAACTCTAGTTTTCTTATTCCTACATTAGATCATTACCTTTCCAATGAATTATTCTCGCTTTCTATGTTTCAGATGAACTCTATTGCTAATCATCTGAATCGTTCACTTGATCTAGTTTTTATTAATGATGACTCAAGCATTACTGTCTCCAGATCATCACCTTTTTGTATACCTGAGGATATCATCATCCCACTTTGGAGGTATCCATAAGTACTCCTCCAGTTTTCACACCTAAAATTTTAAAACAACGTCGTTGTTATAATAAGTGCAATTTTGTTTTGCTTAATCAACTTATTAATGCAACAGATTGGTCTCCCTTATATAAGTCAGTTGACATTAATTTGGCAACAACTTTCTTCTATAACACTTTAAATTCTCTTTTAGATGAGTGTGTTCCTATGTGTCTCCCTATGCCCGTTCCTAATAAAGCCCCCTGGTTTACTCAGACTCTTTCTAATTTAAAAAATATTAAGTCTAAATATTTTAAAAAATTTAAAAAGTCTGGTTCGAATGTAGACTGGTCTAAATATTCCATAGCCAAGTCGAATTTTAATATTTTAAATTCTCGGTGTTATGAGAATTACCTTTTTCGTTGCAAAAGGCAGTTTGTTCGTGATCCTAAGAAATTCTATTCATTCGTAAACATGAAGCGTAAGTCTTCTAGTTTACCTTCCTCATTTTTCTTTGGATTGGACAAAACTTGTAATGATCATGATTCCTTTAATCTATTTGCAGATTTTTTCCAATCCACTTACTCCTCGTTAGATCCCTATACCACTTCATACCCTTACTTAATTTCTACAACTCATATTATTAATGCTTCTAAAGTTTCCCCAGCTTCTCTGATTTCAGCCATTCGGTCATTGAAATCATCTTTTTCTCCTGGAGCTGATAATATTCCCAGTTGTGTAATTAAAGAATATAGTGGTTCCCTTCAGACACCATTACTAAAACTATTTAATTTATCGCTGGAAACCTCTGTTTTTCCGTCTATTTGGAAAGAGTCTTTCATCATCCCTCTATATAAAAAAGGTGGGAGGTCTGACATTTCTAATTATAGAGGTATTGCAAAACTATCTGCTATTCCAAAATTATTTGAAAAAATAATAACATCTACCTTACAACATTTTTGCAAATCGATTATTTCACCATCGCAGCATGGTTTTGTTCGAAATCGATCTACTTCCACTAATCTATTAGAATTTACTTCCCTAGTCAATGACAGTTTTTTAAATAAAATGCAAACTGATGTTATATATACTGATTTCAGTAAAGCATTTGACTCAGTACACCACGATATACTACTTCAAAAGCTTGATCACTTAGGATTTTCCCCTAAGCTTCTTTCTTGGATTTCATCCTATTTAAAAGGTAGAACCCAAAGCGTTGTGTTGAGAACAGCTTTTTCGAAACTTGTTTTCGTTTCGTCGGGTGTACCTCAGGGTAGTCATTTGGGTCCGCTACTTTTTTCCCTATTTATAAATGATCTTCCAAATCGCATATCGAATTCAAAGATATTTATGTATGCAGATGACGTAAAACTTTGTCGTTCGTATGCTAATTCACTTGATCATCTACGCCTTCAAGGTGATCTTAATTCCTTCCAACTTTGGTGTGTAGCTAATCGGTTGCATTTAAATTGTTCTAAATGTATGACAATGACCTTCTGTCGTACTATTCCATATATTGCTAATTATTCAATTAATAATTATCCCTTGCAACGTATTTTTTCAGTCAAAGATCTTGGTGTACTTTTTGACTCGAAACTTAACTTCAATTCTCATATCTCAACTATTATAAATGAAGCCAAAAGTGTTCTTGGCTTTATTAAACGTTGGGCAAAAGAATTCAAGGATCCATTCATTACCAAACTTCTTTATGTTTCGCTGGTACGACCTATTTTAGAATACTGTTCAATTATATGGTCTCCTCAGCATAAATTGTATCAGGATCGAATTGAATCGGTCCAGAAACAGTTTTTACTTTTTGCCTTACGAGATCTAAACTGGGACCCCAACCTTCGTTTACCGTCTTATGTTAGTAGGCTTCTTCTTATTGATCTCCCATCATTAATCAATCGTAGAACTATCCTGGGGATTGTTTTTCTACATAATTTGATTATTGGTAATATTGACTCGTCTCGCCTGTTATTGCAACTAAATTTTTCTGTTCCTTCCAGAACAACCAGACACTTTCGTCCGTTGTGTTTACCATTGTGCACTTCGGATTATTCCTTGCATAGCGCGTTTCACGTTTTATGTGTTAATTATAATAAATTTTATCACGTATTTTCCTCTGAACTCTCTCTACCTTTAATTAAATCCTTGCTTTCAGATCATCTTAGGGAAATCACACACAGTGCCCAGGAGTGAGCAGGTGCACAAATTTGACGACTGGCAAAATCTTCAACATTGTGGTGTGATTTCCCAATCCTTTTTTTTTTCTATAATCTATTATAAATATTTTTAAGTTTCTATTAACACTCTCTATCTTTTGTAGTTCATTAATATCACTGACCATACATGGCTATGAATCGGGGCATAGCTGGCCGGACTGGCAAATAAAATACCCCCAACGGGTTGGTGGTATTATTGTAATATTTTTTGTGTTCTTTTAGGCTATATAACTTATTTTGTTTAGTTTATCTTTAAGTTGACACTCGATTTGTCAATTTTCCTTTTTTTTAAATAAAATAAAATAAAATAAAAATAAAATTCTTCGATTACAGCGCGCATATGCTCAGTGTAATTACGCTTGTGCCGTTACTGTTCTCTCGTTGCCATTGCACTCGTTCCGTTCGCCAGCAGTACAGTCGCTTCCATAAAAACCGTGTCGGTGCGCGTTAATTCATACACGTGCATTTACAGACAAACACGTACAGCTATCAACTCATACTTCTGCAGTCATTTGCATACCAACACTTTCAAGCCATACCGTTACTTCTTGTGTGCGACGTCTACTCGTCATGGCGAATTTTGAAGCTAGTACAGTTGCGCCTGAAGAGCGAGTGAGTTTTTATAAGCTCAAGGTTAAATCGGTATTTGAGCGTTTAAAAAGGTTGCAAATTAAAGTTGAAGCGGAGGCGCTTACCGATCACAGTGACAGCACCTTAACAGTTTTATTGGAGCATATTGGCAAGTTAAGCAGTTACTTTGGTGAAGCCCACGACCACCTAGAGGAGCTTGATTTTGATGAGATGCACAGTGACTTGCGCATGGATTTCGATGACTTAATATTGGTCATGCAATCTTCAATATTGTCGGAAATTCAGAGTCGCAGCACTCAAGTGCCTTATAGTTCCACGCTTAGTAGACCAATGACGCATATGCAGGCTCCCGCTTCTAAACTGCATTCCGCACCTGCGCTGCCGCCATTAAAATTACCTACGTTCAGCGGTGGATATGAAAAATGGGCCGATTTCTACTCAATGTTTTCAACAATCATTGATAGTCGACCCGAAGTCAACAACATGGAAAAGCTTCAATATTTACGATCCTGTCTAGACGGTGCAGCGTTGGACACAGTACGCTCTCTGGAGATTTCAAACGATAACTATACGGAGGCTATAACCCTATTGAAACAAAGATATGATAACCGACGTTTAATTTTCCAGGCACACATCGTAAAGATCTTGGGGCTGAAGAGGGTAGAGAACGGATCTACCAGCAAGTTGCGAGAACTATCGGACAGCTTCAATGTGCATATGCGTGCACTCAGCAGCCTGGGCACAACAGAGCAGATAGCCAGCGCCATGATAGCTCAGGTGCTGCTACAGAAGTTCGATGCGGCCACACAAGCTAAGTGGGAAGAGAAGTTGGAGGATTCAGAGACGGCATCTCGTATACCTACATGCGAAGAAGTTTCTTCATTTCTTGAGCTTCGTTGCCGGACCTTGGAATCGATGGAGTTTGCTATGACGAACTATTCATCCAGCAAGCCTGTGAATAGTAGTAGCAAATTTGTCACCAACAGGTCAGCATTCGGACCACAGCGCACAGAGTTGTGTCTTTTGCAATACGCCAGAGCATACTATCTACAAATGCTCAAGATTTGCAAACTTGTCACCTAGTCTACGCCTGAATGAGGTCAAAAGGGCTGGACTATGTTTGAACTGCTTGAAAGTCGGCCATCACTCGCGACAATGTGGCTCGAGCGGCTGCCGAGTCTGTGGAGTCAAGCATCACACGCTTCTCCACCTCGGCAACTCCAGCACATCACAAGCAGTAGCTCTGTCAAAGCAACATTCATCGTCATCAATGATGCAGGGCATTCCTATGCAACCCCCGGCCCCATCTACTACTCTCCTAGCCCAAGATCTGATCAGCGATGTTGTGCTCCTGGGGACCGCAGTGGTCCTGGTAAAAAATCGGTTTGGTGAATTAGTTCCTCACAACTCATCTCACAACTGCATCTTATTACAGCTAGATGCGCCCATCAATTGCAGCTCAAAAGGACAAAGTCATCCTCAGCTGTCTATGGTTTAGGCGACTGCAAGGTGGCCACCGATGGAAGTACGGTTTGCGTCACTCTTCGGTCTCACGACTCTATATATGCAAATAGCTTCACAGCCACGATAGTCTCGAATGTAACTGGCAGACAGCCCTGTTCTGATGTGAACATAGGCACATGGAACATACCGCCAAACATAACTCTGGCTGATCCAGCTTTTCATATTCCGAAGCGAATAGATTTGCTTATCGGAGCTAGCCTTTTCTATGAGTTGCTCTGTGTGGGTCAAATCAAGTTGCTGCCTGGACTGCCACTTTTACAGAAGACTCGTCTTGGTTGGATTGTGTCTGGAGGCGGAACTCGCAGCCCTAACACCGTGCTCGTGACTTCGAAGGTACCTTTAGAGCCAGATACAGATTCTGGTTCCGACGCCCAGTTGGACAGTCTCGTTCGGCGTTTCTGGGAGGTTAAGAGCTGCAATGACTCCGTCGTAAGGATCAGCAAAGAAGACTTGGACTGCGAGGCACATTTTGTAAGGCATTATACTCGAGTAGCCAATGGCCAATACTCAGTGCGCTTGCCTGTCAAGCTTAATTGTGAGCTTCTCGGTGAGTCTTATCAGCAGGCGCGGCGCAGATTTCTCAATTTGGAGAGGAAATTAAGTCGCTTGCCTCATATAAAGACTCAATACTCAGAGTACTCTGAGCTGGGTCACATGTCGCGTGTTCCGCGCGAATTGTTTCAACACTGCAGATATTTTCTTCCGCATCACTGCGTCCTGAAGGAAGACAGTACAACCACTAAGCTTCGTGTCGTTTTTGATGGGTCAGCTGCTACATCAAGTGGCTACTCACTAAATGAAGTTCTAATGTCAGGTCCTGTCATTCAGCCGAAGATGATCAACATATTATTGCGTTTCCGAGCCTATCCAGTTGCACTCACCGGAGATATCTGCAAGATGTATCGCTGCGTGAAGGTGCCTGAACCGGACAGCTATCTACAATGTATTCTTTGGAGAAATTCACCTGACGATGAGTTAGAAGTGTTTAAGTTGGATACTGTAACTTATGGAACGAAACCGGCTTCATTCTTATCGGTGCGTGCCATGCACCAACTCGCCATAGATGAACGAGATGCGTTCCCACTCGGCTTAGATGTGTTGCTTCGCGATTTTTATGTCGACGATTTGATCTCTGGAGGAAAATCAGTCGAAGAAGCAAGGCGTGTCATGCAGGAGACCACTGGAATTTTGGCAGGTGGAGGATTCAAATTAAGGAAGTGGTGTTCAAGCCATCCCATGGTGCTGGACGGCGTGACAGATTGCGACAAGGAATCTCTTATAAAGTTCAATGATGGCAGCGACATTACAAAGACACTTGGCCTTGCATGGGATCCAGCATCTGATCAACTTTTGTTGGCTCTGGACTCGAGCTGCAAGCCCTGTAGACGTTCTGTGCTTTCGTCCATTGCTCGGTTCTACGACCCCCTTGGACTGGTCGGCCCAGTAATAACAAAGGCAAAAATATTCTTACAGCAGCTGTGGAGGCATAAGCTTAATTGGGACGAGAGTCTTCCTTCGGCACTTCATACTGCATGGCTTGACATTTGCAGTAACTTTGGCAGCGGCCTTAGGACTGCATTCCCCAGGCTGGTGATAGTTCCAGGAGAGAAGGTAGAGGTCCATGGATTCTGGGATGCCAGCATCGACGCTTATGGAGCCTGTATCTACATCGTATCCAAGGGGCAGCCTGGCATTAGCAGGTTACTTTGCTCAAAGTCTCGAGTCTCTCCCTTAAAGACGCTTACGGTTCCGAAGCTGGAATTATGTGGAGCAGAGTTACTAGCACGTCTGATGGATGAAGTAGCTGGCTTGGGCATTTTCACAGGTCAGGACTCTACTGTCGCATTATCCTGGATCAATGACGAACCCGGACGCTTCAATGTATTTGTTGCAAATCGCATCGCCACGATACAGGATCTCACATCTACAATGGAGTGGCACTACGTACCAACTGAGTTAAATCCCGCTGACATATTATCTCGAGGCTCACTGCCCATTGAGTTGAACGCATCATCTCTTTGGTTTAGCGGTGACTTAATTTCTGACTTCATTTCTAAGCCCAGATCGCAGTGGACAGTCTCGGTGCTTCCAGAGAAAACTTCAGTGGAGCGTCGGAAGACTGCTCTTCTCGTAAGGCGGGCAGTCTGTGACGCCTCTAAGGATTGCAAGTATGCGAACTCTTTTAGTCGTCTGCAGCGTATCTTTGCATATGTAGCGAAGTTTATTCATAAAGTTCGTGGTCCAGGAATCACTATCAGAGACATCCGAACCGGCACCCATATACTGTTGCGGGTGATTCAACGAGCTCATCTTTGGGAAGAAATAAACACACTTCAAACTAAAGGAACTGTTTCATCATCCAGCAGTCTTGCCTCCTTGTCGCCATTCTTTGATCCATTTGGGTTGCTAATGTGGATGGTCGTCTCAAAAACTCTACATTGAACTTCGATAGTCGCCATCCAATCATCTTACCCAGAAGTCATCCAGTAACTCGGGCCATTATCATGCATTACCATCAGAGGAACCTCCACGCAGGGCCCCGAGCAGTGCTAGCGTTGGTTCGATCCCAGTATTGGCCAATTGGTGGCAGAAAAACTGTAACTAGCGTGATTCATAAATGCGTGATATGCTTTCGGGCCAAACCGCGACTAGTAGAGCACATAATGGCAGATCTTCCCAAGGATCGCGTCGAAGGCTGTCGTGCGTTTTGGGTCACTGGAATCGATTTTTGCGGACCTTTCTTTTACAAGCCTGAGGCACGAAATAGGGCTCCTGTAAAATGTTACGTCTGTGTTTTTATCTGTTTTGCTACGAAGGCTATATGGTTGGAACTGGTCAAGGACTTAACCACTACTGCATTTCTGCATGCTCTACAGCGGTTCATATGCACTAGAGGAAAGCCAAGTCAAATTTGGTCTGACAATGCCACCAATATTCTTGGTGCCCGCAACCAGCTTCTGGAGTTGAAACGTCTGTTTCTGTCAGATGCTCATCAGAATGCAGTGAAGGACTTCTGTCTAGCTGACTCAATAGAATGGCATTTCATCCCTCCACGATCTCCTCACTTTGGTGGTTTGTGGGAGGTTGCAGTGAAGACAGCGAAACATCATTTTTACCGAGCTGCTGGTCCTGCTATCCTGGCCTATGATGAGCTTCGCACGTTGGTCTGCAACATCGCGGCTGTTATTAATTCTCGCAGATTTAGACGTATTGACGCCTGCGCATTTCCTTAATGGCGGCCCTCCTTCATCCTTCAGTGAGCCTAACCTCACAGGGCTCAAATTTAATCGTTTGGATGCCTGGCAGCGTGTGAGCTATCTTCAGCAGGTATTCTGGACACGCTGGCGGGAGGAGTACTTGAACCTTTTGCAGCAGAGAGCAAAATGGAGAGTATCTCAACCTGGCTTATCGGTTGGTGATGTGGTGCTCGTAAAGGACGAGAATCTGCCATCGCTGAAGTGGCCGTTGGCCAGGATAGTCGAACTCATCCCTGGAAGCGACGGCGTCGCAAGAGTCGCCGTACTTAAAACGGAGGCTGGCGAAATTAGAAGGGCTACAAACAAGCTGTGTCTGCTGCCCATTAAAGATTCTGTTAAAGCCTAGGCTTCAACGGGGGGAGGATGTTGGGCGCAGCAACACCTAGTTTTACTATTTAAGAGAACTTTGCATAACATTAAGAGATTTCGGCAACTTGTGCCGTTTTGCTCTCCGTCCTTTACACGCACATTCGTTCTCACGACGCAGCCGGCTCAAGCCGGCGCTCGTAGATCAATGCGGCAGGGCAATTTGGGAAGTCATACTTAGCTAATCGTTTTTGGGCAGATGCTCGTGCGCAGCAGCTCTGCAGTTACATATATACGCATAGAACAATAAAATAAACTGTGAATATTGAAATAAATAAATTATAAATATATAAAATAGCTATTCGAAAAATCTCGGTAGCTCAACAGCAACTGATCTTAAATTTTAAGAATTTTGTAAAATTTGGAGCCGGTATCCAAAATTTAAGAAAAACCAAAATTGTTTAAAATACACATTAAGCTAAATGAAAAATAAGCGAGCGCTCTGCTGACTGCGCAGTTTACGCAGCGACTGCGCTCGGGCTGCAGTAAGAGCTATATTATGGGAACTTAATTGTTGAATAAGTTCCTTTGTAGATGGACTTGCTTTATCAAACTTTCAGAGCGTGATCATGTCATTCATATGTGTGTATGTGTCGAAGCACAAGTCTCTAGTACTTGAAATACGCTTTTTGCAAATTGGGGGCGAAAGGAGCGTGGCATCCAAAATATAAAAATATAAAAATCAAAATTGTATAAAGCACACATGCAACAAAATACAAAATAAGGAGTCTCTAGCTATAAAGATGTACGAGATATAATTTAATTACTGAATTCCGATTTCGTTTTTAATCGATAACATTAAAACGATAAAAGTTATCGAAGTTTTGAAACAAACTTGATCTGCGCGTGCTATACACGGACCTACATAAAAAATTTCAAGGCTCTAGCTCTTATAGATTCTGAGATCGACGCGTTCACACATACGGACGGACGGACGGACGGACAGACGGACAGTCGGACATGGCTATATCAACTCAGCTCGTCGCCCTGATAAAGAATATATATACTTTATCGGGTCTGCCACGCCTCCTTCTGCCTGTTACATACATTTTAACAAAACCATTATACCCTGTTTTCCCATTTTCAATGGGTTCAGGGTATAACAAGTAAGAAAGCTCTAGTCGGCGGTACCCGACTAGGAGATCCCTTGAACCCTGCGAAGAGCCGATATGCCAAACATTCTATGCTTATTTAACATATCAATATATATAAGCAATAAATGCACACACACAAACACACACACATACGCATAAGCACGCAGTTAGCGCAGCGATTGCGCTTGGGCTATATTATGGGAAGTTAATTGTTGAATAAGTTTCTTTGTAGATGGACTTTCTTATTCAAACAAATTTTAGAGCATAATACTGTCATTCATATGTATATAGTTGCCAAAGCACAAGTCTCTAGTATTTGAAATACGGTTTTTACAAATTTGGTGGGAAGGAAAGGAAAGGGGGATGGTATATAAAATATGACAAAAACCAAAATTGTATAAACTACACACTAAACTGAATACAAAATTTGGAGACTCTAGCTCTAAAGATGTGGGAGATATAAATTTATAAATGCATTTCGATAACGTTTTAAATCGATAACTTTAAAACGATCAAATTTATCGATTTTTTTAAATAAACTCGATCTGCGCGTCCTATACACGGATCTACATAAAAAACTTCAAGTCTCTAGCTCTTTTAGATTGTGAGATCGACGCGTTCAAACATACAGACAGACGGACGGACGGACGGACGGACAGACGGACAGGGCTCAATCAACTCAGCTCGTCGCCCTGATCAAAAATATATATACTTTATGAGGTCTGCCACGCCTCCTTCTGCCTGTTACATACATTTTAACAAAACCATTATACCCTGATTTCCCATTTTCAATGGGTTCAGGGTATAAAAAGACTTTAATACGGATCGAACTCCAAAATCACGCACGCATTACTCCTATATGCCATCATCTCATTTTTCACAGCCACCGTGAAACTTGTTAACGGGGTTGCAAATGCATTTGCCAGTTGTTGAATAGACTTTAACAAAAAATAAATAAATAAATATGTACATGCATTTGAAATCAAAAATATATGTATTTACGCCAAGCCGTCTACTGCTATTGAACGATTTTTCTAATGTTTCCTAAATTATTTCAGCCCGTATCTTAATAATTAAATTTGTAAATTAAAAAAAAAAGAGAAAAACTTATTGAAAAAAAAAATAAATAAAATTACTTTTCTTGCCGGGGCGTCGAACCTAGAGCCTCTCAACTAACGATTCTTAGAATATTCCAGAATGCATGCATTTCAATGTACATACGTATGTATGTATTTGTTCACATGTATAGGAAAACTGCGTAAACAGTGGCGCTGCTGCCACGTGCTTTTGGTTATTGGGCAAACATTTGTTCAATAACTTCTGCGTTACTTAATAGATTTTAATGAAATTTTCCGCATATAATCTAAATATTTTACTAAATATTTCTCACTTTATAAAAAATGCAAACTCAATCACATATTGCCTATAATTGCAACTATTGGGCGCAGCAACACCTAGTTTTACTATTTAAGAGAACTTTGCATAACATTAAGAGATTTCGGCTACTTGTGCCGTTTTGCTCTCCGTCCTTTACACGCACATTCGTTCTCACGACGCAGCCGGCTCAAGCCGGCGCTCGTAGATCAATGCGGCAGTGCAATTTGGGAAGTCATACTTAGCTAATCGTTTTTGGGCAGATGCTCGTGCGCAGCAGCTCTGCAGTTACGTACGTACAAACATATATACGCATAGAACAATAAAATAAACTGTGAACATTGAAATAAATAAATTATAACAAGTAAGAGTGCTCTAGTCGAGACGGCTCGACTACGAGATACCCTGAACCCTGCGAAGATCCAATCTTCCCAACATTATATTATTATTTTACATATACAAATATTTCGAGCAACACACACACACACACATGCATACGCACGCACGCATAAGCACGCGCTCTGCTGACTGCGCAGTTGACGCAGCGACTGCGCTTGAGCTGCAATGTGCCTATTGTATGGGAAATTAAATGTATAATAACTTTTTTTGTGGATTGCCTTTCTTAATCAAACTTGCACAGCGTAATCATGTCATTTATATGTGTGTCATTTATAAGTCTCTAGTATTTGAAATACGATTTTTACAAATTGGTTGCGAGGGGGGTGAGGCATCAAAAATCAAAAAATTTCAAAATGTCCGCATTCATTACACGGATCTACACAGTGAATTTGGAGTCTCTAGCTCCTACGGTATGCTTAACCGAAGAAAAGTTATCGATTTTTATCGATAATAAGGAAACGGGATGAGTTATCGAAAATCTAAAAAAAACTCGTACTGCGTAGGCCACACACGAGTATACTCTGAAAATTTCAGATCTCTAGCTTTTGTGGTTTACGAGATCGCTGCGTTCATACGGACGGACGGACGGACGGACGGACGGACGGACGGACGGACAGACGGACAGGGCTATTTCAACTCAGCTCATCGAGCTGATCAAGAATATATATACTTTATGGGGTCTGCGATGTCTCCTTCTGCCTGTTACATACATTTCCACAAAAACATTATACCCTGATTTCCCATTTTCAATGGGTTCAGGGTATAAAAATATAAAAAAGCTTTTCGAAAAATCTCGGTAGCTCAACATTTGGTGACCCCGACGTGATCTTCTATATATATGTTGTAGCGTTAAGATTGTTTTCCATGGTTAAGCGCAGCGAGTTTCGGTCGCTCTGAGAACTCAAACACAACTAACTCTTGTGTCTCTTATTTCTCAAGCCCGAACCACGCTTGGCGACAGCGACGCAGCGCTGCCGCCGCGCTAAAACAGGACTTCCTAGAACCGACAACTTAATCAACCAATCACAGCCCTTACAAAGGCTTATGCTGAAGATAATTATTGCGAAATATCGAAAGACGCACCAATACGCATAACTAGAATCCGACGCATTATGATAAAATTATCATTGTGAAATACCGAAAACTACAACCACACACATACAAACTTAGTACGCGCCGACACGGCCATTCTGACAATAACACGACCTCGTGTACTTTTACAAAACTGCCTTACTGCATAATTCATTTCATTTATAAACCTTCGAAAGTAATTTAAGATTAACATTTTCCCTTTTGACCACAACTATTCCCGTTTCAGGGCTTCATATAAAATTTTATCTTCAACTTTTAATTTCATTCTTAAAGTGCTATAAAATTAATCTTTAGCTCAATTCAACTTTCTTCACTATCCTTTTCATTATCATAAATTCAACTGGTTTTACATTACATCATCTTATGCGCCACACGCCATGATCAAAACATTTGTTTTGCACTTGTGCTTGCAATAAGACCAATTCTTTCAACTTTTCTTATCAGCTTCTTCATTCATCCATACTGTCTCTTTCAACAGTTATTCTTTAACAACACAAAATCTCCTACTTCGTATCCAACAACCTTAGCCTTGGTTTTATCAAACCGTTTCTTGCTATATACTGCTGCCGCTGATATATTTTGCACTGCTCGAGCTCTTGATTCTGCCAAATCACAATTCACAATGCCAATAAACAATTCTAAAGGGCTTGCCTTTGTTACTCGACTTACTGTACAATTTAAGGCCCACTGTATTTCACCTAATGCGTTTTGCCAAGATCGGCTGCTAGCCTCAACTGCCGTCAGTAAGTTTTTTTTTTCAAAGTGCTCATAATGTGTTTCACCTGTCCGTTAGCTCTACTTGCGCCTGTCGCAATCAAATGCAAACTTATTTTCTGTTGAGAACAAAACTCACTAAATTTAGAGCTAGCAAAACATCTACCCTGGTCTGCTATTATGCGGTTTTGGTACTCCAAACAGAGATACAGCCAAACAAAGATACCGACGATGTCACAGCACCTATGCAATTGTCAGCATCAATCTTAAGTGTGTGTGTTAAATAAACAAATTTGGTAAAAGCGTCCACTTGGACAATAACATATTCCTTCTGATCAGACTTGCCACTCAACTTTCCTGTTACGTCTATGTGTATCGTGTACCAAGGTGTGCTGACCTTTGGTATTGGATGACATCTTACAAGTAATACAGTTTTCAACAAACTTTCGTATATACTTAGACATGCTATGGAACCATTCGTTTACCATCTCTATACTGCAAATCAAATGAGAACGACTGTAAATAAGCCCACCATCTTTGTGCTCTGGGAGATAGGTCACGTTTAGTTCCTGATGCTTTAAGTGAGTTGCAATCGGTAAAAACCACAAAATATCTACCCATCAAATAATGACGAAAATGCTTTATGGCCATGACAACCGCAAGGGTCTCCAATTCATAAGAATGGTACCGTGATTCTGCAGGTGAAGTAGCCTTACTGAAAAATTCAACGACATGCGGCTTGTTATCAATTTTGTGTAGCAAGATGGCTCCATATACACGAGCACTTGCATCAGTATGCAATTCGATTGGATATTTAGCGTCAAAAATAACTAAAACTGGCCTCTGTGTAAGTACAGAAATAACTTTTTGTCTTATTTGTTCATGTTCTGACTTGCAAACAAACTCGTTCTTTTCGATGTCAAAAGATACAAAGGCTTCATTAAACACAACATTGCATAAATTGCCGAAAGTAAGACGCTAATCCAATAAATTGTCTTAAAGCAGGGACTGACTGAGGAGGCGGTGGAGCAGTTAACGCTGAAACCTTAAGTGAATTTGGACGAAATTGGCCTGCGCTCACTTCGTATCCCAAATGTTAAACTGTCGATTTGAGAAACGAACACTTTTTAATATTGAACATAAATCTAGCTTTCGTGAGAATATCAAGAACAATCTGTAATCTTTCTAAAGCTTCAGCTTTTGTTGCAGCCACCACCAATACGTCATCCCTATAGACAACTACAAATGTATTTGCAAGTTCCCCAAGCGTATGCATCACTGTACGCTGAAAACTGAAGGTGCATTTTTAAGACCAAACGGCATTGACAAAAATTCGTATTGGCCGTCTGGAGTGACAAAAGCCGTACACTCTATTGACTCTTCATGCAAAGGGATTTGATAGTATCCGCTTGCCATATCTAGACATGTGAAATATTTCGCTCCCTGAAATCTGGCTATCTGATCTGCTATTAGAGGCAACGGATATTTATCTAAGACTGTATTCGTATTTAATTCACGGTAATCGACACACAATCAATGAGACCCGTAATTTTTGTTCACTAACATCATAGGACTTGCATAAGCTGAGCAACTTAGCCTTATGACATTGCATTCTACTAGTTCTTTAATCTTCTCGCGTACCAACTCTCTTTCATTTGGACTAAGTCTGAATGGTCTTCTTTGAACAATTTTTCTGAGGTCTACTAACTTAATTTTCATCTCACCTGTACTGACTCTATAAGAAGGAATTCCCTTTATAAAAGATTTTTAATAATTTTCTAATAAATCGTTTAATTTATCCCTATCCTCGCCGACAAGATCAGTATCCAATTTTAAAAAAATATATCATCATTTGAACAACAGTTTACAGATTTTGGCCTAACAATTTCAAATTTTCCCGGTGATACAATGACAAGAAAACCCTGCCACAGTATTTCTCAATCAATCAATTAATGATAATTATTAATTAATTTTTACGTTGCCAAGTATTTGCAATGTACAACAAATGCTGTCATTTCCAATACCCTTCAACATAACTACGTTGTTAATTCTTTTACCGGCTAACTGAGTACTTATCTTTTGTTTAATCAACGAACATTCCGCTCCAGAATCAAACATTGTCAAAAACATAGCTGGTATTTCTACGCTGGTGAAGCGCTGTACAAAAATTTTCTTAAGCTCGGTCCAATTTATGTCAGGATAACATATTTGTGAGAGCCTCTGCGACGCACTGCCTTCCAACGCTGCACTCAAAGCCATTACCAAAGCACTGCCTTTTGTTATTTTCCGCCAGAAATATATTTACTGTAGCACACCACGCGGATGCGTCTGCGCCAACAAGATCTTTTCAATATTATTGTTACACTATGTTCACACAACGACGCAAACACACGATAAATTGATTCGAAGCAAATTTCTAACGCGCTCCCGCTAACACGTCCGGCACTCGCCAAGGATCATTTGTCATATTAGGTAGCGAGCCAGATCCCACTTCTGATGTTGTAGCGTTAAGATTGTTTTCCATGGTTAAGCGCAGCGAGTTTCGGTCGCTCTGAGAACTCAAACACAACTAACTCTTGTGTCTCTTATTTCTCAAGCCCGAACCACGCTTGGCGACAGCGACGCAGCGCTGCCGCCGCGCTAAAACAGGACTTCCTAGAACCGACAACTTAATCAACCAATCACAGCCCTTACAAAGGCTTATGCTGAAGATAATTATTGCGAAATATCGAAAGACGCACCAATACGCATAACTAGAATCCGACGCATTATGATGAAATTATCATTGTGAAATACCGAAAACTACAACCACACACATACAAACTTAGTACGCGCCGACATATATATAAATATATATATGTTCTTGCAAGTTCCGTTTGCGCATAAACCGTTTTATGTCAATTGCATTGTGCCGCTACTTATTGCATAGTCGTCAGACACATATTCGTTTCGACTTGCAATACAGTGCCGTCCATAAAAACAGTACCAGCTATTGTGCGTGCATTAGTTGTGGCGATTTAATAAAGAATTTGTAATAAACTAATTAATAAAACAATTTAAATTCATTTCTGAACTGCGATTCTCGCCTTAGCTCGCGCTCATTCTTCGATTACAGCGCGCATATGCTCAGTGTAATTACGCTTGTGCCGTTACTGTTCCCTCGTTGCCATTGCAGTCGTTCCGTTCGCCAGCAGTACAGTCGCTTCCATAAAAACCGTGTCGGTGCGCGTTAATTCATACACGTGCATTTACAGACAAACACGTACAGCTATCAACTCATACTTCTGCAGTCATTTGCATACCAACACTTTCAAGCCATACCGTTACTTCTTGTGTGCGACGTCTACTCGTCATGGCGAATTTTGAAGCTAGTACAGTTGCGCCTGAAGAGCGAGTGAGTTTTTATAAGCTCAAGGTTAAATCGGTATTTGAGCGTTTAAAAAGGTTGCAAATTAAAGTTGAAGCGGAGGCGCTTACCGATCACAGTGACAGCACCTTAACAGTTTTATTGGAGCATATTGGCAAGTTAAGCAGTTACTTTGGTGAAGCCCACGACCACCTAGAGGAGCTTGATTTTGATGAGATGCACAGTGACTTGCGCATGGATTTCGATGACTTAATATTGGTCATGCAATCTTCAATATTGTCGGAAATTCAGAGTCGCAGCACTCAAGTGCCTTATAGTTCCACGCTTAGTAGACCAATGACGCATATGCAGGCTCCCGCTTCTAAACTGCATTCCGCACCTGCGCTGCCGCCATTAAAATTACCTACGTTCAGCGGTGGATATGAAAAATGGGCCGATTTCTACTCAATGTTTTCAACAATCATTGATAGTCGACCCGAAGTCAACAACATGGAAAAGCTTCAATATTTACGATCCTGTCTAGACGGTGCAGCGTTGGACACAGTACGCTCTCTGGAGATTTCAAACGATAACTATACGGAGGCTATAACCCTATTGAAACAAAGATATGATAACCGACGTTTAATTTTCCAGGCACACATCGTAAAGATCTTGGGGCTGAAGAGGGTAGAGAACGGATCTACCAGCAAGTTGCGAGAACTATCGGACAGCTTCAATGTGCATATGCGTGCACTCAGCAGCCTGGGCACAACAGAGCAGATAGCCAGCGCCATGATAGCTCAGGTGCTGCTACAGAAGTTCGATGCGGCCACACAAGCTAAGTGGGAAGAGAAGTTGGAGGATTCAGAGACGGCATCTCGTATACCTACATGCGAAGAAGTTTCTTCATTTCTTGAGCTTCGTTGCCGGACCTTGGAATCGATGGAGTTTGCTATGACGAACTATTCATCCAGCAAGCCTGTGAATAGTAGTAGCAAATTTGTCACCAACAGGTCAGCATTCCATGTAACGGACCACAGCGCACAGAGTTGTGTCTTTTGCAATACGCCAGAGCATACTATCTACAAATGCTCAAGATTTGCAAACTTGTCACCTAGTCTACGCCTGAATGAGGTCAAAAGGGCTGGACTATGTTTGAACTGCTTGAAAGTCGGCCATCAGTCGCGACAATGTGGCTCGAGCGGCTGCCGAGTCTGTGGAGTCAAGCATCACACGCTTCTCCACCTCGGCAACTCCAGCACATCACAAGCAGTAGCTCTGTCAAAGCAACATTCATCATCATCAATGATGCAGGGCATTCTTACGCAACCCCCGGCCCCATCTACTACTCTCCTAGCCCAAGATCTGATCAGCGATGTTGTGCTCCTGGGGACCGCAGTGGTCCTGGTAAAAAATCGGTTTGGTGAATTAGTTCCTCACAACTCATCTCACAACTGCATCTTATTACAGCTAGATGCGCCCATCAATTGCAGCTCAAAAGGACAAAGTCATCCTCAGCTGTCTATGGTTTAGGCGACTGCAAGGTGGCCACCGATGGAAGTACGGTTTGCGTCACTCTTCGGTCTCACGACTCCATATATGCAAATAGCTTCACAGCCACGATAGTCTCGAATGTAACTGGCAGACAGCCCTGTTCTGATGTGAACATAGGCACATGGAACATACCGCCAAACATAACTCTGGCTGATCCAGCTTTTCATATTCCGAAGCGAATAGATTTGCTTATCGGAGCTAGCCTTTTCTATGAGTTGCTCTGTGTGGGTCAAATCAAGTTGCTGCCTGGACTGCCACTTTTACAGAAGACTCGTCTTGGTTGGATTGTGTCTGGAGGCGGAACTCGCAGCCCTAACACCGTGCTCGTGACTTCGAAGGTACCTTTAGAGCCAGATACAGATTCTGGTTCCGACGCCCAGTTGGACAGTCTCGTTCGGCGTTTCTGGGAGGTTGAGAGCTGCAATGACTCCGTCGTAAGGATCAGCAAAGAAGACTTGGACTGCGAGGCACATTTTGTAAGGCATTATACTCGAGTAGCCAATGGCCAATACTCAGTGCGCTTGCCTGTCAAGCTTAATTGTGAGCTTCTCGGTGAGTCTTATCAGCAGGCGCGGCGCAGATTTCTCAATTTGGAGAGGAAATTAAGTCGCTTGCCTCATATAAAGACTCAATACTCAGAGTACTCTGAGCTGGGTCACATGTCGCGTGTTCCGCGCGAATTGTTTCAACACTGCAGATATTTTCTTCCGCATCACTGCGTCTTGAAGGAAGACAGTACAACCACTAAGCTTCGTGTCGTTTTTGATGGGTCAGCTGCTACATCAAGTGGCTACTCACTAAATGAAGTTCTAATGTCAGGTCCTGTCATTCAGCCGAAGATGATCAACATATTATTGCGTTTCCGAGCCTATCCAGTTGCACTCACCGGAGATATCTGCAAGATGTATCGCTGCGTGAAGGTGCCTGAACCGGACAGCTTTCTACAATGTATTCTTTGGAGAAATTCACCTGACGATGAGTTAGAAGTGTTTAAGTTGGATACTGTAACTTATGGAACGAAACCAGCTTCATTCTTATCGGTGCGTGCCATGCACCAACTCGCCATAGATGAACGAGATGCGTTCCCACTCGGCTTAGAGGTGTTGCTTCGCGATTTTTATGTCGACGATTTGATCTCTGGAGGAAAATCAGTCGAAGAAGCAAGGCGTGTCATGCAGGAGACCACTGGAATTTTGGCAGGTGGAGGATTCAAATTAAGGAAGTGGTGTTCAAGCCATCCCATGGTGCTGGACGGCGTGACAGATTGCGACAAGGAATCTCTTATAAAGTTCAATGATGGCAGCGACATTACAAAGACACTTGGCCTTGCATGGGATCCAGCATCTGATCAACTTTTGTTGGCTCTGGACTCGAGCTGCAAGCCCTGTAGACGTTCTGTGCTTTCGTCCATTGCTCGGTTCTACGACCCCCTTGGACTGGTCGGCCCAGTAATAACATAGGCAAAAATATTCTTACAGCAGCTGTGGAGGCATAAGCTTAATTGGGACGAGAGTCTTCCTTCGGCACTTCATACTGCATGGCTTGACATTTGCAGTAACTTTGGCAGCGGCCTTAGGACTGCATTCCCCAGGCTGGTGATAGTTCCAGGAGAGAAGGTACAGGTCCATGGATTCTGTGATGTCAGCATCGACGCTTATGGAGCCTGTATCTACATCGTATCCAAGGGGCAGCCTGGCATTAGCAGGTTACTTTGCTCAAAGTCTCGAGTCTCTCCCTTAAAGACGCTTACGGTTCCGAAGCTGGAATTATGTGGAGCAGAGTTACTATCACGTCTGATGGATGAAGTAGCTGGCTTGGGCATTTTCATAGGTCAGTTTCACTGCTGGTGTGACTCTACTGTCGCATTATCCTGGATCAATGACGAACCCGGACGCTTCAATGTATTTGTTGCAAATCGCATCGCCACGATACAGGATCTCACATCTACAATGGAGTGGCACTACGTACCTACTGAGGTAAATCCCGCTGACATATTATCTCGAGGCTCACTGCCCATTGAGTTGAACGCATCATCTCTTTGGTTTAGCGGTGACTTAATTTCTGACTTCATTTCTAAACCCAGATCGCAGTGGACAGTCTCGGTGCTTCCAGAGAAAACTTCAGTGGAGCGTCGGAAGACTGCTCTTCTCGTAAGGCGGGCAGTCTGTGACGCCTCTAAGGATTGCAAGTATGCGAACTCTTTTAGTCGTCTGCAGCGTATCTTTGCATATGTAGCGAAGTTTATTCATAAAGTTCGTGGTCCAGGACTCACTATCAGAGACATCCGAACCGGCACCCATATACTGTTGCGGGTGATTCAACGAGCTCATCTTTGGGAAGAAATAAACACACTTCAAACTAAAGGAACTGTTTCATCATCCAGCAGTCTTGCCTCCTTGTCGCCATTCTTTGATCCATTTGGGTTGCTAATGTGGATGGTCGTCTCAAAAACTCTACATTGAACTTCGATAGTCGCCATCCAATCATCTTACCCAGAAGTCATCCAGTAACTCGGGCCATTATCATGCATTACCATCAGAGGAACCTCCACGCAGGGCCCCGAGCAGTGCTAGCGTTGGTTCGATCCCAGTATTGGCCAATTGGTGGCAGAAAAACTGTAACTAGCGTGATTCATAAATGCGTGATATGCTTTCGGGCCAAACCGCGACTAGTAGAGCACATAATGGCAGATCTTCCCAAGGATCGCGTCGAAGGCTGTCGTGCGTTTTGGGTCACTGGAATCGATTTTTGCGGACCTTTCTTTTACAAGCCTGAGGCACGAAATAGGGCTCCTGTAAAATGTTACGTCTGTGTTTTTATCTGTTTTGCTACGAAGGCTATATGGTTGGAACTGGTCAAGGACTTAACCACTACTGCATTTCTGCATGCTCTACAGCGGTTCATATGCACTAGAGGAAAGCCAAGTCAAATTTGGTCTGACAATGCCACCAATATTCTTGGTGCCCGCAACCAGCTTCTGGAGTTGAAACGTCTGTTTCTGTCAGATGCTCATCAGAATGCAGTGAAGGACTTCTGTCTAGCTGACTCAATAGAATGGCATTTCATCCCTCCACGATCTCCTCACTTTGGTGGTTTGTGGGAGGTTGCAGTGAAGACAGCGAAACATCATTTTTACCGAGCTGCTGGTCCTGCTATCCTGGCCTATGATGAGCTTCGCACGTTGGTCTGCAACATCGCGGCTGTTATTAATTCTCGCAGATTTAGACGTATTGACGCCTGCGCATTTCCTTAATGGCGGCCCTCCTTCATCCTTCAGTGAGCCTAACCTCACAGGGCTCAAATTTAATCGTTTGGATGCCTGGCAGAGTGTGAGCTATCTTCAGCAGGTATTCTGGACACGCTGGCGGGAGGAGTACTTGAACCTTTTGCAGCAGAGAGCAAAATGGAGAGTATCTCAACCTGGCTTATCGGTTGGTGATGTGGTGCTCGTAAAGGACGAGAATCTGCCATCGCTGAAGTGGCCGTTGGCCAGGATAGTCGAACTCATCCCTGGAAGCGACGGCGTCGCAAGAGTCGCCGTACTTAAAACGGAGGCTGGCGAAATTAGAAGGGCTACAAACAAGCTGTGTCTGCTGCCCATTAAAGATTCTGTTAAAGCCTAGGCTTCAACGGGGGGAGGATGTTGGGCGCAGCAACACCTAGTTTTACTATTTAAGAGAACTTTGCATAACATTAAGAGATTTCGGCAACTTGTGCCGTTTTGCTCTCCGTCCTTTACACGCACATTCGTTCTCACGACGCAGCCGGCTCAAGCCGGCGCTCGTAGATCAATGCGGCAGTGCAATTTGGGAAGTCATACTTAGCTAATCGTTTTTGGGCAGATGCTCGTGCGCAGCAGTTCTGCAGTTACATACATACAAACATATATACGCATAGAACAATAAAATAAACTGTGAATATTGAAATAAATAAATTATAAATATATAAAAAAGCTATTCGAAAAATCTCGGTAGCTCAACAGCAACTGATCTTAAATTTTAAGAATTTTGTAAAATTTGGAGCCGGTATCCAAAATTTAAGAAAAACCAAAATTGTTTAAAATACACATTAAGCTAAATGAAAAATAAGCGAGCGCTCTGCTAACTGCGCAGTTTACGCAGCGAATGCGCTCGGGCTGCAGTAAGAGCTATATTATGGGAACGTAATTGTTGAATAAGTTCCTTTGTAGATGGACTTGCTTTATCAAACTTTCAGAGCGTGATCATGTCATTCATATGTGTGTATGTGTCGAAGCACAAGTCTCTAGTACTTGAAATACGCTTTTTGCAAATTGGGGGCGAAAGGAGCGTTGCATCCAAAATATAAAAATATAAAAATCAAAATTGTATAAAGCACAAGTCTCTAGTACTTGAAATACGCTTTTTGCAAATTGGGGGCGAAAGGAGCGTGGCATCCAAAATATAAAAATATAAAAATCAAAAATATAAAAAATATAAAACACAAAATACAAAATAAGGAGTCTCTAGCTATAAAGATGTACGAGATATAATTTAATTACTGAATTTCGACTTCGTTTTTCATCGATAACATTAAAGCGATAAAAGTTTTCGAAGTTTTGAAACAAACTTGATCTGCGCGTGCCATACACGGACCTACATAAAAAATTTCAAGGTTCTAGCTCTTATAGATTCTGAGATCGACGCGTTCACACATACGGACGGACGGACGGACGGACAGACGGACAGACGGACAGACGTCACCCTGATCAAGAATATATATACTTTATGGGGTCTGCCACGCCTCCTTCTGCCTGTTACATACATTTTAACAAAACCATTATACCCTGTTTTCCCATTTTCAATGGGCTCTGGGTATAACAAGTAAGAAAGCTATAGTCGGCGGTACCCGACTAGGAGATCCCCTGAACCCTGCGAAGAGCCGATACTTCAAACATTCTATGATTATTTAACATATCCATGTATATAAGCAATACATGCACACACACAAACACACACAAATACGCACGCACACATAAACACGCGCTCTGCTAACTGCGCAGTTAGCGCAGCGACTGAGCGTGGGCTGCGCTCATAGGCTTTACTATGAAATATTAAATGTTTATTAACTTCTTTTGTAGATGGAGTTTCTTAATAAAACTTTCAAAGCGTGATAATGTCATTTATATGTTACATATTTCCAAAGCACAAGTCGCTAGTATTTGAAATACGGTTTTTACAAATTTAAGGGGAAGGGAAGGAGTGGGGGGATGGTATATAAAATATGACTAAAACCAAAATTGTGTAAACTCCACATTGTACTAAATACAACATTTTGAGACTCTTGCTCTAAAGATGTGGGAGATATAAAGTTATAACTGCATTTCGATAACGTTTTTAATCAATAACTTTGAAACGATCAAATTTATCGATTTTTTGAAACAAACTCGATCTGCGCGTTCTATGTAGGGACCTACATAAAAAATTTCAAGTCTTTAGGTCTTATAGATTCTAAGATCGACGCGTTCAAACATACGGACAGACGGACGGACTGACAGACGGACAGACGGACGACTCAACTCGTCTCCCTGATCAAGAATATATATACTTTATGGGGTCTGCCACGCCTCCTTCTGCCTGTTACATACATTTTAACAAAACCATTATACCCTGATTTCCCATTTTCAATGGGTTCATGGTATAAAAATAATTATATTAAAAACTTGTTGTTCGTGGTGCAGAGCAGAAAAACACGCGTCAATCACAATCGCGGAAAAGTCTCTTCTCTAAAAGCAGACAAACCGAAACACACGCACACAAAGCACATATGTACATACATATGAATATGTATATACATATACACTCACACATACACTTAACGTTCGGACCTTACACTACACGCACAAAAACGTCGTCGATTGCCGACGAATTTCTTACATTTGATTTGATTTACATTTAATTTAACTTTATATATATATGTATGTACTATTCATAGCATATAATTTATGTACATATGTATGTATGTATTGTCAAAACTAATGAACATATGGCGCTACACGCTTTTATTAATTGCAGTTGGGAACATTCTATACTATGAGGACTTTGTATCATATTTTCAAACTCTACGTATGCTGTATGATAAAAAAGGAAATAGAAAACAAACAAAAAATATATACTTATCTGGTTGTATACGTACTCGCATATATTTTTAAAATTAAAAAAAAAAGACTTTAACACGGATCGAACTCCAAAATCACGCACGCATTACTCTTATATGCCATCATCTCGTTCTTCACAGCTTGTTAACGGGATTGCAAATGCAATACTAATACAATTAAAACACTCAAAAATGGACATTAACTAGCCATTTGTTGAATAGACTTTAACAAAAAATAAATAAATAAATATGTACATGCATTTGAAATCAAAAATATATGTATTTACGCCAAGCCGTCTACTGCTATTGAACGATTTTTCTAATGTTTCCTTAATTATTTCAGCCCGTATCTTAATAATTAAATTTGTAAATTAAAAAAAGAAGAGAGAAATTTATTGAAAAAAAAAAAATAAAATTACTTTTCTTGCCGGGGCGTCGAACCTAGAGCCTCTCAACTAACGATTCTTAGAATATTCCAGAATGCATGCATTTCAATGTACAAATTATGGAATTTAATATCATTGTCAGAGGCGTTAGCCAGCTCACTGATATAACTCCGTAAGGTTTGTGTTTAATATCGACAGCGATGGCTGGTCGAATTAAAGAGTGAGCAATAAGCGACTAGAATTATTGCGAGCGGTACGCTGCGCGTTTATTGAATTCACACTTAAGACTAACAATTAGAGAATTAAAAACTAAGTCTGCGACCAAGCGCAGATTCGGCGCTGCCGCAGCGCTGCCGCCAGTGCACAGCCGCTGCTACCGTTGCGGGCGTCGACGTTGGTGTTCTTGGAACACCAGCGGCGTTGGTCGTTGCTAGTGCAAAGCCGCTGCCGCCGTCGCAGGCGCTGTCGTTGGTGTTCTTGGAACACCAGCGGCGTTGGTCGTTGCTATTGCAAAGCCGCTGCCGCCGCCGCAGGCGCAGGCGCTGTCGTCGCTATTCATGGAACTCCAGCGCCGTTGACCGTTGCTGTTCTTCGAACCCCAGCGTCGTTGCTGGTGCTCCTCAGAACTGCTGACTTGCGCCTTGTGTGTGGCGCCGCATTATCACAACGGCCGCTAACATTGTTGCGGTACATCCGCAGCTGCCGCTGGAGCTGCCAACATTGTTGCGACACATTCGTAGCTACCGCTGGAGCTGTCATCATTGTTGCAACGCACTCGTAGCTACCGCTGGAGCTGTCATCATTGTTGCGACACATTTGCAGCTGTGACTCTGGGCGTGGACTTCGCAAATATGATAAGTCAGCACGCGCCCAGTGTCAGTGGTTAACTACTCCCCCTCTCAAGCCCCACCGTCCTCGGTCGTGTCGTAGTTCTTGACGATCTCCGAGAGTTGTAGGGCAACACGATGTCTCCTGGTGAAGTTGTAGATTCCGGAGCCCATGGCGCATGCCACTACTAGTAATGTTGACGACGATGCTATCTCTGACCTCGTTGATGGAGCTAAGTAAGGTAAGCTCAGCGTTGTGTTGTGGCCGCTAACGTTGAGGCGAGCAGATGCCGCTACAGCAGGGACACGATTCCGAATGTTGTTCGGTTTAGGAATCGAGCACTGTCGACGGTGGCGTGTGAACGGAACGTGATGAGATTCGTTCCATTGACCCTCACTGGGGCGTAATCGCCACAGCTGCTGGCGGCGCTACGATCATTTACAATGATGATGCCGTCGTCAACTATGGTGACAGGGTCGGCGTGGCTTGGCTGTGTCTGGCAATGCGCAATATCGCCTGAGTGGAGGCCTTGCGCACAGGTGACATCCTCAGACCTCTTGCAGAATGTGGCTGTTGCTCTCTGGGTGCAAGTTGTCACTGCCACAACCTTTCCCTTGCATTCGGCTACCAGTTTGTTCTGTAGCTGGAGAGTCAGCCGTTGTGTGCGACTGGGAAGATGGGTGCAAGTTGTCCCTGCCACAACCTTTCTCTTGCATTCGGCTACCAGTTTGTTCTGTAGCTGGAGAGTCAGCCGTTGTGTGCGACTGGGAAGATGGTGACCTTTCTGCATAGCTTGCTTATGATTAAAATTGATTATATCTACCTTACGATCTACCTTAATTCTAGACACTTTTATTAGGTTGTAATCGAGGTCCCTGTGATTTGGTCAGTGAGAATTGATTTGATGTCTGAATGGCTGGATTTATGACAAGTGTTAAAGTGAGCATGAGTGCTCCCAATTCGGTAATTAATATTCTATTGCGCGCAGTAAGAGTTTCAAACAGATGACCTGTGTCAGCCTGTTAGTCCTTTGTAATTTTAAGAATTTTATTCACGCAGTCCGTTGTTCGTGCTGTCGTCGTTGTCAAGGTTACAAGTGTCAGGATGATAAGCCTAAAGAAAATGATTAAAACTACAAATTATCGATGGAGGTTGTCCTTGTGGACCACCCTCCCCTTAATGCGGACCGTTGTCCCCAAGTCCGCTTCAACAACCTTTTCCTCGCAGAGGGGCGAAAGTTTGTTTCCCAGTCTGCGGTTGGTCTTTACTAGGACGGCCTCACCTACCTCGAAGACCCTGTTCTGCCGTTTTTTGTTAAGTCGGGCATTTTGCTCGAGCTGAGCTCCCTCTATCTTCCTAGCAATGTCCTGAATGCATGCCGGCGAAGCGGTATTAAAAACATCCTTGGGTCTTTGCTCTGTTACCGAGTGAATCGAACTATTATACTCAGTAGTCGCTTGTAGGATAAGGTCAACTGTATCCACGATCCCCCTTTGGAGCTTTAGGCACCTAGCTATTTCTAACAGGGTGCTATGGAAGCGTTCCACTTGGCCGTTCGATATGCTGTGAAGTGGCGGCGCGTTTACGATGTTTACATCGTAAATGTTTTTTAGAAGGGACCTTATAGTCTCAGACTTGAGTGCAGGCTCATTGTCGCAATAGATCTGCCTTGCTCGGGGAAACACGTTCATTAGTATTAATAGGGGGGATCGTAAATCCTCTATAGTCCTTGATGCAATGGGTTGTACCATTGCGAATTTGGACAGCTTGTCTATGCACGTCAGGAAATATTTCTTGTCTGTGGAAAAGATGTTGACATGTAACATCTCTCCAATCTGTGATGGAATCGGCGTCGGGCCGAGTTCCTGGTTTTTTGGGTGCCTGTCGTACTTTGCCTTTGCGCAAATTTTACAATTCAGGACCACTTCATTGGCTAACTTGGACATTTTGGGGAAATAATACTCCGTCATTATTTGCTTGACGTTTTCCTGAGCTGCCCTATGGGCTCTGTTATGCTCTTTGGTGATTATTTCCCTCCTATCACTAATGTTGAATACGTCAGCTACGAAATTTTCGCAGTGCCAGAATTTTGTGGCTGGGAAGGCCTTTACAACCTCATGTTGAATTTTGGCCAAAGTTGGCAGACTGCAGTGAAACGCGTTTACTACGCCTCGGACTATGACGGACTTGACTGTTTCTACTAAGTCATCCTTGTCAGTGAAGTTTATCTGGTGGCGGGTTTTTTCGCCGAATACAGTAAACTTGTTTTTTAATGGATACCGTGCCTCTTCCAACACTATTTGGTTACGGAAGCAGTTCAACGGTTTGTCAGTAATGTCAATCGTGTGAGTCAGGGATAACTCACTGTGGATTGTGGCCGCATCGGACCCTTGGTTTATGTAACCGTTCTGTAGGGCATTCACGTTTTGGCGCGATAAAGCATCGGCCACGTGATTCTCCTTGCCTGGCTTGTAAAAAAGTTTGGCCCCAGTTTCGTCAATGCGCGCTTTCCAGCGCTTGATTTTGGCGTTAGGGTTGCTCTCGGATACCGAGAATGTGAGTGGTTGATGGTCGGTGAATATGTTAATATTCTTCGCACCATAAAGAAAGTGCCGGAGTTTTGCCAAAGCCCAGACGATAGCTAGCAATTCTCGCTCGTTAGTAGCGTAGTTTGCTTCTCTATCCTTTAGTGTCCGAAATATCATAGTTATCGGGCGTCCGTTCTGAGACAGTACAGCCCCAATACCATAAGCCGAGGCGTCAGTTGTGAGGTCGAACGCCTTTTGGTAGTCAGGATACATTAGTGTAACGTCCTCTGAGACTAGAATGTTTCTGAGCTTTTGAAACGCATTGCGCTGGGTTTCGTTAAACTGTACCTCTATCTTCTTGGACCTATACTTGCTGACTGTTCCGTTTTCCCCTTTTAGGATATCGGAGATAGGTTTCGCGATTGCTGCGAAATCCTCAATAAAGCAACGGTAATAGCTTGCTAAGCCCATGAATGACCTAACGCTAAATAACGTTGTAGGCTCAACGTAGTGCTGAATGGCTTTCACCTTTTCAGGGTCCGTTTTTGCGCCGTTTTTTGTCACGATAAAGCCGAGGTACTCGACGCTCTCTTTAAAAAATTGTGACTTTTCATGGGCCACCCTCATGTTTGCACTATGAAGGCTCTTTAGTACCCAATTGACGTGCTTAACGTGATCCGCCTCGTTCTCGGAGAAAACGATGACGTCGTCGACGTACACGTAGCACGACTTACCGATTTGTTCTCGTAGAACGTCATCGATAGTGCGCTGAAAAATACCTCCGGCGTTTTTTAAACCGAAGGGGAGACGACAAAATTCGTACTTCCCCCCGCTTACTGAGAAGGCCATTTTCTCTCGATCAGATTCTGCCAGAGTAATCTGGTGATAACCTGATTTAAGATCGAGAGTGGTGAAGTATTTTGCTTTACCCAAATTTGCCAAAATCATGGTGATGCTCGGCATGGGGTAAGTGTCTGGGATGGTTTTTAGATTTAGTTTCCTGAAATCTATCACTAGGCGTTTCTTCCTATTGCCCATCTCGTCAGAACCTTTCTTGTCTACTACCCACACTGGGTTATTGTATGGGGACTTAGACTTTCTAATGATGCCGTTTCGTAAAAGGTCTTTGACCTCTGAGGCCACGAAATTTTCGACACCTTTGGGGTACGGGTACAATTTCGAGTATACTGCGTTTTCGTCGGTGGTACGAATCGTAGCTACTACGTTTGTATTGTAAGGTAGCGACTCGTTAGAGTCCGCAAAAGCCCTTTTGTTACGGTGAAGCATTTTTAGAAAATCTTCTTTTACCGCAGGTGGTGCATGGATTTCTTTACCTTTGGTATAGTTGACATTAGTACATTTAAGGTACTGCAATGCCTCCGAAGTTGCACCTATTTTTAATACGCCTTCTTTAAGGCATAGTACTGCTCCTACTTGCTTTAGCAGGTCGAGCCCTATGATCCCGTCAAATGTAGATAGGGAATCTAATAGGAAAAAAAATGTGTCGTGTCCGAACATGGGAATTTTGCACTTTTGTGTGATGTTGTTCGAGCCATGAATGGAGTGCACGACGAAGGGGGCTTCGACAGGGAAGACGTCCTTTAGCCGTTTATGCGGTCTAATGAAGTTTTTGGACGCACCCGTGTCGATTAGGAATGACATGTCTGTCCCTGCTATTCTGCGCCGAATGAACGACAGCAGGGACCTCCCCTAAAAAATTGACGTTGCCGCTACTGTCAGAGTCGGCGTCATCGTTAGCCTCATCTATCGCTTCCTGCGCTGCTTGCGCATAGGTCGCATCTTGGTCAGTGCTGGCCTTTAAAAGATTTATCTTTTGTCGTCTTTGGCCAGTCGCTCGATCAGAGCCGGCGGGACGTTTGTTACCCTGACCTTGAGGTTTCTGGTAGTTTGTTTGTTGCCTATACTTTGAGGACGATGGATCGATCTCCATGGGTTCTGGGGCTTTTTCGCCGCTGACCTGATTTTTTTCTGTGTACTGTCCGCTCTGTTTTTTAAAGTAGGGGGTTTTCCCCTGGTTGCTTTGGGTAGCATTTTGCGTCTGCTGATGCTGACGATTTTGCTATCGTTGGTCGGGGCGTCCCTTTTCTTCTACGCCCCTAGCATAGCTTGTTGCGAAAGCGTACCTCTCATGATTTGCTTCAACCTCCTGTGCCAATGCGAGAGCTGTTGGCATATCAGGGGGGTGAGCGGAGAAGAGCACGTCGGTCAGACTGCGCTTTAGTCCGGAAATGAACACACGGAGCGCGTCATTCCTGAACTTTTCGCACATGCCCCTAGCTAGGCTGATGTCGTAGGTCATGTTAGCTTTATTGGTTAACAAGTTAAGCTTTTTTTCTACCTCATCGTAATATTGCAGAATTGTCATTCCGCCTTGCCTCAGCGTGCCCATTTCCTGCTCTATGACATGTATGGGTCTTTTGTCACTGTAGGTAAAGTCTAGTCTGGCTATGATCGCTTCAAAATTTACTGGCGTACTGAATGATGCCAAAACTGCATCCGCTGCGCCCCTAATCTTTGTGCGAATTATGACCATAGCTTGGTAATGACGGGAGCTTCCGTCAAATCTTTTGAAAATTTTGTACGCTGCATGGGCTGCTTGTCTCCATGCCACGTATGTCTCCTGAGTTCCATGAAACTCAGGCACGCACTTCACTGCGTCGAGGGGCTCATCACAAGTGATTCCGTCCACTATCTCGACGTCTTTATAGACTCTTATTATTATTATTATTAAGATCTTCACTCTCACTTTACTTTATTTAGTTTCTACTTTTATTTGACTTAGCTAAATTCTCACTTTGCAAATCACTTACATGTTATCTAGTTTTAGAAGTATCCCGCGCAGCCGTCGGGTTGGTGCTGGAGAATCAGGTCGTCTTGCCGCAGTCGAGTTGGTGCTGTAGAATTAGGTCGTCTTGCCGCAGCCGATGTGTTGAAGTTTCACTTCTTTATGTATTTTTAATTTTATTTTTATTTTGTCTTGGTTTTGTCTTTGTTTTGTCTTTGAGCAGACGTTTTGATGTTCACTGCACTGATTTTGTTAAACAAAACACTTTTCAGTTTTCTTTTGGCAGAAAATGAAATTCACTTATTTATGTTTTTTTACGTTGGGCGCCAATTATGGAATTTAATATCATTGTCAGAGGCGTTAGCCAGCTCACTGATATAACTCCGTAAGGTTTGTGTTAATATCGACAGCGATGGCTGGTCGAATTAAAGAGTGAGCAATAAGCGATTAGAATTGTTGCGAGCGGTACGCTGCGCGTTTATTGAATTCACACTTAAGACTAACAATTAGAGAATTAAAAACTAAGTCTGCGACCAAGCGCAGATTCGGCGCTGCCGCAGCGCTGCCGCCAGTGCACAGCCGCTGCTACCGTTGCGGGCGTCGACGTTGGTGTTCTTGGAACACCAGCGGCGTTGGTCGTTGCTAGTGCAAAGCCGCTGCCGCCGTCGCAGGCGCAGGCGTCGACGTTGGTGTTCTTGGAACACCAGCGGCGTTGGTCGTTGCTAGTGCAAAGCCGCTGCCGCCGTCGCAGGCGCTGTCGTTGGTGTTCTTGGAACACCAGCGGCGTTGGTCGTTGCTATTGCAAAGCCGCTGCCGCCGCCGCAGGCGCAGGCGCTGTCGTCGCTATTCATGGAACTCCAGCGCCGTTGACCGTTGCTGTTCTTCGAACCCCAGCGTCGTTGCTGGAGCTCCTCAGAACTGCTGACTTGCGCCTTGTGTGTGGCGCCGCATTATCACAACGGCCGCTAACATTGTTGCGGTACATCCGCAGCTGCCGCTGGAGCTGTCATCATTGTTGCAACGCACTCGTAGCTACCGCTGGAGCTGTCATCATTGTTGCGACACATTTGCAGCTGTGACTCTGGGCGTGGACTTCGCAAATATGATAAGTCAGCACGCGCCCAGTGTCAGTGGTTAACTTACATACGTATGTATGTATTTGTTCACATGTATAGGAAAACTGCGTAAACAGTTGCGCTGCTGCCACGTGCTTTTGGTAATTGGCCAAACGTTTTGTTCAATAACTTCTGCGTTACTTAATAGATTTTAATGAAATTTGGAGACTCTAGCTCCAAAGGCGTACGAGATATAATTTAATAACTGAATTACGATAACGTTTTAAATCGATAACTTTAAAACGGGAACAGTTATCGATTTTTTGAAACAAACTCGATCTGCGCGTTCTATGTAGGGACCTACATAAAAAATTTCAAGTCTTTAGGTCTTATAGATTCTAAGATCGACGCGTTCAAACATACGGACAGACGGACGGACTGACAGACGGACAGACGGACGACTCAACTCGTCTCCCTGATCAAGAATATATATACTTTATGGGGTCTGCCACGCCTCCTTCTGCCTGTTACATACATTTTAACAAAACCATTATACCCTGATTTCCCATTTTCAATGGGTTCATGGTATAAAAATAATTATATTAAAAACTTGTTGTTCGTGGTGCAGAGCAGAAAAACACGCGTCAATCACAATCGCGGAAAAGTCTCTTCTCTAAAAGCAGACAAACCGAAACACACGCACACAAAGCACATATGTACATACATATGAATATGTATATACATATACACTCACACATACACTTAACGTTCGGACCTTACACTACACGCACAAAAACGTCGTCGATTGCCGACGAATTTCTCGCTTGCCGCGAAATCGGTCAACTGATTAGTTGATCGGCGCGAAGGAAGCTAAGCAGTTTAATTAAATATTTAGAGTTAAAGTGAGGCGACGATGACTTTCACAAGACACGGAGCCTACTTTAATAACTCGACACGTGAAATTATAGTTTTATTAACACTCACACACACAATTGTCTTAAAGCACAAAATTAAAGTTTCAGTGTTGGATAATTCTCAAAATATACTCAGCATATGTTTTTTTATGTCAATGCTTCCACAGAAATAAAAGATAATCAATCAGAAAATAATAGTTATAACAAATTGTATGCTTAGATTGTCACCGTATAATAAATATAAACTTATTTATCACCAAAACTTATAAATTAAAATATGTTTTTTTTTTTTTTTTAAGCGGGCCTATTAAATATGTCGTACCAGTGCTTACAACGTCCATTTAAATAGTGATGAGACTTTGAGCATGTACATACATTTAGACAAATTAGAACATCTATATGTGTAGGTATATGTGGGTATACGAAAAATGACTTGTCGAAGGCCAAATCATACGCATACATATGTACATACATATACACATGGTATGTATTACAAACATACATGCATTTTCCAAAATGATTTCTTCATCCTAAAATCAAGCATCCGATAAATATATATGATGTAATAAATTAATTTGATTTACATATAATTTAACTTTTTATTTATATATGTACAGTTTGTCAAGAAACACTTTACACACTGAGAAAAAACTAAGTTTTTTGACTTTAGATGCAAAAATAATAACCTTATATTCAAATAATCGAAATTTTTTTGATGCTAAGCTGTTTAATGATCGATTTTAAGTTTAACTATCAAAAACACATAGCAAAACTTAGTGTGTAACAAAATAAACAACAAAAACTAAGATTACTCACTTTTCAAGCTGTCAAGAAACTGTTTACACATTGCGTTTTCGGATTCAGTTTTGCTCTAATTCTTGGAAACAACGGTGCCCTTCTTTGATCTATGCTTTTTGTGTCTCTTAATACATGTTTATTTTTGCATATCTTTTAATATGAATTTTATGAATTTTGGCAGAAGTCTCATCTAAAAGTGAATTACTTTAGTTTTTATAATGCCTGGCATAAGATTAAGCTTTGATGTGGTTCATCTGATTTACTATAATCACAAGTTGGGAAAACCTGTTTCAGAATTAGTTGAAGAGTTATCTGTATCTAGGAAAACAATGTTAAAAATCGCGCGGGAAACGAAGGCAGAATTGAAGAAAAGGGCACAGGTGGGCGTAAAAGCAAGCGTTACAGTCGGACAGACCGCTTAATTAAGCGGAAGATTGACCAAAATCGGCAAATATCAGTACGGACACTTGCCGACGACCTTAAGGAAGAATGGGAATCAGATGGGCCACTTAAAGCAGTACTCTAGGACACCATACGGCATAGGTACACTTGAAGAGTTGCACGCAAGAAAACGCTGCTTTCATCGGTATATGAAGAAAAAGGCTTAAATTTGGTTACAACTGTTACAGTACTGCATTTCTTTTGTTTGTTTGTAATATATGAAGTTTTGCAAATATTCTGCCAACTGACTAATCATGTTCACAGCGAAATTGGATCGCTTTTCTACATTTTCATCGGTAAATCATCGAACAGCGTTTTCTTGTGTTGAACTCTTCAAGTGTACCTATGCCGTATGGTGTCCTAGAGTACTGCTTTAAGTGGCCCATCTGATTCCCATTCTTCCTTAAGGTCGTCGGCAAGTGTCCGTACTGATATTTGCCGATTTTGGTCAATCTTCCGCTTAATTAAGCGGTCTGTCTGACTGTAACCCTTGCTTTAACGCCCACCTGTGCCTTTTTCTTCAAGTCTGCCTTCGTTTTCCGCGCGATTTTTGGCATTGTAAATTGTTGTCCTAGAAACAGATAACTCTTCAACTAATTCTGAAACAAATTTTCCCAACTTGTGATTATAATAAATCAGTTGGACCATATCAGAGCTTAATCTTATGCCAGGCATTATAAATATTAAAGTAATTCACTTTTAGATGATATTTCTGCCAAAATTCATAACCAAATTGAAAGATATGCAAAAATAAACATGTATTAAGAGACACAAAAAGCATAGATCACAGAAGGGCACCGTTGTTTCCAAGAATTAGAGCAAAACTGAATCCGAAAACGCAATGTGTAAACAGTTTCTTGACAGCTTGAAAAGTGAGTAATCTTAGTTTTTGTTGTTTATTTTGTTACACATTTTAAGTTTTGCTATGTGTTTTTGATAGTTAAACTTAAAATCGATCATTAAACAGCTTAGCATCAAAAAAATTTCGATTATTTGAATATAAGGTTATTATTTTTGCATCTAAAGTCAAAAAACTTAGTTTTTTCTCAGTGTGTAAAGTGTTTCTTGACAAACTGTATGTACTATTCTTAGCATATAATTTATGTACATATGTATGTATGTATTGTCCAAACAAATGAACATATGGCGCTACACGCTTTTATCAATTGCAGTTGGGAGCATTCTATACTATGAGGACTTTGTATCATATTTTCAAAGTCTACATATGCTATATGATAAAAAAGGAAATAGAAAACAAAAAAAAAAAAAACAAGTAAGAAAGCTCTAGTCGGGAGTACCCGACTAGGAGATCCCCTGAACCCTGCGAAGAGCCGATATTCCAAACGTTCTACACTTCTCTTAATATGTACATTACGAGCAACACATACACACACACATACGCACGCACGCATAAGCGAGCGCTCTGCTGACTGCGCAGTTTACGCAGCGACTGCGCTTGGGCTGCAGTAAGAGCTATGTTATGGGAAGTTAATTGTTGAATAAGTTCCTTTGTAGATGGACTTTTTTAATCAAACTTTCAGAGCGTGATCATGTCATTCATATGTGTGTATGTTCCGAAGCACAAGTCTCTAGCACTTGAAATACGTTTTTTGCAAATTAGGGGCGAAGGGGGCGTGGCATCCAAAATATAACAAAAATCAAAATTGTAAAAATTCTACATTATACTAAATACAAAATTAGGAGTCTCTAGCTTTAAAGATGTGCGAGACAAACTTTTATAACAGGTTTCCGATTTCGTTTTTAATCGATAACATTAAAACGATCAAAGTTATCGATTTTTTGAAATAAACTTGATATGCGCGTGCTATACAGAAACCTCCATATAAAAGTTCAAGTCTCTAGCTCTTATAGATTCTGAGATCGACGCGTTCATACATACGGACAGACGGACAGACGGACAGACGGACGGACGGACAGACGGACATGGCTATATCGACTCAACTCGTCGCCCTGATCAAGAATATATATACTTTATGTGGTCTGCCACGCCTCCTTCTGCCTGTTACATACATTTTAACAAAACCATTATACCCTGTTTTCCCATTTTCAATGGGTTCAGGGTATAAAAATAATTATATTAAAAACTTGCTGTTCGTGGTCCAGAGCAGAAAAACACGCGTCAATCACAATCGCGGAAAATTCTCTTCTCTAAAAGCAGACAAACCGAAACACACGCACACAAAGCACATATGTACATACATATACATATACACTCACACACACACTTAACGTTCGGACCTTGCACTACACGCACAAAAACGTCGTGGATTGCCGACGAATTTCTCGCTTGCCGCGAAATCGGTCAACTGATTAGTTAATTAAATATTTAGAGTTAAAGTGAGGCGACGATCACTTTCACAAGACACGGAGCCTACTTTAATAACTCGACACGTGAAATTATAGTTTTATTAACACTCACACACACAATTGTCTTAAAGCACAAAATTAAAGTTTCAGTGTTGGTTAATTCTCAAAATATACTCAGCATATGTTTTTTTATGTCAATGCTTCCACAGAAATAAAAGATAATCAATCAGAAAATAATAGTTATAACAAATTGTATGCTTAGATTGTCACCGTATAATAAATATAAACTTATTTATCACCAAAACTTATAAATTCAAATATATTTTTGTTTTTTTTTTTTAATGCGGGCCTATTCAATATATCGAACCAGTGCTTACAACGTCCGTTAAAATAGTATTACATACATACATGCATGTATAGTGGAAAATGATTTCTTCATCCTAAAATCAAGCATCCGATAAATATATATGATGTAATAAATTAATTTGATTTACATTTAATTTAACTTTATATATATATGTATGTACTATTCATAGCATATAATTTATGTACATATGTATGTATGTATTGTCAAAACTAATGAACATATGGCGCTACACGCTTTTATTAATTGCAGTTGGGAACATTCTATACTATGAGGACTTTGTATCATATTTTCAAACTCTACGTATGCTATATGATAAAAATGGAAATATAAAACAAAAAAATATATATACATATCTGGTTGTAAACGTACTCGCATATATTTTTAAAATTAAAAAAAAAAGACTTTTACACGGATCGAACTGCGGAATACTCATTCACACCCGCACAGATCACGCCCATTGCCACGCCCACAGTTGGTTTGTACATATATAATTTTTTGGAAATCAATAGAGGAGATCAGCAGTAATATCGTCATAAAATTTTGATTTTCTCACTGAGAATCGGAAAAACGTTGTTTTTCCCGATTTGCCACGCCCCCAGTAGGCGTAGACATATCATTTTTGGCCAGTTCTTAGAAGCAGTGAAGAGTAACGTCAGTGTGAAATTTGATTGCTTACACTCAAAAAAATGCGAAAATTACAGGTTATTTTTAGCCGGGCATGCCCCATAAGGGGCATAAAAATTATTTTTGGGTCATCGATAGAGGAGCTCACCAGTAACTCCACCATCTAATTTTGAAGCTTCTAGCTCTAAAACTGTAGGAGCTATAAGCATTTGCGGTTTTCCACGCCCCCAATGGGCGTAGATATATCCGCCATATTTTTTTCAACTTGGGTTGTCAACCCGAGTATATATACTAAATTTCAAGTCTAGCATTCATAGTGCTCAAAATATTACAGAATTTGAAAAATCACTATATAGTCAGATCCGATTTGCCACGCCCCTAGTAGGCGTGGATATATAGATTTTTGGTCGATCTTCATAGGATCATAGCAGTAACCTACGTACCAAATTTGGGCATTCTAGCTTTAAAACTGTAGAAAATACAGTTTTACCCGATTTGCCACGCCCCCAATGGGCGTAGATATATCCACCATAGCTTTTTCATCTTGAGTTATCAAGACGAGTCTACATTCCAAATTGAAACTCTCTAGCACTTCTAGAAGTAGTGTTTCTGAGATATCGGAAAATGCATTTTCCGATTTGCCACGCCCCTAGTGGGCGTATCGGGAAAATCTTGACACTTTATAATTCGAGGGTATACACGAGTATATATTCCAAATTTCAACTCTCTCGCTTCAAAAGTGTGCAAATGGTTTGCGTTCATACGGACAGACGGACGGACACCGTGACGGACATTACACAAAACCAATATACTCATTTCACTTTGTGAATGAGTATAAAAAAGAACAAGTAAGAAAGCTTTAGTCGGCGGTACCCGACTAGGAGATCCCATGAACTCTGCGAAAAGCCGATACTCCAAACATTCTATGCTTATTTAACATATACATGTATACAAGCAATACATGCACACACATACACACATACAAATACGCATAAGCACGCGCTCTGCTGACTGCGCAGTTAGCGCAGCGACTGAGCGTGGGCTGCGCTCATAGGCTTTACTATGAGAAATTAAATGTTTAATAACTTTTGTGTAGATGGACTTTCTTAATCAAACTTTCAGAGCGTGATTATGTCATTTATATGTATATATTTGCCAAAGTACAAGTCTCTAGTATTTGAAATACGGCTTTTACAAGTTTGGGAAGAAAGGGAAGAAAAGGGGGGTTGTATCAAAAATGTTCCAAAAATCAAAATTGTATAAACTCTACCTTATACTTAATACAAAATTTGGAGACTCTAGCTCAAAAGATGTGGGAGACATAAATTTATAACTGCATTTCGATAACGTTTTAAATCGATAATTTTAAAACGATCAAATTTATCGAATTTTTGAAACAAACTCGATCTGCGCGTGCTATACACGGATCTACATAAAAAATTTCAAGTCTCTAGCTCTTATAGATTCTGAGATCGACGCGTTCACACATACGGACGGACGGATAGACGGACAGACGGACATGGCTATATCAACTAAGTTCGTCGAGCTGATCAAGCATATATATACTTTAAAGGGTCTGCCACGCCTCCATCTGCCTGTTACATACATTTTAACAAAACCATTATACCCTGATTTCCCATTTTCAATGGGTTCAGGGTATAAAAAGAAAAAGAAAGAAAGAAACAAAGAGAAAGAAAGAAAGAAAGATAAATAAAGAAAGAGAAAGAAAAAGAAAGAAAGAGAGAAAGAAAGAAAGAGAAAGAAAGAAAGAAAGAAAGAGAAAGAAAGAAAGAAATAAACAAGTCGGCGGTCCCCGACTAGGAGATCCCCCTGAACCCTGCAAATAGCCCATACTCCAAACATTCTATGCTAATGTTACATATACATTTATACAAGCAATACACGCACACACACTTACACATACACATACACATAAGCACGCGCTCTGCTGACTGCGCAGTTAGCGCAGCGACTGAGCGTGGGCTGCGCTCATAGGCTTTACTATGAGAAATTAAATGTTTAATAACTTTTTTGTAGATGGACTTTCTTAATCAAACTTTCAGAGCGTGATTATGTCATTTATATGTATATATTTGCCAAAGTACAAGTCTCTAGTATTTGAAATACGGCTTTTACAAGTTTGGGGGGAAAGGGAAGAAAAGGGGGGTTGTATCAAAAATGTTCCAAAAATCAAAATTGTATAAACTCTACCTTATACTTAATGCAAAATTTGGAGACTCTAGCTCAAAAGATGTGGGAGACATAAATTTATAACTGCATTTCGATAACGTTTTAAATCGATAATTTTAAAACGATCAAATTTATCGAATTTTTGAAACAAACTCGATCTGCGCGTGCTATACACGGATCTACATAAAAAATTTCAAGTCTCTAGCTCTTATAGATTCTGAGATCGACGCGTTCACACATACGGACGGACGGATAGACGGACAGACGGACATGGCTATATCAACTAAGTTCGTCGAGCTGATCAAGCATATATATACTTTAAAGGGTCTGCCACGCCTCCATCTGCCTGTTACATACATTTTAACAAAACCATTATACCCTGATTTCCCATTTTCAATGGGTTCAGGGTATAAAAAGAAAAAGAAAGACAGAAACAAAGAGAAAGAAAGAAAGAAAGATAAATAAAGAAAGAGAAAGAAAAAGAAAGAAAGAGAGAAAGAAAGAAAGAGAAAGAAAGAAAGAAAGAAAGAGAAAGAAAGAAAGAAATAAACAAGTCGGCGGTCCCCGACTAGGAGATCCCCTGAACCCTGCAAATAGCCCATACTCCAAACATTCTATGCTAATGTAACATATACATTTATACAAGCAATACACGCACACACACTTACACATACACATACACATAAGCACGCGCTCTGCTGACTGCGCAGTTAGCGCAGCGACTGAGCATGGGCTACGCTCATGGGCTTTACTATGTGAAATGAAATGTTTAATAACTTTTTTGTAGATGGACTTTCTTAATCAAACTTTCAGAGCGTGATTATGTCATTTATATGTATATATTTGCCAAAGTACAAGTCTCTAGTATTTGAAATACGGCTTTTACAAGTTTGGGGGGAAAGGGAAGAAAAGGGGGGTTGTATCAAAAATGTTCCAAAAATCAAAATTGTATAAACTCTACCTTATACTTAATGCAAAATTTGGAGACTCTAGCTCAAAAGATGTGGGAGACATAAATTTATAACTGCATTTCGATAACGTTTTAAATCGATAATTTTAAAACGATCAAATTTATCGAATTTTTGAAACAAACTCGATCTGCGCGTGCTATACACGGATCTACATAAAAAATTTCAAGTCTCTAGCTCTTATAGATTCTGAGATCGACGCGTTCACACATACGGACGGACGGATAGACGGACAGACGGACATGGCTATATCAACTAAGTTCGTCGAGCTGATCAAGCATATATATACTTTAAAGGGTCTGCCACGCCTCCATCTGCCTGTTACATACATTTTAACAAAACCATTATACCCTGATTTCCCATTTTCAATGGGTTCAGGGTATAAAAAGAAAAAGAAAGACAGAAACAAAGAGAAAGAAAGAAAGAAAGATAAATAAAGAAAGAGAAAGAAAAAGAAAGAAAGAGAGAAAGAAAGAAAGAGAAAGAAAGAAAGAGAAAGAAAGAAAGAAATAAACAAGTCGGCGGTCCCCGACTAGGAGATCCCCTGAACCCTGCAAATAGCCCATACTCCAAACATTCTATGCTAATGTAACATATACATTTATACAAGCAATACACGCACACACACTTACACATACACATACACATAAGCACGCGCTCTGCTGACTGCGCAGTTAGCGCAGCGACTGAGCATGGGCTACGCTCATGGGCTTTACTATGTGAAATGAAATGTTTAATAACTTTTTTGTAGATGGACTTTCTTAATCAAACTTTCAGAGCGTGATTATGTCATTTATATGTATATATTTGCCAAAGTACAAGTCTCTAGTATTTGAAATACGGCTTTTACAAGTTTGGGGGGAAAGGGAAGAAAAGGGGGGTTGTATCAAAAATGTTCCAAAAATCAAAATTGTATAAACTCTACCTTATACTTAATGCAAAATTTGGAGACTCTAGCTCAAAAGATGTGGGAGACATAAATTTATAACTGCATTTCGATAACGTTTTAAATCGATAATTTTAAAACGATCAAATTTATCGAATTTTTGAAACAAACTCGATCTGCGCGTGCTATACACGGATCTACATAAAAAATTTCAAGTCTCTAGCTCTTATAGATTCTGAGATCGACGCGTTCACACATACGGACGGACGGATAGACGGACAGACGGACATGGCTATATCAACTAAGTTCGTCGAGCTGATCAAGCATATATATACTTTAAAGGGTCTGCCACGCCTCCATCTGCCTGTTACATACATTTTAACAAAACCATTATACCCTGATTTCCCATTTTCAATGGGTTCAGGGTATAAAAAGAAAAAGAAAGACAGAAACAAAGAGAAAGAAAGAAAGAAAGATAAATAAAGAAAGAGAAAGAAAAAGAAAGAAAGAGAGAAAGAAAGAAAGAGAAAGAAAGAAAGAAAGAAAGAGAAAGAAAGAAAGAAATAAACAAGTCGGCGGTCCCCGACTAGGAGATCCCCTGAACCCTGCAAATAGCCCATACTCCAAACATTCTATGCTAATGTAACATATACATTTATACAAGCAATACACGCACACACACTTACACATACACATACACATAAGCACGCGCTCTGCTGACTGCGCAGTTAGCGCAGCGACTGAGCATGGGCTACGCTCATGGGCTTTACTATGTGAAATGAAATGTTTAATAACTTTTTTGTAGATGGACTTTCTTAATCAAACTTTCAGAGCGTGATTATGTCATTTATATGTATATATTTGCCAAAGTACAAGTCTCTAGTATTTGAAATACGGCTTTTACAAGTTTGGGGGGAAAGGGAAGAAAAGGGGGGTTGTATCAAAAATGTTCCAAAAATCAAAATTGTATAAACTCTACCTTATACTTAATGCAAAATTTGGAGACTCTAGCTCAAAAGATGTGGGAGACATAAATTTATAACTGCATTTCGATAACGTTTTAAATCGATAATTTTAAAACGATCAAATTTATCGAATTTTTGAAACAAACTCGATCTGCGCGTGCTATACACGGATCTACATAAAAAATTTCAAGTCTCTAGCTCTTATAGATTCTGAGATCGACGCGTTCACACATACGGACGGACGGATAGACGGACAGACGGACATGGCTATATCAACTAAGTTCGTCGAGCTGATCAAGCATATATATACTTTAAAGGGTCTGCCACGCCTCCATCTGCCTGTTACATACATTTTAACAAAACCATTATACCCTGATTTCCCATTTTCAATGGGTTCAGGGTATAAAAAGAAAAAGAAAGACAGAAACAAAGAGAAAGAAAGAAAGAAAGATAAATAAAGAAAGAGAAAGAAAAAGAAAGAAAGAGAGAAAGAAAGAAAGAGAAAGAAAGAAAGAAAGAAAGAGAAAGAAAGAAAGAAATAAACAAGTCGGCGGTCCCCGACTAGGAGATCCCCTGAACCCTGCAAATAGCCCATACTCCAAACATTCTATGCTAATGTAACATATACATTTATACAAGCAATACACGCACACACACTTACACATACACATACACATAAGCACGCGCTCTGCTGACTGCGCAGTTAGCGCAGCGACTGAGCATGGGCTACGCTCATGGGCTTTACTATGTGAAATGAAATGTTTAATAACTTTTTTGTAGATGGACTTTCTTAATCAAACTTTCAGAGCGTGATTATGTCATTTATATGTATATATTTGCCAAAGTACAAGTCTCTAGTATTTGAAATACGGCTTTTACAAGTTTGGGGGGAAAGGGAAGAAAAGGGGGGTTGTATCAAAAATGTTCCAAAAATCAAAATTGTATAAACTCTACCTTATACTTAATGCAAAATTTGGAGACTCTAGCTCAAAAGATGTGGGAGACATAAATTTATAACTGCATTTCGATAACGTTTTAAATCGATAATTTTAAAACGATCAAATTTATCGAATTTTTGAAACAAACTCGATCTGCGCGTGCTATACACGGATCTACATAAAAAATTTCAAGTCTCTAGCTCTTATAGATTCTGAGATCGACGCGTTCACACATACGGACGGACGGATAGACGGACAGACGGACATGGCTATATCAACTAAGTTCGTCGAGCTGATCAAGCATATATATACTTTAAAGGGTCTGCCACGCCTCCATCTGCCTGTTACATACATTTTAACAAATCCATTATACCCTGATTTCCCATTTTCAATGGGTTCAGGGTATAAAAAGAAAAAGAAAGACAGAAACAAAGAGAAAGAAAGAAAGAAAGATAAATAAAGAAAGAGAAAGAAAAAGAAAGAAAGAGAGAAAGAAAGAAAGAGAAAGAAAGAAAGAGAAAGAAAGAAAGAAATAAACAAGTCGGCGGTCCCCGACTAGGAGATCCCCTGAACCCTGCAAATAGCCCATACTCCAAACATTCTATGCTAATGTAACATATACATTTATACAAGCAATACACGCACACACACTTACACATACACATACACATAAGCACGCGCTCTGCTGACTGCGCAGTTAGCGCAGCGACTGAGCATGGGCTACGCTCATGGGCTTTACTATGTGAAATGAAATGTTTAATAACTTTTTTGTAGATGGACTTTCTTAATCAAACTTTCAGAGCGTGATTATGTCATTTATATGTATATATTTGCCAAAGTACAAGTCTCTAGTATTTGAAATACGGCTTTTACAAGTTTGGGGGGAAAGGGAAGAAAAGGGGGTTGTATCAAAAATGTTCCAAAAATCAAAATTGTATAAACTCTACCTTATACTTAATACAAAATTTGGAGACTCTAGCTCAAAAGATGTGGGAGACATAAATTTATAACTGCATTTCGATAACGGTTTAAATCGATAATTTTAAAACGATCAAATTTATCGAATTTTTGAAACAAACTCGATCTGCGCGTGCTATACACGGATCTACATAAAAAATTTCAAGTCTCTAGCTCTTATAGATTCTGAGATCGACGCGTTCACACATACGGACGGACGGATAGACGGACAGACGGACATGGCTATATCAACTAAGTTCGTCGAGCTGATCAAGCATATATATACTTTAAAGGGTCTGCCACGCCTCCATCTGCCTGTTACATACATTTTAACAAAACCATTATACCCTGATTTCCCATTTTCAATGGGTTCAGGGTATAAAAAGAAAAAGAAAGACAGAAACAAAGAGAAAGAAAGAAAGAAAGATAAATAAAGAAAGAGAAAGAAAAAGAAAGAAAGAGAGAAAGAAAGAAAGAGAAAGAAAGAAAGAAAGAAAGAGAAAGAAAGAAAGAAATAAACAAGTCGGCGGTCCCCGACTAGGAGATCCCCTGAACCCTGCAAATAGCCCATACTCCAAACATTCTATGCTAATGTAACATATACATTTATACAAGCAATACACGCACACACACTTACACATACACATACACATAAGCACGCGCTCTGCTGACTGCGCAGTTAGCGCAGCGACTGAGCATGGGCTACGCTCATGGGCTTTACTATGTGAAATGAAATGTTTAATAAATTCTTTTGTATATGGAGATTCTTAATAAAACTTTCAGAGCGTGCTTATATCATTAATATGTTATATATTTCCATAGCACAAGTCTCTAGTATTTGAAATACGGTTTTTACAAATTTAGGGGAAAGGGAAGGAAAGGGGAGATCGTATCCAAACCGTGACAAAAATCAAAATTGTATTAACTCCACATTATACTAAATACAACATTTTGAGGCTCTAGCTCTAAAGATGTGGGAGAAATTAATTTATAACTGCATTTCGATAACGTTTTAAATCGATACCTTTAAAACAATCAAATTTATCGATATTTTGAAACAAACTCGATCTGCGCGTGCTATACACGGACCTACATAAAAAATTTCAAGTCTCTAGCTCTTATAGATTCTGAGATCGACGCGTTCATACATACAGACATACGGACGGACGGACAGACGGACATGGCTAAATCAACTCAGCTCGTCACCCTGATCAAGAATATATATATTTCATGGGGTCTGCCACGCCTCCTTCTGCCTGTTACATACATTTTAACAAAACCATTATACCCTGATTTCCCATTTTCAATGGGTTCAGGGTATAAAAAGAAAATGAAAGAAAGAAAGAAAGAGAAATAAAGATAGAGAAAGAAAAAGAAAATAGAGAAAGAAAGAAAAAGAAAGAAAGAAAGCAAGAAAGAAAGAGAAAGAAAGTAAGAGAAAGAAAGTAAGAGAAAGAAAGAAAGATAATTATTTTAATTAATTAATTAAAAAACAAGTAAGAGTGCTCTAGTCGAGACGGCTCGACTACGAGATACCCTGAACCCTGCGAAGATCCAATCTTCCCAACATGATATGCTTATTTTACATATACGAATATTGCGAGCAACGCACACACACACACACACATGCATACGCACGCACGCATAAGCACGCGCTCTGCTGACTGCGCAGTCAGCGCGGCGACTGCGCTCGGGCTGCAATATGCCTATTGTATGGGAAATTAAATGTTTAATAACTTTTTTTGTGGATGGACTTTCTTGATTCAACTTTCACAGCATAATTATGTCATTTATGCAAATATGGGGCGAAGGGGGCGTGGCATCCCAAATCCAAAAATAACAAAATCTCCGCGTTCATTACACGGATCTACACAGTAAATTTGGAGTCTCTAGCTCTTACGGTATGCTTAACCGAAGAAAATGTATCGATTTTTATCGATAATAAGGAAACGGGATGAGTTATCGAAAATCTAAAAAAACTCGTACTGCGTAGGCTATAGACGAGTATTCTCTGAAAGTGTCAGATATCTAGCTTTTGTGGTTTACGAGATCGCTGCGTTCATACGGACGGACAGACGGACGGACGGACGGACGGACGGACGGACGGACAGACGGACAGGGCTATTTCAACTCAGCTCATCGAGCTGATCAAGAATATATATACTTTATGGGGTCTGCGATGTCTCCTTCTGCCTGTTACATACATTTTCACAAAACCATTATACCCTGATTTCCCATTTTCAATGGGTTCAGGGTATAACAAGTAAGAAAGCTCTAGTCGGTGGTACCCGACTAGGAGATCCCCTGAACCCTGCGATGAGCCGATATTCCAAACATTTTATACTTATTTAACATATATCTATACAAGCAACACATACACACACACATACGCACGCACGAATAAGCGAGCGCTCTGCTGACTGCGTGGTTTTCGCAGCGACTGCGCTCGGGCTGCAGTATTATGGGAAGTTAATTGTTGAATAAGTTCCTTTGTAGATGGACTTGCTTAATTAAACTTTCAGAGCGTGATTACGTCATTCATATGTGTGTATGTTCCGAAGCACAAGTCTCTAGCACTTGAAATACGTTTTTTGCAAATTTAGGGCGAAAGGGGCGTGGCATCCAAAATTTAACAAAAACCAAATTGTATAAAACACACATGCAACCAAATACAAAATATGGAGTATCTAGCTATAAAGATGTAGGAGATATAATTTAAATACTGTATTTCGACTTCGTTTTTAATCGATAACATTAAAACGATAAAAGTTATCGAATTTTTGAAACAAACTTGATCTGCGCGTGCTATACACGGACCTACTTAAAAAATTTCAAGTCTCTAGTTCTTATAGAATCTGAGATCGACGCGTTCAAACATACGGACAGACGGACAGACGGACGGACGGACAGACGGACAGGGCTAAATCAACTCAGTTCGTCGCCCTGATCAAGAATATATATACTTTATGGGGTCTGCCACGCCTCCTTCTGCCTGTTACATACATTTTAACAAAACCATTATACCCTGATTTCCCATTTTCAATGGGTTCATGGTATAAAAATAATTATATTAAAAACTTGCTGTTCGTGGTCCAGAGCAGAAAAACACGCGTCAATCACAATCGCGGAAAATTCCCTTCTCTAAAAGCAGACAAACCGAAACACACGCACACAAAGCACATATGTACATACATATGAATATGTATATACATATACACTCACCCATACACTTAACGTTCGGACCTTGCACTACACGCACAAAAACGTCGTGGATTGCCGACGAATTTCTCGCTTGCCGCGAGATCGGTCAACTGATTAGTTGATCGGCGCGAAGGAAGCTAAGCAGTTTAATTAAATACTTAGAGTTGAAGTGAGGCGACGATCACTACTTTAATAACTCGACACGTGAAATTATAGTTTTATTAACACTCACACACACAATTGTCTTAAAGCACAAAATTAAAGTTTCAGTGTTGGATAATTCTCAAAATATACTCAGCATATGTTTTTTTATGTCAATGCGTCTACAGAAATAAAAGATAATCAATCAGAAAATAATAGTTATAACAAATTGTATGCTTAGATTGTCACCGTATAATAAATATAAACTTATTTATCCCCAAAACTTATAAATTCAAATATATTTTTGTTTTTTTTTTTTTTAAGCGGGCCTATTAAATATACCGAACCAGTGCTTACAACGTCCATTTAAATAGTGATGAGGTTTTGAACATGTATATATAGACAAATTAGAACATCTATATGTGTAGGTATATGTGTGTATGCGAAAAATGACTTGTCGAAGGCCAAACAAGTAAGAACGTTGCAGTCGGGCGCTACCGACTGCGGGATACTCATTCACACCCGCACAGATCACGCCCATTGCCACGCCCACAATTCGTTTGTACACAAATAATTTTTTGGAACTCAATAGATCAGCAGTAACATCGTCATAAAACTTTGATTTTCTCACTGAGAATCGGAAAAACGTACAGTTTTTCCCGATTTGCCACGCCCCCAGTAGGCGTAGACATATCATTTTTGGCCAGTTCTTAGAAGCAGTGAAGAGTAACGTAAGTGTGAAATTTGGATTCTTACACTTAAAAAATGCGAAAATTACAGGGAATTTTTAGCCGGGCATGCCCCAAAAGGGGCGTAAAAATGGGCATCGATAGAGGAGCTCACCAGTAACTCAACCATCCAATTTTGAAGCTTCTAGCTCTAAAACTGTAGGAGCTATAAGCTTTTGCGGTTTGCCACACCCCCTATGGGCGTAGATATATCCGCCATATCTTTTTTAACTTGGATTTTCAACCCGAGTATATATACCAAGTTTCAAGTCTCTAGCATTCATAGTGCTCAAAATATTACAGAATTTGAAAAATCACTATATAGTCAGATCCGATTTGCCACGCCCCAAGTAGGCGTGGATATATAGATTTTTGGTCGATCTTCATAGGATCATAGCAGTAACCTACGTGCCAAATTTGGGCATTCTAGCTTTAAAACTGTGGACGATACAGTTTTACCCGATTTGCCACGCCCCCAATGGGCGTAGATATATCCACCATAGCTTTTTCATCTTGAGTTATCAAGACGAGTCTACATTCCAAATTGAAACTCTCTAGCACTTCTAGAAGTAGTGTTTCTGAGATATCGGAAAATGCATTTTCCGATTTGCCACGCCCCTAGTGGGCGTATCGGGAAAATCTTGACACTTTATAATTCGAGGGTATACACGAGTATATATTCCAAATTTCAACTCTCTAGCTTCAAAAGTGTGCAAATGGTTTGCGTTCATACGGACAGACGGCAGACGGACGGACAGCGTGACGGACATTGCACAAAACCAATATACTCATTTCACTTTGTGAATGAGTATAAAAATAACAAGTAAGAAAGCTCTAGTCGGCGGTACCCGACTAGGAGATCCCCTGAACCCTGCGAAGAGCCGATATTTCAAACATTCTATGCTTATTTAACATATACATGTATACATGCAATACATGCACACTCACATACGCACGCACACATAAACACGCGCTCTGCTAACTGCGCAGCGACTGAGCGTGGGGTGCGCTCATAGGCTTTACTATGAGAAATTAAATGTTTATTAACTTCTTTTGTAGATGGAGTTTCTTAATAAAACTTTCAGAGCGTGCTTATGTCATTAATATGTTATATATTTCTAAAGCACAAGTCTCTAGTATTTGAAATACGGGTTTTACAAATTTAGGGGGAAGGGAAGGAGAGTGGGGATGGTATCCAAAATGTGACAAAAATCAAAATTGTATAAACTCTACATTATACTAAATTTTGAGACTCTAGCTCTAAAGATGTGGGAGATATAAATTTATAACTGCATTTCGATAACGTTTTAAATCGATAACTTTGAAACGATCGAATTTATCGATTTTTTGAAACAAACTCGATCTGCGCGTGCTATATACGGACCTACATAAAAAATTTCAAGTCTCTAGCTCTTATAGATTCTGAGATCGACGCGTTCACACATACGGACGGACGGACGGACGGACGGACAGACGGACAGACGGACATGGCTATATCAACTCAGCTCGTCACCCTGATCAAGAATATATATATATAATATATATATGAATATGTATATACATATACACTCACACATACACTTAACGTTCGGACCTTACACTACACTCACAAAAACGTCGTCGATTGCCGACGAATTTCTCGCTTGCCGCGAAATCGGTCAACTGATTAGTTGATCGGTGCGAAGGAAGCTAAGCAGTTTAATTAAATATTTAGAGTTAAAGTGAGGCGACGATCACTTTCACAAGACACGGAGCCTACTTTAATAACTCGACACGTGAAATTATAGTTTTATTAACACTCACACACACAATTGTCTTAAAGCACAAAATTAAAGTTTCAGTGTTGGATAATTCTCAAAATATACTCAGCATATGTTTTTTTATGTCAATGCGTCCACAGAAATAAAAGATAATCAATCAGAAAATAATAGTTTTAACAAATTGTATGCTTAGATTGTCACCGTATAATAAATATAAACTTATTTATCACCAAAACTTATAAATTCAAATATATTTTTGTTTTTTTTTTTTTTAATCGGGCCTATTAAATATACCGAACCAGTGCTTACAACGTCCATTTAAATAGTGATGAGGTTTTGAACATGTATATATAGACAAATTAGAACATCTATATGTGTAGGTATATGTGTGTATGCGAAAAATGACTTGTCGAAGGCCAAACAAGTAAGAACGTTGCAGTCGGGCGCTACCGACTGCGGGATACTCATTCACACCCGCACAGATCACGCCCATTGCCACGCCCACAATTCGTTTGTACACAAATAATTTTTTGGAACTCAATAGATCAGCAGTAACATCGTCATAAAACTTTGATTTTCTCACTGAGAATCGGAAAAACGTAGTTTTTCCCGATTTGCCACGCCCCCAGTAGGCGCAGACATATCATTTTTGGCCAGTTCTTAGAAGCAGTGAAGAGTAACGTAAGTGTGAAATTTGGATGCTTACACTCAAAAAATGCGAAAATTACAGGGTATTTCTAGGCCGGGCATGCCCCAAAAGGGGCGTAAAAATGGGCATCGATAGAGGAGCTCACCAGTAACTCAACCATCCAATTTTGAAGCTTCTAGCTCTAAAACTGTAGAAGCTATAAGCTTTTGCGGTTTGCCACGCCCCCTATGGGTGTAGATATATCCGCCATATCTTTTTCAACTTGCGTTATCAACTCGAGTATATATACCAAATTTCAAGATTCTAGCATCAATAGTGCTCAAAATATAGCAGAATTTGAAAAATCACTATATAGTCAGATCCGATTTGCCACGCCCCTAGTGGGCGTGGATATATAGATTTTTGGTCGATCTTCATAGGATCATAGCAGTAACCTACGTGCCAAATTTGGGCATTCTAGCTTTAAAACTGTAGAAGATACAGTTTTACCCGATTTGTAACGCCCCCAATGGGCGTAGATATATCCGCCATAGCTTTTTGATCTTGGGTGGTCAACGCGAGTCTACATTCCAAATTGCAACTCTCTGGCACTTCTAGAAGTAGTGTTTCTGAGATATCGGAAAATGCATTTTCCGATTTGCCACGCCCCTAGTGGGCGTATCGGGAAAATCTTGACACTTTATAATTCGAGGGTATACACGAGTATATATTCCAAATTTCAACTCTCTAGCTTCAAAACTGTGCAAATGGTTTGCGTTCATACGGACAGACGGCAGACGGACGGACAGCGTGACGGACATTGCACAAAACCAATATACTCATTTCACTTTGTGAATGAGTATAAAAAATAAATAAAATAACTTGTCTTCCATTTAATTTAACCCTATATATATACATATGTATGTACTATTCATAGCATACAATTTATGTACATATGTATGTATGTATTGTCAAAACAAATGAACATATGGCGCTACACGCTTTTATTAATTGCAGTTGGGAACATTCTATACTATGAGGACTTTGTATCATATTTTCAAACTCTACATATGCTATATGATAAACAAGTAAGAGTGCTCTAGTCGAGACTGCTCGACTAAGAGATACCCTGAACCCTGCGAAGAGCCAATCTTACCAACATTATATGCTTATTTTACATATACAAATATTGTGAGACACACATACATGCATATGCACGCACGCATAAGCACGCGCTCTGCTGACTGCGCAGTTGACGCAGCGACTGCGCTTGGGCTGTAATATGCCAATTGTATGGGAAATTAAATGTTTAATAACTTTTTTTGTGGATGGACTTTCTTAATCAAACTTTCACAGCGTAATCATGTCATTCATATGTATGTATTTGCTAAAGCCCAATTCTCTAGTATTTGAAATACGAATTTTTCAAATTGGGCGCGAAGGGGGCGTGGCATCCAAAATCCAAAAATTACATAATGTCCGCATTCATTGCACGGATCTACACAGTGAATTTGGAGTTTCTAGCTTTTACGGTATGCTTAGCGGAAGAAAAGTTATCGATTTTTATCGATAATAAGGAAACGGGATGAGTTATCGAAAATCTAAAAAAAACTCGTACTGCGTAGGCTATAGACGAGTATTCTCTGAAAATTGCAGATCTCTAGCTTTTGTGGTTTACGAGATCGCTGCGTTCACACGGACGGACAGACGGACAGACGGTCATGGCTATTTCGACTCAGTTCGTCGAGCTGATCAAGAATATATATACTTTATGGGGTCTGCCACGCCTCCTTCTGCCTGTTACATACATTTCAACAAAACCAGTACACCCTGATTTCTCATTTTCAATTGGTTCAGGGTATAAAAATAATTATATTAACAAGTAAGAACGTTGCAGTCGGGCGCTACCGACTGCGGGATACTCATTCACACCCCCACAGATCACGCCCATTGCCACGCCCACAATTGGTTTGTACATATATAATTTTTTGGAAATCAATAGAGGAGATCAGCAGTAATATCTGTATATAATTCTGATTTTCTCACTGAGAATCGGAAAAGCGTATAGTTTTTCCCGATTTGCCACGCCCCCAGTAGGCGTAGACATATAATTTTTGGCCAGTTCTTAGAAGTAGTGAAGGGTAACGTAAGTGTGAATTTTGGATGCTTACACTCAAAAAATGCGAAAATTACAGGGTATTTTTTAGCCGGGCATACCCCATAAGGGGCGTAAAATTTATTTTTGGCGCATCGATAGAGGAGCTCACCAGTAACTTACCATCCAATTTTGAAGCTTCTAGCTCTAAAACTGTAGGAGCTACAAACTTTTGCGGTTTGTTACGCCCCCTATGGGCGTAGATATATCCGCTATATCTTTTCCAACTTGGGTTGTCAACCCGAGTATATATACCAAGTTTCAAGTCTCTAGCATCAATAGTGCTCAAAATATTACAGAATTTGAAAAATCACTATATAGTCAGATCCGATTTGCCACGCCCCTAGTAGGCGTGGATATATAGACTTTTGGTCGATCTTCATAGGATCGTATCAGTAACCTACGTGCCAAATTTGGGCATTCTAGCTTTAAAACTGTAGAAGATACAGTTTTACCCGATTTGCCACGCTCCCAATGGGCGTAGATATATCCGCTATAGCTTTTTCAACTTGAGTTGTCAACACAAGTCTACATTCCAAATTGCAACTCTCTAGCACTTCTAGAAGTAGTGTTTCTGAGATATGGGCAAATGCATTTTCCGATTTGCCACGCCCCTAGTGGGCGTATCGGGAAAATCTTGACACTTTATAATTCGAGGGTATACACGAGTATATATTCCAAATTTCAACTCTCTAGCTTCAAAACTGTGCAAATGGTTTGCGTTCATACGGACAGACGGACAGACGGACGGACAGCGTGACGGACATTGCACAAAACCAATATACTCATTTCACTTTGTGAATGAGTATAAAAACTTGCTGTTCGTGGTCCAGAGCAGAAAAACACGCGTCAATCACAATCGCGGAAAATTCTTTTCTCTAAAAGCAGACAAACCGAAACACACGCACACAAAGCACATATGTACATACATATGAATATGTATATACATTGTGTAAAATAAGTACCCGGAATTTAAACAAAAAACACATTTTTTCATATTATTCATCATTATATTTTGGATTGCCTTCAAAATAGGCTCCTTTTCAGCCGATCCAAATTTTCCAACGAACAATCCAATCATCCATGGCCCGCTGGTAGGCCGGCGCCGGGATGGCCTTCAGCTCCTTTGGCGAATTTTGCTTAATGTCTTCAATCGACTCAAAACGCCTTCCCCGAAGTGGCAATTTTAGTTTTGGGAAGAGAAAAGAGTCACAGGGTGCGAGATCTGGCGAATACGGTGGCTATTCGATAGTATTTATTGAGTTTTTGGTCTTGTATTCGCGTACAATCAAGGCTCGGTGCGATGGCACGTTGTCGTCGTGCAGAATCCACGAATTGTCCTTCCACAATTCGAGCCGTTTACGGCGGATGGCTTTACGTAAACGCCTTAAAACGGATAAATAATATTCCTTATTAACCGTTTGGCCCTCTGGAAGGAACTTAGAGTGCACCACGCCTTGGTAATCAAACAAAACCGTGAGCATAACCTTCACTTTTGACCGGCTTTGGCGTGGTTTTTTCGGATACAGCTCGTTCTCGAAGCCCCATTCGGACGATTGCTGACTGGTTTGCATGTCGTACTCGTAGACCCATGTCTCATCACCAGTTATGATGTGTTTCATGAAGGTAGGGTCCGTATTAGCTCGGGAAACCATATCTTCAGAGACCTCCTTCCGATGCTCTTTTTGCAAAAAATTGAGTAAAATTCGCCGAGTAAACAAAAGATCAACTCACTTTGACTGCTGAAGGAAACACACTAAGTAATAGATCCCGTTCTAATGAGGTTTTTGCATTCAAGGACATGTGTCCCAACATGAAAAAAACAAATTTGAAGTGTCAGGTATTCCCGGGAGAGTTTAAATTATAAATTCCGGGTACTTATTTTACACAATGTACATATACACTCACACATACACTTAACGTTCGGACCTTACACTAAACGCACAAAAACGTCGTGGATTGCCGACGAATTTCTCGCTTGCCGCGAAATTGGTCAACTGATTAGTTGATCGGCGCGAAGGAAGCTAAGCAGTTTAATTAAATATTTAGAGTTAAAGTGAGGCGACGATCACTTTCACAAGACACGGAGCCTACTTTAATAACTCGACACGTGAAATTATAGTTTTATTAACACTCACACACACAATTGTCTTAAAGCACAAAATTTAAGTTTCAGTGTTGGATAATTCTCAAAATATACTCAGCATATGTTTTTTTATGTCAATGCATCCACAGAAATAAAAGATAATCAATCAGAAAATAATAGTTTTAACAAATTGTATGCTTAGATTGTCACCGTATAATAAATATAAACTTATTTATCACCAAAACTTATAAATTAAAATATATTTTTTGTTTTTTTTTTTTAAAGCGGGCCTATTAAATACATCGTACCAGTGCTTACAACGTCCATTTAAATAGTGATGAGACTGAGCATGTACATACATATAGACAAATTAGAACATCTATATGTGTAGGTATATGTGTGTATGCGAAATATGACTTGTCGAAGGCCAAATCATACGCATACATATGTAAATACATATATACATGGTATGTGTTCAGGCATGAACATACAGAAATAGCCGAAGATCATAAACATGTCATCTACGCACTTAACGACAGGTTGAAGTACGGTCACATATAGAATCTATAAATATGCTAAGTACACAAAGACCTACGCTGACCTTTACGAACTCTGCGATAGACTAAGAATAAATGAACATCTAATCTGACCCTTACAAACTCTGCGATAGACTAAGAATAAATAAGCATCTACGCTGAGTCTTACACACTCTGCAATAGAATAAGAATAGATAAAGACCAACGCTGAACCTCAGAGCTCAGCAAGAGATAAGCTATATTTTTAGAGTTGAAATTATGCATGAGTCAGTATATAAAGCACTGGCTCAGAAGAATAAAATTAATACACTACCAACACAGCAAGTCTTTTCATGGTCCTTCGATCCAACCTACAAAGTCTACCATAATTTTTGTGACAAGTGCTAGTGAAGTGTGAAAGTGTTTTACAAAATTTTTCTTGTTTCTCTTTGGCTTACCAATTTAAGCTGTGAGTAGAGGCACAGCACGATCAACCAGGTGATCAAAACAAAAAAACTTCCAACGGGTCAAGCCAAAAACAACAACAACAACAACAAAACTAACAAGATGCTGTCGTCAAAAGTGGTCGAGTTGCTAAAGAAGCAATCAAAGATCCACGAAAACATCCTGCAGGCCATTGCAAAGAAGGATGTATTATCAGTGATTGATAAGCTGGCAGCAGAATTCACTGCCAATCACTTATCACTGGTAAAAATTGGTACTGTCGATCATCAATATTTTAAGGGGAAAATATATGATGCCATAATGGAAAACATCAGGACGTATAAAGAGTCCTTGATGAAGGTCGAAGTTGCCGACCACGCTATGGACACCGACCAACCAGGATCTAGCAAGCAAATGCAACCGGAAACATCCGAGGCAAGAAACAGTCAGCTGGAAGAAATGTCTTCACGACGAAGTGTCAGCCCAATGGATGTGATGGTAAACCTTGTAGATAAAAGAGCTCAAAAAGTAAGGCAGCACATTGCAAAGGTGTATGCCAACCTTGAGCTCAGTAACCAGGAAGAAATCTTGGACTACAAAGACAAGTTAAATTTCCTGTGGAACAAAGTCCAGTCAACGCTCACGGATTTAGAAGCAAAGTACGAAAAATTTGCTTTCGAAATCGAAGAAATCGATGAACTGGAGTGCAATGTCAACCTACTGACAAAGAAGCTGAACAGAAAAATAGGTGACTTGCACAACATAAAAGAAGACGTTCCAGAGCTGCCAAAAGTGGATCTTCCTCATTTTAATGGAAATTCCAAAGAGTGGCCAACGTTCTTCGAGTTGTTCTCCGAGGTAATTCACAGCAGAAAGGATATCAGCGATACAAGGAAGCTGAACTATCTGAAATCTTGCCTCAAAGGAGAAGCCAAAATGGTAGTAGGCCATTTATTAATTGGATCGTCTGCTAGCTATAATGCAGCGTGGGAGCTAATATGCAAGCGCTACGAAAATAAGCGCAAAATATTTGCTAACGCCGTTAACCAGCTAGTGGACATGGAACTGCTGAAGAATAATGATGAAGGCAGTATCCGCAAGTTCTTGGACACAGCGACTGAGTGCATCTTCATCGTCAAAGAAAAAGGCCAAACGGGTAATGACGCTGATGTTTTGTTCGCTCAAATTTTGCTGCGACGTTTCTCGACAGAAGTCCTACAACTTTACGAGCAACATGTAAAGAAGGCGAGAGAAATCCAGTCCTTGCACAATGTGCTGGAGTTTATTGAGCAACTATATAACTCAATAGACTCAGTACAAAAGAGTGCCGTCCATACGTCAATGGAAACGAAGAAAACGAGCTACAAAAGATGCCGTTTTTGCCAACTGGATGCGCATGAAATAATAAGATGTCAGAAGTTTAGAGCTGACAATGTAAAAAGCGCAAGGAATTTTTGTCCAAAAATGCGCTGTGCTTTAAATGTCTTGGCACTCATAGCTTCAAAGAGTGCAAAAAGGATTGGACTTGCAACCGATGCTCCAAAGCACACAACAGTTTGCTTCACGAGGATGCAAACAAAAAAGAGAACGTCAGCAGCAATTGTCTGAAAGAAAATAAAGGGCAAGATACGCTGCTGGCAACTGCGCTCATCCGAATTTAAAATAAATTTGGAAAATACGAGCAGCTAAGGGCTCTTATTGATGGAGGCTCACAAAGAACCTTAATATCGGAAGAAGCCGCACAACAACTAAAACTGCGCCGAATCAAACGGAACGTGGAAGTTCAGGGAATTTCTCAGACTGTGGAAGTTCTAAAAAATAGCGTTTGCTTAACCATAAAACCAAGAGTTAAAAGCAAATTCGTCACCACAATACAGGCACTGGTCATGCCTAAACTTCAGAAAGCTCTACCGAGCAAGAAAATTGACATAGATGTCAATAAAGATTGGATGGGCTGCGAGCTAGCAGACCCACACGTTAACGAACCCAGTAGGATTGATGTTGTCATTGGAGTGGATTTACTACCCCTAATAATGTTGGGAAAAGTGAAAAAAATAAACGAAACTCTGGGACAAAAGAAAGAGTTTGGATGGATTGTCTCCGGCAACATAAGCAGATCACCAAGCAAAAAGGTAATCAGCGCAGCAACAACGATGTGCCTGGACGACCTCGAGCGCTTCTGGGAACTTGAAAGTGACACCAGCGATTCAGAAGAAAACACTGATTGCGAAAAGGTGTTCCAAGAGACAACCACAAGGGATGAAGAAGGCCGGCTAGTAGTCTCCATACCATTCCGAAAAAATGTCGAGTTAGGAAACTCTCGAAAACAGGCTATGGCAAGACTACTGCAAATGGAGAATAAATTCAATAAGAATCCGCAAATCTTCACGGAATACAGTGCCTTTATGGAACAATACCTGAAGCTAGGACATATGGAACCGGTAGACACCATTGGCCAAGGCAAATACTACATGCCACATAAAGCGGTAATCAGACCAAACAGCCTTACTACTAAATTGAGGGTAGTATTTGACGCTTCAGCAAAAACTTCGAATGGACTAAGTCTCAATGATGTAATGCTAGTCGGCCCTAAAATACAAAAGGATATCACTTATCACTGGTAAAAATTGGTACTGTCGATCATCAATATTTTAAGGGGAAAATATATGATGCCATAATGGAAAACATCAGGACGTATAAAGAGTCCTTGATGAAGGTCGAAGTTGCCGACCACGCTATGGACACCGACCAACCAGGATCTAGCAAGCAAATGCAACCGGAAACATCCGAGGCAAGAAACAGTCAGCTGGAAGAAATGTCTTCACGACGAAGTGTCAGCCCAATGGATGTGATGGTAAACCTTGTAGATAAAAGAGCTCAAAAAGTAAGGCAGCACATTGCAAAGGTGTATGCCAACCTTGAGCTCAGTAACCAGGAAGAAATCTTGGACTACAAAGACAAGTTAAATTTCCTGTGGAACAAAGTCCAGTCAACGCTCACGGATTTAGAAGCAAAGTACGAAAAATTTGCTTTCGAAATCGAAGAAATCGATGAACTGGAGTGCAATGTCAACCTACTGACAAAGAAGCTGAACAGAAAAATAGGTGACTTGCACAACATAAAAGAAGACGTTCCAGAGCTGCCAAAAGTGGATCTTCCTCATTTTAATGGAAATTCCAAAGAGTGGCCAACGTTCTTCGAGTTGTTCTCCGAGGTAATTCACAGCAGAAAGGATATCAGCGATACAAGGAAGCTGAACTATCTGAAATCTTGCCTCAAAGGAGAAGCCAAAATGGTAGTAGGCCATTTATTAATTGGATCGTCTGCTAGCTATAATGCAGCGTGGGAGCTAATATGCAAGCGCTACGAAAATAAGCGCAAAATATTTGCTAACGCCGTTAACCAGCTAGTGGACATGGAACTGCTGAAGAATAATGATGAAGGCAGTATCCGCAAGTTCTTGGACACAGCGACTGAGTGCATCTTCATCGTCAAAGAAAAAGGCCAAACGGGTAATGACGCTGATGTTTTGTTCGCTCAAATTTTGCTGCGACGTTTCTCGACAGAAGTCCTACAACTTTACGAGCAACATGTAAAGAAGGCGAGAGAAATCCAGTCCTTGCACAATGTGCTGGAGTTTATTGAGCAACTATATAACTCAATAGACTCAGTACAAAAGAGAGCCGTCCATACGTCAATGGAAACGAAGAAAACGAGCTACAAAAGATGCCGTTTTTGCCAACTGGATGCGCATGAAATAATAAGATGTCAGAAGTTTAGAGCTGACAATGTAAAAAGCGCAAAGAATTTTTGTCCAAAAATGCGCTGTGCTTTAAATGTCTTGGCACTCATAGCTTCAAAGAGTGCAAAAAGGATTGGACTTGCAACCGATGCTCCAAAGCACACAACAGTTTGCTTCACGAGGATGCAAACAAAAAAGAGAACGTCAGCAGCAATTGTCTGAAAGAAAATAAAGGGCAAGATACGCTGCTGGCAACTGCGCTCATCCGAATTTAAAATAAATTTGGAAAATACGAGCAGCTAAGGGCTCTTATTGATGGAGGCTCACAAAGAACCTTAATATCGGAAGAAGCCGCACAACAACTAAAACTGCGCCGAATCAAACGGAACGTGGAAGTTCAGGGAATTTCTCAGACTGTGGAAGTTCTAAAAAATAGCGTTTGCTTAACCATAAAACCAAGAGTTAAAAGCAAATTCGTCACCACAATACAGGCACTGGTCATGCCTAAACTTCAGAAAGCTCTACCGAGCAAGAAAATTGACATAGATGTCAATAAAGATTGGATGGGCTGCGAGCTAGCAGACCCACACTTTAACGAACCCAGTAGGATTGATGTTGTCATTGGAGTGGATTTACTACCCCTAATAATGTTGGGAAAAGTGAAAAAAATAAACGAAACTCTGGGACAAAAGAAAGAGTTTGGATGGATTGTCTCCGGCAACATAAGCAGATCACCAAGCAAAAAGGTAATCAGCGCAGCAACAACGATGTGCCTGGACGACCTCGAGCGCTTCTGGGAACTTGAAAGTGACACCAGCGATTCAGAAGAAAACACTGATTGCGAAAAGGTGTTCCAAGAGACAACCACAAGGGATGAAGAAGGCCGGCTAGTAGTCTCCATACCATTCCGAAAAAATGTCGAGTTAGGAAACTCTCGAAAACAGGCTATGGCAAGACTACTGCAAATGGAGAATAAATTCAATAAGAATCCGCAAATCTTCACGGAATACAGTGCCTTTATGGAACAATACCTGAAGCTAGGACATATGGAACCGGTAGACACCATTGGCCAAGGCAAATACTACATGCCACATAAAGCGGTAATCAGACCAAACAGCCTTACTACTAAATTGAGGGTAGTATTTGACGCTTCAGCAAAAACTTCGAATGGACTAAGTCTCAATGATGTAATGCTAGTCGGCCCTAAAATACAAAAGGATATCTTTGATATTTTGATAAAGTGGCGGCAATGGAAATATGTAATGACAGCTGACATCGAGAAATTGTATCGTCAGATTAAAATCGCCAAAGAAGATCAGGAATATCAATACATCCTCTGGAGAGACGACCAAAAGATGCCAATCAAGGAGTTCAAGCTCACTACACTAACATAAGGGACGTCAGCTGCGCCATTTTTAGCAGTCCGCTGTCTTCAAGAATTGGCAAATCAACATTGCCAAGGCAACAAACAACTAATGACAACAATTAAAGAAGACTTCTACATGGATGACCTCATCACTGGTGGCGACTCAATAGGCGATTGCATCAACACGCAAACAGTACTTAGGAGCATAATGGAAAAGGCTCGCATGCATTTGAGAAAATGGGTATCAAATGATGACAGGATCATTGCTGGAATTGAAGATGGCGACTCAACAGAAAAAATTATGATTCACAAGGACGAGTCAATAAAAACCCTGGGGCTCCAATGGGACCCCAAAAAGGATATATTCACATTTGTTGTCGATTGCCCAAAATTAGTGCGCATTACAAAGCGTCTAATTTTATCTCAATTGGCAAGAATCTTTGATCCACTGGGTTGGCTAACACCAGTTACATTGCAAGGAAAATGCTTCATACAGGAGCTGTGGAAACTGCCGCTAACTTGGGACGCAGAACTAGAGCCTAGTCTGGTCAATTATTGGCAAGAATACGCAAGCGCATTGCCAGATTTAGCAAAAATTAATATACCGCGCTGGTCTGGAAAATCGAGCACTGATGCAACGGAACTACATGGGTTTTGCGACGCATCAGAAAAAGCGTATGCAGCAGTTGTGTATACAAAGGTTGGAGCCAAAATCACTTTGCTAGCTGCAAAAAGCAAAATGAACCCAATAAAAAACAAAAAAACTATACCAAAACAAGTAAGAAAGCTCTAGTCGGCGGTACCCGACTAGGAGATCCCCTGAACCCTGCGAAGAGCCGATACTCCAAACATTCTATGCTTATTTAACATATACATGTATACAAGCAATACATGCACACACACATACACACATACGCATAAGCACGCGCTCTGCTGACTGCGCAGTTAGCGCAGCGACAGAGCGTGGGCTGCGCTCATAGGCTTTACTATGGGAAATTAAATGTTTAATAACTTCTTTTGTAGTTGGACGTTCTTAATCAAACTTTCAGAGCGTGATTCTGTCATTTATATGTGTATATTTGCCAAAGCACAATTGTCTAGTATTTGAAATACGGATTTTACAAGTTTGGGGGGAAAGGGAAGGAAAGGGGGGTGGTATCCAAAATGTGACAAAAATCAAAATTGTATAAACTCTACATTATACTGAATACAAAATTTGGAGACTCTAGCTCTAAAGATGCGGGAGATATAAATTTATAACTGCGTTTCGATAACGTTTTAAATCGATAATATTAAAACGATAAAAGTTATCGAATTTTTGAAACAAACTCGATCTGCGCGTGCTATACACGGACCTACATAAAAAATTTCAAGTCTCTAGCTCTTATAGATTCTGAGATCGACGCGTTCAAACATACGGACAGACGGACAGACGGACAGACGGACAGACGGACGGACGGACGGACGGACAGACGGACAGGGCTAAATCAACTCAGCTCGTCGCCCTGATCAAGAATATATATACTTTATGGGGTCTGCCACGCCTCCTTCTGCCTGTTACATACATTTTAACAAAACCATTATACCCTGTTTTCCCATTTTCAATGGGTTCAGGGTATAATTAGAGCTATGTGCAGCTCACTTATTAAGCAAACTATTGGCAAAAATACAAGCAATAGTGGGAAATCACACCAAAATACAAGCATGGAGTGATTCACAAATTACGCTTGCCTGGATAAAGAACAAGCGTAGTAAAGATAAATTCGTCAAAACTAGAGTAGACGAAATAAACAAAAAACTGCCTCACGTCGAATGGAAATACGTGAGATCAGCAGACAACCCAGCAGACGTCGCCTCAAGAGGAATTTCCCCGAAGCACTTAGCAGCATGCGACATATGGAGGAAGGGACCTGAGTGGTTGACAAAACAGTCAAATCAGTGGCCGCAATTTGAAGACCCAGAATCGGTTATAGTAGCAACTCTAACCACAAAAGAAAACTACCTGATCCCACTCCTAACAAAGTATTCATCAATTAATAAGCTAACAAGCGTAATTGCTTACGTATTACGCTTTATAGCAAAACTACGAGGGAAGAAGCAGCAGTCGACTTATATCACAGTCGACGAATTAAAGGAGGCCAAAACATTTGTTGTAAAATTACAACAACAAATTGATTTTGGTCATGAAATTCGTTTACTCAATGCTGGAAAGCCTCTGGAATCAAAGAGTAAATTGCAGGCGCTCAACCCCTTTCTGGATGGAAATGGAGTATTACGTGTGGGAGGCCGTCTTCAAAATGCAATGGTGCCATTTAATGTGAAACACCCAATTATACTTGGAAAATCACAGTTTGCTTGGCTGATAATAAACAACGCCCATAAGGAAACCCTACACGGCGGTCTGAAACTGATGAGGAACTTTATTCAAAGGGAGTTCTGGATTTTTGGCTTGCGGAACACATTGAAACAATAGCTACGCGAATGTGTTACCTGCATTAGGTATAAACAGGAAATGGCCAGTCAACTGATGGGAAATTTGCCAGTGTATCGAGTAACTGGAGATTACCCGTTCCAAAACACTGGCATCGAATACGCTGGACCGTTTCAAATTCGCTGTTCCAAAGGAAGAGGTAAAAAATCGTATAAAGGGTACATATGCCTATTTGTATGTATGGCCACAAAGGCAATGCACCTGGAAGCCGTCAGTGACTTATCATCAGATAAGTTTCTAGAGGCTCTACGCCGATTCTTCGCCAGACGCGGCAAGAGTGAACATTTGTATTCTGACAACGGCACAAATTTCGTCGGTGCCGCTAGAATACTAGATAAGGATCTTGTCGCCGCTATAAAAGCAAATAGCAGTCCCGCCGGCAAGCCCCCACATGGGAGGATTATGGGAAGCTGGAGTAAAGTCGGTGAAACACCACCTGAAGCGGGTCATCGGCGATAACAGCTTTACATTTGAGGAATTTACAACACTGCTCTGCCAAATTGAAGCAGTGCTAAACTCACGCCCCCTGGTCACCCTAAATAGTGACACGGATGGAGACGACATTTTGACACCCGGTCACTTTATTGTAGGACGACCAATTATTGGAGCTCCAGAGCACTTTGATGAACATCGGAAAATTGGGTCTTTAGACAGATGGAGACACATACAACGCATCAGAGGAGAATTCTAGAGAAAATGGAAAGATGAATACTTGGCATCACTACAACAGCGAACCAAATGGCAGCAAGAAAAATCAAACCCCATGGAAGGCCAGCTTGTTTTACTAAAACAAGAAAACACGCATCCCGCAAGATGGCCCATGGGAAAGATAACGAAAACTACAAAAGGAAAAGATGATAAAGTTCGAGTAGTAACAGTAAAAACAAATATGGGTGAAGTCAAAAGATCAATTAACAAGATTTGTTTGCTACCAACTCAGTAGAACTACAACGGCTACAACAAAACAATTTTTAGATGCCACGCCCCTTTCGCCCCCAATTTGCAAAATTCGTATTTCAAATACTAGAGATTTGTGCTTTGGTAAATACACACATATGAATCACATCATTACACTGTGAAAGTTTGATTAAGAAAGTCCATCCACAAAAAAAGTTATTAAACATTTAATTTCCCATACAATAGGCATATTGCAGCCCGAGCGCAGTCGCCGCGCTGACTGCGCAGTCAGCAGAGCGCGTGCTTATGCGTGCGTGCGTATGCATGTGTGTGTGTGTGCGTTGCTCGCAATATTTGTATATGTAAAATAAGCACATCAGATTGATTATGTTGTGATCGATGCAAGGCATGCATCTAGCATTCTTGATGTGAGATCTTGTCGGGGTCCTAACATCGACTCTGAGCACTACCTTCTTGCAGCGAAGGTTCGCGCACGGATGTGTGCCGCGAAAGTCTCACGTCAAGGTATGCCAAGAAAGCTGGACATCGAAAAGCTGCAATCGCAACAACATAAGGATGCCTTCTCCACTCGACTCTCGGGCCGACTCGGCCAACTCTCACCAACTGTTCGTCGATTTTAAAGCTGCTTTTGATAGCCCACGGCGAGACCGCCTGTACGCTACCATGTCTGAGCTTGGTATTCCTGCAAAGTTAATACGGCTTTGTAGCATGACATTGAGCAACACCATCAGCTCTGTCAAGGTAGGAAATGACCAATCCGAAACCTTTAATACCAAGTGGGGTCTCAGACAAGGCGACTCGTTGTCTTGTATGCTCTTCAATCTACTGATGGAGAGTATAATAAGGAAAGCTGGGGTGCATCGGATGGGCACAATACTGGGAAACAAATGTGTCCAGCTCCTTGGTTACGCTGATGATATCGATATTATTGGTCGTACCAAGCGTGATGTAACTGCGGCTTTTGGAGCGATCGAAAAGGAATCAGCCAAAGTTGGTCTTGCAGTAAACATGGGCAAAACAAAGTTTATGGTGTGCAGTAACAGAGAATCGCGGCTTCTTGACTCTCACCTTACTGCTGGAGACTATGACTTCGAGTCTGTCAAGGACTTTGTCTATTTGGGAACTGCCGTGACCAACAACAATGATGTCAGCCTAGAGATCAAGCGGAGAATTACATTAGCCAACAAATGTTACTTTGGGCTCAGTAGGCAAATGAACAGTAGAGCCCTCTCTCGAAAGACAAAAATAACACTCTACAAGACGCTCATTCATTCCAGTGCTGCTTTATGGTGCGGAAGCCTGGACAGTGACGCAGTCAGATGCGGCTGCTCTTGGTGTTTTCGAGAGAAAGATTCTTCGCAAGATCTATGGACCAGTTTGCGTTGGCGAAACCTATCGTATCAGGTGGAACGACGAGCTGTACGAGCTATATGGCGATGTGGACATTGGCAAGCGAATTGACATTCAGCGTCTTCGTTGGTTGGGTCACATTGCTCGTATGGAGGGAAGCACTCCAGCTCGTTCGGTTTTTGATACGATAGTTGGAGGACAACGAAGAAGGGGTAGACCTAGAACCCGTTGGAAGGACCAAATGGAGGCAATCCTAGGAGGTGTAACCAACTGGAGAAGTCGTGCACAGGATAGAGAAGCGTGGAGGCAAATCGTGCATCAGGCTGTACTCCGATAGGGGTGTTTTAGCCAATTAATAATAAACAAGTAAGAAAACTCTAGTCGAGAGTGCTCGACTAGAAACTACCCTGAACCAAACAAATAAAAACACACAGTTAGTAAGCTAAAATAATAAAATAAAAATATATTTTTCAAATGTTAATTAAATATAAAACTTATTTACATATATGTACACTTATAGTTATTTACACTAAAGTTCCCTATCCTGAATACTTAAAGAAATACCACTGTGGTAACTATAAACTGTTTCAAAAGTCCTAGCGCTAATGTATTCACTCGGTAGATTTGAAAACGCCCAATCAATGTGCGAATCACAATTGGTTGTAGACGTTTTCAATTCTAATAAGCTTCTGAAGCTTCTGCCAACTAGCTCATCATATAACATCCTAGCTGATTCTAACTTGCTCAAACACAAATTAAAATCTCCTAAAATAAGGCAATTTTCTAATAAAAATGGATATTGCAGAAATAGATCCTGAAACTCTGAATAAAACAGTCGGACTGGATAGGACGGACTTTTATATACAACTACAAAACTTAACGATTTATACCTAAACACGGCATATTCAAACACTGACGATCCGCTTACTTTCCTAACGCCTGTTATATTTTCTAAAATTGTGTCCCTAACATAAATGATAATACCCCTCTTAGGTCGTCTTGCGTTAGGTATTACCTCGCAATCTAGACGGACAACAATACTAAATCCTGAAATATTTACGTTTTCGTTTGCGTAAGTAGACGCTTCAACGAAACATAGAACGGACGACTGGAGCATTAATCTATCAGATCGAATGTCTTCAATATGACAATTAATGCTTTGTGTGTTATGAAAGAAAATATCTAAGGCGGAACTGTCAACTAAGTGATCATAATGTGATCGAAGTAGCTTTTCAGTGCGCAATCGGACTATTTGGTTTTGGACCTTATCATCATTTTTTGGAGGCTTAGGAGGAAGAAAATCTCCTATAATAAACAACCCCGAAGCAGTTGTTGCCCTACTACATGCTACGTATATTGCAGCGCGCTGCATGCGAGAGCAAGTGTGGACCACCACTTTGCTATACGTGGCTCCCTGACTTTTATGAATAGTTATACCTTCTGCAGGTACAACTGGAAACTGCCTACGGTCAATTGATACTTGCTCATTTTTCCTGTATTGGAAATTTCGAATTATTTTTTGAATGGGGGTCCAAGAAGACTCTGTACGATGCGTACACTTTGAGCGAGCAAGTACTCCTACACTTTCCTCTGGGAATTGCATCCATAAAACATTTGGAGCGTTGGATGCATCGAAATCTATTTGCATTAAAACTCCTGTTGCCCCATTAACTAACCCATCCTCTGTATCTACGTTGACCGTAACCATGTATTTTGCAGTTTTTTTTAAGAGGAGGGACTTACAGAGTCCCTGTGTTTCGGACGACCTAAAGCTACTCACGACATCTAAAATTCTTGCCCTATTTGCTGCATTTAAGTGAGTAGCTTTAATAAAGTCTTCAGCTAAGGAAGTAAATGGATCTGTTGCAATGGCGTTAAGTTTTATAATATTGTAATTGTCTGTTGCCGCATTTGTATTAAACAGATGAATTGCATCATCGGGAACATCCGATGGCTGACAAATGCGGGAACGGATAAGGGTAATATCATCGGGTGTCATATTTCCCGATGCCATATTATTTAATGCAGAAGCAAAAGTTTGGTCCTCCCGTTGTCGCATTATTTCTGTGAGCTCAAAATACTTAAAGAGGTCCCAGAGCGAAGAAGCATATATTGCACTGTAGGGATCATGAGAGTTGGATTCGAAAATCCAACGATCGCCTACTGGTGATAACTGTCGTAAATACCACCGAATGGAGAAGTATTTTTAAAAATTTGTTTTAGACGGGAGTCTAACTGGGAGAACATTTTAGAACCTACCATAGATATTTCATCTATTATAATAAGTTTAAGGTCTATTAACCTTGAATGTAAACTATTGACTAAGTCATTGCTGAGAGCTCTCAAATCAGAACCAGATTGGTTAACTGGTAGAGAGAACATGGAATGTAGTGTCGAACCACTAATTCCGAAAGCAGCTTTACCTGTTGGGGCACAGAGTAGAATTTTCGCTGAATCATTACTCCCAGGCCTACTATTGAAGATATGGGATAATGCTTGGAAAATGGAGGTGATTAGTCGGCTTTTTCCGACACCAGCACCACCTCCAACGAATTCGTAAAATGTTGATTTACTTTTCACATTGTGCAAAACATGTGTAAAGTAAGTCTTCTGCTTTAAATTTAACGATCTAACAATATCTTGTATTCTATCGGACGGAAGCAAAGCTGGAAGCTTAATCACTCGGACATTGGTATTTTCTAAGTCCTGATTCTCATCCCTACCATTAATGTCTAAGACATTCAATCTAGGATCTATTTCTGGCAACCCTAACACTCTAAATCTATCGTCAACTACCTCTCTATTCTCAGTATTGCCCTCATTCTCATCCTGCACTGCGTTGTTAAGAGCTTCCTGGAGCTCACTATCATCTAAGCTATTATACTTCCTACGGTTTGTCTCAACTAACTCCTGATTTAGGCTACAAAACAATTCGCAGTCTCTCGCTACTAGTTCTGCCTCCTCGTCTCTCCATGGGACATATAACATAACTAATTCCCTAAAGTATTGGCTTCTCTCAGTATTAATATTAAATCTCCTATACCTAATAATACTGGGAGAGCGTCTTTTCCTAACGAAACCACTACCATTGCGAAGGGCAAATACTAATGACTCGGATGGTGGTGCTTCAGGGTCATCCTGTTCTTCTAAGGCTTGGCGAGCTCCACCATGCTGTTTGCTGAAACTATAAAAAGCAGCAAAATCAGCCAGACATAAACTTTCTAAAGCGTCTGGACGCTGAACATAATGCTCTAAGAGCCCTAATAAAAATATGTCTGTAGAGCCATCGGGTAAATTTTCTAATTGTTGTCTACTCTTTAACATCCTAACCCGATGCTCTGGCAATGAAGTATTAATATATACTTCTGCGTTACTGCTTTCGGACAGGTGCATACCTAAACAGCAGAATACGGCTTCTTGGGCAGATATTTCAGTGCCCGAAATAAATTTGTGCCCTATGTGTTGTAACTTTTGTTTAATCGTTACATTGCCCCTACTAATCTCACTAACTGCTTCACGCATTAATTTGGAAATTCCTCTCTGAGACTTGTTAATATAATTAACGACGTAACTGCAGCAAGCATAGGGATCTAATATAAACTGAATATCTATGTTAGCTCGCTGCAGTTGAAGTAGATGTTTATTATAAGCATTAAGCTTAATTGCTGCGAATGAACGCTTTAAATATATTTTAGGCTTCTTAATACTAGACCTAAGTGCATTAATATAGCACTCATAGGTAAGGTTAAGTTGATCGTGGGACAAAAAGCTATTGAAATCACTAAGAGAGTCTATGGTTTCACGATCAAACGAATTCTCTAAGAAGCCTTGAATTTTTTGAAAATTTCTATGGTGCTCATCTATATTTTGAGCATTCTCTTCTAAGGGGAACAAAATTTCTGTTTGGGGCATAGGAGGGTATGGAATACCGAATTTACATATTTTTTGTGCCCTAACTTCTCGCCTACATGAGTGGCCGTGATTGTGGATTTGATACTCCAAATATGGAGCAACATCCGGGCAATCAGTATCAGTTGTGATAAACTGATCAATAAAGGACTTCACTCTTAGAATGCTTGACTCATCAGTCGAGTCAAGCTTGGGGGCATCTTTCAGCCAAAACATGCCGTGAATATGGGGGGAGCCCCTTTGTTGGAACTCAACTCGCCAATAAAACTTTAGAACATAATGCCTACCAAAAACACCATTTTCCTTCTTCATTAGCTTTAAAATCTGTCTATAGCGAAAATCAAAATACCTAGCGCAAGTCACAGGATCGGTTCTAATTAGACGGGCCTTATTGTCAAAAGTTAAGCAGCCTGCTGCTTCTTCTGAAATCTCTACTTTATCTACGTTTCTAGAAAGAATCACTAAAAGCTCCGTCCACCTAGTTTCTGCTGCCGAAAATGTGATAAAAAAGGTCGGAAGACCAAACTGCCTAATCATAGCCATTACCTTCTTCTTTTCTGCTTCCCAGTGAGCAGGCGAAGTCCTAATACCTTTCAAAACTCTATAGCCATCATCATGGCGAACTAATTGGTCTATTTGCTCTTCATTAAGAGCGTTTGCTGCTGTAATGCCGTGAGTGGCGCTGTTCTTACGTAAGCAAATCGAAGTATTATTTCTAATATTAATCATTTCTAACTTCTTATAGTTAAGAAATAATTTATCAGTTCTACAACCTCTTCTATCAAAATTCCTAAGCTCTGACCTAACTATGGTTGTAAAACTTTCCTTGCACTTTCTCTTTTCGCCTGCAAAGATAGTTGGGAAGGCCAGCTCCTCTGAATCGCAATCTTCGATCATGTCTAATGGACGCTGACCTTCTCCAGGAGCTATAACTATCCTTTGCATAGCGATATTTTCTATAGGGACATTTTCTAAAAGTGTTTCCTGGCCTCCTGGGTTGATATCTTCTGGCTCTGTACTATTCTGCTCGTTTGTTGAGGCTTGAGCAGATCTTTGTACTAATTCTGATACTAAGTCCCTGTCTTCAGCTGATGCAACGAATGGAATTTCGTCAGACGAAAAGGAAGCCAGCCACTGTTCATTAACAGTAACCTGGTGCTTCCTGTAAAGCTCAGTGTCGACTAAAAATCGAATTGCATCAGCAACTTTTGATGGCCTAATGGTTTCAGTCATGAAATCATGACTATATTCCATCCTACGCTTCAAATGAATTTGAACAACCTCAGCTTCGCTAAACGCTCTTGGTAGAGACGTTACCACATTGGCCACAGGAATAGGTACATTGACCACTGCTCCTTTAATGGCATTTTGACGGCCATATCCTAAAGATTTAATAATCATAAAAGGAAGGCGTGGGGAGATAAGCCTTTCCTCTAGCGGCGTTAAGCCCCTTAAACAATTCGGAAGATCCGGAAAATCTAGGCCTTTTGTAATCGAAGCTTTTGGTTTTTTGCCTAACTTTACACTATGACTGCATGTCTTGCAGAAGTTATATTTATTATTTTCAGACGGAAATCTAGATGATAAATATAAAATATCTGAAGCTACTTCTGCACTACACTTGCTTTCAATAGCCTCTCGTGAAATTTTATCTACTTGGTGGGGGAACCACAAACCTTTGCAGCAAATGCAGACCTGATCAGGGCCCTGCTTAACTGTAGTATTGAAAGCAGCTATTAGACCATCAAGACTAGTACTAACATTTTGGGATCTATTTTGAGAAAAGGTATTAGAACGCTCTATTCTGTTCCTAGTTGCATTACGCCTATTCTCAGCTACCCTATTATCAACATTATTACGATATTGGCTAACTCTCTGTGATACGCTTCTATTAGCGTCAAAAGCTTCCTGTCGTGCTTGAATGCGAGCACTTCGCCTTGCACTTGTATCACGTGCCTGCTCAATGATCCTACGAATTGGATCGTCTCTAACCTGCGACCTTAGGCTCCTATCTCTTGCTCTTTCTAAAAGGCGCTGTCCAATGTCATTCCTACGGCGAACTCGCTGTACCGTGTCTCGTCCTTGTTCGTCTGCCCTATAAACTGGGTCTTGTCTGCGTCTCGACCGACGCGAAGTATCTCGTCCTTGTTCGTCTGCCCTATAAACTGGGTCTTGTCTGCGTCTCGATCGGCGCGAAGTGTCAGCCAATCGCTCCTGTTGTCTAACGGGAGAGTTGGCTCGTCGAGTCGCGTGGTCTACTGTATTCTGCATTTGTTCGTGTGCCCGGTAGACCGGGTCTTGTCTGCGTCTGGATCGGCGCGAAGTGTCAGCCAATTGCTCCTGTTGTCTAACGGGAGAGTTGGCTCGTCGAGTCGCGTGGTCTACTGTATTCTGCATTTGCTCGTTTGCCCGGTAGACCGGGTCTTGTCTGCGTCTGGATCGGCGCGAAGTGTCAGCCAATTGCTCCTGTTGTCTAACGGGAGAGTTGGCTCGTCGAGTCGCGTGGTCTACTGTATTCTGCATTTGTTCGTGTGCCCGGTAGACCGGGTCTTGTCTGCGTCTGGATCGGCGAGAAGTGTCAGCCAATTGCTCCTGTTGTCTAACGGGAGAGTTGGCTCGTCGAGTCGCGTGGTCTACTGTATTCTGCATTTGCTCGTTTGCCCGGTATACCGGGTCTTGTCTGCGTCTGGATCGGCGCGAAGTGTCAGCCAATTGCTCCTGTTGTCTAACGGGAGAGTTGGCTCGTCGAGTCGCGTGGTCTACTGTATTCTGCATTTGCTCGTTTGCCCGGTAGACCGGGTCTTGTCTGCGTCTGGATCGGCGCGAAGTGTCAGCCAATTGCTCCTGTTGTCTAACGGGAGAGTTGGCTCGTCGAGTCGCGTGGTCTACTGTATTCTGCATTTGCTCGTTTGCCCGGTAGACCGGGTCTTGTCTGCGTCTGGATCGGCGCGAAGTGTCAGCCAATTGCTCCTGTTGTCTAACGGGAGAGTTGGCTCGTCGAGTCGCGTGGTCTACTGTATTCTGCATTTGCTCGTTTGCCCGGTAGACCGGGTCTTGTTTGCGTCTCGATCGATGCGAAGTGTCTTGTGCTTGCTCTAACTGCCTAGTCTGAGAATTTGAACGTAAAGTAGCGCGAAGAAGGGTATTTTGGCTTTGTTCAGAAAGTCTATTTAAGGCATTGTTCCTACGAACTTGATTTCGTTGTCTATTTCTACTCCGCTCACTTTGACTAAACTCTTCGTTTTCCCTACGCTCTCGTTGAGACGCTATATTATTCACTCTCTCCTGCTCAGAATATTCAGCATTTGACCTATTTAATAGATTTCTATTACGTTGTCTCTGAGACCTACTAGAAGCTGAAATTCTGTTAGTCCTAGGCATTTTAATATTCTTTAAAAATTGTTTAAATTAATACTATATATTATATAAATATTACGTTACTAAAAAAATATTTAATATAAATGTATATTTATAAATTTTTACGAAATATTCAATATATCAACTAAAATTAAAATATATACATTAAATTATTTATTATTAATTAATTAAGTCTATATGTATATATATAAATATATAACTAAATAAAATAAATAAAAAGTTAAGTTTTGTATTTTAAGTCTTGAAAAAGACTGAAATAATTAATTTAATTAATCAAAATAATTATTTTAATCAATGAATTTAAATAATTATATTAAAAACTTGCTGTTTGTGGTCCAGAGCAGAAAAACACGCGTCACTCACGATCCGCGCAAAAGTCTCTTCTCTAAAAGCAGACAAACCGAAACACACTCACACAAAGTACATGTATATACACATATGAATATGTATATACATATACACTCACACATACACTTAACGTTCGGCCGTTACACTACGCGCACAAAAACGTCGTCGATTGCCGACGAATTTCTTGCTTGCCGCGAAATCGGTCAACAGTTTTGTTGATCGGCGCGAAGGAGGCTAAGCAGTTTAATTAAATATTTAGAGTTAAAGTGAGGTGACGATCACTTTCACAAGACACGGAGCCTACTTTAATAACTTGACACGTGAAATTATAGTTTTATTATCACTCACACACACAACGGCAACGGACAATATTTATGAATATTTATTGCACACAATTTTTGAGAAGAGATATTGCAAAACACTGCAATTTAAAACCGCAATTTATTATCGCTCTGAACCGATCAGAAAAGTTTATTAATATAGCTATTAAAAAAGCGTTAAATAATTATTTTAATAAAAAAATCGCAATCAACCGCCGAAAATCGAGAGCTTGCAATAATCTGAAGAGTGATGGTAATAGCACTCTACAGACTAAATCTACATGCCGCCACAATTGTCTTATAGCACAAAATTGTAGTTTCAGTGTTGAAAAATGCTCAAAGTCTACTCAACATATGTTTTTTTATGTCAATGCTTCCACAGAAATAAAAGATAATCAATCAGAAAACAATAGTTATAACAAATTGTATACTTAGATTGTCACCGTATATATTAAATATAAATTTATTTATCACCAAAACTTATAAATTAAAATATATTTTTGTTTTTCTTTTTTTTTTAAAAGCGCGCCTATTAAATATATCGAACGAGTGCTTACAACGTCCATTTAAATAGTGATGAGATTTTGAGCATGTACATAAAAAAAGACAAATTAGAACATCTAAGTATATGTGTGTGTGCGAAAAATGACTTGTCGAAGGTCAAATCATACGCAAACATATGTACATACATATATACATGGTATGTACATATGTATTACATACATACATGCATGTATAGTGGAAAATGATTTCTTCATCCTAAAATCAAGCATCCGATAAATATATATGATGTAATAAATTAATTTGATTTACATTTAATTGAACTTTATACATACATACATATATATATATATATATATATATATATATATATATATATATACTATTCATTGCATATTATTTATGTACATATTTATGTATGTATTGTCAAAACAAATGAGCATATGGCGCTACACGCTTTTATTAATTGCAGTTGGGAACGTTCTATTCTATGAGGATTTTGTATCACATTTTCAAACTCTACGTATGCTATATAGTTGATAAAAAAGGAAATAGAAAGCAAACAAAAATATATACATATCTGGTTGTATTCGTACTCGCATATATTTTTAAAATTAAAAAAAAAAGACTAACACAGATCGGAACCATACGAGGCTCGAACTCCAAAAACACGCACGCATTACTCCTATGCCATCGTCTCACTCTTCACAGCCACCGTGAAACTTATCAACGAAGTTGCAAATCCAATACTAATACAATTAAAACACACAACAATGTCCATTAACAAGCTATTTGTTGAACAGACTTCAAAAAAAATAAATATGTACATATATGCATTTAAAATCAAAAATATATGTATTTACGCCATGGCGTCTACTGCTTTAAATAGATTTTTCAACGATTTTTCTAATGGTTCCTAAAATATTTCAGCCCGTATCTTAATAATTAAATAGCAAATTTGTAAAAAAGAAAATATCTTTTTAAAATAAAAAAAAAAAATAACTAAAAATAAAATAACTTGTCTTGCCGGGGCGTCGAACCTAGAGCCTCTCAACTAGGCGTAACAACTTTGATATCTGCTATCTGCTGTTAACGATTCTTAGAATATTCCAGAATGCATGCATTTCAATGTACATACGTATGTATGTATGTGTTCACATGTATAGGAAAACTGCGTAAACAGTGGCGCTGCTGCCACATGCTTTTGGTAATTAGCCAAACGTTTTGTTCAATAACTTCTGCGTTACTTAATAGATTTTAATGAAATTTTCAGCATATAATCTAAATATTCTACTGAATATTTCTCACTTTATAAAAAATGCAAACTCATTCACATATTGCCTATATTTGCAACTGATCTAATATTTTAAGAATTTTGTAAAATTTGGAGCCGGTATCCAAAATTTAACAAAAACCAAAATTGTTTAAAATACACATTAAGCTAAATGCAAAATTTGGAGACTCTAGCTCTAAAGACCTACGAGATATAATTTAAAACCTGAATTTCGATAACGTTTTAAATCGATAACTTTAAAACGGGAACAGTTATCGATTTTTTGAAACAAACTCGATCTGCGCGTGCTATACACGGACCTACATAAAAAATTTCAAGTCTCTAGCTCTTATAGATTCTGAGATCGACGCGTTCATACATACGGACAGACGGACAGACGGACAGACGGACAGACAGACAGACAGACAGACAGGGCTAAATCAACTCAGTTCGTCGCCCTGATCAAGAATATATATACTTTATGGGGTCTGCCACGCCTCCTTCTGCCTGTTACATACATTTTAACAAAACCATTATACCCTGATTTCCCATTTTCAATGGGTTCAGGGTATAACAAGTAAGAAAGCTCTAGTCGGCGGTACCCGACTAGGAGATCCCCTGAACCCTGCGAGAGCCGATACTCCAAACATTCTATACTTATTTAACACATATATATACAAGCAATACATGCACATACATACACACATACACATACGCACGCACGCATAAGCGAGCGCTCTGCTGACTGCGCAGTTAACGCAGCGACTGAGTGTGGGCTGCGCTCATAGGCTTTACTATGGGAAATTAAATGTTTAATAACTTCTTTTGTAGTTGGACGTTCTTAATCAAACTTTTAGAGCGTGATTCTGTCATTTATATGTGTATATTTTCCAAAGCACAAGTCTCTAGTATTTGAAATACGGATTTTACAAGTTTGGGGGGAAAGGGAAGGAAAGGGGGGTGGTATCAAAAATTTGACAAAAATCAAAATTGTATAAACTCTACATTATACTGAATACAAAATTTGGAGACTCTAGCTCTAAAGATGCGGGAGATATAAATTTATAACTGCGTTTCGATAACGTTTTAAATCGATAACATTAAAACGATAAAAGTTATCGAATTTTTGAAACAAACTCGATCTGCGCGTGCTATACACGGACCTACATAAAAAATTTCAAGTCTCTAGCTCTTATAGATTCTGAGATCGACGCGTTCAAACATACGGACAGACGGACAGACGGACAGACGGACAGACGGACAGACGGACGGACGGACAGACGGACAGGGCTAAATCAACTCAGCTCGTCGCCCTGATCAAGAATATATATACTTTATGGGGTCTGCCACGCCTCCTTCTGCCTGTTACATACATTTTAACAAAACCATTATACCCTGTTTTCCCATTTTCAATGGGTTCAGGGTATAAAAAACAAGTAAGAAAGCTCTAGTCGGCGGTACCCGACTAGGAGATCCCCTGAACCCTGCGAAGAGCCGATACTCCAAACATTCTATGCTTATTTAACATATACATATATACAAGCAATACATGCACATACATACACACATACACATACGCACGCACGCATAAGCGAGCGCTCTGCTGACTGCGCAGTTAACGCAGCGACTGAGTGTGGGCTGCGCTCATAGGCTTTACTATGGGAAATTAAATGTTTAATAACTTCTTTTGTAGTTGGACGTTCTTAATCAAACTTTCAGAGCGTGATTCTGTCATTTATATGTGTATATTTTCCAAAGCACAAGTCTCTAGTATTTGAAATACGGGTTTTACAAGTTTGGGGGAAAGGGATGGAAAGGGGGGTGGTATCAAAAATTTGACAAAAATCAAAATTGTATAAACTCTACATTATACTGAATGCAAAATTTGGAGACTCTAGCTCTAAAGATGCGGGAGATATAAATTTATAACTGCGTTTCGATAACGTTTTAAATCGATAACATTAAAACGATAAAAGTTATCGAATTTTTGAAACAAACTCGATCTGCGCGTGCTATACACGGACCTACATAAAAAATTTCAAGTCTCTAGCTCTTATAGATTCTAAGATCGACGCGTTCAAACATACGGACAGACGGACAGACGGACGGACGGACGGACGGACGGACGGACAGACGGACAGGGCTAAATCAACTCAGCTCGTCGCCCTGATCAAGAATATATATACTTTATGGGGTCTGCCACGCCTCCTTCTGCCTGTTACATACATTTTAACAAAACCATTATACCCTGTTTTCCCATTTTCAATGGGTTCAGGGTATAAAAATAAGCACATCATGTTGGGAAGATTGGATCTTCGCAGGGTTCAGGGTATCTCGTAGTCAAGCCGTCTCGACTAGAGCACTCTTACTTGTTTTAGAGTTGAAATTATGCATGAGCACTGGCTCAGAAGAATAAAATTAATATACTACTGATCACCAACACAGCAAGTCTATTCAGTATGTATTACATACATACATGCATGTATAGTAGAAAATGATTTCTTCATCCTAAAATCAAGCATCCGATAAATATATATGATGTAATAAATTAATTTGATTTACATATAATTTAACTTTTTATTTATATATGTATGTACTATTCATAGCATATAATTTATGTACATATGTATGTATGTATTGTCAAAACAAATGAACATATGGCGCTACACGCTTTTATTAATTGCAGTTGGGAACATTCTATACTATGAGGACTTTGTATCATATTTTCAAACTCTACATATGCTATATGATAAAAAAGGAAATAGAAAACAAACAAAAAATATATACATATCTGGTTGTACACGTACTCGCATATATTTTTAAAATTAAAAAAAAAAGACTTTAACACGGATCGAACTCCAAAATCACGCACGCATTACTCCTATGTGCCATCATCTCATTCTTCACAGCCACCGTGAAACTTGTTAACGGGGTTGCAAATGCAATACTAATACAATTAAAACACACAAAAATGGCCATTAACTAGCCATTTGTTGAATAGACTTTAACAAAAAATAAATAAATAAATATGTACATGCATTTGAAATCAAAAATATATGTATTTACGCCAAGCCGTCTACTGCTTTAAATAGATTTTTGAACGGTTTTTCTAATGTTTTCTAAATTATTTCAGCCCGTATCTTAATAATTAAATTTGCAAATTTAAGAAAAAGAGAAAAACTTATTACAAAACAAAAAAAAATATAAAAATAAAATAACTTGTCTTCCCGGGGCGTCGAACCTAGAGCCTCTCAACTAACGATTCTTAGAATATTCCAGAATGCATGCATTTCAATGTACATACGTAAGTATGTATGTGTTCACATGTATAGGAAAACTGCGTAAACAGTGGCGCTGCTGCCACGTGCTTTTGGTAATTGGCCAAACGTTTTGTTCAATAACTTCTGCGATACTTAATAAATTTTAATGAAATTTTCCGCATATAATCTGAATATTCTACTGAATATTTCTCACTTTATAAAAAATGCAAACTCATTCACATATTGCCTATAATTGCAACTGATCTTAAATTTTAAGAACTTTGAAAATTTGGAGCCGGTATCCAAAATTTTAGAAAAACCAAAATTGTTTAAAATACACATTAAGTTAAATGCAAAATTTGGAGACTAGCTCTAAAGGCGTACGAGATATAATTTAATAACTGAATTACGATAACGTTTTAAATCGATAACTTTAAATCGATAACTTTAAAACGGGAACAGTTATCGGTTTTTTAAACAAACTCGATCTGCGCGTTCTATGTAGGGACCTACATAAAAATTTTCAAGTCTTTAGGTCTTATAGATTCTAAGATCGACGCGTTCAAACATACGGACAGACGGACAGACGGACAGACGGACGGACGGACGGACGGACAGACGGACATGGCTATATCGACTCAACTCGTCTCCCTGATCAAGAATATATATACTTTATGGGGTCTGCCACGCCTCCTTCTGCCTGTTACATACATTTTAACAAAACCAGTACACCCTGATTTCTCATTTTCAATTGGTTCAGGGTATAAAAACTTGCTGTTCGTGGTCCAGAGCAGAAAAACACGCGTCAATCACAATCGCGGAAAAGTCTCTTCTCTAAAAGCAGACAAACCGAAACACACGCACACAAAGCACATATGTACATACATATGAATATGTATATACATATACACTCACACATACACTTAACGTTCGGACCTTACACTACACGCACAAAAACGTCGTCGATTGCCGACGAATTTCTCGCTTGCCGCGAAATCGGTCAACTGATTAGTTGATCGGTGCGAAGGAAGCTAAGCAGTTTAATTAAATATTTAGAGTTAAAGTGAGGCGACGATCACTTTCACAAGACACGGTGCCTACTTTAATAAGTCGACACGTGAAATTATAGTTTTATTAACACTCACACACACAATTGTCTTAAAGCACAAAATTAAAGTTTCAGTGTTGGATAATTCTTAAAATATACTCAGCATATGTTTTTTTATGTCAATGCGTCCACAGAAATAAAAGATAATCAATCAGAAAATAATAGTTTTAACAAATTGTATGCTTAGATTGTCACCGTATAATAAATATGAACTTATTTATCACCAAAACTTATAAATTAATATATATTTTTTGTTTTTTTTTTTAAAGCGGGCCTATTAAATATATCGAACCAGTGCTTACAACGTCCATTTAAATAGTGATGAGACTTTGAGCATGTACTGTAACGAACCTCGGTTTATCCCGAGTTTAAGCCGGGCCGGACTGTGCGTTCGTGCCAACAAATTTATATGTGGCGCCTTGCGATAGATTACAATGCAGTGTGTTTATGTTTGCGTTGGGTATATTTTCTCAATTTACAAGTTTATCTATTTGATATTTATTTATCAAATCTAGCGCTTAGTAAGCACACCTTTGCACAGGCTCGCAGGCAAACGTTTAACGCACTCTGGCAAATGGTACGGCACTCTTGGTTCTCCAAGGATACGCTTGAGCACTCCAGGTGACGCCAGGATCCACACTGAACACTCCGGCGGTTCGCTCGGCTATTGCAGTGACTCCTACGGCTGGATACGCTCACAAGCACACCTTGAGATCTTCTCAAGCTACCGTCACCACTCTTACGCACAGCTACGCAAACGTTACCTTTGCTCCTGCTCCAGGATCCGCCACTAATGCTGTAGATTTGGCCGTGCTGCACCAATGTCCTGGTTGGTGGCAGCTGATGTCCTTCCGATGTCCGCGTCTCAAGCCTATGTCCTCAATAGGCGTCCAGGATATCCCTCGTAGATATCCTTCCAGCGATGTCCTTCCTCTCGAAGTCCTTGGCAGCGATGTCCTTCCTCTCGAAGTCCTTGGCAGCGATGTCCTTCCTCTCGAAGTCCTTGCTGGTCACTTTTCCACTCGCGTTCTTGTTTCGTCGGCACTCAATACTTTCACTTTTACTTTTACTTGACTGTCCCGGTGCCGAGTTGCGGGCGCCTTTTTATAGCAGCGACGCAGGCCCTGCTTCGCGCTATGACGGCGCCGGCTCGGCTCTGGAGCGGGGCCTGTCTGCCGCTCGTGTCCGCGAAAACGGCAGTATCACGTGATTTAGCGCGATGCCAAATCGCCGAAATCTGCGTGGCAGCCTCTCATTGGCCAAAGCACCGTTATTGGCATACGAGTGAAAGTGTACACTACTTTCTCGCAGCCACAAGCGGTACTTCGGCCAACGGTCGCCGATGATCGCCGTGAGAGCGACGCGAGCAATGCGCTGAACACATACGAGCGACAGAGACAGACTACGTCGCTCTCTGCGCCCTTTCCAGTAGCGACCCTCGCTACTATCGTACTCGCGTCGCTGTGTGGAACAATACATGCGGCACGCATATATGCATAAGTGCACAGCAAATACATGCACTTATACATACACTACGTGCCCGTCTATATTGTTCCTCACAGTACATACATATAGACAAATTATAACATCTATATGTTTAGGTATATGTGTGTATGCGAAAAATGACTTGTCGAAGGCCAAATCATACGCATACATATGTACATATATATATACATATATATATGTACATTAAACCAAAGAGGTTTTTGTAAAATATTTTTTATTTGCAACTCGTTTGAGTTGTTCGAGAACAATCTTAAATTTTTTGCGAGCGTTCTAATTCTTTTCCAGTCACCGACTGAAAACCATCCTGTCAGACACCTTCTGTCAGAGACTCCATTTCTTATCGTATATCGAACTCATAGCAACTCTATCGTAACGGCATCCGGCCCAATTGCTCTATCAGCAACTTTTGCCGTTCGCGTGTTAACTCCTCCCCGGGTAGGCTGAAACCCGTCCTCGGGTTTCTCTTTGATCGTTTGCGGCGGTATAGTTTCCATACGCTTAAGAGAAGGAGGAGAAAAGTAATGAGGATCAGGCAGCCAAACGACCTTGATGATATGTCTGATTTTAGGTCCCCGATGTGGCGGAGATTCCTCAGACTCAGATCGTGTAGGAATGGGAGGCTTAGATGTTCCCTGAAAAGGGTGATGTTAACTATGGTCGACGTAGAAGCAGCAGGTTTCTTTCTTATGATGCCCGACGATTTTCGTAACGAGTGTCGTTGATGGAGATGTATTCATCAAAAGTGGCCAGGAAAGTTCCCGTGACTTGTTGACTGCCTCCAGTGTTGTCCACCACATTTACTGTTGCGCTGTTGATGATAATGATGCCATCTTCAATCGTCGTTATGGGCTCTAGGTACCCGGGTCGCGTGGCTTATTGTGCGACGGTTCCTGACACCAGTTGCTGTGCAAACGATGCTTTCTGTAATCTCTTGCAGAAAGTGGTGCTCACAGTAGTAGCGCAGTTGCACACAGCGAAGGTCTTTGTTCCGCAATCGGCCACTATGTTACTTTCCTCTAAGTCTATTATTACATTATTATGTTGAACGGGAAAAACGTCGATTTTCTTACAACTTAGCTTAGGTTGGGGATATTTTATAAGAAAATACAAAAGTTCGGAATTTTTAAAAGCCTTAATGATAGATACCTCTAAAAGGTCCACTACACTAATATTTGTAAGATGCTCATTTAACAATTCTGTAATGTCAATGCTGTCCAAGATAAGTGGGCTAATCAAATTTATTTTTGCAAGTGTCACGGATAGAATTAGATCCTCAAGATTTGTAATTATTATTCTGTTCTTCGCTAGAATTGTTGAATAGAGATGCTCAACTTCCGCATCAGGTTTTAGAATTGCATTAAGTGCCTGTGAGACTTCGTTAAGTCGTATTTGAAATTTGTTATTGATTTCGATGTGTTGAATGTCGGTCTTTAGTACTTCTCTCATGTGGTCTTTCGGTCAAAGTCATCGTTGTCATTGTCAGAGCCAAAAAATATCGTAACCTACAGTAAGATATATGTAAACTTATTAGCCTAATAAGAAAATGGATTAACCTAAAAATTCGAATTCTGTGAGGAGTTTTATGGCCTACTTAAGACAGTCCTTATGGACCATCCTCCCTTTAATTAGAACCGTCGTACCCAGGTCCGCTTCCACTGTTGCTTCAGTGAATAGGGGCGAAAGTTTATTTCCCAATCTCTTGTTGGATTTTAACCATACCTTCTCACCCACATTATATGTTTTCTGGACCCTGTTCTCATTTTGGCGCTCTAACGATTTTTCTTGTGCTGCCGTGATTTTCTCCTTTATTTTCATCGCATTCTCAATAGGGATTGAGTGGATAATTTCTATTGGCTTCTATTTCGTAACCGAGTGAATAGACCTATTGTTTTTTATTGTCGCGAGAAGGATATTGTCGACAGTGTCTTCAATGTGGTTTGCATTTTTAAGACAGCGACTTATATCCCCTAAAGTACCGTGAAAACGCTCGACCTGCCCGTTAGACGTGCTATGTAGGGGCGGCGCGTTCGCGATCACGATGTCAAAGTTATTTGACAGCATTGATCTAATGGTCTCTGAATTAAGAGATCTTTCGTTGTCACAGTAAATCGTCTTTGTTTTCGGGAAGACGTTTAGAAGTTGTAGAAGTGGAGCCTTTATGTCCACGATCGCGCGTGAACGAATGGGCTGGACGATTGCAAATTTAGAAAATTTATCAATGCAAGTTAAAAAGTATTTCTGGTCAGTGGAGTAAATGTCTACGTGTAGCATTTCCCCGGCATATGACGGTATTGGGGTCTTCCCTATCTCTTGTCGGATTGGGTGACGATTGTGTTTACTCATAGCGCACACCCGACAGTTTGCCGCTATTTCCGTTGTAAGACGACCAATTTTTGGGAAAAAATAGTCCCAAGTATTTGTTGCGCATTCTCTTGCGCCGCGCGGTGAGCACGATTATGCTCAGCTATAGCGATTTCCCTTTGTTCTGTTGTGTTTGGGATGTCTATAACCATACTTTTTGAGTGTCGAAATGTAGTTGAGGGAAATTCTTCGACCAATTTGTGTTGGATAAAGGCCAGAATGGGAAGCTCGCAAAATATTGCGTTGGTCACCTCTGCGTTCACGGCTTCTTGCAGAGTTTGGAACAGTGAGTTCCGATCGGAAAACTGTATGACATGTCTGGTTTTTGTTTTAAACAGGATGTAAGTCCTGTGTTGTGGAATGGTGCTTTCCTCCAGTATTATCTGGTTTCGGAAGCAGTCGACTGGCTTGTCTGTCGTCTCAATTGTGTAAGTAAGAGACTCTTCGCTATGGATTGTAGCGACATCAGAATCTGCCGAATCTTCTAAAGCGTTGATATTTTGGCGAGACAAGGCGTCTGCTACAAAATTCTCTTTACCAGGCTTATAAATGATGTTAGCGTTATGCTCATCAATGAAAGCCTTCCAGCGTTTTATCTTAGCGTTCGGATTTTTTTCCGATACGGCAAAAGTTAAAGGCTGATGGTCTGTATAGATGTTTAAGTTTTTAACTCCGTACAGGTAATTTCTGAGATTTTTCAATGCCCACACAATGGCGAGAAGCTCTCTCTCATTTGTGGCGAAATTAATCTCATTATCTCGCAATGTGCGCGAGATCATTGTAATCGGGCGGCCGCCCTGGGACAGCACTGCTCCGAGCCCGTAACCTGACGCGTCTGTTGTAAAGTCAAATGGTTTTTTGAAATCGGGATATGACAACATCACATCCTCTGACGCTAGCATCTCATTTAACCTGTTAAAGGCATTCAATTGCTCTGGAGTAAGTTCGAGTTTAACCTTTCTCGAATGGTTGGCGCTTATTTTCCCGTTTTCACCTTTCAAGATCTCCGTTAGGGGTCTTGCGATGCTGGCGAAACCTGCAATAAAGCACCTATAATAACTTGCTAGCCCGAGAAATGATCGAAGGCTAAACAATGTTTTAGGTGGTTGAAAATCCTTTATGGCCTGTACTTTATCGGCCGACGTCTGGATTCCACCTCTGCATACGGTGAATCCCAAATATTCTACGCTCTTTTTAAAGAACTTAGATTAGATTAGATTAGACCCACTCAATATGCTTGACGTGGTCTTCCTTATTTGGGGAGAAAATTATTACGTCATCCAAATAGACATAACAAGTTTTCCTAATTTGGTCCCTGAGGACGTCGTCTATTGCCCTCTGAAAAATACTAGGGGCGTTTTTTAACCCGAAGGGAAGTCTGCAAAATTCATACTTCCCGTTGTTTACAGAGAATGCTGTTTTTTCTCTGTCCCTTTCTATCAGTTCTATCTGATGAAATCCCGATTTGAGATCCAGTGTGGTAAAATACTGAGCCTCTCCCATATTTGCCAATATGGTAGAAATCGATGGGATAGGATATTTATCGTCGATTGTTTTTTGATTTAATTTTCGAAAATCAATTACTAGACGCTTTTTTTATGACCGGAGTCGTCAACTCCTTTTTTGTCTACAACCCATATCGGGTTGTTATACGGTGACTTTGAGGGTCTAATTATGCCGTCCGCCAGAAGTTGTTTAACCTCTGCATTGACAAATTCAGACACGCCCATTGGGTATGGGTATAATTTAGAATATACTGGTTCGCCGTCCGTTCGGATTGTGGCGATAGTATTTATATTATAAGGCAGGGATTTGTTAACGTCTGCAAAGGCGTTAATCATCCGGTCAATCATACGATTGAAAGTGGGCCTCACCGCGGCGGGAACATCCGCGTCATTTATTTCGAAGTGGTTTACCTGTTGGCATATTGTGAACTCCATTTTTTCCATTCCTTGGTCATATTTAATGACATTGCTGTTTAGATCTATTTGGGCGTTGACTTTTTTTTAACAAGTCAAGGCCAATTATGCCATCGAAGTCTTTCAATGAGTCTAGCATAAAAAAATATGATTTTACACCGAAGAGGTGAATGAGGCATTTCTGCTCAATTTTTGTGTGCCCGTGGATCGATTTTACCTGAAATGGGCTATCGTCTGGCTTCCAATGTGCCAGTTCGGGAAGGGGTTTTATGTAATTTTTTGATGCTCTTGTGTCTATCAGAAGTTTTATTTCCCGCCCTGCAACCGTGCGTTTTACAAACGGGAGCAGGGACCTTCCACTAAAAAATTGCAATTTTCAGCACCTGACAGGTCGTCTTCGACCGCTTCTGCCTCGTGTTGCGAGTATGACTCATAACCACCTTCATTACTTTCTTCTTGTGGCAAGTGGTTAAGGTTTTGCTGGGTCCTCATTGATTGATCCCCATAGTTTGCATTGCCTCGATAACCCTGTGTGGGTTGTCTGAAGCGGGAGGAGGTATCTACATCCATTGGTTCGGGGCCACGCCCCTGTGGTTTTTGGGATTGAAAGAGTTGCTTTGAACTGCTTGCTTTCTGTTGACCTTGGTTATTCTGAGTTTTTTGAAAATGGGGGTTCTTTTTTTGAAAGCCGCCGTCATTTTCCTGTTGGCCGTTTTGACGCCAGTTTTGGGTCTTTTGGCTATTATTTTTCTGAGGTTTTTCTTCGAGGTGTTTTGCAAAACTGGCTGCAAAAATGCCTCTTTCGTTGCTTGATTCGGCTTCTTGTGCCAGAGCTAAAGCAGTTGGGAGATCTCCGGGCTGTGCCGGGAAGACGGCCCATCTCAGGGACTTTTTTAGTCCAGAGACAAAAGTGTGGAGAGCATCGCTCCTAAATTTTGCATTTAAAACAGCCACTGCGGCTGGATCATGAGTCATTAAAGTTTTGTTTGTTAGAAGTGTGAGTGTTTTCTCAACTTCGTCATAGTATTTTAACAAAGAAAGGTCACCTTGCCTTAGCGTGCTTAATTGCTGTTGGATCACATGCACTGGCGTTTTGTCAGCGAATGTGAAATCCAATCTGGCAATTATTGCTTTAAAATTTAGCACTGTGCTGAATGAGGCCAGTACTGCGTCTGCTGAACCCCTTACCTTGTTGCATATTATAGCAACTGCCTGATAGTGTCTGGAACTGCCATTATAAGGCTCAAATACTTTGTAGGCTGCGCTGGCGGCTTGTCTCCATGAGACGTAGCCCTCCTGCTTCCCGTCAAATTGCGGGATGGACTTTACAATGTCCAGGGGTTCGTCGCACCTGATTCCTGGCACTATTTCTATTTCTGTGTAAGTCTCAATTTTGGGGGCTGCTCCCTTAAGTTCATTTAACTGTTCTGTTAGAGCAGCAAATTTTTGTTCAAAAATTTTTGTTTGATTTTCGAGGGCTTGACGCATCTGCGTTGCCAGTTCTGTTACTTGTTTGTCGGTCATTTTATTGTTTGCTCTATATTCTATATAGGAGGTAATATATTCTTCCTCGCTGCTGCAATCTGGACTACTTATACCTTGCATTCAAAATCGAAATCACTTTGTGTCAAAAATAATTTGATTAACTTAACAAAAATTAAATTGTTATATAAAAAAATTCTAGCGATGTAACAGAATACTCTTATTCAAGGGAAAATTTATATTTTTTATTTAGAGAAAAAATATTTCACACACTTATCTTGGCCAGCTGTGTAACATACACGAATAAGAATTTTTTATATGTTTATTCTCTCTTTTTATACCCTGAACCCATTGAAAATGGGAAAACAGGGTATAATGGTTTTGTTGAAATGTATGTAACAGGCTGAAGGAGGCGTGGCAGACCCCATAAAGTATATATATTCTTGATCAGGGTGACAAGCCGAGTCGATATAGCCATGTCCGTCTGTCCGTCTGTCCGTCCGTCCGTCTGTCCGTCTGTCCGTCTGTCCGTCTGTCCGTCTGTCCGTATGTATGAACGCGTCGATCTCAGAATCTATAAGAGCTAGAGACTTGAATTTTTTTATGTAGATCCGTGTATAGCACGCGCAGATCGAGTTTGTTTCAAAAAATCGATAAATGTGATCGTTTAAAAGTTATCGATTTAAAACGTTATCGAAATGCAGCTATAAATTTATATCTCCGACATCTTTAGAGCTAAAGTGCTCAAATTTTGGATTTAGTATGATATAGAGTTTATACAATTTTGATTTTTGTCAAATTTTGATACCATCCCCCCATTCCGTCCCTTCCCCCCCAAACTTGTAAAAACCGTATTTCAAGTGCTAGAGACTTGTGCTTCGGCACATACATATATATGAATGACATAATCACGCTCTGAAAGTTTGATTAAGCAAGTCCATCTACAAAGGAACTTATTCAACAATTAACTTCCCATAATACTGCTCTTACTGCAGCCCGAGCGCAGTCGCTGCGTAAACTGCGCAGTCAGCAGAGCGGTCGCTTATGCGTGCGTGCGTATGTGTGTGTGTGTGTGTGTGTGTACATATGTTGCTTGTTGTTAATAAGCACAGAATATTTGGAACATCGGCTCTTCGCAGGGTTCAGGGGATCTCGTAGTCGGGTACCACCGACTAGAGCTTTCTTACTTGTTATACCCTGAACCCATTGAAAATGGGAAAACAGGGTATAATGGTTTTGTTAAAATGTATGTAACAGGCAGAAGGAGGCGTGGCAGACCCCATAAAGTATATATATTCTTGATCAGGGCGACGAGCTGAGTTGATTTAGCCCTGTCTGTCTGTCTGTCTGTCTGTCCGCCTGTCCGTCTGTCCGTCTGTCCGTATGTATGAACGCGTCGATCTCAGAATCTATAAGAGCTAGAGACTTGAAATTTTTTATGGAGGTTCCTGTATAGCACGCGCATATCAAGTTTGTTTCAAAAAATCGATAACTTTGATCGTTTTAATGTTATCGATTAAAAACGAAATCGGAAACCTGTTATAAAATTATGTCTCGCACATCTTTAAAGCTAGAGACTCCTAATTATACCCTGAACCCATTGAAAATGGGAAAACAGGGTATAATGGTTTTGTTAAAATGTATGTAACAGGCAGAAGGAGGCGTGGCAGACCCCATAAAGTATATATATTCTTGATCAGGGCGACGAGCTGAGTTGATTTAGCCCTGTCCGTCTGTCCGTCCGTCCGTCTGTCCGTCTGTCCGTCTGTCCGTCTGTCCGTCTGTCCGTCTGTCCGTCTGTCCGTATGTTTGAACGCGTCGATCTCAGAATCTATAAGAGCTAGAGACTTGAAATTTTTTATGTAGGTTCGTGTATAGCACGCGCAGATCGAGTTTGTTTCAAAAATTCGATAACTTTTATCGTTTTAATGTTATCGATTTAAAACGTTATCGAAACGCAGTTATAAATTTATATCTCCCGCATCTTTAGAGCTAGAGTCTCCAAATTTTGTATTCAGTATAATGTAGAGTTTATACAATTTTGATTTTTATCAAATTTTTGATACCACCCCCTTTCCTTCCCTTTCCCCCCAAACTTGTAAAATCCGTATTTCAAATACTAGAGACTTGTGCTTTGGCAAATATACACATATAAATGACAGAATCACGCTCTGAAAGTTTGATTAAGAACATCCAACTACAACAGAAGTTATTAAACATTTAATTTCCCATAGTAAAGCCTATGAGCGCAGCCCACGCTCTGTCGCTGCGCTAACTGCGCAGTCAGCAGAGCGCGTGCTTATGCGTATGTGTATGTGTGTATGTGTGTGTGCATGTATTGCTTGTATACATGTATATGTTAAATAAGCATAGAATGTTTGGAGTATCGGCTCTTCGCAGGGTTCAGGGGATCTCCTAGTCGGGTACCGCCGACTAGAGCTTTCTTACTTGTTTTTGTATATTTTTAATGGGCGGCTGTGGGGGCGGAGCGGCACGGAGCGGCACGGGGCGGGCCGGGGCGGCGCGGTTCGGTGCGCTGGCAACAAAAGTTACGCTCAGTCAGCCGTGTGAAATGTGTCGAGTTGATTTTTGCTCTCATGCGATTTTTCTTTTCGGGGCTTTGCCTAAAAGGTCCTTTAAATTTAGGCCCAGTTAATTTGCTGCAGTATTTTTTACATTTTTTTTTTCGCTGGGTTTTTCTTGTGGAAATTTTTTGTTGGCCAGTTTTTCTTTTTTGTGTTTTTTTATTGGCTTTGCAGCGTGTTTTCGGTTCATTTGGTTTGTGTGCTGGGATTTGAAAGCAAAGTTTGGTTTTTGGAGGGAATACTTTACGGATATATATATGTATATATATTATATATATATGTATATTATCTCTTTTTATACCCTGAACCCATTAAAAATGGGAAAACAGGGTATAATGGTTTTGTTAAAATGTATGTAACAGGCAGAAGGAGGCGTGGCAGACCCCATAAAGTATATATATTCTTGATCAGCTCGACGAACTGAGTCGATATAGCCATGTCCGTCTGTCCGTCTGTCCGTCTGTCCGTCTGTCCGTCTGTCCGTCTGTCCGTCCGTCCGTCTGTCCGTATGTATGAACGCGTCGATCTCAGAATCTATAAGAGCTAGAGACTTGAAATTTTTTATGTAGATCCGTGTATAGCACGCGCAGATCGAGTTTGTTTCAAAAAATCGATAAATTTGATCGTTTTAAAGTTATCGATTTAAAACGTTATCGAAATGCTGTTATAAATTTATATCTTCCACATCTTTAGAGCTAGAGTCTCCAAATTTTGTATTTAGTATAATGTGGAGTTTATGCAATTTTGATTTTTGTTATATTTTGGATGCCACGCCCCCTTTCCTTCCCTTCCCCCCAAATTTGTAAAAGCCGTATTTCAAGTACTAGAGACTTGTGCTTTGGAAAATATACACATATAAATGACATAATCACGCTCTGAAAGTTTGATTAAGAAAGTCCATCTTCAAAAGAATTTATTGAACAATTCATTTACCATAGTAAAGCCTATGAGCGCAGCCCACGCTCAGTCGCTGCGCTAACTGCGCAGTCAGCAGAGCGCGTGCTTATGCGTATGTGTATGTGTGTATGTGTGCGCATGTATTGCTTGTATATATGTATATGTTAAATAAGCACAGAATGTTTGGAGTATCGGCTCCTCGCAGGGTTCAGGGGATCTCCTAGTCGGGTAACGCCGACTAGAGCTTTCTTACTTGTTTTGTATTTAGTATGATGTAGAGTTTTTACAATTTTGATTTTTGTTATATTTTGGATGCCACGCCCCCTTCGCCCCCAATTTGCAAAAAACGTATTTCAAGTGCTAGAGACTTGTGCTTCGGCAAATACACACATATGAATGACATGATCACGCTCTGAAAGTTTGATTAAAAAAGTATATCTACAAAGGAACTTATTCAACAATTAACTTCCCATAATATAGCTCTTACTGCAGCCCAAGCGCAGTCGCTGCGTAAACTGCGCAGTCAGCATAGCGCTCGCTTATGCGTGCGTGCGTATGTGTGTGTATGTGTGTGTGTATGTGTTGCTCGTAATGTACATATTAAGAGAAGTGTAGAACGTTTGGAATATCGGCTCTTCACAGGGTTCAGGGGATCTCCTAGTCGGGTACTCCCGACTAGAGCTTTCTTACTTGTTATACCCTGAACCCATTGAAAATGGGAAATCAGGGTATAATGGTTTTGTTAAAATGTATGTAACAGGCAGAAGGAGGCGTGGCAGACCCCATAAAGTATATATATATTCTTGATCAGGGCGACGAACTGAGTTGATTTAGCCCTGTCTGTCTGTCTGTCCGTCTGTCCGTCTGTCCGTATGTGTGAACGCGTCGATCTCAGAATCTATAAGAGCTAGAGACTTGAAATTTTTATGTAGGTCCGTGTATAGCACGCGCAGATCGAGTTTGTTTCAAAAAATCGATAACTGTTCCCGTTTTAAAGTTATCGATTTAAAACGTTATCGAAATTCAGGTTTTAAATTATATCTCGTAGGTCTTTAGAGCTAGAGTCTCCAAATTTTGCATTTAGCTTAATGTGTATTTTAAACAATTTTGGTTTTTGTTAAATTTTGGATACCGGCTCCAAATTTTACAAAATTCTTAAAATATTAGATCAGTTGCAAATATAGGCAATATGTGAATGAGTTTGCATTTTTTATAAAGTGAGAAATATTCAGTAGAATATTTAGATTATATGCTGAAAATTTCATTAAAATCTATTAAGTAACGCAGAAGTTATTGAACAAAACGTTTGGCTAATTACCAAAAGCATGTGGCAGCAGCGCCACTGTTTACGCAGTTTTCCTATACATGTGAACACATACATACATACGTATGTACATTGAAATGCATGCATTCTGGAATATTCTAAGAATCGTTAACAGCAGATAGCAGATATCAGAGTTGTTACGCCTAGTTGAGAGGCTCTAGGTTCGACGCCCCGGCAAGACAAGTTATTTTATTTTTAGTTATTTTTTTTTTTTTTATTTTAAAAAGATATTTTCTTTTTTACAAATTTGCTATTTAATTATTAAGATACGGGCTGAAATATTTTAGGAACCATTAGAAAAATCGTTGAAAAATCTATTTAAAGCAGTAGACGCCATGGCGTAAATACATATATTTTTGATTTTAAATGCATATATGTACATATTTATTTTTTTTGAAGTCTGTTCAACAAATAGCTTGTTAATGGACATTGTTGTGTGTTTTAATTGTATTAGTATTGGATTTGCAACTTCGTTGATAAGTTTCACGGTGGCTGTGAAGAGTGAGACGATGGCATAGGAGTAATGCGTGCGTGTTTTTGGAGTTCGAGCCTCGTATGGTTCCGATCTGTGTTAGTCTTTTTTTTTTAATTTTAAAAATATATGCGAGTACGAATACAACCAGATATGTATATATTTTTGTTTGCTTTCTATTTCCTTTTTTATCAACTATATAGCATACGTAGAGTTTGAAAATGTGATACAAAATCCTCATAGAATAGAACGTTCCCAATTGCAATTAATAAAAGCGTGTAGCGCCATATGCTCATTTGTTTTGACAATACATACATAAATATGTACATAAATAATATGCAATGAATAGTATATATATATATATATATATATATATATATATATATATGTATGTATGTATAAAGTTCAATTAAATGTAAATCAAATTAATTTATTACATCATATATATTTATCGGATGCTTGATTTTAGGATGAAGAAATCATTTTCCACTATACATGCATGTATGTATGTAATACATATGTACATACCATGTATATATGTATGTACATATGTTTGCGTATGATTTGACCTTCGACAAGTCATTTTTCGCACACACACATATACTTAGATGTTCTAATTTGTCTTTTTTTATGTACATGCTCAAAATCTCATCACTATTTAAATGGACGTTGTAAGCACTCGTTCGATATATTTAATAGGCGCGCTTTTAAAAAAAAAAAAACAAAAATATATTTTAATTTATAAGTTTTGGTGATAAATAAATTTATATTTAATATATACGGTGACAATCTAAGTATACAATTTGTTATAACTATTGTTTTCTGATTGATTATCTTTTATTTCTGTGGAAGCATTGACATAAAAAAACATATGTTGAGTAGACTTTGAGCATTTTTCAACACTGAAACTACAATTTTGTGCTATAAGACAATTGTGGCGGCATGTAGATTTAGTCTGTAGAGTGCGATTACCATCACTCTTCAGATTATTGCAAGCTCTCGATTTTCGGCGGTTGATTGCGATTTTTTTATTAAAATAATTATTTAACGCTTTTTTAATAGCTATATTAATAAACTTTTCTGATCGGTTCAGAGCGATAATAAATTGCGGTTTTAAATTGCAGTGTTTTGCAATATCTCTTCTCAAAAATTGTGTGCAATAAATATTCATAAATATTGTCCGTTGCCGTTGTGTGTGTGAGTGATAATAAAACTATAATTTCACGTGTCAAGTTATTAAAGTAGGCTCCGTGTCTTGTGAAAGTGATCGTCACCTCACTTTAACTCTAAATATTTAATTAAACTGCTTAGCCTCCTTCGCGCCGATCAACAAAACTGTTGACCGATTTCGCGGCAAGCAAGAAATTCGTCGGCAATCGACGACGTTTTTGTGCGCGTAGTGTAACGGCCGAACGTTAAGTGTATGTGTGAGTGTATATGTATATACATATTCATATGTGTATATACATGTACTTTGTGTGAGTGTGTTTCGGTTTGTCTGCTTTTAGAGAAGAGACTTTTGCGCGGATCGTGAGTGACGCGTGTTTTTCTGCTCTGGACCACAAACAGCAAGTTTTTAATATAATTATTTAAATTCATTGATTAAAATAATTATTTTGATTAATTAAATTAATTATTTCAGTCTTTTTCAAGACTTTAAATACAAAACTTAACTTTTTATTTATTTTATTTAGTTATATATTTATATATATATACATATAGACTTAATTAATTAATAATAAATAATTTAATGTATATATTTTAATTTTAGTTGATATATTGAATATTTCGTTAAAATTTATAAATATACATTTATATTAAATATTTTTTTAGTAACGTAATATTTATATAATATATAGTATTAATTTAAACAATTTTTAATGAATATTAAAATGCCTAGGACTAACAGAATTTCAGCTTCTAGTAGGTCTCAGAGACAACGTAATAGAAATCTGTTAAATAGGTCAAATGCTGAATATTCTGAGCAGGAGAGAGTGAATAATATAGAGTCTCAACGAGAGCGTAGGGAAAACGAAGAGTTTAGTCAAAGTGAGCGGAGTAGAAATAGACAACGAAATCAAGTTCGTAGAAACAATGCCTTAAATAGACTTTCTGATCAAAGCCAAAATACCCTTCTTCGCGCTACTTTACGTTCAAATTCTCAGACTAGGCAGTTAGAGCAAGCACAAGACACTTCGCATCGATCGAGACGCAGACAAGACCCGGTCTACCGGGCAAACGAGCAAATGCAGAATACAGTAGACCACGCGACTCGACGAGCCAACTCTCCCGTTAGACAACAGGAGCAATTGGCTGACACTTCGCGCCGATCCAGACGCAGACAAGACCCGGTCTACCGGGCAAACGAGCAAATGCAGAATACAGTAGACCACGCGACTCGACGAGCCAACTCTCCCGTTAGACAACAGGAGCAATTGGCTGACACTTCGCGCCGATCGAGACGCAGACAAGACCCGGTCTACCGGGCAAACGAGCAAATGCAGAATACAGTAGACCACGCGACTCGACGAGCCAACTCTCCCGTTAGACAACAGGAGCAATTGGCTGACACTTCTCGCCGATCCAGACGCAGACAAGACCCGGTCTACCGGGCAAACGAACAAATGCAGAATACAGTAGACCACGCGACTCGACGAGCCAACTCTCCCGTTAGACAACAGGAGCAATTGGCTGACACTTCGCGCCGATCCAGACGCAGACAAGACCCGGTCTACCGGGCAAACGAGCAAATGCAGAATACAGTAGACCACGCGACTCGACGAGCCAACTCTCCCGTTAGACAACAGGAGCAATTGGCTGACACTTCGCGCCGATCCAGACGCAGACAAGACCCGGTCTACCGGGCACACGAACAAATGCAGAATACAGTAGACCACGCGACTCGACGAGCCAACTCTCCCGTTAGACAACAGGAGCGATTGGCTGACACTTCGCGCCGATCGAGACGCAGACAAGACCCAGTTTATAGGGCAGACGAACAAGGACGAGATACTTCGCGTCGGTCGAGACGCAGACAAGACCCAGTTTATAGGGCAGACGAACAAGGACGAGACACGGTACGGCGAGTTCGCCGTAGGAATGACATTGGACAGCGCCTTTTAGAAAGAGCAAGAGATAGGAACCTTAGGTCGCAGGTTAGAGACGATCAAATTCGTAGGATCATTGAGCAGGCACGTAATACTAGTGCAAGGCGAAGTGCTCGCATTCAAGCACGACAGGAAGCTTTTGACGCTAATAGAAGCGTATCACAGAGAGTTAGCCAATATCGTAATAATGTTAATAATAGGGTAGCTGAGAATAGGCGTAATGCAACCAGGAACAGAATAGAGCGTTCTAATACCTTTTCTCAAAATAGATCCCAAAATGTTAGTACTAGTCTTGATGGTCTAATAGCTGCTTTCAATACTACAGTTAAGCAGGGCCCTGATCAGGTCTGCATTTGCTGCAAAGGTTTGTGGTTCCCCCACCAAGTAGATAAAATTTCACGAGAGGCTATTGAAAGCAAGTGTAGTGCAGAAGTAGCTTCAGATATTTTATATCTATCATCTATATTTCCGTCTGAAAATAATAAATATAACTTCTGCAAGACATGTAGTCATAGTGTAAAGTTAGGCAAAAAACCAAAAGCTTCGATTACTAATGGCCTAGATTTTCCCGATCTTCCCAATTGTTTAAAGGGCTTAACGCCGCTAGAGGAAAGGCTTATCTCCCCACGCCTTCCTTTTATGATTATTAAATCTTTAGGATATGGCCGTCAAAATGCCATAAAAGGAGCAGTGGTCAATGTACCTATTCCTGTGGCCAATGTGGTAACGTCTCTTCCAAGAGCGTTTAGCGAAGCTGAGGTTGTTCAAATTCATTTGAAGCGTAGGATGGAATATAGTCATGATTTCATGACTGAAACCATTAGGCCATCAAAAGTTGCTGATGCAATTCGATTTTTAGTCGACACTGAGCTTTACAGGAAGCACCAGGTTACTGTTAATGAACAGTGGCTGGCTTCCTTTTCGTCTGACGAAATTCCATTCGTTGCATCAGCTGAAGACAGGGACTTAGTATCAGAATTAGTACAAAGATCTGCTCAAGCCTCAACAAACGAGCAGAATAGTACAGAGCCAGAAGATATCAACCCAGGAGGCCAGGAAACACTTTTAGAAAATGTCCCTGTAGAAAATATCGCTATGCAAAGGATAGTTATAGCCCCTGGAGAAGGTCAGCGTCCATTAGACATGATCGAAGATTGCGATTCAGAGGAGCTGGCCTTCCCAACTATCTTTGCAGGCGAAAAAAGAAAGTGCAAGGAAAGTTTTACAACCATAGTTAGGTCAGAGCTTAGGAATTTTGATAGAAGAGGTTGTAGAACTGATAAATTATTTCTTAACTATAAGAAGTTAGAAATGATTAATATTAGGAATAATACTTCGATTTGCTTACGCAAGCACAGCGCCACTCACGGCATTACAGCAGCAAACGCTCTTAATGAAGAGCAAATAGATCAATTAGTTCGCCATGATGATGGCTATAGAGTTTTGAAAGGTATTAGGACTTCGCCTGCTCACTGGGAAGCAGATAAGAAGAAGAAGGTAATGGCTATGATTAGGCAGTTTGGTCTTCCGACCTTTTTTATCACATTTTCGGCAGCAGAAACTAGGTGGACGGAGCTTTTAGTGATTCTTTCTAGAAACGTAGATAAAGTAGAGATTTCAGAAGACGCAGCAGGCTGCTTAACTTTTGAGAATAAAGCCCGTCTAATTAGAGCCGATCCTGTCACTTGCGCTAGGTATTTTGATTTTCGCTATAGACAGGTTTTGAAGCTAATGAAGAAGGAAAATGGTGTTTTTGGTAGGCATTATGTTCTAAAGTTTTATTGGCGAGTTGAGTTCCAACAAAGGGGCTCCCCCCATATTCACGGCATGTTTTGGCTGAAAGATGCCCCCAAGCTTGACTCGACTGATGAGTCAAGCATTCTAAGAGTGAAGTCCTTTATTGATCAGTTTATCACAACTGATACTGATTGCTCGGATGTTTCTCCATATTTGGAGTATCAAATCCACAATCACGGCCACTCATGTAGGCGAGAAGTTAGGGCACAAAAAATATGTAGATTCGGTATTCCATACCCTCCTATGCCCCAAACAGAAATTTTGTTCCCCTTAGAAGAAAATGCTCAAAATATAGATGAGCACCACAGAAATTTTCAAAAAATTCAGGGCTTCTTAGAGAATTCGTTTGATCGTGAAACCATAGACTCTCTTAGTGATTTCAATAGCTTTTTGTCCCACGATCAACTTAACCTTAGCTATGAGTGTTATATTAATGCACTTAGGTCCAGTATCAAGAAGCCTAAAATTTATTTAAAGCGTTCATTCGCAGCAATTAAGCTTAACGCTTATAATAAGCATCTCCTCCAACTGCAGCGAGCTAACATAGATATTCAGTTTATATTAGATCCCTATGCTTGCTGCAGTTACGTCGTTAATTATATTAACAAGTCTCAGAGAGGAATTTCAAAATTAATGCGTGAAGCAGTTAGTGAGATTAGTAGGGGCAATGTAACGATTAAACAAAAGTTACAACACATAGGGCACAAATTTATTTCGGGCACTGAAATATCTGCCCAAGAAGCCGTATACTGCTGTTTAGGTATGCACCTGTCCGAAAGCAGTAACGCAGAAGTATATATTAATACTTCATTGCCAGAGCATCGGGTTAGGATGTTAAAGAGTAGACAACAATTAGAAAATTTACCCGATGGCTCTACAGACATATTTTTATTAGGGCTCTTAGAGCATTATGTTCAGCGTCCAGACGCTTTAGAAAGTTTATGTCTGGCTGATTTTGCTGCTTTTTATAGTTTCAGCAAACAGCATGGTGGAGCTCGCCAAGCCTTAGAAGAACAGGATGACCCTGAAGCACCACCATCCGAGTCATTAGTATTTGCCCTTCGCAATGGTAGTGGTTTCGTTAGGAAAAGACGCTCTCCCAGTATTATTAGGTATAGGAGATTTAATATTAATACTGAGAGAAGCCAATACTTTAGGGAATTAGTCATGTTATATGTCCCATGGAGAGACGAGGAGGCAGAACTAGTAGCGAGAGACTGCGAATTGTTTTGTAGCCTAAATCAGGAGTTAGTTGAGACAAACCGTAGGAAGTATAATAGCTTAGATGATAGTGAGCTCCAGGAAGCTCTTAACAACGCAGTGCAGGATGAGAATGAGGGCAATATTGAGAATAGAGAGGTAGTTGACGATAGATTTAGAGTGTTAGGGTTGCCAGAAATAGATCCTAGATTGAATGTCTTAGACATTAATGGTAGGGATGAGAATCAGGACTTAGAAAATACCAATGTCCGAGTGATTAAGCTTCCAGCTTTGCTTCCGTCCGATAGAATACAAGATATTGTTAGATCGTTAAATTTAAAGCAGAAGACTTACTTTACACATGTTTTGCACAATGTGAAAAGTAAGTCAACATTTTACGAATTCGTTGGAGGTGGTGCTGGTGTCGGAAAAAGCCGACTAATCACCTCCATTTTCCAAGCATTATCCCATATCTTCAATAGTAGGCCTGGGAGTAATGATTCAGCGAAAATTCTACTCTGTGCCCCAACAGGTAAAGCTGCTTTCGGAATTAGTGGTTCGACACTACATTCCATGTTCTCTCTACCAGTTAACCAATCTGGTTCTGATTTGAGAGCTCTCAGCAATGACTTAGTCAATAGTTTACATTCAAGGTTAATAGACCTTAAACTTATTATAATAGATGAAATATCTATGGTAGGTTCTAAAATGTTCTCCCAGTTAGACTCCCGTCTAAAACAAATTTTTAAAAATACTTCTCCATTCGGTGGTATTTCTGTCATAGTATTTGGGGATCTACGACAGTTATCACCAGTAGGCGATCGTTGGATTTTCGAATCCAACTCTCATGATCCCTACAGTGCAATATATGCTTCTTCGCTCTGGGACCTCTTTAAGTATTTTGAGCTCACAGAAATAATGCGACAACGGGAGGACCAAACTTTTGCTTCTGCATTAAATAATATGGCATCGGGAAATATGACACCCGATGATATTACCCTTATCCGTTCCCGCATTTGTCAGCCATCGGATGTTCCCGATGATGCAATTCATCTGTTTAATACAAATGCGGCAACAGACAATTACAATATTATAAAACTTAACGCCATTGCAACAGATCCATTTACTTCCTTAGCTGAAGACTTTATTAAAGCTACTCACTTAAATGCAGCAAATAGGGCAAGAATTTTAGATGTCGTGAGTAGCTTTAGGTCGTCCGAAACACAGGGACTCTGTAAGTCCCTCCTCTTAAAAAAAACTGCAAAATACATGGTTACGGTCAACGTAGATACAGAGGATGGGTTAGTTAATGGGGCAACAGGAGTTTTAATGCAAATAGATTTCGATGCATCCAACGCTCCAAATGTTTTATGGATGCAATTCCCAGAGGAAAGTGTAGGAGTACTTGCTCGCTCAAAGTGTACGCATCGTACAGAGTCTTCTTGGACCCCCATTCAAAAAATAATTCGAAATTTCCAATACAGGAAAAATGAGCAAGTATCCATTGACCGTAGGCAGTTTCCAGTTGTACCTGCAGAAGGTATAACTATTCATAAAAGTCAGGGAGCTACGTATAGCAAAGTGGTGGTCCACACTTGCTCTCGCATGCAGCGCGCTGCAATATACGTAGCATGTAGTAGGGCAACAACTGCTTCGGGGTTGTTTATTATAGGAGATTTTCTTCCTCCTAAGCCTCCAAAAAATGATGATAAGGTCCAAAACCAAATAGTCCGATTGCGCACTGAAAAGCTACTTCGATCACATTATGATCACTTAGTTGACAGTTCCGCCTTAGATATTTTTTTCCATAACACACAAAGCATTAATTGTCATATTGAAGACATTCGATCTGATAGATTAATGCTCCAGTCGTCCGTTCTATGTTTCGTTGAAGCGTCTACTTACGCAAACGAAAACGTAAATATTTCAGGATTTAGTATTGTTGTCCGTCTAGATTGCGAGGTAATACCTAACGCAAGACGACCTAAGAGGGGTATTATCATTTATGTTAGGGACACAATTTTAGAAAATATAACAAGCTGCTTGAGCGTTAGGAAAGTAAGCGGATCGTCAGTATTTGAATATGCCGTGTTTAGGTATAAATCGTTAAGTTTTGTAGTTGTATATAAAAGTCCGTCTTATCCAGTCCGACTGTTTTATTCAGAGTTTCAGGATCTATTTCTGCAATATCCGTTTTTATTAGAAAATTGCCTTATTTTAGGAGATTTTAATTTGTGTTTGAGCAAGTTAGAATCAGCTAGGATTTTATATGATGAGCTAGTTGGCAGAAGCTTCAGAAGCTTATTAGAATTGAAAACGTCTACAACCAATTGTGATTCGCACATTGATTGGGCGTTTTCAAATCTACCGAGTGAATACATTAGCGCTAGGACTTTTGAAACAGTTTATAGTTACCACAGTGGTATTTCTTTAAGTATTCAGGATAGGGAACTTTAGTGTAAATAATTATAAGTGTACATATATGTAAATAAGTTTTATATTTAATTAACATTTGAAAATATATTTTTATTTTATTATTTTAGCTTACTAACTGTGTGTTTTTATTTGTTTGGTTCAGGGTAGTTTCTAGTCGAGCACTCTCGACTAGAGTTTTCTTACTTGTTTTTGACCCTGAAACCATCTGTCGGACAAATGATATGACCCTGCACGCATTGAAAATGGGAAATCAGGGTATACTATGGTTTTGTTAAAATGTATGTAATAAAGAATGAAAAAAAGAAATAGAAAAAAAAAAATAAAATGGGTAGAAAAAAGGCACGTAGTGTATGTTAGTGCTGTATTTGCTGTGCCTTTGTTTGCGTGCCTGCTGTTTGTTCCCACAGCGACGCGAGTCGATGTGCGACCCTCGCTCTGGAAAGGGCGCGAGAGCGCGTGTTGTCTCTGTCGCTCGTTGTGTTCGCGCTTGCTCGCGTCGCTCTCCGGCGATCATCGGCGACCGTTGGCGAAGTCCGCTTGTGGCTGCGAGAAGTGTGTACCTTTCCTCGTTGCCTAACGGTGCTTTGGCTGAGAGGTGCCCGCGATTTCGGCGATTTGGCTCGCGCGAAATCGTGATCTGCGTTTTCGCGGCACGAGCGGCGACGGCGCTCGAGCCGAGCCGGCGCCGTCTGCGCGAAGCAGGGCTGCGTCGCTGCTATAAAGGCGCCCGCAACTCGGCCCGGGACAGTCAAGTAAAGTGAAGTTAAGTATTGAGTGCCGACGTAACCAGAACGCGAGTGGAAAAGTGACAGCAAGGCTTCGAGAGGAAGGACATCGCTGCCAAGGCTTCGAGAGGAAGGACATCCTGCCAAGGCTTCAAGAGGAAGGACATCGCTGGAAGGATATCTCGAGGGATTCCTGGACGCCTATTGAGGACATAGGTTGAGCGCGGACACCAGAAGGACATCAGCTGCCACCAACCAGGACTTGGTGCGCCGGCCGAATCTACAGCATTAGTGGCGGATCCTGGAGCAAGATCAAAGGTACCTTTGCGTAGCTGTGCGTAGAGTGGTGACGGTAGCTTGAGAAGATCTCAAGGTGTGCTTGAGAGCGTTCCAGCCGTAGGAGTCCTGCTAGCCGAGCGAACCACCGGAGTGTTCGTGTGGATCCTGGCGTCACCTGGGTGCTCAAGCGTTCCTTGGAGAACCAAGAGTGCCGTGCCATTTGCCAGAGTGCGTTAAACGTTTGCCTGCGAGCCTGTGCAAAGGTGTGCTTACTAAGCGCTAGTTGAGAGACGAGGCCTGACCGCCGTCGAGGAAAACGAGCTGGGTGAGCAAGATGAAATCGTGAACGTGGCCATTGTCTCTGCCTCCCCGTGCCGCCGCCGCCCGCCTGCAAGAGTGTAACGAGGATCGTGGAGGCCCATCCCCCCGCAACCAGAAATAAGGCCACGAGGGCCGAGCTGCACAGCGCTGGAGTACCCAAAGGTCGCCAAGCGGTGCGAGAATGGGGCTTCCGCTTCGATGGCACAACGAAGCCGCTGGAGTTGGAGCAGGTGGAGTGGTCGGCGACGCATATGGTCTGGATTGGCCTGATCCGAGGGCGATGCGAGCTGCTAAAGGCATGGCTTTATAGTGGTACGTGGCCAACAACGGCCTGGACAGCGTGGGAAACGTTCGTCGAAGCTTCCGGAGTTCTTCCTGCCCAGGGACTTATGCGAGAGTTAAAGGACGAGGTTGCTCGACGGAGGCGATGATGGGCGAGTCCTTCAAGGTTTACATGGTGGATATGCAACCTTGATGCGGCCACTCGCTTGCGGCAGATCGTGAGCTGAACTATTTACAGCTAGTTTGCCTGATCTGCGCGCTCGCTCGTCCTATCAGTTCTGCCTTGACGGAGCTGATGCTGCTGGCGAACGAGTTCGAGGCTGGAAAGGGATCGGGAAAGTTGCGGCGCAACAGCGAGGCTAAGCGCGGCTGATGGTCTGGACGACGCTGGAAGCCCGGTGTGGGTCCACCGGAGCATGGCCGTTGAGGGGACGAGCCTCGCCCGCGCCCGGACTGCCAGCAGGGCCAAGGCCTGTCCGACCCCGCCGGGCTGCCGGATTGTGGCCAGAGGGCCCTACGCCGTTGAGTGCCGCACGAGCGCCTGGAGTTTTGTTGGCATGCGGGCGCTCGGCGTGCGAACGCGACTTGTTGCCAGTCGGAAACGTCCAGGGCCCCGCCATCCGGGGCGAGCGGGAGCGCGTCCGGAGGGCCCCAGCTTTAGTGGGTGTCTTGTGGATGAAGGCCCCAGCTGTCGGCGATGATGGTCTTGGAGCTGATCAGCTAGGGCCACCATCGATCTGGAGCCCCAGCGCTTTGTGAGCGAAAAGCTGGCCGACAGGCTCCGAGGAGTGGGCGTGAGAGGCGCCACACAAGACGCGTAGTCTGGCAGACGGCGCTGCAGCTGTGGACTCGCAACTGGAGCGAGGATCCGCTGGGGAGTCAGCGATCTCTTCCTTGCTGGTGCTGCCGGCTGATGCGATTGGTGCTGGGCTGGGTTTCTTGGCCAGCATGGGCTCGCGCTGGAGTGCGGCGGCTTGAAGCTGAGAATCAGCCGAGAATCCGCGCTAAGCGGGCGCTGGAGGAGAAGCTGTCAGTGGCGGTCGGCGGATGATGAGTCCCAGCGCCGATGGAGCGAGCTCGGAGCGTCAGCGCCACTCCATGAGGATAAGGAGGTGAGGCGTTTCGGAGGCAGACTGGTATCCGGCGTCGCTGGGCGAGAGGCGTGCCGCTTGGTGACGAGCAAGGCAACCAGCTGGGACAGGTGTCGCTGGATTGCTAAGCTGTGCCAGGCCTGCGCGAAGCCCAACAAGTTTATGGCTACAGGGAAGAGGCCGGAAAGGTTTCCGGCCATCCCGCCCAAGCCGGCCCAAGGCGTGACTGCGTGGAAACTGTGTGTGCCGACGGAGCGGCGCAACAGTTCTGAAGGAGCCCGCGCGCCACGCTGGCCACCTTGGGAGCCGACAACATTGCTCGGGTGGCGCGCGGCCTACTGCCGGGTTGTCCGCGACGTGCGGGCTTGTGCGGCGGTGCGAGCTGTGTCAGCGCTGCAATAATAGCCGACTCCAAGAAGCAGGACAGGAGAGGCAACCAAAGCTGCTCAGGATCAGCGCGGCCTACATCTACGGGGCGGCAGTGGAAGCCGGCCGTAGGGGACAAGGTGTGGGCAAGGACGCCACTTGTCCATGCCGCGGATGGAGTTCAGCGAAACTGGCCCCACGATATGGAGGACCATATACGGTGGTCAGTTTGATCTCCCCGGTTATCTGCCGGATCACTTCAGAGGCAGTAAACGGAGCAGGACGCTCTGTGGCGGACCTCAAGCCATATCGAGCAGAAGCGGGTGAGTTGCCAGCCAGTTTATAAAAAAAAAAAAAGGGAGTGAATACACATAGCTATGTGTATTAGCCAAAAACCTATATATGTATGTAGGGGGAAAAACCTATATATGTATGTAGGGGAAAAGTTTTTTTAAACATAAACAAAAATTAACATCGGCCGCGCAATCAAATGTTGTGCGCGCGCGCACAAATGTTGTGAACACAACAACAAAGTGGTTTGATTTGCGCGCGCCACACACGAAACGGGGGCGCATGCGCAGCAGCAAAATAATAATCGTCAGCTACGAAACGGCACAACAACAACAGGCACGGCCGAAAACCGTTTGAGTTGAGCGCGCTCTCCGTAAGAACAACAACAACATCACGCACCCGAGCCGAAAGAGCGCGCAGAACGAAAACAGCGACAGCATGCAAGGCGCACAGTGGTCCGCGCATGCGCAAAAATGAGACGAAAATCACGATGAGTGTGGTAGGCAACAACAACGCAGAGCGCCCAAAGTTCACAGCCGCGGCGAAAGGCTACTGAACTTTGTCGGCTACCCGATCGCTAGCGCACGAGATGACACGAAGGTGTCGATGCTAGCGACATGCAAAACGGCCAACAACAAAATAGGGCACGCAGCGTATGTATGAGTGCATGTAGTTGCTGTGCACTCACACATATATGCGAAGGGAAATAGAGAGAGTGTGAGATATGCATTAGAGATGCAACAACAATGCCTCGTGTTCAGCCATAAGGCCAGAGTGTTGGAAGAGCGTGACCTGTAGAGAGTGAGAGAACTAGCTGGTGCAGGATCCGTTAATTTCCGACACTCCGCTGGCGGCAGGCTGCAGCAGAGGGTATAAAGTGCATGCATGCATATGAGCATGGCTTTTGTGAAAATTCAACTCCATAGACTTCTGCTACGTAGCTGGATTTCTCGGCCGTCCGGACTGGGGGGAAGGGTTTGCCCGGCCGATCCTCGCGCACTGGACAGCGACTCCGCTGGAGCTGTGCGCGAATGAGGAGTGAGCCGGATTTCCCAACCGGCGTCAAAGTGTCGGCGCAAACGTGGCAAAAGTGCAAACAAAAGGAGCGCCAGAAGTGAGTCCCGGACGGATGTTACACGAAGGCTTCGTGTTTCCCGAAGGAAGAGGGGAGTGTGAGGAACAATTAGACGGGCCGTGTGTTGTTAGTGCTGTATTTGCTGTGCCTTTGCTTTCGTGCCTGCTGTTTGTTCCCCGCGCGCGAGTCGATAGTGCGCCCTCGCTCTGGAGGGCGGAGCGCGTAGTCTGTCTCCGTCCTCGTATGTGTCAGCGCATTCCGCGTGCTCTCACGGGATATCGGCGACCGTTGGCCGAAGTACCGCTTGTGGCTGCGAGAAAGTAGTGTCACTTTCACTCGTATGCCAATAACGGTGCTTTGGCCAATGAGAGGCTGCCACGCAGATTTCGGCGATTTGGCATCGCGCGAAATCACGTGATCTGCCGTTTTCGCGGACCGAGCGGCAGCAGGCCCCGCTCCAGAGCCGAGCCGGCGCCGTCATAGCGCGAAGCGGGCCTGCGTCGCTGCTATAAAAGGCGCCCGCAACTCGGCCCGGGACAGTCAGTAAAGTGAAAGTTAAAGTATTGAGTGCCGACGTACCAGAACGCGAGTGGAAAAGTGACAGAAGGCTTCGGAGGAAGGACATCGCTGCCAAGGACTTCGAGAGGAAGGACATCACTGCCAAGGACTTCAAGAGGAAGGACATCGCTGGAAAGATATCTACGAGGGATATCCTGGACGCCTATTGAGGACATAGCTTGAGCGCGGACACCAGAAGGACATCAGCTGCCACCAACCAGGACATTGGTGCAGCACGCCGAATCTACAGCATTAGTGGCGGATCCTGGAGCAAGATCAAAGGTAACGTTTGCGTACTGTGCGTAAGAGTGGTGACGGTAGCTTGAGAAGATCTCAAGGTGTGCTTGTGAGCGTATCCAGCCGTAGGAGTCCTGCAAAGCCGAGCGAACCGCCGGAGTGTTCAGTGTGGATCCTGGCGTCACCTGGAGTGTTCAAGCGTTCCTTGGAGAACCAAGAGTGCCTCCATTCGAGGCGTTCTTCCTGCGACCTAAGGTGGCGGGGATATAAGAGACAGAATTGAAATTTTGTATGTAGGCGTGTATAGACGCGCAGATGAGTTTGTTCGAAATCGATAACTTTTATGTTTTTGTTATCGATTAAAAACGAAATCGAAAATCGTTATAAATTACTCTTACATGAGTAAGTTTCATTTTGTTTTATTTATATTATTTATAATTTGATTTGTATATTTTGAATAGGATCAAATTTTAATAATTCTTAAAATAGTATAGTTGTATATAGGCAAAAGGAAGAGTTTGAATTTTTTTTTGAGAATTTTTTATAGAATATTGAGACTATATGCGAAAATTTCATTAAAATCTATCAAGTAACACAGAAGTTATTAAGCAAAACGTTTTGGTTAATTACCAACAGCAGCAGCGCAGACTACTTACGCAGTAGACTTTCCTATACATGTGATGTACCCATATGAACATGTAAGTTAACCACTGACACTGGGCGCGTGCTGACTTGTCATATTTGCGAAGTCCACGCCCAGAGTCACAGCTGCGAATGTGTCGCAACAATGATGACAGCTCCAGCGGTAGCTACGAATGTGTCGCAACAGTGATAGCTACGAATGTGTCGCAACAATGTTGGCAGCTTCAGCGGCAGCTGCGGATGTACCGCAACAATGTTAGCGGCCGTCGTGATAATACGGCGCCACACACAAGGCGCAAGTCAGCAGTTCTGAGGAGCACCAGCAACGACGCTGGGGTTCGAAGAACAGCAACGGTCAACGGCGCTGGAGTTCCATGAATAGCGACGACAGCGCCTGCGCCTGCGACGGCGGCAGCGGCTTTGCTTTAGCAACGATCAACGCCGCTGGTGTTCCAAGAACGCCAACGACAGCGCCTGCGCCTGCGACGGCGGCAGCAGCTTTGCACTAGCAACGACCAACGCCGCTGGTGTTCCAAGAACACCAACGTCGACGCCCGCAACGGTAGCAGCGGCTGTGCACTGGCGGCAGCGCTGCGGCAGCGCCGAATCTGCGCTTGGTCGCAGACTTAGTTTTTAATTCTCTAATTGTTAGTCTTAAGTGTGAATTCAATAAACGCGCAGCGTACCGCTCGCAACAATTCTAATCGCTTATTGCTCACTCTTTAATTCGACCAGCTATCGCTGTCGATATTAAACACAAACCTTACGGAGTTATATCAGTGAGCTGGCTAACGCCTCTGACAATGATATTAAATTCCATAATTGGCGCCCAACGTAAAAAAGCATAAAAAAGTGAATTTCATTTTCTGCCAAAAGAAAACTGAAAAGTGTTTTGTTTAACAAAATCAGTGCAGTGAACATCAAAACGTCTGCTCAAAAACAAAACAAAGACAAAACAAAGACAAAATAAAAATAAAATTAAAAATACATAAAGAAGTGAAACTTCAACACATCGGCTGCGGCAAGACGACCTAATTCTACAGCACCAACTCGACTGCGGCAAGACGACCTGATTCTCCAGCACCAACCCGACGGCTGCGCGGGATACTTCTAAAACTAGATAACATGTAAGTGATTTGCAAAGTGAGAATTTAGCTAAGTCAACTAAAAGTAGAAACTAAATAAAGTAAAGTGAGTTTGAGGATCTTAATTCGGAGAATACTCATGCCGTAGTCCTATCGCAAATTTTTTCAAAAAATCGAATGGACAGAAACAGACCGAACAAAAAACAAAAACGACGCGAACTTGGTACCAGAACGTTAGCAAGTCTGATAGGAGGATTTATTGACCTACAAGTGTCAGATCAAGTTAGTCAACCCACAACAAGCAGCCAAATCAAAAGCACAGACATGGAACCTGAGCACCTCAGAGTTATAATTGACACTGCCGTGCAAAGCGCACTTACGGTGCAGGCACAAGAGTACACTAGGAGGGAGGAAGCTCTTAAACAAGAGCTACAACAACAAATAGCACTAGTAAATTCTAAAATTCCAGTCCCACCTCTCTCAGTACCAGAAGTCAGAGTCTATAAAGACGTCGAGATAGTGGACGGAATCACTTGTGATGAGCCCCTCGACGCAGTGAAGTGCGTGCCTGAGTTTCATGGAACTCAGGAGACATACGTGGCATGGAGACAAGCAGCCCATGCAGCGTACAAAATTTTCAAAAGATTTGACGGAAGCTCCCGTCATTACCAAGCTATGGTCATAATTCGCACAAAGATTAGGGGCGCAGCGGATGCAGTTTTGGCATCATTCAGTACGCCACTAAATTTTGAAGCGATCATAGCCAGACTAGACTTTACCTACAGTGACAAAAGACCCATACATGTCATAGAGCAGGAAATGGGCACGCTGAGGCAAGGCGGAATGACAATTCTGCAGTATTACGATGAGGTAGAAAAAAAGCTTAACTTGTTAACCAATAAAGCTAACATGACCTACGACATCAGCCTAGCTAGGGGCATGTGCGAAAAGTTCAGGAATGACGCGCTCCGTGTGTTCATTTCCGGACTAAAGCGCAGTCTGACCGACGTGCTCTTCTCCGCTCACCCCCCTGATATGCCAACAGCTCTCGCATTGGCACAGGAGGTTGAAGCAAATCATGAGAGGTACGCTTTCGCAACAAGCTATGCTAGGGGCGTAGAAGAAAAGGGACGCCCCGACCAACGACAGCAAAGTCGTCAGCATCAGCAGACGCAAAATGCGCAAAATGCTAACCAAAGCAACCAGGGGAAAACCCCCTACTTTAAAAAACAGAGCGGACAGTACACAGAAAAAAATCAGGTCAGCGGCGAAAAAGCCCCAGAACCCATGGAGATCGATCCATCGTCCTCAAAGTATAGGCAACAAACAAACTACCAGAAACCTCAAGGTCAGGGTAACAAACGTCCCGCCGGCTCTGATCGAGCGACTGGCCAAAGACGACAAAAGATAAATCTTTTAAAGGCCAGCACTGACCAAGATGCGACCTATGCGCAAGCAGCGCAGGAAGCGATAGATGAGGCTAACGATGACGCCGACTCTGACAGTAGCGGCAACGTCAATTTTTTAGGGGGAGGTCCCTGCTGCCGTTCATTCGGCGCAGAATAGCAGGGACAGACATGTCATTCCTAATCGACACGGGTGCGTCCAAAAACTTCATTAGACCGCATAATCGGCTAAAGGACGTCTTCCCTGTCGAAACCCCTTTCGTCGTGCACTCCATTCATGGCTCGAACAACATCACACAAAAGTGCAAAATTCCCATGTTCGGACACGACACATTTTTTTTCCTATTAGATTCCCTATCTACATTTGACGGGATCATAGGGCTCGACCTGCTAAAGCAAGTAGGAGCAGTACTATGCCTTAAAGAAGGCGTATTAAAAATAGGTGCAACTTCGGAGGCATTGCAGTACCTTAAATGTACTAATGTCAACTATACCAAAGGTAAAGAAATCCATGCACCACCTGCGGTAAAAGAAGATTTTCTAAAAATGCTTCACCGTAACAAAAGGGCTTTTGCGGACTCTAACGAGTCGCTACCTTACAATACAAACGTAGTAGCTACGATTCGTACCACCGACGAAAACGCAGTATACTCGAAATTGTACCCGTACCCCAAAGGTGTCGAAGATTTCGTGACCTCAGAGGTCAAAGACCTTTTACGAAACGGCATCATCAGAAAGTCTAAGTCCCCATACAATAACCCAGTGTGGGTAGTAGACAAGAAAGGTTCTGACGAGATGGGCAATAGGAAGAAACGCCTAGTGATAGATTTCAGGAAACTAAATCTAAAAACCATCCCAGACACTTACCCCATGCCGATATTGGCACCATGATATTGGCAAATTTGGGTAAAGCAAAATACTTCACCACTCTCGATCTTAAATCAGGTTACCACCAGATTACTCTGGCAGAATCTGATCGAGAGAAAACGGCCTTCTCAGTAAGCGGGGGGAAGTACGAATTTTGTCGTCTCCCCTTCGGTTTAAAAAACGCCGGAGGTATTTTTCAGCGCACTATCGATGACGTTCTACGAGAACAAATCGGTAAGTCGTGCTACGTGTACGTCGACGACGTCATCGTTTTCTCCGAGAACGAGGCGGATCACGTTAAGCACGTCAATTGGGTACTAAAGAGCCTTCATAGTGCAAACATGAGGGTGGCCCATGAAAAGTCACAATTTTTTAAAGAGAGCGTCGAGTACCTCGGCTTTATCGTGACAAAAAACGGCGCAAAAACGGACCCTGAAAAGGTGAAAGCCATTCAGCACTACGTTGAGCCTACAACGTTATTTAGCGTTAGGTCATTCATGGGCTTAGCGAGCTATTACCGTTGCTTTATTAAGGATTTCGCAGCAATCGCGAAACCTATCTCCGATATCCTAAAAGGGGAAAACGGAACAGTCAGCAAGTACAGGTCCAAGAAGATAGAGGTACAGTTTAACGAAACCCAGCGCAATGCGTTTCAAAAGCTCAGAAATATTCTAGCCTCAGAGGACGTTACACTAATGTATCCTGACTACCAAAAGCCATTCGACCTCACAACTGACGCCTCGGCTTATGGTATTGGGGCTGTACTGTCTCAGAACGGACGCCCGATAACTATGATATCTCGGACACTAAAGGATAGAGAAGCAAACTACGCTACTAACGAGCGAGAATTGCTAGCTATCGTCTGGGCTTTGGCAAAACTCCGGCACTTTCTTTATGGTGCGAAGAATATTAACATATTCACCGACCATCAGCCACTCACATTCTCGGTATCCGAGAGCAACCCTAACGCCAAGATCAAGCGCTGGAAAGCGCGCATTGACGAAACTGGGGCCAAACTTTTTTACAAGCCAGGCAAGGAGAATCACGTGGCCGATGCTTTATCGCGCCAAAACGTGAATGCCCTACAGAACGGTTACATAAACCAAGGGTCCGATGCGGCCACAATCCACAGTGAGTTATCTCTGACTCACACGATTGACATTACTGACAAACCGTTGAACTGCTTCCGTAACCAAATAGTGTTGGAAGAGGCACGGTATCCGTTAAAAAACAAGTTTACTGTATTCGGCGAAAAAACCCGCCACCAGATAAACTTCACTGACAAGGAGGACTTAGTAGAAACAGTCAAGTCCGTCATAGTCCGAGGCGTAGTAAACGCGTTTCACTGCAGTCTGCCAACCTTGGCCAAAATTCAACATGAGGTTGTAAAGGCCTTCCCAGCCACAAAATTCTGGCACTGCAAAAATTTCGTAGCTGACGTATTCAACATTAGTGATAGGAGGGAAATAATCACCAAAGAGCATAACAGAGCCCATAGGGCAGCTCAGGAAAACGTCAAGCAAATAATGACGGAGTATTATTTCCCCAAAATGTCCAAGTTAGCCAATGAAGTGGTCCTGAATTGTAAAATTTGCGCAAAGGCAAAGTACGACAGGCACCCAAAAAACCAGGAGCTCGGCCCGACGCCGATTCCATCACAGGTTGGAGAGATGTTACATGTCGACATCTTTTCCACAGACAAGAAATATTTCCTGACGTGCATAGACAAGCTGTCCAAATTCGCAATGGTACAACCCATTGCATCAAGGACTATAGAGGATTTACGACCCCCCTATTAATACTAATGAACGTGTTTCCCCGAGCAAGGCAGATCTATTGCGACAATGAGCCTGCACTCAAGTCTGAGACTATAAGGTCCCTTCTAAAAAACATTTACGATGTAAACATCGTAAACGCGCCGCCACTTCACAGCACATCGAACGGCCAAGTGGAACGCTTCCATAGCACCCTGTTAGAAATAGCTAGGTGCCTAAAGCTCCAAAGGGGGATCGTGGATACAGTTGACCTTATCCTACAAGCGACTACTGAGTATAACAGTTCGATTCACTCGGTAACAGAGCAAAGACCCAAGGATGTTTTTAATACCGCTTCGCCGGCATGCATTCAGGACATTGCTAGGAAGATAGAGGGAGCTCAGCTCGAGCAAAATGCCCGACTTAATAAAAAACGGCAGAACAGGGTCTTCGAGGTAGGTGAGGCGGTCCTAGTAAAGACCAACCGCAGACTGGGAAACAAACTTTCGCCCCTCTGCGAGGAAAAGGTTGTTGAAGCGGACTTGGGGACAACGGTCCGCATTAAGGGGAGGGTGGTCCACAAGGACAACCTCCATCGATAATTTGTAGTTTTAATCATTTCCTTTGCAACATCTTAGGCTTATCATCCTGACACTTGTAACCTTGACAACGACGACAGCACGAACAACGGACTGCGTGAATAAAATTCTTAAAATTACAAAGGACTAACAGGCTGACACAGGTCATCTGTTTGAAACTCTTACTGCGCGCAATAGAATATTAATTACCGAATTGGGAGCGCTCATGCTCACTTTAACACTTGAAAAAATTTATCATAAATCCAGCCATTCAGACATCAAATCAATTCTCACTGACCAAATCACAGGGACCTCAATTACCACCTAATGAAAGTGTCTAGCATTAAGGTAGATCGTAAGATAGATATAATCAATTTTAATCATAAGCAAGCTATGCAGAAAGGTCACCATCTTCCCAGTCGCACACAACGGCTGACTCTCCAGCTACAAAACAACCTGGTAGCCGAATGCAAAGGAAGGGTTGTGGCAGTGACAACTTGCACCCAGAGAGCAACAGCCACATTCTGCAAGAGGTCTGAGGACGTCACCTGTGCGCAAGGCCTCCACTCAGGCGATATCACGCATTGCCAGACACAGCCAAGCCACGCCGACCCTGTCACCATAGTTGACGACGGCATCATCATTGTGAATGATCATAGCGCCGCCAGCAGCTGTGACGATTACGCCCCAGTGAGGGTCAATGGAACGAATCTCATCATGTTCCGTTCACACGCCACCGTCGACAGTGCTCGATTCCTAAACCGAACAATATTCGGAATCGTGTCCCTGCTGTAGCGGCATCTGCTCACCTCAAAATTAGCGGCCACAACACAACCTTGAGCTTACCTTACATTCACCGGCTAAGCGAACAAAACTTAGCTCCATCAACGAGGTCAGAGGTAGCATCGCCGTCAATATTACTAGTAGTGGCATGCGCCATGGGCTCCGGAATCTACAACTTCACCAGGAGACGTCGTGTTGCCCTACAAATCTCTGAGATCGTCAAGAACTACGACACGACCGAGGACGGTCGGGCTTGAGAGGGGGAGTAGTTAACCACTGACACTGGGCGCGTGCTGACTTGTCATATTTGCGAAGTCCACGCCCAGAGTCACAGCTGCGAATGTGTCGCAACAATGATGACAGCTCCAGCGGTAGCTACGAATGTGTCGCAACAGTGATAGCTACGAATGTGTCGCAACAATGTTGGCAGCTTCAGCGGCAGCTGCGGATGTACCGCAACAATGTTAGCGGCCGTCGTGATAATACGGCGCCACACACAAGGCGCAAGTCAGCAGTTCTGAGGAGCACCAGCAACGACGCTGGGGTTCGAAGAACAGCAACGGTCAACGGCGCTGGAGTTCCATGAATAGCGACGACAGCGCCTGCGCCTACGACGGCGGCAGCGGCTTTGCTTTAGCAACGATCAACGCCGCTGGTGTTCCAAGAACGCCAACGACAGCGCCTGCGCCTGCGACGGCGGCAGCAGCTTTGCACTAGCAACGACCAACGCCGCTGGTGTTCCAAGAACACCAACGTCGACGCCCGCAACGGTAGCAGCGGCTGTGCACTGGCGGCAGCGCTGCGGCAGCGCCGAATCTGCGCTTGGTCGCAGACTTAGTTTTTAATTCTCTAATTGTTAGTCTTAAGTGTGAATTCAATAAACGCGCAGCGTACCGCTCGCAACAATTCTAATCGCTTATTGCTCACTCTTTAATTCGACCAGCCATCGCTGTCGATATTAAACACAAACCTTACGGAGTTATATCAGTGAGCTGGCTAACGCCACTGACAATGATATTAAATTCCATAATTTATATATTTGCCAAAGCACAAGTCTCTAGTATTTGAAATACGGTTTTTACAACTTTGTGGGGAAGGGAAGAAAAGGGGGGATGGTATACAAAATATGACAAAAATCAAAATTGCATAAACTCCACATTATACTAAATACAAAATTTGGAAACTCTAGCTCTAAAGATGTGGGAGATATAAATTTATAACTGCATTTTGATAATGTTTAAAATCGATAACTTTAAGACGATCAAATTTATCGATTTTTTGAAACAAACTCGATCTGCGCGTGCTATACACGGATCTACATAAAAAATTTCAGGTCTCTAGCTCTTATAGATTCTGAGATCGACGCGTTCACACATACGGACGGACGGACAGACGGACAGACGGACATGGCTATATCGACTCAGTTCGTCGAGCTGATCAAGAATATATATACTTTATGGGGTCTGCCACGCCTCCTTCTGCCTGTTACATACATTTTAACAAAACCATTATACCCTGATTTCCCATTTTCAATGGGTTCATGGTATAAAAATAATTATATTAAAAACTTGCTGTTCGTGGTCCAGAGCAGAAAACACGCGTCAATCACAATCGCGGAAAAGTCTCTTCTCTAAAAGCAGACAAACCGAAACACACGCACACAAAGCACATATGTACATACATATGAATATGTATATACATATACACTCACACATACACTTAACGTTCGGACCTTACACTACACGCACAAAATCGTCGTCGATTGCCGACGAATTTCTCGCTTGCCGCGAAATCGGTCAACTGATTAGTTGATCGGCGCGAAGGAAGCTAAGCAGTTTAATTAGATATTTAGAGTTAAAGTGAGGCGACGATCACTTTCACAAGACACGGTGCCTACTTTAATAACTCGACACGTGAAATTATAGTTTTATTAACACTCACACACACAATTGTTTTAAAGAACAAAATTAAAGTTTCAGTGTTGGACAATTCTTAAAATATACTCAGCATATGTTTTTTTATGTCAATGCGTCCACAGAAATAAAAGATAATCAATCAGAAAATAATAGTTTTAACAAATTTTATGCTTAGATTGTCACCGATTATCACCAAAACTTATAAATTAATATATATTTTTTGTTTTTTTTTTTCAAAGCGGGCCTATTAAATATATCGAACCAGTGCTTACAACGTCCATTTAAATAGTGATGAGACTTTGAGCATGTACATACATATAGACAAATTAGAACATCTATATGTGTAGGTATATGTGTGTATGCGAAAAATGACTTGTCGAAGACCAAATCAAACGCATACATATGTACATATATATATATATATGGTATGTATTACATACATACATGCATGTATAGTAGAAAATGATTTCTTCATCCTAAAATCAAGCATCCGATAAATATATATGATGTAATAAATTAATTTGATTTACACATAATTTAACTTTTTATTTATATATGTATGTACTATTCATAGCATATAATTTATGTACATATGTATGTATGTATTGTCAAAACAAATGAACATGTGGCGCTACACGCTTTTATTAATTGCAGTTGGGAACATTCTATACTATGAGGACTTTGTAACATATTTTTAAACTCTACATATGCTATATGATAAAAAAGAAAATAGAAAACAAACAAAAAATATATACATATCTGGTTGTATACGTACTCGCATATATTCTTAAAATTAAAAAAAAAGACTTTAACACGGATCGAACTCCAAAATCACGCACGCATTACTCCTATATGCCATCATCTCGTTCTTCACAGCTTGTTAACGGGATTGCAAATGCAATACTAATACAATTAAAACACACAAAAATGGCCATTAACTAGCCATTTGTTGAATAGACTTTAACAAAAAATAAATAATTAAATATGTACATGCATTTGAAATCAAAAATATATGTATTTACGCCAAGCCGTCTACTGCTTTAAATAGATTATTGAACGATTTTTCTAATGTTTCCTAAATTATTTCAGCCCGTATCTTAATAATTAAATTTGCAAATTTAAGAAAAAGAGAAAAACTTATTACAAAACAAAAAAAAATAAAATAAATAAAATAACTTGTCTTCCATTTAATTTAACCTTATATATATATATGTATGTACTATTCATAGCATACAATTTATGTACATATGTATGTATGTATTGTCAAAACAAATGAACATATGGAGCTACACGCTTTTATTAATTGCAGTTGGGAACATTCTATACTATGAGGACTTTGTATCAGATTTTCAAACTCTACATATGCTATATGATAAACAAGTAAGAGTGCTCTAGTCGAGACTGCTCGACTAAGAGATACCCTGAACCCTGCGAAGAGCCAATCTTACCAACATTATATGCTTATTTTACATATACAAATATTGTGAGACACACATACATGCATATGCACGCACGCATAAGCACGCGCTCTGCTGACTGCGCAGTTGACGCAGCGACTGCGCTTGGGCTGTAATATGCCAATTGTATAGGAAATTAAATGTTTAATAACTTTTTTTGTGGATGGACTTTCTTAATCAAACTTTCACAGCGTAATCATGTCAGTCATATGTATGTATTTGCTAAAGCACAAGTCTCTAGTATTTGAAATACGAATTTTTCAAATTGAGGGCGAAGGGGCCGTGGCATCCAAAATCCAAAAATTACATAATGTCCGCATTCATTGCACGGATCTACACAGTGAATTTGGAGTTTCTAGCTTTTACGGTATGCTTAGCGGAAGAAAAGTTATCGATTTTTATCGATAATAAGAAAACGGGATGAGTTATCGAAATCTAAAAAAAACTCGTACTGCGTAGACTGAAAATTTCAGATCTCTAGCTTTTGTTGTTCACACGGACGGACGGACGGACAGACGGACAGGGCTATTTCAACTCAGCTAATCGAGCTGATCAAGAATATATATACCTTATGGGGTCTGCGATGTCTCCTTCTGCCTGTTACCTACATTTCCACAAAAACATTATACCCTGATTTCCCATTTTCAATGGGTTCAGGGTATAAAAAGGAAATAGAAAACAACAAGTAAGAAAACTCTAGTCGAGAGCGCTCGACTAGAAACTACCCTGAACCAAACAAATAAAAACACACAGTTAGTAAGCTAAAATAATAAAATTAAAATATATTTTTCAAATGTTAATTAAATATAAAACTTATTTACATATATGTATACTTATAATTGTTTACACTAAAGTTCCCTATCCTGAATACTTAAAGAAATACCACTGTGGTGTAACGAACCTCGGTTTATCCCGAGTTTAAGCCGGGCCGGACTCAGCCGACTGTGCGTTCGTGCCAACAAATTGATATCCCTCGTAGATATACTTCCAGCGATGTCCTTCCTCTCGAAGTCCTTGGCAGCGATGTCCTTCCTCTCGAAGTCCATGCTGGATCCTGAAACTCTGAATAAAACAGTCGGACTGGATAAGACGGACTTTTATATACAACTACAAAACTTAACGATTTATACCTAAACACGGCATATTCAAATACTGACGATCCGCTTACTTTCCTAACGCCTGTTATATTTTCTAAAATTGTGCCCCTAACATAAATGATAATACCCCTCTTAGGTCGTCTTGCGTTAGGTATTACCTCGCAATCTAGACGGACAACAATACTAAACCCTGGAATATTTACGTTTTCGTTTGCGTAAGTAGACTCTTCAACGAAACATAGAACGGACGACTGGAGCATTAATCTATCAGATCGAATGTCTTCAATGTGACAATTAATGCTTTGTGTGTTATGGAAGAAAATATCTAAGTTGGGACTGTCAACTAAGTGATTATAATGAATCGAAGTAGCTTTTCAGTGCGCAATCGGACTATTTGGTTTTGGACCTTATCATCATTTTTTGGAGGCTTAGGAGGAAGAAAATCTCCTATAAGAAACAACCCCGAAGCAGTTGTTGCCCTACTACATGCTACGTATATTGCAGCGCGCTGCATACGAGAGCAAGTGTATACGTAGCTCCCATGAATAGTTATACCTTCTGCAGGTACAACTGGAAACTGCCTACAGTCAATGGATACTTGCTCATTTTTCCTGTATTGAAAATTTCTAATTATTTTTTGAATGGGGGTCCAAGAAGACTCTGTACGATGCGTACACTTTGAGCGAGCAAGTACTCCTACACTTTCCTCTGGGAATTGCATCCATAAAACATTTGGAGCGTTGGATGCATCAAAATCTATTTGCATTAAAACTCCTGTTGCCCCATTAACTAACCCATCCTCTGTATCTACGTTGACCGTAACCATGTATTTTGCAGTTTTTTTTAAGAGGAGAGACTTACAGAGTCCCTGTGTTTCGGACGACCTAAAGCTACTCACGACATCTAAAATTCTTGCCCTATTTGCTGCATTTAAGTGAGTAGCTTTAATAAAGTCTTCAGCCAAGGAAGTAAATGGATCTGTTGCAATGGCGTTAAGTTTTATAATATTGTAATTGTCTGTTGCCGCATTTGTACTAAACAGATGAATTGCATCATCGGGAACATCCGATGGCTGACAAATGCGGGAACGGATAAGGGTAATATCATCGGGTGTCATATTTCCCGATGCCATATTATTTAAAGCAGAAGCAAAAGTTTGGTCCTCCCGTTGTCGCATTATTTCTGTGAGCTCAAAATACTTAAAGAGGTCCCAGAGCGAAGAAGCATATATTGCAATGTAGGGATCATGAGAGTTGGATTCGAAAATCCAACGATCGCCTACTGGTGACAACTGTCGTAGATCCCCAAATACTATGACAGAAATACCACCGAATGGAGAAGTATTTTTCAAAATTTGTTTTAGACGAGAGTCTAACTGGCAGAACATTTTAGAACCTACCATAGATATTTCATCTATTATAATAAGTTTAAGGTCTATTAACCTTGAATGTAAACTATTGACTAAGTCATTGCTGAGAGCTCTCAAATCAGAACCAGATTGGTTAACTGGTAGAGAGAACATGGAATGTAGTGTCGAACCACTAATTCCGAAAGCAGCTTTACCTGTTGGGGCACAGAGTAGAATTTTCGCTGAATCATTACTCCCAGGCCTACTATTGAAGATATGGGATAATGCTTGGAAAATGGAGGTGATTAGTCATTTTTTTCGACACCAGCACCACCTCCAACGAATTCGTAAAATGTTGACTTACTTTTCACATTGTGCAAAACATGTGTAAAGTAAGTCTTCTGCTTTAAATTTAACGATCTAACAATATCTTGTATTCTATCGGACGGAAGCAAAGCTGGAAGCTTAATCACTCGGACATTGGTATTTTCTAAGTCCTGATTCTCATCCCTACCATTAATGTCTAAGACATTCAAATATCTAGGATCTATTTCTGGCAACCCTAACACTCTAAATCTATCGTCAACTACCTCTCTATTCTCAATATTGCCCTCATTCTCATCCTGCACTGCGTTGTTAAGAGCTTCCTGGAGCTCACTATCATCTAAGCTATTATACTTCCTATGGTTTGTCTCAACTAACTCCTGATTTTGAATACAAAACAACTCGCAGTCTCTTGTTATTAGTTCTGCCTCCTCGTCTCTCCATGGGACATATAACATAACTAATTCCCTAAAGTATTGGCTCCTCTCAGTATTAATATTAAATCTCCTATACCTAATAATACTGGGAGAGCGTCTTTTTCTAACGAAGCCACTACCATTGCGAAGGGCAAAAACTACTGAGTCGAATGTTGTTGATTCAGGGTCATCCTGTTCTAAAATTTGGCGAGCTGCACCATGCTGTTTGCTGAAGCTATAAAAAGCAGCAAAATCAGCCAGACATAAACTATCTAAAGCGTCTGGACGCTGAACATAATGCTCTAAGAGCCCTAATAAAAATATGTCTGTAGAGCCATCGGGTAAATTTTCTAATTGTTGTCTACTCTTTAGCATCCTAACCCGATGCTCTGGCAATGAAGTATTAATATATACTTCTGCGTTACTGCTTTCGGACAAGTGCATACCTAAAAAGCAGTATACGGCTTCTTGGGCAGATATTTCAGTGCCCGAAATAAATTTGTGCCCTATGTGTTGTAACTTTTGTTTAATCGTTACATTGCCCCTACTAATCTCACTAACTGCTTCACGCATTAATTTTGAAATTCCTCTCTGAGACTTGTTAATATAATTAACGACGTAACTGCAGCAAGCATAGGGATCTAATATAAACTGAATATCTATGTTAGCTCGCTGCAGTTGAAGGAGATGCTTATTATAAGCGTTAAGCTTAATTGCTGCGAATGAACGCTTTAAATATATTTTAGGCTTCTTGATATAGCTCATAGCTAAGGTTAAGTTGATCGTGGGACAAAAAGCTATTGAAATCACTAAGAGAATTTATGGTTTCACGATCAAACGAATTCTCTAAGAAGCCCTGAATTTTTTGAAAATTTCTATGGTGCTCATCTATATTTTGAGCATTCTCTTCAAAGGGGAACAAAATTACTGTTTGGGGCATAGGAGGGTATGGAATACCGAATCTACATATTTTTTGTGCCCTAACTTCTCGCCTACATGAGTGGCCGTGATTGTGGATTTGATACTCCAAATATGAAGCAACATCCGGGCAATCAGTATCAGTTGTGATAAACTGATCAATAAAAGACTTCACTCTTAGAATGCTTGACTCATCAGTCGAGTCAAGCTTGGGAGCATCTTTCAGCCAAAACATGCCGTGAATATGGGGGGAGCCCCTATGTTGGAAGAACATAATGCCTACCAAAAACACCATTTTCCTTCTTCATTAGCTTCAAAATCTGTCTATAGCGAAAATCAAAATACCTAGCCCAAGTGACAGGATCGGCTTTAATTAGACGGGCTTTATTCTCAAAAGTTAAGCAGCCTGCTGCTTCTTCTGAAATCTCTACTTTATCAACGTTCCTAGAAAGAAAATGTGATAAAGAAGGTCGGAGGACCAAACTGCCTAATCATAGCCATCACTTTCTTCTTCTCTGCTTCCCAGTGAGCAGGCGAATTCCTAATACCTTTTAAAACTCTGTAGCCATCATCATGGCGAACTAATTGGTCTATTTGCTCTTCATTAAGAGCGTTTGCTGCTGTAATGCCGTGAGTGGCGCTGTGCTTACGTAAGCAAATCGAAGTATTATTTCTAATATTAATCATTTCTAACTTCTTATAGTTAAGAAATAATTTATCAGTTCTACAACCTCTTCTATTAAAATTCCTAAGCTCTGACCTAACTATGGTTGTAAAACTTTCCTTGCACTTTCTCTTTTCGCCTGCAAAGATAGTTGGGAAGGCCAGCTCCTCTGAATCGCAATCTTCGATCATGTCTAATGGACGCTGACCTTCTCCAGGAGCTATAACTATCCTTTGCATAGCGATATTTTCTATAGGGACATTTTCTAAAAGTGTTTCCTGGCCTCGTGGGTTGATATCTTCTGGCTCTGTACTATTCTGCTCGTTTGTTGAGGCTTGAGCAGATCTTTGTACTAATTCTGATACTAAGTCCCTGTCTTCAGCTGATGCAACGAATGGAATTTCGTCAGACGAAAAGGAAGCCAGCCACTGTTCATTAACAGTAACCTGGTGCTTCCTGTAAAGTTCAGTGTCGACTAAAAATCGAATTGCATCAGCAACTTTTGATAGCCTAATGGTTTCGGTCATGAAATCATTACTATATTCCATCCTACGCTTCAAATGAATTTGAACAACCTCAGCTTCGCTAAACGCTCTTGGTAGAGACGTTACCACATTGGCCACAGGAATAGGTACATTGGCCACTGCTCCTTTAATGGCATTTTGACGGCCATATCCTAAAGACTTAATAATCATAAAAGGAAGGCGTGGGGAGATAAGCCTTTCCTCTAGCGGCGTTAAGCCCCTTAAACAATTCGGAAGATCCGGAAAATCTATGCCAATTGTAATCGAAGCTTTTGGATTTTTGCCTAACTTTACACTATGACTGCATGTCTTGCAGAAGTTATATTTATTATTTTCAGACGGAAATCTAGATGATAGATATAAAATATCTGAAGCTACTTCTGCACTACACTTGCTTTCAATAGCCTCTCGTGAAATTTTATCTACTTGGTGGGGGAACCACAAACCTTTGCAGCAAATGCAGACCTGATCAGGGCCCTGCTTAACTGTAGTATTGAAAGCAGCTATTAGACCATCAAGACTAGTACTAACATTTTGCGATCTATTTTGAGAAAAGGTACTAGAACGCTCTATTCTGTTCCTGGTTGCATTACGCCTATTCTCAGCTACCCTATTATCAACATTATTACGATATTGGCTAACTCTCTGTGATAGATTTCTATTACGTTGTCTCTGAGACCTACTAGAAGCTGAAATTCTGTTAGTCCTAGGCATTTTAATATTCTTTAAAAATTGTTTAAATTAATACTAATGATATGCACTATATCTTAAATAAATATTACGTTACTAAAAAAATATTTAATATAAATGTATATTTATAAATTTTTACGAAATATTCAATATATCAACTAAAATTAAAATATATACATTAAATTATTTATTACTAATTAATTAAGTCTATATGTATATATATAAATATATAACTAAATAAAATAAATAAAAAGTTAAGTTTTGTATTTTAAGTCTTGGAAAAGACTGAAATAATTAATTTAATTAATCAAAATAATTATTTTAATCAATGAATTAAAATAATTATATTAAATACTTTCTGTTTGTGGTCCAGAGCAGAAAAACACGCGTCACTCACGATCCGCGCAAAAGTCTCTTCTCTAAAAGCAGACAAACCGAAACACACTCACACAAAGTACATGTATATACACATATGAATATGTATATACATATACACTCACACATACACTTAACGTTCGGCCGTTACACTACGCGCACAAAAACGTCGTCGATTGCCGACGAATTTCTCGCTTGCCGCGAAATCGGTTAACAGTTTTGTTGATCGGCGCGAAGGAGGCTAAGCAGTTTAATTAAATATTTAGAGTTAAAGTGAGGTGACGATCACTTTCATTGCATATTATTTATGTACAGATGTATATATGTATTGTCAAAACAAATGAACATATGGCGCTACACGCTTTTATTAATTGCAGTTGGGAACGTTCTATTCTATGAGGATTTTGTATCACATTTTCAAACTCTACGTATGCTATATAGTTGATAAAAATTAAATAGAAAACAAACAAAAATATATACATATCTGGTATTCGTACTCGTATATATTTTTAAAATTAAAAAAAAAAAGACTAACACAGATCGGAACCATACGAGGCTCGAACTCCAAAAAACACGCACGCATTACTCCTATGCCATCGTCTCACTCTTCACAGCCACCGTGAAACTTATCAACGAAGTTGCAAGTCCAATACTAATACAATTAAAACACACAACAGTGTCCATTAACTACCCATTTGTTGAACAGACTTAAAAAAAAAATAAATATGTACATATATGCATTTGAAATCAAAAATATATGTATTTACGCCATGCCGTCTACTGCTTTAAATAGATTTTTGAACGATTTTTCTAATGGTTTCTAAAATATTTCAGCCCGTATCTTAATAATTAAATAGCAAATTTGTAAAAAAGAGAATATCTTTTTAAAATAAAACAAGTAAGAGTGCTCTAGTCGAGACGGCTCGACTACGAGATACCCTGAACCCTGCGAAGAGCCAATCTTCCCAACATGATATGCTTATTTTACATATACAAATATTGCGAGCAACGCACACACACACACACACATGCATACGCACGCACGCATAAGCACGCGCTCTGCTGACTGCGCAGTCAGCGCGGCGACTGCGCTCGGGCTGCAATATGCCTATTGTATGGGAACTTAAATGTTTAATAACTTTTTTTGTGGATGGACTTTCTTAATCAAACTTTTACAGCGTGTTTATGTCATTTATCTGAATGTATTTGCTTAAGCACAAGTCTCTAGTATTTGAAATACGATTTTTGCAATTTGGGGGCGAAGGGGGCGTGGCATCCAAAATCCAAAAATTACAAGGTCTCCGCATTCATCACACAATTTTCAAGAGTATTCTCTGAAAATTTCAGATATCTAGCTTTTGTGGTTTACGAGATCGCTGCGTTCATACGGACGGGCGGACGGACGGACGGACGGACGGACGGACGGACGGACAGACGGACAGGGCTAAATCAACTCAGCTCATCGAGCTGATCAAGAATATATATACTTTATGGGGTCTGCGATGTCTCCTTCTGCCTGTTACATACATTTCACAAAAACATTATACCCTGATTTCCCTTTTTCAATGGGTTCAGGGTATAAAAAAAAAATAACTAAAAATAAAATAACTTGTCTTGCCGGGGCGTCGAACCTAGAGCTAGGTGTAACAACTCTGATATCAGCTATCTGCTGTTAACGATTCTTAGAATATTCCAGAATGCATGCATTTCAATGTACATACGTATGTATGTATGTGTTCACATGTATAGGAAAACTGCGTAAACAGTGGCGCTGCTGCCACATGCTTTTGGTAATTAGCCAAACGTTGTGTTCAATAACTTCTGCGTTACTTAGCAGATTTTAATGAAATTTTCAGCATATAAACTAAATATTCTACTGAATATTTCTCACTTTATAAAAAATGCAAACTCATTCACATATTGCCTATATTTGCAACTGATATAATATTTTAAGAATTTTGTAAAATTTGGAGCCGGTATCCATAATTTAACAAAAACCAAAATTGTTTAAAATACACATTAAGCTAAATGCAAAATTTGGAGACTCTAGCTCTAAAGACCTACGAGATATAATTTAAAACCTGAATTTCGATAACGTTTTAAATCGATAACTTTAAAACGGGAACAGTTATCGATTTTTTGAAACAAACGCGATCTGCGCGTGCTATAGAGGGACCTACATAAAAAATCTCTAGTCTCTAGCTCTTATGTGTTCTAAGATCGACGCGTTCATACATATGAACAGACGGACAGACGGACAGACAGAAAGACAGACCGACAGGGCTAAATCAACTCAGCTCGTCGCCCTGATCAAGAATATGTATACTTTATGGGGTCTGCCACGCCTCCTTCTGCCTGTTACATACATTTTAACAAAACCATTATACCCTGATTTCCCATTTTCAATGGGTTCAGGGTATAAAAAAAATATATACATATCTGGTTGTATACGTACTCGCATATATTTTTAAAATTAAAAAAATAAAGACTTTAACATGGATCGAACTCCAAAATAACGCACGCATTACTCCTATATGCCATCATCTCATTCTTTACAGCCACCTTGAAACTTGTTAACGGGGTTGCAAATGCAATACTAATACAATTAAAACACAAAAATGGCCATTAACTAGCCATTTGTTGAATAGACTTTAACAAAAAATAAATAAATAAATATTTCAAATGCATATCAAAACAAGTAAGAACGTTGCAGTCGGGCGCTACCAACTGCGGGATACTCATTCACACCCCCACAAATCACGCCCATTGCCACGCCCACAATTGGTTTGTACATATATAATTTTTTGGAAATCAATAGAGGAGATCAGCAGTAATATCTGTATATAATTCTGATTTTCTCACTGAGAATCGGAAAAACGTATAGTTTTTCCCGATTTGCCACGCCCCCAGTAGGCGTAGACATATAATTTTTGGCCAGTTCTTAGTAGTAGTGAAGGGTAACGTAAGTGTGAAATTTGGATGCTTACACTCAAAAAATGCGAAAATTACAGGGTATTTTTTAGCCGGGCATACCCCATAAGGGGCGTAAAAATTATTTTTGGATCATCGATAGAGGAGCTCACCAGTAACTTACCATCCAATTTTGAAGCTTCTAGCTCTAAAACTGTAGGAGCTACAAACTTTTGCGGTTTTCCACGCTCCCTATGGGCGTAGATGTATCCGCCATATCTTTTTCAACTTGGGTTGTCAACCCGAGTATATATACCAAGTTTCAAGTCTCTAGCATCAATAGTGCTCAAAATATTACAGAATTTGAAAAATCACTATATAGTCAGATCCGATTTGCCACGCCCCTAGTAGGCGTGGATATATAGATTTTTGGTCGATCTTCATAGGATCGTATCAGTAACCTACGTGCCAAATTTGGGCGTTCTAGCTTTAAAACTGTAGAAGATACAGTTTTACCCGATTTGACACGCCCCCAATGGGCGTAGATATATCCGCCATAGCTTTTTCAACTTGAGTTGTCAACACAAGTCTACATTCCAAATTGCAACTCTCTAGCACTTCTAGAAGTAGTGTTTCTGAGATATGGGCAAATGCATTTTCCGATTTGCCACGCCCCAAGTGGGCGTATCGGGAAAATCTTGACACTTTATAATTCGAGGGTATACACGAGTATATATTCCAAATTTCAACTCTCTAGCTTCAAAACTGTGCAAATGGTTTGCGTTCATACGGACAGACGGACAGACGGACGGACAGCGTGACGGACATTGCACAAAACCAATATACTCATTTCACTTTGTGAATGAGTATAACAAGTAAGAAAGCTCTAGTCGGCGGTACCCGACTAGGAGATCCCCTGAACCCTGCGAAGAGCCGATAATCCAAACATTCTATGCTTATTTAACATATACATATGTACAAGCAATACATGCGCACACACATACATACATACGCACGCACGCATAAGCACGAGCTCTGCTGACTGCGCAGTTAGCGCAGCGACTGAGCATGGGCTGCGCTCATAGCCTTTACTATGGGAAATTAAATGTTTAACAACTTCTTTTGTAGGTAGACTTTCCTAATCAAACTTTCACAGCGTGATTATGTCATTTATATGTATATATTTGCCAAAGCACAAGTCTCTAGTATTTGAAATACGGTTTTTACAAGTTTGTGGCGAAGGGAAGAAAAGGGGGGATGGTATACAAAATATGACAAAAATCAAAATTGCATAAACTCCACATTATACTAAATACAAAATTTGGAAACTCTAGCTCTAAAGATGTGGGAGATATAAATTTATAGCTGAATTTCGATAATGTTTAAAATCGATAACTTTAAGACGGTCAAATTTATCGATTTTTTGAAACAAACTCGATCTGCGCGTGCTATACACGGATCTACATAAAAAATTTCAGGTCTCTAGCTCTTATAGATTCTGAGATCGACGCGTTCACACATACGGACGGACGGACAGACGGACAGACGGACATGGCTATATCGACTCAGTTCGTCGAGCTGATCAAGAATATATATACTTTATGGGGTCTGCCACGCCTCCTTCTGCCTGTTACATACATTTTAACAAAACCATTATACCCTGATTTCCTATTTTCAATGGGTTCACGGTATAAATATATGTATTTACGCCAAGCCGTCTACTGCTTTAAATAGATTTTTCTAATGTTTCCTAAATTATTTCAGCCCGTATCTTAATAATTAAATTTGCAAATTTAAAAAAAAAGAGAAAAACTTATTAAACAAGTAAGAAAGCTCTAGTCGGCGGTACCCGACTAGGAGATCCCCTGAACCCTGCGAAGAGCCGATACTCCAAACATTCTATGCTTATTTAACATATACATGTATACAAGCAATACATGCACACACATACACATACGCATAAGCACGCGTATTATGTATTTCTTATAACAGTTTAATACATGGATTATGTATTTGTTTTAACAGTTTAATACACGAATTATGTATTTCTTTTAACAATTTAATACACGGATTATGTATTTCTTATAACAGTTTAATACACGTTCTTTATTTGTGATATACAATACAACTGAGTTCTTATTCAATTCTAAGGGATCTTTTATACCATTCTTGGCGACAATTATTTGTGTTTATAATATTGGATATGCTCTTTGAGTTAAGTGGTTTGCAATAAGTGTCCACAATTCTTATGACACTTCTGGTCTTTGGTTTTTATACTCATTCACAAAGTGAAATGAGTATATTGGTTTTGTGCAATGTCCGTCACGCTGTCCGTCCGTCTGTCCGTCTGTCCGTCTGTCCGTCCGTCCGTCTGTCCGTCTGTCCGTCTTTCCGTATGAACGCAAACAATTTTACAGTTTTGAAGCTAGAGAGTTGAAATTTGGAATATATACTCGTGTATACCCTCGAATTATAAAGTGTCAAGATTTTCCCGATACGCCCACTAGGGGCGTGGCAAATCGGAAAATGCATTTTCCGATATCTCAGAAACACTACTTCTAGAAGTGCTAGAAAGTTGCAATTTGTAATGTATACTCGTGTTGATAACCCAAGATGAATAAGCTATGGCGGATATATCTACGCCCATTGGGGGCGTGGCAAATCGGGTAAAACTGTATCTTCTACAGTTTTAAAGCTAGAACGCCCAAATTTGGCACGTAGGTTACTGCTATGATCCTATGAAGATCGACTAAAAAACTATATATCCACGCCTACTAGGGGCGTGGCAAATCGGATCTGACTATATAGTGATTTTTCAAATTCTGTAATATTTTGAGCACTATAGATGGGTTGACAACCCAAGACGAAAAAGATATGGCGGATATATCTACGCCCATGGGGGGCGTGGCAAACCGCAAAAGTTTATAGCACCTACAGTTTTTGAGCTAGAAACTTCAAAATTGGATGGTTGAGTTACTAGTGAGCTACTCTATCGATGACCCAAAAATAATTTTTACGCCCCTAGTGGGGCATGCCCGGCTAAATAATACCCTGTAAAATTCGCATTTTTTGAGTGTAAGCATCCAAATTTCACACTTACGTTACCCTTCACTACTTCTAAGAACTGGCCAAAAATTATATGTCTTTGCCCACTGGGGGCGTGGCAAATCGGGAAAAACTGTATGATTTTCCGATTCTCAGTGAAAATATCAAAATTTTATGACGATATTACTGCTGATCACCTCTATTGATTTTCCAAAAATTATATGTGTACAAACCAATTGTGGGCGTGGCAATGGCCATGATCTGTGCGGGTGTGAATGAGTATTCCGCAGTCGGTAGCGCCCGACTGTAACGTTCTTACTTGTTTTAATTTGGTCATTTATGCTTGTCAGTGTTTCGTTAATGATTATTTGGTCGTGCTTAATTATTTCTGCTAACCTATGTATTGTGTCGTTAAAATGTGAATTTATGCTTATTTCTTGGTTCATGTTGTTTATGATGTTATGGTTATTTTGGTCAATTATATCAAGGTGTTCTAAGATATCTGTCCTGTCTTCGTCGTCCATTAGTCCAAATAGCCATTTGTATGCTGTTCCTGCTATATTTATAAGTCCCCTTTTATTTCTGCAAAAAGGTGTAATGGATTTAATCTTTGCCTTTATTAATCTGATTTCTGCAAATAGTTCCTCACTATCAGTAATATTGGCTGTTCTTATGTTTGTTTCCATTTGTTTTATAATATTCTGAAGTGGGTCAATGTTAATAATGTGTAGTATAATTATTGTTTCGTTTACTATTTCGGTTTGATGAATCTGTATGGGTGCATAACCTGCACTTACTAAGATCGGTTCCATTTGTAATCTTGTCTGTACTGTATTGAACCTGGTTATAATGATGGCTAAAATGATTAGTATCTGGGGAATAAAGAAAAAAAAACTTTGTCAAATCTGCTATCAATCTGTATTTTTTTCGTTAGTATTGTTAATTTCCTGCTTTAACGGTCTTTTAATGTTACTTGGATGAATGTTTTCTAACAATGCATATATAAAATAAGGCTCATTCTTATGTCTGACTCTTTTATAATTTTTAATCGGACCTTCCTGTCTTTGTTCATTGTATTCTTCTCTTGTATTATTTATTTTGTTTATAATCATTTTCTTACGTTCCTCAATAGTCATTTTTAATTTATTTGCATCTTCTGTGTCTTTAGCATAAATTGGAGTGCATTTTATTGTTGAATGATAACGTTTATTGTAAGCTATTATTGCTAATTGAATTTTAGATTCGATAGATAGTTCATTATTATATATTCCTGTTATTATTTCAATTAATGTAGAATGTAATCTTTCAATATCAGCGTTTCCTGTATGTGAATTGGGTTTTGTATAATGTATTGAAATATGTTCCTTGTTTAAAAACTGTATTATATTTTCTGATCTAAACTCATTATCCATTATTATTTTCTGTGGTTTATTAAATTTTGCAAAATGTTCTATCATAATTTGCATCTTTGTTCGCCAATTTCTATCCATAATATTATAAGCAACTGCAAATTTTGTAAGTTTATCTATGATTGTAACAAAGATTTGTGTTTTATGTGAAATATATCTAAATGTATAATTTGGTTTTTAGTATCTGGTGTTTCTGTAAATTGAAAGTTTGGTTTTATCGGTTTTCTATCATACTTAATTTCTTTGCATTTTCTACAATTTGCTATTATTAATTGAATATGGTCCCTTAATTTTGGAAAATAGATTTTGTCTTTTAGTGAATTGAATGTTTCACTTATACCGCTGTGTAATGAATCTTTTGAATGGTAAATTGAAATTTGTTTATGTAATTCTTCCTCAGTTGAAATTTCTTGTGCTCTTTTTGTACATTTGAAAAATTTAATATTTTTAGAGTGAGAAAAAATGTTGATTAATATACATTGTATTTTATGATATTCTGAGTCTGGTACTTCTGAAAAAATTCCTACTGTTCCTTTCTCTATATTATTTTGTAATTTTATTTCAATTTCATTTTCTGTGTCTGCTGGATTTACTTCAATTATTTTTCTTCCATGGTATATATTAATATTATCTGTTGCTGAGTAGGTAACTATTATCTGAGTTTTATATTTATTAACAATATCATTTTTTATATAAAAATGAGTTAATTCCTCTTCATCTGCTGAATGCTGTGTATTTGTTATATCAAAATTTGATTCTTCTTTATTTTCTGTATTGATTAATTGTGCTGTTTCCTATCTGCTTAAAAAATCTGCTACCTTATTGTTTTTACCTTTTAAATATATAATATCATAATCGAATTCCTGTAGTTTTAAAATCCATCTTTGATGTCTAGCTGTCATTTCTTTTCCTTTAAATTTTGAATTTAGGTATTTTATAGGAGCATGATCTGTTATAATTTGAAATTTATTTCCGATCAAATAGTGTTTGAAATAATTTACGGCATGTATAATAGACAAAAATTCTTTATCAATTGTACTATAGTTTTTCTCATGTTTATTAAGTATTCTTGAAACATAGGCAATTGGTTGTCCTTGTTGAGATACTAATTGTAAATGGTTTGTCAAATTCTGGATATTTTAATATTGGGTGTGAGCTTATAAGAGCTTTAAGATTTTCAAATGCATCTATAAATTGTGGATCATTTGTATTAATTGATACACCTTTTTGTAAATATCTAATCATTGGGTAAGCTATTTTGGAATAGTCTTTGATAAATTTTCTATAAAATCCTGTCATACCTAAAAATCCTTTTAATTGTTTTTCCGTTTTTGGTAATGGAATTTCTTTTATTGCTTCTATTTTTCTTGGATTTGGTTTGAACCCTTCTTTTGTGAGAATATGTCCCAAGTATTCGGTATTTTTTTTCATAAATGAGCATTTATCTGTTTGTAATTTCAAATTATGATTCCTAAGTACTTTGAAAATTTTTTCTAGAGCAATCTTGTGTTCTTCAAGTGTTGTTGAAAAAATTAAAATATCATCAAGATATACTACACAAATTTTGTTTATATAATCCCTCAATATTTCGTTCATTAAACGTTGGAATGTAGCTGGAGCATTTTTTAATCCGAATGGCATTCTAACATATTCGTATAATCCCATTGGAGTTATGAAAGCTGTTTTTTCTATATCTTCTTCTGCCATTAATATTTGATGATAGCCTTTCGCTAAATCAAGAGTAGTAAAATATTGGGCTTTACCAAGTTTATCTAATACAGCGTCCATAATAGGTATTAGATACTTATCTGAAACGGTTATTTGGTTTAGTCGTCTATAATCTACACAGATACGATATTTTTGAATTCCTGAATTATCAATTTTTTTCTTAACTACACATATAGGAGAGCTATATTTGCTTTTACTTTTTATACCCTGAACCCATTGAAAATGGGAAATCAGGGTATAATGTTTTTGTGAAAATGTATGTAACAGGCAGAAGGAGACATCGCAGACCCCATAAAGTATATATATTCTTGATCAGCTCGATGAGCTGAGTTGAAATAGCCCTGTCCGTCTGTCCGTCCGTCCGTCCGTCCGTCCGTGTGAACGCAGCGATCTCGTAAACCACAAAAGCTAGAGATCTGAAATTTTCAGAGAATACTCGTCTATAGCCTACGCAGTACGAATTTTTTTTAGATTTTCGATAACTCATCCCGATTTCTTATTATCGATAAAAATCGATAACTTTTCTTCGGTTAAGCATACCAAAAGAGCTAGAGACTCCAAATTCACTGTGTAGATCCGTGTAATGATTACGGACATTTTGTAATTTTTGGATTTTGGATGCCACGCCCCCTTCGCCCCCAATTTGAAAAATTCGTATTTCAAATACTAGAGACTTATGCTTTGGCAAATACATACATATGAATGACATGATCACGCTGTGAAAGTTTGATTAAGAAATTGCATCCACAAAAAAAGTTATCAAACATTTAATTTCCCATACAATAGGCATATTGCAGCCCGAGCGCAGTCGCCGCGCTGACTGCGCAGTCAGCAGAGCGCGTGCTTATGCGTGAGTGCGTATGCATGTGTGTGTGTGTGTGCGTTGCTCGCAATATTTGTATATGTAAAATAAGCATATCATGTTGGGACGATTGAATCTTCGCAGGGTTCAGGGTATCTCGTAGTCGAGCCGTCTCGACTAGAGGACTCTTACTTGTTCTTATTATTCCACTTTTTTCCATTTCTATTATTTGCTTTCTTACTTCTTCTTCATATTTTGGAGAAACCCTATAGAGCTTTGAATTTATGGGATGATCTGTTGTGGTTTTAATATTGTGAACTATTGTATTAGTGTTAGTTAACTGATCACCTTCTTTTAAATATAATTTTTCATATTTTTTCGTAAGATTTTTTTACTATCTGAACTTCCTCAGCATTGAGCCCTTCTAGCTTAAAGTCATCAATTTCACCTTCTTCCATTTCACAAACATCTTCTGATAATTTGGAAAGAAACGGAATTTCGACTCCATTGCAAGCTTAATTATTTCTTTTTTAAAGTCAATATTTTCAAAATTTCCTTGGATAAAATCCATGCCCTGTTTCCAGGGACATAGCTACCCATCTTATTCTTGTGCAGTCTGCATATTTGAATTCACTTGGTACTTCTGTTTTAACTAAATAGCTGTCATTTTTTATATTTCCATTAATAGTGCAAATGGTTTTTGAAAATTTTTCGATTATTTTATACTTTGATTCATGTATATTTTTGGTGTTTACTATACTTATAATAAATCCAGTATCTACTAAAATTAGAAAAGGATCCCCCTCGATAGTTCCCTTAATGAAAACTTTTCTTTTGTCCGAGGCTAGTTTGTAAAAAACTCTTCCTGTTTATTTTCGTAGTTTGAATTCTTATTTACTTCTTCATCATTTAAATTGTCTACACTCATTGCTTCTGGTTGTGGTTGCTGATAATTTTGTCGAATATTCTGACTTGTTTGTCTATTAAAATTCTGATTTTGTCTTACGTTCTGACTTTGTTGTTGTTTGTTAAAGTTTTCGTCTTGTCTTACGTTCTGACTTTGTTGTTGATTATTCCTAACTATTTGGCTATTCTGTTGTCTGTTTTGTCTTTGGTAATCATTATATGCTTGATTATTTTCGTTTGAATTTCTGTTGTCTGTGTCTTGTCTTGAGTTTTGGTTAAATTGTCTGTTATTGTAATTTGATGAATAATTATTGTCTTTTTTATACCCTGAACCCATTGAAAATGGGAAATCAGGGTATAATGTTTTTGTGAAATGTATGTAACAGGCAGAAGGAGACATCGCAGACCCCATAAAGTATATATATTCTTGATCAGCTCGATGAGCTGAGTTGAAATAGCCCTGTCCGTCTGTCCGTCCGTCCGTCCGTCCGTCCGTCCGTCCGTCCGTATGAACGCAGCGATCTCGTAAACCACAAAAGCTAGATATATGAAATTTTCAGAGAATACTCGTCTATAGCCTACGCAGTACGAGTTTTTTTTAGATTTTCGATAACTCATCCCGTTTCCTTATTATCGATAAAAATCGATAACTTTTCTTCGGTTAAGCATACCGTAAGAGCTAGAGACTCCAAATTCACTGTGTAGATCCGTGTAATGAATGCGGACATTATGTAATTTTTGGATTTTGGATGCCACGCCCCCTTCGCCCCCAATTTGAAATTCGTATTTCAAATACTAGAGACTTGTGCTTTGGCAAATACACACATATGAATGACATAAATACGTTGTGAAAGTTTGATTAAGAAAGTCCATCCACAAAAAAAGTTATTAAACATTTAATTTCCCATACAATAGGCACATTGCAGCCCGAGCGCAGTCGCCGCGCTGACTGCGCAGTCAGCAGAGCGCGTGCTTATGCGTGCGTGCGTATGCATGTGTGTGTGTGTGTGTGCGTTGCTCGCAATATTTGTATGTGTGAAATAAGCATAGAATGTTGGGAAGATTGGCTCTTCGCAGGGTTCAGGGTATCTCGTAGTCGAGCCGTCTCGACTAGAGCACTCTTACTTGTTTATTAATAATTTTTGATTCAAATTTCCAAAATTTAGACCAACGAAATTAGAAAGTTCATTTCTTAATTCTGTTAAAGTTGTTTTGTTCATTAAGGCAATTGCCATCGGACCACATGATAATTCTTTAACTCTTTGAATTAATAATCCACTTAGAATATCAACTAGTCTACTATTATTTTCAAAGACCGAAAAATCAGTAATTTCCTCAACAATTGTTCTTATTGTTATTATCAAGATCTCTTACGCTTGTTACTCTTAAGTTATTGATTTTCCTAGTTAGTCCCATCTGATCCGTTCTAGGCCTATAGTAATGTCTTAAACGATTCTTGCATTCTGCCCAATTTGCTGGTGGGTTAATGTTAAGTATAGTTCTAGCCTGACCTTGAATTTTGGTGTTGAATATGACAGTGAAGACCTGGTCGTTGTCATCATATTCCTCCATGATTTGGTCCACTGCAGACACGAATCCATGTAATGTTCCATCCTGCCCATTGAACGTCGGTAAGTATCTTGTTTCCTTCTGGATGCAATTCCTTTGTGTTGTGATTGGGTTCCTGCCTTCACCTTCTCTTGCTATTATTACATTTGTTAATAATTGAATGCATTGCTGCAATTCAATTATATGTTGATTTTCCATTTTTTGTTTTGAGTTGTATTATTTATTCACTTATGAATTTGATTAATTTTGATTAATTTTTTATTAATTGCTTTGTTTACTTGGATAAAATCCAAAGTTTCCTTAATTATTGTTATTATTATTTTTTTTTTTCTTTAGGTTTTGTTCACTGTAAAAGATTTCACAAAACTTTTTTCTTTAGGTTTTGTTCACTTTAAAAGATTTCACAAAACTTTTTTCTTAGTGTTTTTCCGATTACCGGCTGCGCCAATTATGTATTTCTTATAACAGTTTAATACATGGATTATGTATTTGTTTTAACAGTTTAATACACGAATTATGTTTTTCTTTTAACAATTTAATACACGGATTATGTATTTCTTATAACAGTTTAATACATGTTCTTTATTTGTGATATACAATACAACTGAGTTCTTATTCAATTCTAAGGGATCTTTTATACCATTCTTGGCGACAATTATTTGTGTTTATAATATTGGATATGCTCTTTGAGTTAAGTGGTTTGCAATAAGTGTCCACAATTCTTATGACACTTCTGGTCTTTGGTTTTTTAATTCTTATGACACTCATGGTTAATGTGTTTTCTACATTAAAGAAGATTGTAAACCTTTTGTGTCAACTGTAGTTACTGGAAGTGATGCTAATGGTATGGTGTCAGCTGACGTTGTGGGAAGTGATGCTAATGGCATAACTCGCGCTCTGCTGACAGCGCAGTTAGCGCAGCGACTGAGCGTGGGCTGCGCTCATAGGCTTTACTAAGGGAAATGAAATATTTAATAACTTCTTTTGTAGATGGAGTTTCTTAATCAAACTTTCACAGCGTAATCATGTCATTCATATAAATACATTTGCCAAAGCACAAGTCTCTAGTATTTGAAATACGAATTTTTTAAATTGGTGGCGAAGGGGGCGCGGCATCTAAAATCCAAAAATTACATAATGTCCGCATTCATCCCACGGATCTACACAGTAAATTTGGAGTCTCTAGCTCTTACGATATGCTTAACCGAAGAAAAGTTATCGATTTTTATCGATAATAAGGAAACGGGATGAGTTATCGAAAATCTAAAAAAAACTCGTACTGCGTAGGCTATAGACGAGTATTCTCTGAAAGTTTCAGATATCTAGCTTTTGTGGTTTACGAGATCGCTGCGTTCATACGGACGGACGGACGGACGGACGGACGGACGGACGGACGGACGGACGGACGGACGGATGGACGGACGGACAGACGGACAGGGCTATTTCAACTCAGCTCATCGAGCTGATCAAGAACATATACACTTTATGGGGTCTGCGATGTCTCCTTCTGCCTGTTACATACATTTTCACAAAAACATTATACCCTGATTTCCCATTTTCAATGGGTTCAGGGTTTAATAACAAGTAAGAGTGCTCTAGTCGAGACGGACAGACGGACAGACGGACGGACGGACGGACGGACGGACAGACGGACATGGCTATATCGACTCAACTCGTCTCCCTGATCAAGAATATATATACTTTATGGGGTCTGTCACGCCTCCTTCTGCCTGTTACATACATTTTAACAAAACCAGTACACCCTGATTTCCCATTTTCAATGGGTTCAGGGTATAACAAGTAAGAACGTTGCAGTCGGGAGCTACCGACTGCGGAATACTCATTCACACCCGCACAGATCACGCCCATTGCCACGCCCACAGTTGGTTTGTACATATATAATTTTTTGGAAATCAATAGAGGAGATCGACAGTAATATCGTCATAAAATTTTGATTTTCTCACTGAGAATCGGAAAAACGTACAGTTTTTCCCGATTTGCCACGCCCCCAGTAGGCGTAGACATATCATTTTTGGCCAGTTCTTAGAAGCAGTGAAGAGTACCGTCAGTGTAAAATTTGATTGCTTACACTCAAAAAAATGCGAAAATTACAGGTTATTTTTAGCCGGGCAAGCCCCATAAGGGGCGTAAAAATTATTTTTGGGTCATCGATAGAGGAGCTCACCAGTAACTCAACCATCCAATTTACAGCTTCTAGCTCTAAAACTGTAGGAGCTATAAGCATTTGCAGTTTGCCACGCCCCCTATGGGCGTAGATATATCCGCCATATCTTTTTCAACTTGGGTTGTCAACCCGAGTATATATACTAAGTTTCAAGTCTCTAGCATTCATAGTGCTCAAAATATTACAGAATTTGAAAAATCACTATATAGTCAGATCCGATTTGCCACGCCTCTAGTAGGCGTGGATATATAGATTATTGGTCGATCTTCATAGGATCATAGCAGTAACCTACGTGCCAAATTTGGGCATTCTAGCTTTAAAACTGTAGAAGATAAAGTTTTACCCTATTTGCCACGCCCCCAATGGGCGTAGATATATCCACCATAGCTTTTTCATCTTGAGTAATCAAGACGAGTCTACATTCCAAATTGAAACTCTCTAGCACTTCTAGAAGTAGAGTTTCTGAGATATCGGAAAATGTATTTTCCGATTTGACACTTTATAATTCGAGGGTATACACGAGTATATATTCCAAATTTCAACTCTCTAGCTTCAAAAGTGTGTAAATGGTTTGCGTTCATACGGACAGACGGACGGTCAGCGTGACGGACATTGCACAAAACCAATATACTCATTTCACTTTGTGAATGAGTATAAAAAGAACAAGTAAGAAAGCTCTAGTCGGCGGTACCCGACTAGGAGATCCCATGAACTTTGCGAAGAGTCGATACCCCAAACATTCTATGCTTATTTAACATATACATGTATACAAGCCATACATGCACACACATACACACATACACATACGCATAAGCACGCGCTCTGCTGACTGCGCAGTTAGCGTAGCGACTGAGCGTGGGCTGCGCTCATAGGCTTTACTATGGGAAATTAAATGTTTAATAACTTTTTTGTAGATGGACTTTCTAAATCAAACTTTCAGAGCGTGATTATGTCATTTATATGTATATATTTGCCAAAGCACAAGTCTCTAGTATTTGAAATACGGCTTTTACAAGTTTGGTGGGAAAGGGAAGGAAAGGGGGGTTGTATCAAAAATGTTCCAAAAATCAAAATTTTATAAACTCTACCTTATACTTAATACAAAATTTGGAGACTCTAGCTTAAAAGATGTGGGAGACATAAATTTATAATTGCATTTCGATAACGTTTTAAATCGATAATTTTAAAACGATCACATTTATCGATTTTTTGAAACAAACTCGATCTGCGCGTGCTATACACGGATCTACATAAAAAATTTCAAGTCTCTAGCTCTTATAGATTCTGAGATCGACGCGTTCACACATACGGACGGACGGACAGACGGACATGGCTATATCAACTCAGTTCGTCGAGCTGATCAAGAATATATATACTTTATAGGGTCTGCCACGCCTCCTTCTGCCTGTTACATACATTTTAACAAAACCATTATACCCTGATTTTCCATTTTCACCGACTGAGCGTGGGCTGCGCTCATAGGCTTTACTATGAGAAATGAAATATTAAATAACTTCTTTTGTAGATGGACTTTCCTATTCAAACTTTCAGAGGGTGATTCTGTCATTTATATGTGAATATTTGCCAAAGCACAAGTCTCTAGTATTTGAAATACGGTTTTTACAAATTTAGGGGAAAGGGAAGGAAAGGGGGGTGGTATCAAAAATGTGACAAAAACCAAATTGTATAAACTCTACATTATACTGAATACAAAATTTGGAGACTCCAGCTCTAAAGATGTGGGAGATATAATTTTATAACTGCGATTCGATAACGTTTTAAATCGATAACTTTTAAACGATCGCATTTATCGATTTTTTGAAACAAACTCGTTCTGCGCGTGCTATACACGGATCTACATAAAAAATTTCAAGTCTCTAGCTCTTATAGATTCTGAGATCGACGCGTTCACACATACGGACGGACGGACAGACGGACAGACGGACATGGCTATATCGACTCAGTTCGTCGAGCTGATCAAGAATATATACATACATTTTAACAAAACCATTATACTCATTTCACTTTGTGAATGAGTATAAAAAGAACAAGTAAGAAAGCTCTAGTCGGCGGTACCCGACTAGGAGATCCCCTGAACCCTGCGAGAGCCGATACTCCAAACATTCTATGCTTGTTTACCATATACATGTATACAAGCAATACATGCACACACATACACACATACACATACGCATAAGCACGCGCTCTGCTGACTGCGCAGTTAGCGCAGCGACTGAGCATGGGCTGCGCTCATAGGCTTTACTATGGGAAATGAAATGTTTAATAACTTTTTTGTAGATGGACTTTCTTAATCAAACTTTCAGAGCGTGATTATGTCATTTATATGTATATATTTGCCAAAGCACAAGTCTCTAGTATTTGAAATACGGCTTTTACAAGTTTGGTGGGAAAGGGAAGGAAAGGGGGGGGTGGTTTCAAAAATTTGACAAAAATCAAAATTGTATAAACTCTACATTATACTGAATACTAAATTTGGAGACTCTAGCTCTAAAGATGCGGGAGATATAAATTTATAACTGCGTTTCGATAATGTTTGAAATCGATAACTTTTGAACTGTAACGAACCTCGGTTTATCCCGAGTTTAAGCCGGGCCGGACTCAGCCGACTGTGCGTTCGTGCCAACCAATTTATATGTGGCGCCTTGCGACAGATTACAATGCAGTGTGTTTATGTTTGCGTTGGGTATATTTTCTCAATTTACAAGTTTTTCTATTTGATATTTATTTATCAAATCTAGCGCTTAGTAAGCACACCTTTGCACAGGCTCGCAGGTAAACGTTTAACGCACTCTGGCAAATGGTACGGCACTCTTGGTTCTCCAAGGATACGCTTGAGCACTCCAGGTGACACCAGGATCCACACTGAACACTCCGGCGGTTCGCTCGGCTATTGCAGTGACTCCTACGGCTGGATACGCTCACAAGCACACCTTGAGATCTTCTCAAGCTACCGTCACCACTCTTTCGCACAGCTACGCAAACGTTACCTTTGCTCCTGCTCCAGGATCCGCCACTAATGCTGTAGATTTGGCCGTGCTGCACCAATGTCCTGGTTGGTGGCAGCTGATGTCCTTCTGGTGTCCGCGTCTCAAGCCTATGTCCTCAATAGGCGTCCAGGATATCCCTCGTAGATATCCTTCCAGCGATGTCCTTCCTCTCGAAGTCCTTGGCAGTGATGTCCTTCCTCTCGAAGTCCTTGGCAGCGATGTCCTTCCTCTCGAAGTCCTTGCTGGTCACTTTTCCACTCGCGTTCTTGTTTCGTCGGCACTCAATACTTTCACTTTTACTTTTACTTGACTGTCCCGGTGCCGAGTTGCGGGCGCCTTTTTATAGCAGCGACGCAGGCCCTGCTTCGCGCTATGACGGCGCCGGCTCGGCTCTGGAGCGGGGCCTGTCTGCCGCTCGTGTCCGCGAAAACCGCGAAAACGGCAGTATCACGTGATTTGGCGCGATGCCAAATCGCCGAAATCTGCGTGGCAGCCTCTCATTGGCCAAAGCACCGTTATTGGCATACGAGTGAAAGTGTACACTACTTTCTCGCAGCCCCAAGCGGTACTTCGGCCAACGGTCGCCGATGATCGCCGTGAGAGCGACGCGAGCCATTCGCTGAACACATACGAGCGACAGAGACAGACTACGTCGCTCTCTGCGCCCTTTCCAGTAGCGACCCTCGCTACTATCGTACTCGCGTCGCTGTGTGGAACAATACATGCGGCACGCATATATGCATAAGTGCACAGCAAATACATGCACTTATACATACACTACGTGCCCGTCTATATTGTTCCTCACACTCCCCTCTTCCTTCGGGAAACACGAAGCCTTCGTGTTAACATCCGTCCGGGACTCACTTCTGGCGCTCCCTTTTGTTTGCACTGCTTGCTTCTCTTCAGCAAGCAGTTCGCCGCGCTCCTCCAGCTGCAAGCAGTGCTACGCACAGGGCCGCAGTTAACACTCTGTTGTTAACAGCGCCGCTGCTACGCAACTCTGCGTACAGTTGATCGCTCCAGCCTCCAGCAACTCTGTGTGCTGCAGGTAAGTGGCTGAAGCGTGTTAGGTAAATCTTCTCAGAAATTTACCAAACTTTCTTCCAAATCTATAGCGCGATTCTCTCCATGTTGTCCCTCTCCTGGACCGGGTTGCATTCTCCCTCTGGCCACGCCCGCTGTTGCAGAAAACACCCGTTTCTCACTGCTTTACCAGCCTCCGTGGTTACAATGCGGCTGCGTGGCTGCTGCTGTCCCGATGTCGCTGCTGTCCCTTGTTGCTGGGATGGTGGTAGCGAAACGATCTTCCGTTGCAGATGCCGTTCACAACTGACCCGGGTCCGGACATCGGAAATCGGTGGGGTTCTCGGCTCACTCCTCATTCGCGCACAGCTCCAGCGAAGTCGCTGGCCAATGCGCGAGGATCGGCCGGTCTGCCCTCCCGACACCTTTGCCGGACCGCTGGATTTCGCCAGTCATATGGCTCGCATCTGCCGCGGCTGACCTCCCTGTACCCCACCCCAACGTCGCAGTAAGAACGCAGCGGTTTTAACAAATTATATTCAACCATATATTACCATATTTTGTTTTTATATTTTACAGGGCGGCGAACACCCGGCACCCTGTCCGCGAACGACGCACCCTGTACCGGACCCCGCCGGTCCACACGATCCGTGCCGTCCGGCCTGCACTTGCGCTCTCCAGCTTCGTGGCTTGCGCGGCCACCTCAGGTGGCCATTCCTCCCGACTCACCTCCACCCATTGGCCTGCGGGGTCGCCTTCTGGCCACAAAGCCTGCCGTTGCATAGCGCCCAAAGTTCAAGAGCCGCCGCGAAAGGCTACTGAACTTTGTCGGCTACGCACGATCGCCAGCGCGCGAGATGACACGAAGGTGTCGATGCTAGCGACATGCAAAACGGCCATCAACAAAATAGGGCACGCAGTGTATGTATGAGTGCATGTAGTTGCTGTGCACTCATACATATATGCGAAGGGAAAGAGAGAGTGTGTGAGAAATGCATTAGAGATGCAACAACAATACCTCGTATTCAGCCATAAGGCCAGAGTGTTGGAAGACCGTGACCTGCGGCAGTCGCCGCCGCAGTCGCCCCAGCAGCTGCGGTCGCCGCCCAACTCGCCGTGGGAGAGGCTAAAAATAATTTGTTCACCGCTGCGTACTTACTGCGACGATGGGGTGGGGTACAGGGAGGTCAGCCGCGGCAGATGCGAGCCACATGACGAAATCCAGCGGTCCGGCAAAGTTGTCGGGTGGTCGGATCGGCCGATCCTCGCGCATTGGCCAGCGACTTCGCTGGAGCTGTGCGCGAATGAGGAGTGAGCCGAGAACCCCACCGATATCCGATGTCCGGACCCGGGTCAGTTGTGAACGGCATCTGCAACGGAAGATCGTTTCGTTACCACCATCCCAGCAACAAGGGACAGCTGCGACATCGGGACAGCAGCAGCCACGCAGCCGCATTGCAGCCTCGGAGGCTGGCAAAGCAGTAAAAAACGGGAGTTTTTCTGCAACAGCGGGCGTGGCCAGAGGAAGGAATGCAACCCGGTCCAGGAGAGGGATTACATTAAGAGGATCGCGCTACCTGGTAGAGGAAAAATAGTTGGTTAATAGTGGATAAAATTAACTTAACACGTTTCAGCCACTTACCTGCAGCGCACAGAGTTGCTGGAGGCTGGAGCGATCAGCTGTACGCAGAGTTGCGTAGCAATGGAGCTGTTAACAACAGAGTGTTAACTGCGGCCCTGTGCGTAGCACTGCTTGCAGCTGGAGGAGCGCGGCGAACTGCTTGCTGAAGAGAAGCAAGTAGTGCAAACAAAAGGGAGCGTCAAATGTAAGTCCCGGACCGATGTTAACACGACGGCTTCGTGTTTCCCGAAGGAAGAGGGGAGTGTGAGGAACAATATAGACGGGCACGTAGTGTATGTATAAATGCATGTATTTGCTGTGCACTTATGCATATATGCGTGCCTGAATGTATTGTTCCACACAGCGACGCGAGTACGATAGTAGCGACCCTCGCTACTGGAAAGGGCGCATGGATCGACGTAGTCTGTCTCTGTCGCTCGTATGTATTCAGCGAATGGCTCGCGTCGCTCTCACGGCGATCATCGGCGACCGTTGGCCGAAGTACCGTTTGTGGCTGCGAGAAAGTAGTGTACACTTTCACTCGTATGCCAATAACGGTGCTATATCCAATGAGAGGCTGCCACACACATCACGTGATACTGCCGTTTTCGTGGACACGAGCGGCAGACAGGCCCCGCTCCAGAGCCGAGCCGGCGCCGTCATAGCGCGAAGCAGGGCCTGCGTCGCTGCTATAAAAAGGCGCCTGCAACTCGGCACCGGGACAGTCAAAAGAAAGTGAAAGTGAAAGTATTGAGTGCCGACGAAACAAGAAACGCGAGTGGAAAAGTGACCAGCAAAGGAGCAGAGATTAAAAGGACCTCGCTGCCAAGGACTTCGAGAGGAAGGACATCGCTGCCAAGGACGTCGAGAGGAAGGACATCGCTGCCAAGGACTTCGAGAGGAAGGACATCGTGGGAAGGATATCTACGAGGGATATCCTGGACGCCTATTGAGGACATAGGCTAGAGACGCGGACACCGGAAGGACATCAGCTGCCACCAACCAGGACATTGGTGCAGCACGGCCGAATCTACAGCATTAGTGGCGGATCCTGGAACAGGAGCAAAGGTAACGTTTGCGTAGCTGTGCGTAAGAGTCGTGACTGTAGCTTGAGAAGATCTCAAGGTGTGCTTGTGAGCGTATCCAGCCGTAGGAGTCACTGCAATAGCCGAGCGAACCGGAGCCGGAGTATTCAGTGTGGATCCTGGCGACACCTGGAGTGCTCAAGCGTATCCTTGGAGAACCAAGAGTGCCGTACCATTTGCCAGAGTGCGTTAAACGTTTACCTGCGAGCCTGTGCAAAGGTGTGCTTACTAAGCGCTAGATTTGGTAAATAATAAACGTGTAAATTGAGAAAATATACCCAACGCAACCATAAAACACACTGCATTATAATTTATCGCAAGGCGCTACATATAAATTTGTTGGCACAAACGCACAGTCGGCTGAGTCCGGCCCGGCTTAAACTCGGGATAAACCGAGGTTCGTTACAACTGGCGCCCAACGTGGGGCCCTGCGATAAATACAGTCATAATATAGTCAGTGTATAAGAATGGTGCGAGCTTGGGTATATTATCTCAAGATTATTCTATCAGGATCGCGGAGATTGCGAACCTGCATGAACGCCGTTCGCCGCTGAGAGACGAAGCGCTGACCGCCGTCGAGGAAAACGAGCTGGGTGAGCAAGATGAGATCGTGAACGTGCCACGATTGTCTCTGCCATCCACCAGTGCCGCCGCCGCCCGCCTGCAAGAGATGCAACGAGGATCGTGGAGAGCCACATCCACCCCGCAACCAGAAATAAGCGCACAGCGCTGGAGTACCCAAAAGTCGCCAAGCAGGTGCGAGAATGGGGCTTTCGCTTCGATGGCACAACGAAGCCGCTGGAGTTTTTGGAGCAAGTGGAGTGGTCGGCCGACACATATGGTCTGGATCTGGACCTGATCCCGAGGGCGATGCCAGAGCTGCTCAAAGGCATCGCCTTAAAATGGTACGTGGCCAACAACAGGCACTGGATAGCGTGGGAAACATTCGTCAGAAGCTTCCAGGAGTTCTTTCTGCCCAGGGACTATATGGCGGAGCTAAAGGACGAAGTTGCGCTACGGAGGCAGATGATGGGCGAGCCCTTCAAGGTTTACATGGTGGATATGCAAACCTTGATGCGGCCACTACGCTATGCGGCAGATCGCGAGCTAAAAACTATTTACAACAATAGTTTGCCCGATCTGCGCGCATATGCTCGTCCATATCAGTTCTGCAACCTGACGGAGCTGATGCTGCTGGCGAACGATTTCGAGGATCTGGAAAGGGATCGGGAAAAGTTGCGGCAGCAACAGCGAGGCAATGAGACGCGGCTGATGGTCATGGACGACGCTGGGAGCCCGGAGGGTGAGGAATACCACCGGGGCATGGCCGTTGAGGAGACGAGACCTCGACCCGCGCCCAGGACATGCACAGCAGGGCCAAGGACACATGTCCAGAACCCCGCCGGGGCATGCCGGATATGTGGCCAAGAGGGCCACTATGCCGTTGAGTGCCGCAACGAGCGCTTGGAGTTTTGTTGGCAATGCGGGCGCATCGGCGTACGAACAGCGACTTGTTGCCAGCCGGGAAACGACCAGAGGCACCCGCCATCCAGGGGCGAGCGGGAGCAGCGTCACGAAGGCCCCCAGACACTAGTGGGTAGTCTTGTGGACGAAGGCACCCAGCTGTCGGCGATTGTGGTCATTGGAGCTGATCAGCGCAAGGCCACCATCGATACTGGAGCCACCAGCAGCCTTGTGAGCGAAAAGCTGGCCGACAGGCTCCGAGGTGTGGGCGTGAGACGCGCCACACAAAGACGCGTAAGTCTGGCAGACGGCAGTTGCAGTCAAGTGGACTCGGAACTGGAGACAAGGATCACGCTGGGGAGTCAGCAGATCCTCCTTCCATTGCTGGTGCTGCCAGGCATGATCGACGATTTGGTGCTGGGCTGGAATTTCTTGGCCAGCATGGGCATCGCGCTGGAGTGTGGTGGCTTGAAGCTGAGGATCAAGCCGAGAAATCCGCAGCCAAGCGGACAGCTGAAGGAGAAGCTGTCAGTGGCGGTCGGCAGGATGAATATGAGTCCACAGACGCCGATGGAGACGAGCTCGGAGCGTCAGCAGCCAGCAAAGGCAAACCAGCTGGGACAGGATGTCGCTGGATTGCAAAGCTGTGCCAGGACCTGCGCAGAAGCCCAAAAAAGTTTTCGGGCTAAAGGGAAGAGGCCGGAAAGATTTACAGACACATTCCGCGCCAATCCGGCCACAAGGACGTGGCTGCGTGGAAACTGTGTGTCAAGTTCTGAAGGAGAACCACGACGCAGCCAACGCTGGCCACCTTGGGAGCCGACAAACAATTGCTCGGGTGGCAGCGAGGTACTACTGGCCGGGTATGCACTGCGAAGTGCGGGCATATGTGCGGCGGTACGAGCGGTGTCAGCGTTGCAATAACAGCCAACTCCAAGAAGCAGGACAGGAGAGAGCAACCAAAGCTGCTCAGGATCAGACGCGGCACTACAATCTACGGAGGCGGCAGTGGAAGCCGGCCGTAGGGGACAAGGTGTGGGCAAAGGAACGCCACTTGTCCAATGCCGCGGATGGAGTTGCAGCGAAACTGGCCCCACGATATGGAGGACCATATACGGTGGTCAGTTTGATCTCCCCGGTTATCTGCCGGATCACTTCAGAGGCAGATAAACGGAGCAGGACGGCTCATGTGGCGGACCTCAAGCCATATCGAGCAGAAGCGGGTGAGTTGCCGGCCAGTTTATAAAAAAAAAAAGGGAGTGAATACACATAGCTATGTGTATCAACCTAAAAACCTATATATCTATGTAGGGGAAAAGTTTTTTTTTGTAAACATAAGCAAAATTAACATCGGCCGCACAAATCAAATCCACGGCAAAAACAGCCAAAATATTGTGAGCGCAACAACAAAGTTGTTTGAATTTGCGCGCGCACACACACGAAACGGGGGAGCATGCGCAGCAGCAAAATAATCGTCAACTACGAAAGGGCACAACAACAACAGGCACGGCCGAAACCGTTTAAGTTGCGCGCGCACTCCGCACGAACAACAACAACATCACGCACCCGAGCCGAAAAAGAGCGCACACACACGCAGAACGAAAGCAGCGACAGCATGAAATGCGCACAGTGGTCAGCGCATGCGCAAAAACGACACGAAAACCACGATGAGCGTGGTAGGCAACAACAACGCAGAGCGCCCAAAGTTCAACAGCCGCGGCGAAAGGCTACTGAACTTTGTCAGCTACGCACGATCGCTAGCGCGCGAGATGACACGAAGGTGTCGCTGCTAACGACATGCAAAACGGCCAATGTGCATGTAGTTGCTGTGCACTCATACATACATGCGTGTGGGACCGAGGAAGTGTGTGCGAAACGCAGTGGAAAGGCCACACATTCAGCGGTAAGACCTGCAGGTGGGAAGAGTAGATGAGATGCGGCAGGACATGTTAGTTGTCGCCGCCGCGCAGTCGCCGACTGCGCGGCGGCGCAGGGTATAAAAATCCGTGTAAGCACGCGGCCGGCTTACTTGTGACAAATTAAAGAAATGGAGAGCGCACGCAATATTCCCGCCATCGGCCGCCCGGACTTGGGCGTCGGACGGGTGCACCCGGCTGATCCTCGCCTGTTGGCCAGCGACTACGCTGGAGCTGCGGAGCGGGAAAGCCGTGGTAAACCACCGGCGCCTAAGCGTGGGGCGCGTCGAGGTTGCCATTTCATCCGCGACGACGAATGAGCAGGCAACTGCAAAGGCACCCGAAGGATCTGGAGCGGGAGGAAACCTCATGCGAGCGGGAAGGAGTGTCCGGAGCGAGTGTTTGGTCCCCGGCTAATTCGTCCAGTGAAGGAGGACGATGGTCGCCGCCAGGCTGGGGCTCAACGGATGAGTCTGCGGACATGGCATCGGAGGCCGAACGGTGGGATGAGGGACTATGTTCCGAAGATGTGCGGAACGGATGGTATTCGCCGCCACGTCCCCCGACGCCACACAGAGCGGAGCCAACGGCTGACGAAGCCGTGATCATCATTTCCGACTCCGAGGACGACGACGAGGGAGAATGCGGAGAAGAGGAGGTCATTTACGTGACCGACTCCGAGTCCAGGGAGGAACCGGGACCACCAGTGATCACGGCTCGGCATGAGGAGCGGGTCGTCAACGGGTACGTTGAACAAGTGACCCAAGTGGAGGTGAGTTGGCGAGAGGCCATCGCACCTTGGCCCGCGGGCTTCAGGCTGGAGGAGCAGCCACCGTCGCAGTCATCGCCGTCGCCACCGCCGCAGTCGCCCCAGCAGCTGCGGTCGCCGCCCAACTCGCCGTGGGAGAGGAGGAAATATGCGCCGAGGGAGAGAGAACAGTCGCCGGGAATGCCCAAGGCGGAATGGAGGCCGATTCGGCTGCCTCTCAGGCCGGGACTTCAGCGACGACGGTCAGAGCCGACACCACCAGCCCAACCGCAACCCAGTTGGCAACGGCAGGCATCGTGGCCAGAAGGCGACCCCGCAGGCCAATGGGTGGAGGTGAGTCGGGAGGAGCCACCTGAGGTGGCCACGCAATCCACGAGGCTGGAGAGCACTGGTGCGGGCCGAACGGCACGGATCGTGTGGACCGTCGGGGTCCGGTACAGTGTGCGTCGGTCGCGGACAGGGTGCCGGGTGTTCGCCGCCCTGTGAAATGTAGAAAAAAAGTTGGTAATATATGGCTACAAATAATTTGTTTTCCGCTGCGTACTTACTGCGACGATGGGGTGGGGTACAGGGAGGTCAGCCGCGGCAGATGCGAGCCACATGACTGGCGAAATCCAGCGGTCCGGCAAAGGTGTCGGGAAGGCGGACCGGCCGCTCCTCGCGCATTGGCCAGCGACTTCGCTGGAGCTGTGCGCGAATGAGGAGTGAGCCGAGAACCCCACCGATATCCGATGTCCGGGCCCGGGTCAGTTGTGAACGGCATCGGCAACGGAAGATCGTTTCGTTACCACCACCCCAGCAACAAGGAACAGCGGCGGAAGCTGGACAGCCGCAGCCACACAGCCGCATTTGCAGCCACGGAGGCTGGCAAAGCAGTAAAAAACGGGTGTTTTTCTGCAACAGCGGGCGTGGCCAGAGGAAGGAATGCAACCCGGTCCAGGAGAGGGACTACATTAAGAGGATCGCGCTACCTGGAAGAGGAAAAAATTTGGTTAGTAGTTGATAAAATTAACTTAACACATTTCAGCCACTTACCTGCGGAGCGCAGAGTTGCCAGAGGCTGGAGTGATCAGCTGTAGGCAGAGTTGCGTAGCAGCGGAGCTGTTAACAACAGAGTGTTCGCTACTGGAAAGGGCGTAGAGACCGAAGTAGTCTGTCTGCCGTTTTCGTGGACACGAGCGGCAGACAGGCCCCGCTCCAGAGCCGAGCCGGCGCCGTCATAGCGCGAAGCAGGGCCTGCGTCGCTGCTATAAAAAGGCGCCCGCAACTCGGCACCGGGACAGTCAAAAGAAAGTGAAAGTGAAAGTATTGAGTGCCGACGAAACCAAGAAACGCGAGTGGAAAAGTGACCAGCAAAGGAGCAGAGATTAAAAGGACATCGCTGCCAAGGACTTCGAGAGGAAGGACATCGCTGGAAGGATATCTACGAGGGATATCCTGGAAGCCTATTGAGGACATAGGCTCGACACGCAGACACCGGAAGGACATCAGCTGCCACCAACCAGGACATTGGTGCAGCACGGCCAAATCTACAACATTAGTGGCGGATCCTGGAGCAGGAGCAAAGGTAACGTTTGCGTAGCTGTGTGTAAGAGTGGAGACTGTAGCTTGAGAAGATCTCAAGGTGTGCTTGTGAGCGTATCCAGCCGTAGGAGTCACTGCAATAGCCGAGCGAACCGCCGGAGTGTTCAGTGTGGATCCTGGCGTCACCTGGAGTGCTCAAGCGTATCCTTGGAGAACCAAGAGTGCCGTACCATTCGCCAGAGTGCGCTAAACGTCTACTTGCGATCCTGTGGAAAGGTGTGCTTTACTAAGCGCTAGATTTGGTGAAGGATATAAAACGTGTAAATTGAGAAAATATACCCAACGCAAAACCATATAACACTTAAACTTAAACTCGGAATAACCCGAGGTTCGTTACAATACATACGTATGCACATTGAAATGCATGCATTCTGGAATATTCTAAGAATCGTTAGTTGAGAGGCTCTAGGTTCGACGCCCGGCAAGACAAGTTATTTCATTTTTATTTATTTATTTTTTTTTTAATAAGATTTTCTCTTTTTTTTTAAATTTGCAAATTTAATTATTAAGATACGGGCTGAAATAAGTTAGGAAACATTAGAAAAATCTTTCAAAAATCTAATTAAAGCAGTAGACGGCTTGGCGTAAATACAAATATTTTTGATTTCAAATGAGTGTACATATTTATTTATTTATTTTTTGTTAAAGTCTATTCAACAAATGGCTAGTTAATGGCCATTTTTGTGTGTTTTTATTGTATTAGTATTGCATTTGCAACCCCGTTAACAAGTTTCACGGTGGCTGTGAAGAATGAGACGATGGCATATAGGAGTAATGCGTGCGTGATTTTGGAGTTCGATCCGTGTTAAAGTCTTTTTTTTTTTTAATTTAAAAAATATATGCGAGTACGTGTACAACCAGATATGTATATATTTTTGTTTGTTTTCTATTTCCTTTTTTATCATATAGCGTAAGTAGAGTTTGAAAATATGATACAAAGTCCTCATAGTATAGAATGTTCCCAACTGCAATTAATAAAAGCGTGTAGCGCCATATGTTCATTTGTTTTGACAATACATACATACATATGTACATAAATTATATGCTATGAATAGTACATATATATATATATAAAGTTAAATTAAATGTAAATCAAATTAATTTATTACATCATATATATTTATCGGATGCTTGATTTTAGGATGAAGAAATCATTTTGGAAAATGCATGTATGTATGTAATACATACCATGTATATATGTATGTACATATGTATGCGTATGATTTGGCTTTCGACAAGTCATTTTTCGCATACACACATATACCTACACATATAGATGTTCTAATTTGTCTATATGTATGTACATGCTTAAAATCTCATCACTATTTAATTGGAAGTTGTAAGCACTGGTTCGATATATTTATAAGGCCCGCTTTAAAAAAAAAAAAACAAAAAATATATTTTAATTTATAAGTTTTGGTGATAAATAAGTTTATATTTATTATACGGTGACAATCTAAGCATACAATTTGTTATAACTATTATTTTTTGAATGATTATCTTTTATTTCTGTGGACGCATTGACATAAAAAAACATATGCTGAGTATATTTTGAGAATTATCCAACACTGAAACTTTAATTTTGTGCTTTAAGACAATTGTGGCGGCATGTAGATTTAGTCTGTAGAGTGCGATTACCATCACTCTTCAACTCTCGATTTTCGTCGGCTGATTTGCGATTTTTTTATTAAAATAATTATTCAACTCTTTTTTATAAGCTATATAAATTAACTTAACTGATCGGTTCAGAGCGATAATAAATTGCGCTTAGATTGCAGTGTTTTCCAATATCTCTTTTCAAAAATTGTGTTTGCAAATATACAGATTTGTCCGTTGCCGTTGTGTGTGGGTGTTAATAAAACTATAATTTCACGTGTCGAGTTATTAAAGTAGGCTCCGTGTCTTGTGAAAGTGATCGTCGCCTCACTTTAACTCTAAATATTTAATTAAACTGCTTAGCTTCCTTCGCGCGGATCAACTAATCAGTTGACCGATTTAGTGGCAAGCGATAAATTCGTCGGCAATCGACGACGTTTTTGTGCGTGTAGTTTAACGTCCCGAACGTTAAGTGTATGTGTGAGTGTATATGTATATACAAATTCATATGTATATACATATGTGCTTTGTGTGCGTGTGTTTCGGTTTGTCTGCTTTTAGAGATTAACGCGTGTTTTTCTGCTCTGGACCAAGAACATCAAGTTTGTAATATAATTATTTTTTAATTCATTAATTAAAATAATTATCTTTCTTTATTTCTCTTTCTTTCTTTCTCTTTCTATCTTTCTCTTACTTTCTTTCCCTTACTTTCTTTCTCTTTCTTTCTTTCTTTCTTTCTCTTTCTTTCTTTCTCTTTCTTACTTTCTCTTTCTTTCTTTCTATCTTTTTATACCCTGAACCCATTGAAAATGGGAAATCAGGGTATAATGTTTTTGTGAAAATGTATGTAACAGGCAGAAGGATACATCGCAGACCCCATTAAGTATATATATTCTTGATCAGCTCGATGAGCTGAGTTGAAATAGCCCTGTCCGTCTGTCCGTCCGTCCTTCCGTCCGTCCGTCCGTGTGAACGCAACGATCTCGTAAACCACAAAAGCTAGAGCTCTGAAATTTTCAATGTATACTCGTGAGTATCCTGCGCAGTACGAGTGTTTTTTAGATTTTCGATAACTCATCCCGTTTCCTTATTAACCATACCGTAAGAGCTAGAGAATCCATATTCACTGTGTAGATCCGTGTAATGAATGCGGACATTATGTAATTTTTGGTTTTTAGATGCCAGGCCCCCTTCGCTCCCAATTTGAAAAATTCGTATTTCAAATACTAGAGACTTGTGCTATGGCAAATACATCCATATGGATGACATGATTACGCTGTGCAAATTTGATTAAGAAAGTCCATCCACAAAAAAATTTATTAAACATTTAATTTCCCATACAATGGGCAAATTGCAGCCCAAGCGCAGTCGATGCGCTGACTGCGCAGTCAGCAGAGCGCGTGCTTATGCGTGCTTGCGTATGCATGTGTGTATGTGTGTGTGTTGCTCGCAATATTTGTTTATGTAAAATAAGCATATCATGTTGGGAAGATTGGCTCCTCGCTGGGTTTAGGGTATAAGAGCTAGAGACTTGAAATTTTTTATGTAGGTCCGTGTATAGCACGCGCAGACCGAGCTTGTTTCAAAAATTCGATAAATTTGATCGTTTTAATGTTATCGATTAACAACGAAATCGAAATACAGTAATTAAATTATATCTCCTTTATCTTTATTGCTAGAAACTCCTTATTTTGTATTTGGTTGCATGTGTGTTTTATACAATTTTGATTTTTGTTATATTTTGGATGCCACGCCCCTTTCGCCCCAAATTTGCATAAAACGTATTTCAATTGCTAGAGACTTGTGCTTCGGCACATACACATATATGAATGACGGAATAACTCTCTGAAAGTTTGATTATGCAAGTCCATCTACAAAGGAACTTATTCAACAATTAACTTCCCATAATTCTGCTCTTACTGCAGCCCGAGCGCAGTTGCTGCGTAAACTGCGCAGTCAGCAGAGCGCTCGCTTATGCGTATGTGTATGTGTGTATGTGTGTGTGCATGTGTTGCTTGTATATATATATGTTAAATAAGTATAAAATGTTTGGAATATCGGCTCATCGCAGGGTTCAGGGAATCTCCTAGTCTGGTACCGCCGACTAGAGCTTTCTTACTTGTTTTATTTCTTTCTCTTTTTATACCCTGAGCCCATTGAAAATGGGAAAACAGGGTATAATGGTTTTGTTAAAATGCATGTAACAGGCAGAAGGAGGCGTGGCAGACCCCATAAAGTATATATATTCTTGATCAGCTTGACGAACTGAGTCGATATAGCCATGTCCGTCTGTCCGTCTGTCCGTCCGTCCGTCTGTCCGTCCGTCCGTATGTGTGAACGCGTCGATCTCAGAATCTATAAGAGCTAGAGACTTGAAATTGTTTATGTAGATCCGTGTATAGCACGCGCAGATCGAGTTTGTTTCAAAAAATCGATAAATTTGATCGTTTTAAAGTTATCGATTTAAAACGTTATCGAAATGCAGTTATAAATTTATATCTCCCACATCTTTAGAGCTAGAGTCTCCGAATTTTGTATTCAGTATAATGTGTAGTTTATACAATTTTGATTTTTGTCACATTTTGGATATCAATCCCCCTTTCCTTCCCTTACCCTCAAACTTGTAAAAACCGTATTTCAAATACTAGAGACTTGTACTTTGGCAATTACATACATATGACATTATTACGCTCTGAAAGTTTTATTAAGAGAGTCCATCTATAAAGAAACTTATTCAACAATTAATAATATAGCCATACTGCAGCCAAAGCGCAGTCGCTGCGCTAACTGCGCAGTCAGCAGAGCGCGTGCTTTTGCGTATGTGTATGTGTGTATGTGTGCATGTGTGTGTGCATGTGTTGCTTGTATATATATATATGTTAAATAAGTATAAAATGAGTGGAATATCGGCTCATCGCAGGGTTCAGGGGATCTCCTAGTCGAGTACCACCGACTAGAGCTTTCTTACTTGTTTATATAAAAATGAGTTAATTCCTCTTCATCTGCTGAATGTTTGGAATATCGGCTCTTCGCAGGGTTGCTGAACCCTCGTCGGGTACCGCCGACTAGAGCTTTCTTACTTGTTTCCTTTCTCTTCCTTTGTAAGGCGGCTGCCAGAGTAGCCGCCTCACATTGCATAGGTATATAGTCAGTTATGTAATTAGTAATCATAGAACATAGTTTTAAGTTAGAAATAAGACGCAAGGAGCGCAACATAGTTTTAAGTTAGAATTAAGACGCAAGGAGCGCAACATAGCTTTAAGTTAAGACGCAAGGAGCGTAACATATTTGAATTTGAATGTAACTGCTCGAGTGCGCGCCGACGATCGGCGATGCAACTCTGCGCAGCGTGGTGAAAGCTCCACCGTGGGGAGCGAGCGCTGTGGTGAGTTGCGTCGCCGAGGCGATCGGGCGGCTCGAGTGTGGTAGAATCAAGGGCTTAAGGTTAATTAGTTTTTGGCACGCGACCAAGACGGTCGAAAAGGAAAAAGAAAAGATATAAGATCAGCGAGCGCGGGGCGCCGCCGACGGGGAAATAAGGTTATTTGGACACGTGACCGGTGCGACAGGGCTCGACCGGCAGCTAAGGTATTATAAGAAGAAAGTGTTAACTAATAATAAATAAGGAAATTAGATAATCTAACAGTCTGATTTTTACTTTAACAAAGCCGGCTGAAACGCCATTCTAACAAATCGAGCGCCGGCCGACGTGAACCCCGTTGGCGGCCGCCACTAATACGAAGTAGTTTTGAGCAGTAGTTTGGGCGAGGCAAAGTCCCGTCCGCCGCGCGGATAACCCCGGCATAAAAACGGCGCGGCCTAGAGAGAACTTCAGCGGCGACGCTGTACTTGTTCCTCGGCCAGCCGTTCTACTGTATCAAAAATAGAAACTAATCCAAAGTAGAGACGAGGCAAAGTCCGCGTTTGATCATGCAGATAACCCCGACTCCAACACTTAGATTTTGCGAGTAATAGTTTGTATTAACCAAAACGACCCCCTTTCCCTTCCCTTAAGTCCCCGTCCCCGCACTTAACAAATATTCTTGTAGGTGCTGGTCCTGGGAGACTGAGTCTGCGCCCCAGCCAGATTTGTAACTTTACAAGTGGCGCCCGAGCAGGGACCCTGGGACTACCAAGGGGCGTGGCATATTCGCGGCGTAAAATCCTGCGCATATGCCCAAATAAAGGTGCTGGTCGGCCAATGCCGCAAAATCTACGTCAAGTCGGCGATACCCAAGCATACTCTTCAAGCGCGACGAAGGTAACGGCAAACGAAATTCAAGGGCACAGCGACGCCGAAAAAGTACAGCATGCAACGGGAAACGTCGAGAACGAGCGAGCGTGTACAGTGGGTCGAGAGCTAGAAATTTCGAGCAAAAATCGAGTGAACTGCAGGCCGAGGGCCAAAAACTCAGAGCAAGAGTGTGCTGGCGTAACATGTACGAATTTTTTCTTGGAGTGAGTTTTTTTTTTGAGAAAAATAAAAATATATATATATATACGTACAAAGAGAGACAGTGGCAAGTGGCGAATAAACAGTGTCGCACACCGATTTTTTTTTGAGTGAGTTTTTTTTTTGTTGAAAAAAAAATATATATGAAGAGAGACACCGGCGACGAAGACAAGTGTACAGTGGTACAAAGTTACGTTTTTTTTTGAGTGAGTTTTTTTTTTAGAAAAAAAAAATATATATACATAGAAACGAGAAGTAAGAAGAACAAGAAGTGCACACTGGTACAAAGCAACGTTTTTTTTTAGTGAATTTTTTTTTGAAAAAAAAAATCGGCAGCGAGAACAAGAAGAACAAATTAAATTAAATTAAACGAATTGAGAAAAAAAAAGACAAAAAGGAAAAAATTAAACGAAGGAAAATTCAGCACAAATCCAGGGAAAACAGCGACAGAACGAGGCACAGCCAGCGGTGCAACGAAGACGGGAAAACAGTCAAAGAAGGAGCAGAGCATAGATGGATGGAGAAGTTATCAATATCAGCAGCGGGGAGGAGAGAGCTTCAAGGACTATCTCGTAGAGATTAGGCTGATGATGCGCCACGCAGCTTATAGTTCGGCACAGGAGTTGTACCGAATATACGAGAATGCCGCCCCTGAGTACAGATTGTACGTAAGACGTCATGACTTTACGTCTCTCGCACAGCTGACTCAGATGGCGGCGGAGTATGAAAATGTGCGGGACCAAGGGAAGAATCTGGAGAAGAGCGCCACGGCTGGACGGACAAGGACTGCCGGGGCGCAAAAAGCGGATAGTCGGTCCAACAACCCGTTCCGCTCGCAGTCGGCGGAATATCGTCCGACAGAGTCGCGACCAAGTAAGTCATCGGCACCATCTGCGAAGCAAACGGAGGCCGCGTATCAAATGATGAGCCAGGATATCGGATCTGGGTTCGATCCGCGCCGGGTCTGCCATCGTTGTGCACAGACGGGACACTTCGCCCGGGAATGTCCCAACAAGCTGGTGTTGTTTTGCCGCCGTTGTGGGAAGACGGGGAGAAGTACGCAAGAGTGCTGCTACCGTGCAGACGCGGGAAACGGACAGGGGCGTCCTCTGCAGGAGCGGAGCGGCGCCAACTAACCAGCCGAGAGAGAGAGGAGTACCCGCTAGTGGTCGAAGAGGGGAGAATCGTCGCAAGGGTGGAGATTGCGGGTCGACGCATGGACGCCACAATCGACACCGGAGCCACGCGTAGCTTCATGAGCGAAGATTGCGTGCGCAGGAGGGCGATTCAGGGAGAGCTCCAGGACGTGCAGTCACGGATCAGGTTGGCTGACGGATCGTCACTGGAAGTAAAGAAGATGATGAAAGTGGACGTGAGTCTCGCCGGGAAGGCAGTGCGGATGACAGTGCTCATCATGCCGACCATGCTGGATCACGTCATCTTGGGGATGGACTTTCTGTGCGCCATAGGCACGACGGTGCGCTGTGGCCGCGCAGAACTGCTGATGAGGACGAAGGAGACACCGGCTGGAAAGGAGTCACCACCCTCCGCGAGAGAGGCGTCGAAAGAGGGCATCGCGTCTGGAGGACGAGAGATGCTCGCTCGGCGCCCAACTCTTGCAGAGGAGAGAGGACTGAACTCTGGAGTGCCAGGTGGGAAGCCTGCGACGAAGCAAGTGAAGGCGTCGGCAGAGGAGGAGTCGCCATCCGTGAAGCGGGTTGAGTCGATAGAGGGCGCACCGTCTGGAGCACGGAAGGCGCCTGCTCGACGACGAGCTCGATCGAAGAAGCATCTGAAGGAGGAGGTGCGGCATAAGGAGAAATTGGAGTCGATGGACGACGAGGGAAAGATTCCGGGGACCAGGGAGCGTCCGCCGGAAATAAAAACGATTGAGGTGGAAGAGGAAGAGGGCACACCGTCTGGAGCACGGAAGGCGCCTGCTCGACGACGAGCTCAATCGAAGAGGCATCTGGAGGAGGAGGTGCGGTACAAGGATACAGAAGTAAAGTCGATGGACGACGAGGGAAGGATTACGGGGACCAGGGAGCGTCCGCCGGAAATAAAAACAATTGAGGTGGAAGAGGAAGAGGGAGCTGGGACTCCCGCAGAGGATATGGAATGGCCAGAGGACTTGGAGGACGAACTCAGGGAGTTCTTGGAAAAGGAGCTGGCGCTGTTTGAGAACCTAAAGGGGGTGTCTCACATAGCGGAGCATAGCATCAGGATGAGGGATAATAAGCCACTGAAGCAGCGATATTATCCCAAGAATCCGGCTATGAGCAAGGTGATTGACGAGCAGATAAATGAGCTGCTTCGAGTGGGGGCCATTGAGCCGTCGCGAAGTCCGCACAGTGCACCAATAGTCTTGGTAAGGAAAAAGACTGGAGATTGGCGCATGTGCGTAGACTACCGACAGCTCAATGCACACTCGATTCCAGATGCTTATCCTGTTCCTAGGATCAATCACATCCTGGAGAAGTTGCGCCATGCTCGTTTCATCTCGACGTTGGATCTCAAGAGCGGTTATTGGCAGATCCCCATGGCGGCGGATAGCCGAGAATGCACAGCCTTCACCGTGCCCGGAAGAGGTTTATTCCACTGGCGGGTGATGCCATTCGGTTTGCATTCGGCCGGGGCGACGTTCCAGAGAGCTCTGGATACGGTCATCGGACCCGAAATGGAGCCCCATGCGTTCGCCTATCTAGACGACATCGTGGTGATCGGAGCCACCAAAGAAGAGCATGTGGCTAATTTGAAGGAGGTGTTCCGCCGATTGAGGGCGGCAAACCTCAAGTTGAACAGGAGGAAGTGCAGTTTCTTCAGAGAAAGGCTGGCGTATCTGGGACACGTGATCAGCGGTGAAGGAATTTGCACCGATCCAGCGAAGGTGGAGGCGATACAGAAGCTTCCGGCTCCTACCAATCTAAAGGAGTTGCGGCAATGCTTGGGGATGGCGTCCTGGTACCGGCGGTTCGTGCCAAACTTCGCATCGCTGGTCCAGCCAATGACGTCGCTCCTCAAGAAGGGCCAGAAGTGGGTATGGAGCGAGGACCAGGAGGAAGCTTTGAGGAAGCTCAAGGAGAACTTAACGACGGCGCCCGTCTTGGCGTGTCCCGACTTCTCGACCAAGTTTGTGCTGCAAACAGATGCTAGCGACTACGGACTCGGGGCAGTGTTGACGCAGACAGTCGAGGATCAGGAACGGGTGATAGCGTACGCCAGTCGAAAACTGCTGAAGGCGGAGGTGAATTATTCGGCCACTGAGAAGGAGTGCCTGGCAATCGTATGGGCAATTAGGAAAATGCGATGCTACCTCGAAGGCTACAGGTTCGACGTGGTGACGGATCACGTCGCTTTAAAGTGGCTAAACTCAATAGAGAGCCCTACCGGCAGGATCGCCCGTTGGGCATTGGAATTGCAGCAGTACCAATTCGATGTCCATTATCGACGAGGGAAACTGAATGTGGTGGCCGACGCTCTCTCCCGGCAACCTCTAGAGATCTGTCAACAAGCAGTGGTAGCGGAGTTCCCCTGCAAATGGATCGCGAGGATGCACGAGAGGATCGCCAAAGAGCCAGCAAAATTTACGGACTACGTCGAGGAAAACGGACAGTTGTATCGAAACCTGGGAAACCGCACAGATGAAGAGGACTACATACCCTGGAAGCTTTGCGTCCCCGTCGGTCAGAGGGGCAGGGTGCTGCGAGAGTGCCACGACGCTCCCACGGCCGGACATCAAGGTGTGAGGAAGACGGCAGCCAGGCTGGCCCAAAGATATTATTGGCCAGGCATGTTTCGAGATGCCGCCAAGTATGTGAAACGCTGCGTAACGTGCCAGAAGTTCAAAAGCGAGCAACAAAAACCGGCCGGCCAGATGCTAACGAGACAGGTGGCTGAGCCCATGGCCGTGTTGTGTGCCGATTTTGTGGGTCCGTTGCCGCGTTCGAAACGGGGCAACACCATGCTGTTGGTGTTTCATGACGCTTTCGCTAAGTGGGTGGAGCTGGTACCTCTGAGGAGAGCGACGACGGCGCTCCTACAGGTTGCGTTTCGAGAGCGTATTCTGAGCAGATTTGGAGTGCCGAGAACGCTGGTCTGCGATAATGGAGTGCAGTTCGCGAGCAGGAGTTTCCGCTCGTTCATGGAATCCTTAGGGGTGGAATTCCAGCACACGGCTCCATACTCTCCGCAGGAAAACCCAACAGAGAGGACGAATCGCACAGTAAAAACGATGATAGCGCAGTTTATCGAGGGTCATCAAAGTTCGTGGGACGAACTGCTGCCCGAGATAACACTGGCTGTTAACTCCAGTGTGGCAGATTCTACAGGATTCAGTCCATCGTTCCTAATGTTGGGTCGGGAGCCACGCTTGCCGGCCGCATTATACGAGGAGGTCACACCTGGATCAGCGACGAGGGAATTGAGCCCGAATTCAAGAGTGGGCAAGATGAAAGAGATCTTCCACATAGTTCGGAGCAATCTGCAGCGGGCGTCGAGGGACCAAGGACGTCACTACAACCTGCGTCGACGGGAATGGAGACCCACGATAGGGTCATCAGTGCTGTTGCGGCAGCACCAACTCTCTAACGCAACAGAGGGATTCGCTGCGAAGTTGGCACCTAAGTTTGACGGTCCCTACAGGGTCGTCAAATTCATATCCCCCAATATCGTGCGTCTCGCGAAGCAGGGCGAGCGCAAACGAAGGGTGGCCAACATAGCGCAGCTGAAGCCATTCCATCAGGACGACAACGAAAGCGACGTGGGATCCGTAGATGAAGACACTGGAAAGATGCACGACGAAGGAAGACTCGACGACGACGGGAGTGGCATCGACGGCGATGCATCAGATACTTAAAGATTTTTTTTTGGTTTATGTAACTTTACTAATTCTAACTCTTAACGATCCCGAATTGTAACAATAATTAACTTTAGTAGTTGTTAGCCGTGCCGGGAGGAGTAATTAAGAATAGTAATTAATGAAAATAAGTTACAGATGGATGAAGAAGAAGTGAGCGGCGAGGAGGAAGAAAACGGAGAAGAAGAAGCGGAAGAAGAGGAATTGATGGATGTGGACGAAGACGTGCCGGAGGACGAGTCGGTATTCGTCAAAGACGTAAGCAGCGACGATACCGAACCCTTTCCCGGAGCGCAGGCACATGGTCGGCGAGGTGATCCCAGGCAGGGCCGGGATTATTACAGACCGCGCGAGGAACAGGGTCCGCCGCCATTCCTCCACACGGTTTATACCACGACGACGAACGTGGCAGAGAGACTAGATGGCTCGGTGATGCTCGTACGAGCAGAAGTAACCACCATCTTTGTAAAGGTGCCAGAATCCCGGCCGTCGCCCCCGTACGTACAGGAACCACCATCACCACCCATCCTACAAGCTCTCCCGGAGCCGGACATAAATGCCGTCTCCGAGGAAGAAGGGACGGGACGATGGGCAAGCCCGACGCCTTGGACAGCAAGTGAGGAGGAGTTGGAGCATCCCACGATCGTCACGGCGAGTTCAGCGACATGCGCGGTGGATGAGAAAGAGTGGGATGACGGCGGGGAAGGTTGTCCCTCCGACACCACTCCCGCTCCGGCAGCCGTAGCACGGAATGAAGACGGATGGTCGGAGGACCAGGGGAGGAGACTTTGGACGAGGAGAGGCGAGCAAAGCCCCGCCGGAGTCGCTCGATTCGAGCCGGCGACAAGCGACGAGGAGGAAGGTCCCCTTTTCCGGCGCCGCTTCGATGGAGTGCGGCCGGAGGTAGACCAACAAAGCGTATTTCCCCGGGTCAGTGTACGCTACACGCCGGGAGCGGTCAACAACGAGAAGATTCTGTCAAGTCCTCACCTCTCGGAGCAACGACTGGCCGAGGGAGGACGGGCGCGTAGGCGCAAACGCCCAAGACGAAGGGGACGAGCAACCTGCGCCCGGGATCGAAGCTCCGGCGAGCCCGTCCAACAAAAGAAGAGGATGCAGGACGAAGAACGACAGGCGGCGGATCAACGGCCGATCCCAAGAGACCAGACGGGGCCGATGACCCTGACGGAAGACGAGGACAATTTGTTGTCGGACATGGCCGATATCCTGGAAGGATGGGAGCCGGATCTGGCCGACATATTCCCTGAGGCGGCAGATCCGGGAGAGGAGATGCCCGCGCTGGTCCCACCAAACTGGAAAATCTTTCCCCCGTGGATGATGCTTAGCCGCCCCCCTGGTGGCATTATTGCGCAGGGAGATCGACGCGCAACACAGGCGGCACAGGCGCACTAGGTTCCGCGTCGAGATGGAGGACGCAACGTACAACGTGACGGTGGCAGCCAATGGCGGGGTCGCCGTCGCTTTGCGGAAGAAAGGGGGGGGTGTAAGGCGGCTGCCAGAGTAGCCGCCTCACATTGCATAGGTATATAGTCAGTTATGTAATTAGTAATCATAGAACATAGTTTTAAGTTAGAAATAAGACGCAAGGAGCGCAACATAGTTTTAAGTTAGAATTAAGACGCAAGGAGCGCAACATAGCTTTAAGTTAAGACGCAAGGAGCGTAACATATTTGAATTTGAATGTAACTGCTCGAGTGCGCGCCGACGATCGGCGATGCAACTCTGCGCAGCGTGGTGAAAGCTCCACCGTGGGGAGCGAGCGCTGTGGTGAGTTGCGTCGCCGAGGCGATCGGGCGGCTCGAGTGTGGTAGAATCAAGGGCTTAAGGTTAATTAGTTTTTGGCACGCGACCAAGACGGTCGAAAAGGAAAAGGAAAAGATATAAGATCAGCGAGCGCGGGGCGCCGCCGACGGGGAAATAAGGTTATTTGGACACGTGACCGGTGCGACAGGGCTCGACCGGCAGCTAAGGTATAATAAGAAGAAAGTGTTAACTAATAATAAATAAGGAAATTAGATAATCTAACAGGTCTCATTTTTACTTTAACAAAGCCGGCTGAAACGCCATTCTAACAAATCGCGCGCCGGCCGACGTGAACCCCGTTGGCGGCCGCCACTAATACGAAGTAGTTTTGAGCAGTAGTTTGCGCGAGGCAAAGTCCCGTCCGCCGCGCGGATAACCCCGGCATAAAAACGGCGCGGCCTAGAGAGAACTTCAGCGGCGACGCTGTGCTTGTTCCTCGGCCAGCCGTTCTACTGTATCAAAAATAGAAACTAATCCAAAGTAGAGACGAGGCAAAGTCCGCGTTTGATCATGCAGATAACCCCGACTCCAACACTTAGATTTTGCGAGCAGTAGCTTGTATTAACCAAAACGACCCCCTTTCCCTTCCCTTAAGTCCCCGTCCCCGCACTTAACAAATATTCTTGTAGGTGCTGGTCCTGGGAGACTGAGTCTGCACCCCAGCCAGATTTGTAACTTTACACCTTTCTTTCTCTTTTTATACTCATTCACAAAGTGAAATGAGTATATTGGTTTTGTGCAATGTCCGTCACGCTGTCCGTCCGTCTGTCCGTATGAACGCAAACCATTTGCACAGTTTTGAAGCTAGAGAGTTAAAATTTGGAATATATACTCGTGTATACCCTCGAATTATACAGTGTCAAGATTTTCCCGATACGCCCACTAGGGGCGTGGCAAATCGGAAAATCCATTTTCCGATATCTCAGAAACACTACTTCTAGAAGTGCTAGAGAGTTGCAATTTGGAATGAAGACTCGTGTTGACAACGTAAGATGAAAAAGCTATGGCGGATATATTTACGCCCATTGGGGGCGTGGCAAATCGGGTAAAACTGTATCTTCTACAGTTTTAAAGCTAGAACGTAGGTTACTGTTACGATCCTATGAAGATCGACCTATGAAGATCTATATATCCACGCCTACTAGGGGCGTGGCAAATCGGATCTGACTATATAGTGATTTTTCAAATTCTGTAATATTTTGAGCACTATGAATGCTAGAGACTTGAAACTTGGCATATATACTCGGGTTGACAACTCAAGCTGAAAAAGATACGGCGGAGATATCTACGCCCATAGGGGGAGTGGAGCTAAAAGCTTCAAAATTAGATGGTTGAGTTACTGGTGAGCTCCTCTATCGATGACCCAAAAATAATTTTTACGCCCCTTTTGGGGCATGCCCGGCTAAAAAATACCCTGTAATTTTCGCATTTTTCGAGTGTAAGCATCCAAATTTCACACTTACGTTACCCTTCACTACTTCTAAGAACTGGCAAAAAATCATATGTCTACGCCCACTGGGGGCGTGGCAAATCGGGAAAAACTGTACGTTTTTCCGATTCTCAGTGAGAAAATCAAAGTTTTATGACGATGTTACTGCTGATCTATTGAGTTCCAAAAATATATATGTGTACAAACGAATTGTGGGCGTGATCTGTGCGGATGTGAATGAGTATCCCGCAGTCGGTAATGCCCGACTGCAACGTTCTTACTTGTTTTTCTCTTTTTTTCTCTTTCTTTCTCCTTTTTTATTTCTCTTTCTTTTTTTCTTTCTCTTTCTTTTTCTTTCTTTCCCTTTCTTTCTCTTTCTTTCTCTCCAAATTTTGTATTCAGTATAATGTAGACTTTTTACAATTTTGATTTTTGTCACTTTTTTGATACCACCCCCCTTTCCTTCCCTTTGCCCCTTTAAACTTGTAAAAGCCGTATTTAAAATACTAGAGACTTGTGCTTTGGCAAATATACACATATAAATGACAGAATCACGCTCTGAAAGTTTGATTAATAAACTCCATCTACAAAAGAAGTTATTAAATATTTCATTTCCCTTAGTAAAGCCTATGAGCGCAGCCCACGCTCAGTCGCTGCGTAAACTGCGCAGTCAGCAGAGCGTTCGCTTATGTGTGCGTGCGTGTGTGTGTGTGTATGTATGTCTGTGTGCATGTGTTGATTATATATATATGTTAAATAAGCATAGAATGTTTGGAATATCGGCTCTTCGCAGGGTTCAGGGGATCTCCTAGTCGGCTACAGCCGACTAGAGCTTTCTTACTTGTTTTCTCTTTCTTTCTCCTTTTTTCTTTCTCTTTCTTTCTTTCTTTCTCTTTCTTTCTCTTTCTTTTTCTTTCTTTCCCTTTCTTTCCCTTTCTTTCTCTCCAAATTTTGTATTCAGTATAATGTAGACTTTATACAATTTTGATTTTTGTCACTTTTTTGATACCACCCCCCTTTCCTTCCCTTTGCCCCTTTAAACTTGTAAAAGCCGTATTTAAAATACTAGAGACTTGTGCTTTGGCAAATATACACATATAAATGACAGAATCACGCTCTGAAAGTTTGATTAATAAACTCCATCTACAAAAGAAGTTATTAAATATTTCATTTCCCTTAGTAAAGCCTATGAGCGCAGCCCACGCTCAGTCGCTGCGCTAACTGCGCAGTCAGCAGAGCGCATGCTTATGCGTATGTGTATGTGTGTATGTGTGTATGTGTGTGCATGTATTGCTTGTATACATGTATATGTTAAATAAGCGTAGAATGTTTGGAGTATCGGCTCTCGCAGGGTTCAGGGGATCTCCTAGTCGGGTACCGCCGACTAGAGCTTTCTTACTTGTTATACCCTGAACCCATTGAAAATGGGAAATCAGGGTATAATAGTTTTGTTAAAATGTATGTAACAGGCAGAAGGAGGCGTGGCAGACCCCATAAAGTATATATATTCTTGATCAGGGCGACGAGCTGAGTCGATATAGCCATGTCCGTCTGTCCGTCCGTCCGTCTGTCCGTCTGTCCGTATGTTTGAACGCGTCGATCTTAGAATCTATAAGAGCTAGAGACTTGAAATTTTTTATATAGGTCCCTACATAGCACGCGCAGATCGAATTTGTTTCAAAAAATCGACAAATTTGATCGTTTTAAAGTTATCGATTTAAAACGTTATCGAAATGCAGTTATAAATTTATATCTCCCACATTTTTAGAGCTAGAGTGTCAGTATTCAGTATAATGTGTAGTTTATACAATTTTGATTTTTGTCACATTTTGGATACTAATCCACCTTTCCTTCCCTTACCTCCAAACTTGTAAAAAACGTATTTCAAATACTAGAGACTTGTACTTTGGCAATTACATACATATGAATAACATTATTACGCTCCGAAAGTTTTATCAACAGAGTCTATCTACAAAGAAACTTATTCAACAATTAATAATATAGCCATTCTGCAGCCCAAGCGCAGTCGCTGAGCTAACTGCGCAGTCAGCAGAGCGCGCGCTTATGCGTATGTGTATGTGTGTATGTGTGCATGTGTTGCTTGTATATATATATGTTAAATAAGTATAAAATGTTTGAAATATCGGCTCATCGCAGGGTTCAGGGGATCTCCTAGTCGGGTACCACCGACTAGAGCTTTCTTACTTGTTTATATAAAAATGAGTTAATTCCTCTTCATCTGCTGAATGTTTGGAATATCGGCTCTTCGCAGGATTCCTGAACCCTGGTCGGGTACCGCCGACTAGAGCTTTCTTACTTGTTTTCTTTCTCTTTCTTTCTCTTTTTTTCACTTTCTTTCTCTTTCTTTCTCCTTTTTATACCCTGAACCCATTGAAAATGGGAAATCAGGGTATAATGGTTTTGTTAAAATGTATGTAACAGGCAGAAGGAGGCGTGGCAGACCCCATAAAGTATATATATTCTTGATCAGGGCGACGAGCTGAGTTGATTTAGCCCTGTCCGTCTGTCCGTCCGTCCGTCCGTCCGTCTGTCCGTCTGTCCGTCTGTCCGTCTGTCCGTCTGTCCGTCTGTCCGTATGTTTGAACGCGTCGATCTCAGAATCTATAAGAGCTAGAGACTTGAAATTTTTTATGTAGGTTCGTGTATAGCACGCGCAGATCGAGTTTGTTTCAAAAATTCGATAACATTTATCGTTTTAATGTTATCGATTTAAAACGTTATCGAAACGCAGTTATAAATTTATATCTCCCGCATCTTTAGAGCTAGAGTCTCCAAATTTTGTATTCAGTATAATGTAGAGTTTATACAATTTTGATTTTTGTCAAATTTTTGATACCACCCCCCTTTCCTTCCCTTTCCCCCCAAACTTGTAAAATCCGTATTTCAAATACTAGAGACTTGTGCTTTGGCAAATATACACATATAAATGACAGAATCACGCTCTGAAAGTTTGATTAAGAACGTCCAACTACAACAGAAGTTATTAAACATTTAATTTCCCATAGTAAAGCCTATGAGCGCAGCCCACGCTCTGTCGCTGCGCTAACTGCGCAGTCAGCAGAGCGCGTGCTTATGCGTATGTGTATGTGTGTATGTGTGTGTGCATGTATTGCTTGTATACATGTATATGTTAAATAAGCATAGAATGTTTGGAGTATCGGCTCTTCGCAGGGTTCAGGGGATCTCCTAGTCGGGTACCGCCGACTAGAGCTTTCTTACTTGTTATACCCTGAACCCATTGAAAATGGGAAATCAGGGTATAATGGTTTTGTTAAAATGTATGTAACAGGCAGAAGGAGGCGTGGCAGACCCCATAAAGTATATATATTCTTGATCAGCTCGACGAACTGAGTCGATATAGCCATGTCCGTCTGTCCGTCTGTCCGTCCGTCCGTCTGTCCGTCTGTCCGTCTGTCCGTATGTATGAACGCGTCGATCTCAGAATCTATAAGAGCTAGAGACTTGAAATTTTTTATGTAGATCCGTGTATAGCACGCGCAGATCGAGTTTGTTTCAAAAAATCGATAAATTTAATCGTTTTAAAGTTATCGATTTAAAACGTTATCGAAATGCAGTTATAAATTTATATCTCCTACATCTTTAAAGCTAGAGTCTCCAAACTTTGTATTTAGTATAATGTGGAGTTTATACAATTTTGATTTTTGTCACATTTTGGATACCATCCCCCCTTTCCTTCCCTTCCCACTAAACTTGTAAAATCCATATTTCAAATAGTAGAGACTTGTGCTTTGGCAAATACATACATATGAATAACATAATTACGCTGTGAAAGTTTGATTAAGAAAGTCCATATACAAAAGAAGTTATTAAACATTTAATTTCCCATACAATAGGCATATTGCAGCCCAAGCGCAGTCGCTGCGTTGACTGCGCAGTCAGCAGAGCGCGTGCTTATGCGTGCGTGCGTATGCATGTGTGTGTGTGTGTGTGTGCATGTGTTGATTGTATATATGTGTTAAATATGCATAGAATGTTTGGAATATCGGCTCTTCGCAGGGTTCAGGGGATCTCCTAGTCGGGTACCGCCGACTAGAGCTTTCTTACTTGTTATACCCTGAACCCATTGAAAATGGGAAATCAGGGTATAATGGTTTTGTTAAAATGTATGTAACAGGCAGAAGGAGGCGTGGCAGACCCCATAAAGTATATATATCTCAGAATTTATAAGAGCTAGAGACTGAAAGTTTTTATGTAGGTCTGTGTATAGCACGCGCAGATCGAGTTTGTTTCAAAAAATCGAGAACTTTGATCGTTTTAATTTTATCGATTTAAAACGAAATCGGAAACCAGTAATAAAATTATGTCTCGCACATCTTTAAAGCTAGAGACTCCTTTTTTTGTATTTAGTAAAACATGAAGTTTATGCAATTTGATTTTTGTTATATTTTGGATGCCACGCTTCTTTCCATCTAAATTTGCAAAAAACTTATTTCAGGTGCTAGAGACTTGTGCTTCGGCACATACACACATATGAATGGCGTAATGACGCTCTGAAAGTTTGATTAAGCAAGTTCATCTACAAAGGAACTTATTCAACAATTAACTTCCCATAATATAGCCCTTACTGCAGCCCGAGCGCAGTTGCTGCGTAAACTGCGCAGTCAGCAGAGCGCTCGCTTATGCGTATGTGTATGTGTGTATGTGTGTGTGCATGTGTTGCTTGTATATATATATGTTAAATAAGTATAAAATGTTTGGAATATCGGCTCATCGCAGGGTTCAGGGGATCTCCTAGTCGGGTACGACAGACTGGAGCTTTCTTACTTGTTTTCTCTTTCTTACTTTAACTTTAACTTTTTTCTTTTCTTTCTTTCTGTCTCTTTCTTTCTGTCTCTTTCGTTCTTTCTCTATCTTTTTTTCTCTATCTTTCTTTCTTTTCCTTTCATTCTCTTTCTTTCTCTTTCTTTCTTTGTTTCTTTCTCCATATTTTTCTTTCTTTCTCTTTCTTTCTCTGTCTTTCTCTGTCTTTCTTTCACTTTCTTTCTTTCTCTTTCTGTCTTTCTCTTCCTTTCTTTCTCTTTCTTTCTTTCTTTCTCTTTCTTTCTTTTTCTTTCTTTCTTTTTTCCTCTTTCTTTCTGGCTTTCTTTCTCTTTCGTTCTTTCTTTTTCTTTCTTTCTTTTTTTCTCTTTCTATCTTTCATTCTCTTTCTTTCTTTGTCTTTGTTTCTTAGTTTCATTCTCTTCCTTTTTTTATTTCTCTCTCTTTCCTTTTTTCTTTTCTTTCTTTTTATTACCCTGAACCCATTGAAAATGGGAAATCAGGGTATAATGGTTTTGTTAAAATGTATGTAACAGGCAGAAGGAGGCGTGGCAGACCCCATAAAGTATATATATTCTTGATCAGGGCGACGAACTGAGTCGATATAGCCATGTCCGTCTGTCCGTCCGTCCGTCCGTCCGTCCGTATGTTTGAACACGTCGATCTTAGAATCTATAAGAGCTAGAGACTTGAAATTTGTTATATAGGTCCCTACATAGCACGCGCAGATCGAGTTTGTTTGTTTGTCAAAAAATCGATAACTGCTCCCGTTTTAAAGTTATCGATTTAAAACTTTATCGTAATTCAGTTATTAAATTATATCTCGTACGAATTTAGAGCTAGTCTCCAAATTTTGCATTTAGCTTAATGTGTATTTTAAACAATTTTGGTTTTTCTTAAATTTTGGATACCGGCTCCAAATTTTACAAAATTCTTAAAATTTAAGATCAGTTGCAATTATAGGCAATATGTGAATGAGTTTGCATTTTTTATAAAGTGAGAAATATTCAGTAGAATATTTAAATTACATGCGGAAAATTTCATTAAAATCTATTAAGTAACGCAGAAGTTATTGAACAAATCGTTTGGCTAATTACCAAAAGCACGTGGCAGCAGCGCCACTGTTTACGCAGTTTTCCTATACATGTGAACAAATACATACATACGTTTGTACATTGAAATGCATGCATTCTGGAATATTCTAAGAATCTTTAGTTGAGAGGCTCTAGGTTCGACGTTCTTTCAAGACAAGTTATTTTATTTTTATTATTTTTTATTTTTTAATAATTTCTCTTTTTTTTAATTTGCAAATTTAATTATTAAGATACGGGCTGAAATAATATAGGAAACATTAGAAAAATCTTTCAAAAATCTAATTAAAGCAGTAGACGGCTTGGCGTAAATACAAATATTTTTGATTTCAAATGCATGTACATATTTATTTATTTATTTTTTGTTAAAGTCCGTCTGTCCGTCCGTCTGTCCGTATGAACGCAAACCATTTGCACAGTTTTGAAGCTAGAGAGTTAAAATTTGGAATATATACTCGTGTATACCCTCGAATTATACAGTGTCAAGATTTTCCCGATACGCCCACTAGGGGCGTGGCAAATCGGAAAATCCATTTTCCGATATCTCAGAAACACTACTTCTAGAAGTGCTAGAGAGTTGCAATTTGGAATGAAGACTCGTGTTGACAACGTAAGATGAAAAAGCTATGGCGGATATATTTACGCCCATTGGGGGCGTGGCAAATCGGGTAAAACTGTATCTTCTACAGTTTTAAAGCTAGAACGTAGGTTACTGTTACGATCCTATGAAGATCGACCAATAATCTATATATCCACGCCTACTAGGGGCGTGGCAAATCGGATCTGACTATATAGTGATTTTTTAAATTCTGTAATATTTTGAGCACTATGAATGCTAGAGACTTGAAACTTGGCATATATACTCGGGTTGACAACTCAAGCTGAAAAAGATACGGCGGAGATATCTACGCCCATAGGGGGAGTGGCAAACCACAAAAGCTTATAGCTCCTACAATTTAGAGCTAAAAGCTTCAAAATTAGATGGTTGAGTTACTGGTGAGCTCCTCTATCGATGACCCAAAAATAATTTTTACGCCCCTTTTGGGGCATGCCCGGCTAAAAAATACCCTGTAATTTTCGCATTTTTCGAGTGTAAGCATCCAAATTTCACACTTACGTTACCCTTCACTACTTCTAAGAACTGGCAAAAAATCATATGTCTACGCCCACTGGGGGCGTGGCAAATCGGGAAAAACTGTACGTTTTTCCGATTCTCAGTGAGAAAATCAAAGTTTTATGACGATGTTACTGCTGATCTATTGAGTTCCAAAAATATATATGTGTACAAACGAATTGTGGGCGTGATCTGTGCGGGTGTGAATGAGTATCCCGCAGTCGGTAATGCCCGACTGCAACGTTCTTACTTGTTTTTCTCTTTTTTCTCTTTCTTTCTCCTTTTTTATTTCTCTTTCTTTTTTTCTTTCTCTTTCTTTTTTTCTTTCCCTTTCTTTCTCTTTCTTTCTCTCCAAATTTTGTATTCAGTATAATGTAGACTTTTTACAATTTTGATTTTTGTCACTTTTTTGATACCACCCCCCTTTCCTTCCCTTTGCCCCTTTAAACTTGTAAAAGCCGTATTTAAAATACTAGAGACTTGTGCTTTGGCAAATATACACATATAAATGACAGAATCACGCTCTGAAAGTTTGATTAATAAACTCCATCTACAAAAGAAGTTATTAAATATTTCATTTCCCTTAGTAAAGCCTATGAGCGCAGCCCACGCTCAGTCGCTGCGCTAACTGCGCAGTCAGCAGAGCGCATGCTTATGCGTATGTGTATGTGTGTATGTGTGTATGTGTGTGCATGTATTGCTTGTATACATGTATATGTTAAATAAGCGTAGAATGTTTGGAGTATCGGCTCTCGGAGGGTTCAGGGGATCTCCTAGTCGGGTACCGCCGACTAGAGCTTTCTTACTTGTTATACCCTGAACCCATTGAAAATGGGAAATCAGGGTATAATAGTTTTGTTAAAATGTATGTAACAGGCAGAAGGAGGCGTGGCAGACCCCATAAAGTATATATATTCTTGATCAGGGCGACGAGCTGAGTCGATATAGCCATGTCCGTCTGTCCGTCCGTCCGTCTGTCCGTCTGTCCGTATGTTTGAACGCGTCGATCTTAGAATCTATAAGAGCTAGAGACTTGAAATTTTTTATATAGGTCCCTACATAGCACGCGCAGATCGAATTTGTTTCAAAAAATCGACAAATTTGATCGTTTTACTTCAAAACGATAACTTATCGATTTAAAACGTTATCGAAATGCAGTTATAAATTTATATCTCCCACATTTTTAGAGCTAGAGTGTCAGTATTCAGTATAATGTGTAGTTTATACAATTTTGATTTTTGTCACATTTTGGATACTAATCCACCTTTCCTTCCCTTACCTCCAAACTTGTAAAAAACGTATTTCAAATACTAGAGACTTGTACTTTGGCAATTACATACATATGAATAACATTATTACGCTCCGAAAGTTTTATCAACAGAGTCTATCTACAAAGAAACTTATTCAACAATTAATAATATAGCCATTCTGCAGCCCAAGCGCAGTCGCTGAGCTAACTGCGCAGTCAGCAGAGCGCGCGCTTATGCGTATGTGTATGTGTGTATGTGTGCATGTGTTGCTTGTATATATATATGTTAAATAAGTATAAAATGTTTGAAATATCGGCTCATCGCAGGGTTCAGGGGATCTCCTAGTCGGGTACCACCGACTAGAGCTTTCTTACTTGTTTATATAAAAATGAGTTAATTCCTCTTCATCTGCTGAATGTTTGGAATATCGGCTCTTCGCAGGATTCCTGAACCCTGGTCGGGTACCGCCGACTAGAGCTTTCTTACTTGTTTTCTTTCTCTTTCTTTCTCTTTTTTCACTTTCTTTCTCTTTCTTTCTCCTTTTTATACCCTGAACCCATTGAAAATGGGAAATCAGGGTATAATGGTTTTGTTAAAATGTATGAAACAGGCAGAAGGAGGCGTGGCAGACCCCATAAAGTATATATATTCTTGATCAGCTCGACGAACTGAGTCGATATAGCCATGTCCGTCTGTCCGTCTGTCCGTCCGTCCGTCTGTCCGTCTGTCCGTCTGTCCGTATGTATGAACGCGTCGATCTCAGAATCTATAGGAGCTAGAGACTTGAAACTTTTTATGTAGATCCGTGTATAGCACGCGCAGATCGAGTTTGTTTCAAAAAATCGATAAATTTAATCGTTTTAAAGTTATCGATTTAAAACGTTATCGAAATGCAGTTATAAATTTATATCTCCTACATCTTTAAAGCTAGAGTCTCCAAACTTTGTATTTAGTATAATGTGGAGTTTATACAATTTTGATTTTTGTCACATTTTGGATACCATCTCCCCTTTCCTTCCCTTCCCACTAAACTTGTAAAATCCATATTTCAAATAGTAGAGACTTGTGCTTTGGCAAATACATACATATGAATAACATAATTACGCTGTGAAAGTTTGATTAAGAAAGTCCATATACAAAAGAAGTTATTAAACATTTAATTTCCCATACAATAGGCATATTGCAGCCCAAGCGCAGTCGCTGCGTTGACTGCGCAGTCAGCAGAGCGCGTGCTTATGCGTGCGTGCGTATGCATGTGTGTGTGTGTGTGTGTGTGTGCATGTGTTGATTGTATATATGTGTTAAATATGCATAGAATGTTTGGAATATCGGCTCTTCGCAGGGTTCAGGGGATCTCCTAGTCGGGTACCGCCGACTAGAGCTTTCTTACTTGTTATACCCTGAACCCATTGAAAATGGGAAATCAGGGTATAATGGTTTTGTTAAAATGTATGTAACAGGCAGAAGGAGGCGTGGCAGACCCCATAAAGTATATATATCTCAGAATTTATAAGAGCTAGAGACTGAAAGTTTTTATGTAGGTCTGTGTATAGCACGCGCAGATCGAGTTTGTTTCAAAAAATCGAGAACTTTGATCGTTTTAATGTTATCGATTTAAAACGAAATCGGAAACCAGTAATAAAATTATGTCTCGCACATCTTTAAAGCTAGAGACTCCTTTTTTTGTATTTAGTAAAACATGAAGTTTATGCAATTTGATTTTTGTTATATTTTGGATGCCACGCTTCTTTCCATCTAAATTTGCAAAAAACTTATTTCAGGTGCTAGAGACTTGTGCTTCGGCACATACACACATATGAATGGCGTAATGACGCTCTGAAAGTTTGATTAAGCAAGTTCATCTACAAAGGAACTTATTCAACAGTTAACTTCCCATAATATAGCCCTTACTGCAGCCCGAGCGCAGTTGCTGCGTAAACTGCGCAGTCAGCAGAGCGCTCGCTTATGCGTATGTGTATGTGTGTATGTGTGTGTGCATGTGTTGCTTGTATATATATATGTTAAATAAGTATAAAATGTTTGGAATATCGGCTCATCGCAGGGTTCAGGGGATCTCCTAGTCGGGTACGACAGACTGGAGCTTTCTTACTTGTTTTCTCTTTCTTACTTTAACTTTAACTTTTTTCTTTTCTTTCTTTCTGTCTCTTTCTTTCTGTCTCTTTCGTTCTTTCTCTATCTTTTTTTCTCTATCTTTCTTTCTTTTCCTTTCATTCTCTTTCTTTCTCTTTCTTTCTTTGTTTCTTTCTCCATATTTTTCTTTCTTTCTCTTTCTTTCTCTGTCTTTCTCTGTCTTTCTTTCACTTTCTTTCTTTCTCTTTCTGTCTTTCTCTTCCTTTCTTTCTCTTTCTTTCTTTCTTTCTCTTTCTTTCTTTTTCTTTCTTTCTTTTTTCCTCTTTCTTTCTGGCTTTCTTTCTCTTTCGTTCTTTCTTTTTCTTTCTTTCTTTTTTTCTCTTTCTATCTTTCATTCTCTTTCTTTCTTTGTCTTTGTTTCTTAGTTTCATTCTCTTCCTTTTTTTATTTCTCTCTCTTTCCTTTTTTCTTTTCTTTCTTTTTATTACCCTGAACCCATTGAAAATGGGAAATCAGGGTATAATGGTTTTGTTAAAATGTATGTAACAGGCAGAAGGAGGCGTGGCAGACCCCATAAAGTATATATATTCTTGATCAGGGCGACGAACTGAGTCGATATAGCCATGTCCGTCTGTCCGTCCGTCCGTCCGTCCGTCCGTATGTTTGAACACGTCGATCTTAGAATCTATAAGAGCTAGAGACTTGAAATTTGTTATATAGGTCCCTACATAGCACGCGCAGATCGAGTTTGTTTGTTTGTCAAAAAATCGATAACTGCTCCCGTTTTAAAGTTATCGATTTAAAACTTTATCGTAATTCAGTTATTAAATTATATCTCGTACGAATTTAGAGCTAGTCTCCAAATTTTGCATTTAGCTTAATGTGTATTTTAAACAATTTTGGTTTTTCTTAAATTTTGGATACCGGCTCCAAATTTTACAAAATTCTTAAAATTTAAGATCAGTTGCAATTATAGGCAATATGTGAATGAGTTTGCATTTTTTATAAAGTGAGAAATATTCAGTAGAATATTTAAATTACATGCGGAAAATTTCATTAAAATCTATTAAGTAACGCAGAAGTTATTGAACAAATCGTTTGGCTAATTACCAAAAGCACGTGGCAGCAGCGCCACTGTTTACGCAGTTTTCCTATACATGTGAACAAATACATACATACGTTTGTACATTGAAATGCATGCATTCTGGAATATTCTAAGAATCTTTAGTTGAGAGGCTCTAGGTTCGACGTTCTTTCAAGACAAGTTATTTTATTTTTATTATTTTTTATTTTTTAATAATTTCTCTTTTTTTTAATTTGCAAATTTAATTATTAAGATACGGGCTGAAATAATATAGGAAACATTAGAAAAATCTTTCAAAAATCTAATTAAAGCAGTAGACGGCTTGGCGTAAATACAAATATTTTTGATTTCAAATGCATGTACATATTTATTTATTTATTTTTTGTTAAAGTCCGTCTGTCCGTCCGTCTGTCCGTATGAACGCAAACCATTTGCACAGTTTTGAAGCTAGAGAGTTAAAATTTGGAATATATACTCGTGTATACCCTCGAATTATACAGTGTCAAGATTTTCCCGATACGCCCACTAGGGGCGTGGCAAATCGGAAAATCCATTTTCCGATATCTCAGAAACACTACTTCTAGAAGTGCTAGAGAGTTGCAATTTGGAATGAAGACTCGTGTTGACAACGTAAGATGAAAAAGCTATGGCGGATATATTTACGCCCATTGGGGGCGTGGCAAATCGGGTAAAACTGTATCTTCTACAGTTTTAAAGCTAGAACGTAGGTTACTGTTACGATCCTATGAAGATCGACCAATAATCTATATATCCACGCCTACTAGGGGCGTGGCAAATCGGATCTGACTATATAGTGATTTTTTAAATTCTGTAATATTTTGAGCACTATGAATGCTAGAGACTTGAAACTTGGCATATATACTCGGGTTGACAACTCAAGCTGAAAAAGATACGGCGGAGATATCTACGCCCATAGAGGGAGTGGCAAACCACAAAAGCTTATAGCTCCTACAATTTAGAGCTAAAAGCTTCAAAATTAGATGGTTGAGTTACTGGTGAGCTCCTCTATCGATGACCCAAAAATAATTTTTACGCCCCTTTTGGGGCATGCCCGGCTAAAAAATACCCTGTAATTTTCGCATTTTTCGAGTGTAAGCATCCAAATTTCACACTTACGTTACCCTTCACTACTTCTAAGAACTGGCAAAAAATCATATGTCTACGCCCACTGGGGGCGTGGCAAATCGGGAAAAACTGTACGTTTTTCCGATTCTCAGTGAGAAAATCAAAGTTTTATGACGATGTTACTGCTGATCTATTGAGTTCCAAAAATATATATGTGTACAAACGAATTGTGGGCGTGATCTGTGCGGGTGTGAATGAGTATCCCGCAGTCGGTAATGCCCGACTGCAACGTTCTTACTTGTTTTTCTCTTTTTTTCTCTTTCTTTCTCCTTTTTTATTTCTCTTTCTTTTTTTCTTTCTCTTTCTTTTTCTTTCTTTCCCTTTCTTTCTCTTTCTTTCTCTCCAAATTTTGTATTCAGTATAATGTAGACTTTTTACAATTTTGATTTTTGTCACTTTTTTGATACCACCCCCCTTTCCTTCCCTTTGCCCCTTTAAACTTGTAAAAGCCGTATTTAAAATACTAGAGACTTGCTGGCAAATATACACATATAAATGACAGAATCACGCTCTGAAAGTTTGATTAATAAACTCCATCTACAAAAGAAGTTATTAAATATTTCATTTCCCTTAGTAAAGCCTATGAGCGCAGCCCACGCTCAGTCGCTGCGCTAACTGCGCAGTCAGCAGAGCGCATGCTTATGCGTATGTGTATGTGTGTATGTGTGTATGTGTGTGCATGTATTGCTTGTATACATGTATATGTTAAATAAGCGTAGAATGTTTGGAGTATCGGCTCTCGCAGGGTTCAGGGGATCTCCTAGTCGGGTACCGCCGACTAGAGCTTTCTTACTTGTTATACCCTGAACCCATTGAAAATGGGAAATCAGGGTATAATAGTTTTGTTAAAATGTATGTAACAGGCAGAAGGAGGCGTGGCAGACCCCATAAAGTATATATATTCTTGATCAGGGCGACGAGCTGAGTCGATATAGCCATGTCCGTCTGTCCGTCCGTCCGTCTGTCCGTCTGTCCGTATGTTTGAACGCGTCGATCTTAGAATCTATAAGAGCTAGAGACTTGAAATTTTTTATATAGGTCCCTACATAGCACGCGCAGATCGAATTTGTTTCAAAAAATCGACAAATTTGATCGTTTTGAAGTTATCAATTTAAAACGTTATCGAAATGCAGTTATAAATTTATATCTCCCACATTTTTAGAGCTAGAGTGTCAGTATTCAGTATAATGTGTAGTTTATACAATTTTGATTTTTGTCACATTTTGGATGCTAATCCACCTTTCCTTCCCTTACCTCCAAACTTGTAAAAAACGTATTTCAAATACTAGAGACTTGTACTTTGGCAATTACATACATATGAATAACATTATTACGCTCCGAAAGTTTTATCAACAGAGTCTATCTACAAAGAAACTTATTCAACAATTAATAATATAGCCATTCTGCAGCCCAAGCGCAGTCGCTGAGCTAACTGCGCAGTCAGCAGAGCGCGCGCTTATGCGTATGTGTATGTGTGTATGTGTGCATGTGTTGCTTGTATATATATATGTTAAATAAGTATAAAATGTTTGAAATATCGGCTCATCGCAGGGTTCAGGGGATCTCCTAGTCGGGTACCACCGACTAGAGCTTTCTTACTTGTTTATATAAAAATGAGTTAATTCCTCTTCATCTGCTGAATGTTTGGAATATCGGCTCTTCGCAGGATTCCTGAACCCTGGTCGGGTACCGCCGACTAGAGCTTTCTTACTTGTTTTCTTTCTCTTTCTTTCTCTTTTTTTCACTTTCTTTCTCTTTCTTTCTCCTTTTTATACCCTGAACCCATTGAAAATGGGAAATCAGGGTATAATGGTTTTGTTAAAATGTATGAAACAGGCAGAAGGAGGCGTGGCAGACCCCATAAAGTATATATATTCTTGATCAGCTCGACGAACTGAGTCGATATAGCCATGTCCGTCTGTCCGTCTGTCCGTCCGTCCGTCTGTCCGTCTGTCCGTCTGTCCGTATGTATGAACGCGTCGATCTCAGAATCTATAGGAGCTAGAGACTTGAAACTTTTTATGTAGATCCGTGTATAGCACGCGCAGATCGAGTTTGTTTCAAAAAATCGAGAACTTTGATCGTTTTAATGTTCTCGATTTAAAACGAAATCGGAAACCAGTAATAAAATTATGTCTCGCACATCTTTAAAGCTAGAGACTCCTTTTTTTGTATTTAGTAAAACATGAAGTTTATGCAATTTGATTTTTGTTATATTTTGGATGCCACGCTTCTTTCCATCTAAATTTGCAAAAAACTTATTTCAGGTGCTAGAGACTTGTGCTTCGGCACATACACACATATGAATGGCGTAATGACGCTCTGAAAGTTTGATTAAGCAAGTTCATCTACAAAGGAACTTATTCAACAATTAACTTCCCATAATATAGCCCTTACTGCAGCCCGAGCGCAGTTGCTGCGTAAACTGCGCAGTCAGCAGAGCGCTCGCTTATGCGTATGTGTATGTGTGTATGTGTGTGTGCATGTGTTGCTTGTATATATATATGTTAAATAAGTATAAAATGTTTGGAATATCGGCTCATCGCAGGGTTCAGGGGATCTCCTAGTCGGGTACGACAGACTGGAGCTTTCTTACTTGTTTTCTCTTTCTTACTTTAACTTTAACTTTTTTCTTTTCTTTCTTTCTGTCTCTTTCTTTCTGTCTCTTTCGTTCTTTCTCTATCTTTTTTTCTCTATCTTTCTTTCTTTTCCTTTCATTCTCTTTCTTTCTCTTTCTTTCTTTGTTTCTTTCTCCATATTTTTCTTTCTTTCTCTGTCTTTCTTTCACTTTCTTTCTTTCTCTTTCTGTCTTTCTCTTCCTTTCTTTCTCTTTCTTTCTTTCTTTCTCTTTCTTTCTTTTTCTTTCTTTCTTTTTTCCTCTTTCTTTCTGGCTTTCTTTCTCTTTCGTTCTTTCTTTTTCTTTCTTTCTTTTTTTCTCTTTCTATCTTTCATTGTCTTTCTTTCTTTGTCTTTGTTTCTTAGTTTCATTCTCTTCCTTTTTTTATTTCTCTCTCTTTCCTTTTTTCTTTTCTTTCTTTTTATTACCCTGAACCCATTGAAAATGGGAAATCAGGGTATAATGGTTTTGTTAAAATGTATGTAACAGGCAGAAGGAGGCGTGGCAGACCCCATAAAGTATATATATTCTTGATCAGGGCGACGAACTGAGTCGATATAGCCATGTCCGTCTGTCCGTCCGTCCGTCCGTCCGTCCGTATGTTTGAACACGTCGATCTTAGAATCTATAAGAGCTAGAGACTTGAAATTTGTTATATAGGTCCCTACATAGCACGCGCAGATCGAGTTTGTTTGTTTGTCAAAAAATCGATAACTGCTCCCGTTTTAAAGTTATCGATTTAAAACTTTATCGTAATTCAGTTATTAAATTATATCTCGTACGAATTTAGAGCTAGTCTCCAAATTTTGCATTTAGCTTAATGTGTATTTTAAACAATTTTGGTTTTTCTTAAATTTTGGATACCGGCTCCAAATTTTACAAAATTCTTAAAATTTAAGATCAGTTGCAATTATAGGCAATATGTGAATGAGTTTGCATTTTTTATAAAGTGAGAAATATTCAGTAGAATATTTAAATTACATGTGGAAAATTTCATTAAAATCTATTAAGTAACGCAGAAGTTATTGAACAAATCGTTTGGCTAATTACCAAAAGCACGTGGCAGCAGCGCCACTGTTTACGCAGTTTTCCTATACATGTGAACAAATACATACATACGTTTGTACATTGAAATGCATGCATTCTGGAATATTCTAAGAATCTTTAGTTGAGAGGCTCTAGGTTCGACGTTCTTTCAAGACAAGTTATTTTATTTTTATTATTTTTTATTTTTTAATAATTTCTCTTTTTTTTAATTTGCAAATTTAATTATTAAGATACGGGCTGAAATAATATAGGAAACATTAGAAAAATCTTTCAAAAATCTAATTAAAGCAGTAGACGGCTTGGCGTAAATACAAATATTTTTGATTTCAAATGCATGTACATATTTATTTATTTATTTTTTGTTAAAGTCTATTCAACAAATGGCTAGTTAATGGCCATTTGTGTGTGTTTTAATTGTATTAGTATTGCATTTGCAACCCCGTTAACAAGTTTCACGGTGGCTGTGAAGAATGAGACGATGGCATATAGGAGTAATGCGTGCGTGATTTTGGAGTTCGATCCGTGTTAAAGTCTTTTTTTTTTAATTTAAAAAATATATGAGAGTATGTATACAACCCGATATGTATATATTTTTTGTTTGTTTTCTATTTCCTTTTTATCATATAGCGTAAGTAGAGTTTGAAAATATGATACAAAGTCCTCATAGTATAGAATGTTCCCAACTGCAATTAATAAAAGCGTGTAGCGCCATATGTTCATTTGTTTTGACAATACATACATACATATGTACATAAATTATATGCTATGAATAGTACATACATATATAAATAAAAAGTTAAATTATATGTAAATCAAATTAATTTATTACATCATGTATATTTATCGGATGCTTGATTTTAGGATGAAGAAATCATTTTCTACTATACATGCATGTATGTATGTAATACATACCATGTATATATGTATGTACATATGTATGCGTATGATTTGGCCTTCGACAAGTCATTCTTCGCAAACACACATATACCTACACATATAGATGTTCTAATTTGTCTATATGTATGTACATGCTCAAAATCTCATCACTATTTAAATGGACGTTGTAAGCACTAGTTCGATATATTTATAAGGCCCGCTTTAAAAAAAAAAAAAAACAAAAAATATATTTTAATTTATAAGTTTTGGTGATAAATAAGTTTATATTTATTATACGGTGACAATCTAAGCATACAATTTGTTATAACTATTATTTTTTGAATGATTATCTTTTATTTCTGTGGACGCATTGACATAAAAAACATATGCTGAGTATATTTAGAGAATTATCCAACACTGAAACTTTAATTTTGTGCTTTAAGACAATTGTGGCGGCATGTAGATTTAGTCTGTAGAGTGCGATTACCATCACTCTTCAGCTCTCGATTTTCGTCGGCTGATTTGCGATTTTTTTATTAAAATAATTATTCAACTCTTTTTTATAAGCTATATAAATTAACTTAACTGATCGGTTCAGAGCAATAATAAATTGCGCTTAGATTGCAGTGTTTTCCAATATCTCTTTTCAAAAATTATGTTTGCAAATATACAGATTTGTCCGTTGCCGTTGTGTGTGTGGGTGTTAATAAAACTATAATTTCACGTGTCGAGTTATTAAAGTAGGCTCCGTGTCTTGTGAAAGTGATCGTCGCCTCACTTTAACTCTAAATATTTAATTAAACTGCTTAGCTTCCTTCGCGCGGATCAACTAATCAGTTGACCGATTTAGTGGCAAGCGATAAATTTGTCGGCAATCGACGACGTTTTTGTGCGTGTAGTTTAACGTCCCGAACGTTAAGTGTATGTGTGAGTGTATATGTATATACATATTCATATGTATATACATATGTGCTTTGTGTGCGTGTGTTTCGGTTTGTCTGCTTTTAGAGAAGAGACTTTTCCGCGATGGTGATTAACGCGTGTTTTTCTGCTCTGGACCAAGAACATCAAGTTTGTAATATAATTATTTTAAAATAATTATCTTTCTTTATTTCTCTTTCTTTCTTTCTCTTTCTATCTTTCTCTTACTTTCTTTCTCTTTCTTTCTTTCTTTCTTTCTCTTTCTTTCTTTCTCTTTCTTACTTTCTCTTTCTTTCTTTCTATCTTTTTATACCCTGAACCCATTGAAAATGGGAAATCAGGGTATAATGTTTTTGTGAAAATGTATGTAACAGGCAGAAGGATACATCGCATACCCCATAAAGTATATATATTCTTGATCAGCTCGATGAGCTGAGTTGAAATAGCCCTGTCCGTCTGTCCGTCCGTGTGAACGCAGCGATCTCGTAAACCACATAAGCTAGAGCTCTGAAATTTTCAATGTATACTCGTGTGTATCCTGCGCAGTACGAGTGTTTTTTAGATTTTCGATAACTCATCTCGTTTCCTTATTAAGCATACCGTATGAGCTAGAGAATCCATATTCACTGTGTAGATCCGTGTAATGAATGCGGACATTATGTAATTTTTGGTTTTTAGATGCCACGCCCCCTTCGCTCCAAATTTGAAAAATATTAGTATTTCAAATACTAGAGACTTGCGCTTTGGAAAATACATACATATGAATGACATGATTACGCTGTGTAAGTTTGATTAAGAAAGTCCATCCACAAAAAAAGTTATTATAGATTTAATTTCCCATACAATGGGCAAATTGCAGCCCAAGCGCAGTCGATGCGCTGACTGCGCAGTCAGCAGAGCGCGTGCTTATGCGTGCGTGCGTATGCATGTGTGTATGTGTGTGTGTTGCTCGCAATATTTGTTTATGTAAAATAAGAAAAAATATAATGTTGGGAAGATTGCCTCTTCACTGGGTTCAGGGTATAAGAGCTAGAGACTTGAATTTGAGACTTGTGCTTCGGCACATACACACATATGAATGACGTAATCACGCTCTGAAAGTTTGATTATGCAAGTTCATCTACAAAGGAACTTATTCAACAATTAACTTCCCATAATATAGCCCTTACTGCAGCCCGAGCGCAGTTGCTGCGTAAACTGCGCAGTCAGCAGAGCGCTCGCTTATGCGTATGTGTATGTGTGTATGTGTGTGTGCATGTGTTGCTTGTATATATATATGTTAAATAAGTATAAAATGTTTGGAATATCGGCTCATCGCAGGGTTCAGGGGATCTCCTAGTCGGGTACGACAGACTGGAGCTTTCTTACTTGTTTTCTCTTTCTTACTTTAACTTTAACTTTTTTCTTTTCTTTCTTTCTGTCTCTTTCTTTCTGTCTCTTTCGTTCTTTCTCTATCTTTTTTTCTCTATCTTTCTTTCTTTTCCTTTCATTCTCTTTCTTTCTCTTTCTTTCTTTGTTTCTTTCTCCATATTTTTCTTTCTTTCTCTTTCTTTCTCTGTCTTTCTCTGTCTTTCTTTCACTTTCTTTCTTTCTCTTTCTGTCTTTCTCTTCCTTTCTTTCTCTTTCTTTCTTTCTTTCTCTTTCTTTCTTTTTCTTTCTTTCTTTTTTCCTCTTTCTTTCTGGCTTTCTTTCTCTTTCGTTCTTTCTTTTTCTTTCTTTCTTTTTTTCTCTTTCTATCTTTCATTGTCTTTCTTTCTTTGTCTTTGTTTCTTAGTTTCATTCTCTTCCTTTTTTTATTTCTCTCTCTTTCCTTTTTTCTTTTCTTTCTTTTTATTACCCTGAACCCATTGAAAATGGGAAATCAGGGTATAATGGTTTTGTTAAAATGTGTGTAACAGGCAGAAGGAGGCGTGGCAGACCCCATAAAGTATATATATTCTTGATCAGGGCGACGAGCTGAGTCGATATAGCCATGTCCGTCTGTCCGTCCGTCCGTCCGTATGTTTGAACACGTCGATCTTAGAATCTATAAGAGCTAGAGACTTGAAATTTGTTATATAGGTCCCTACATAGCACGCGCAGATCGAGTTTGTTTGTTTGTCAAAAAATCGATAACTGCTCCCGTTTTAAAGTTATCGATTTAAAACTTTATCGTAATTCAGTTATTAAATTATATCTCGTACGAATTTAGAGCTAGTCTCCAAATTTTGCATTTAGCTTAATGTGTATTTTAAACAATTTTGGTTTTTCTTAAATTTTGGATACCGGCTCCAAATTTTACAAAATTCTTAAAATTTAAGATCAGTTGCAATTATATGCAATATGTGAATGAGTTTGCATATTTTATAAAGTGAGAAATATTCAGTAGAATATTTAAATTACATGCGGAAAATTTCATTAAAATTTATTAAGTAACGCAGAAGTTATTGAACAAATCGTTTGGCTAATTACCAAAAGCACGTGGCAGCAGCGCCACTGTTTACGCAGTTTTCCTATACATGTGAACAAATACATACATAGGTATGTACATTGAAATGCATGCATTCTGGAATATTCTAAGAATCGTTAGTTGAGAGGCTCTAGGTTCGACGCCCCGGCAAGACAAGTTATTTCATTTTTATTTATTTTTTTTTTTTATTAAGATTTTCTCTTTTTTATAATCATTCGCAAAGTGAAATGAGTATATTGGTTTTGTGCAATGTCCGTCACGCTGTCCGTCCGTCTGTCCGTCTGTCCGTCCGTCCGTCTGTCCGTCTGTCCGTATGAACGCAAACCATTTGCACAGTTTTGAAGCTAGAGAGTTGAAATTTGGAATATATACTCGTGTATACCCTCGAATTATAAAGTGTCAAGATTTTCCCGATACGCCCACTAGGGGCGTGGCAAATCGGAAAATGCATTTTCCGATATCTCAGAAACACTACTTCTAGAATTGCTAGAAAGTTGCAATTTGGAATGTAGACTCGTGTTGACAACTCAAGATAAATAAGCTATGGCGGATATATCTACGCCCATTGGGGGCGTGGCAAATCGGGTGAAGCTGTATCTTCTACAGTTTTCAAGCTAGAACGCCCAAATTTGGCACGTAGATTACTGTTACGATCCTATGAAGATCGAATAAAAAATTATATATCCACGCCTACTAGGGGCGTGGCAAATCGGATCTGACTATATAGTGATTTTTCAAATTCTGCTATATTTTGAGCACTATTCATGCTAGAGACTTGAAACTTGGTATATATACTCGGGTTGACAACCTTAGATGAAAAAGATATGACGGATATATCTACGCCCATAGGGGGCGTGGCAAACCGCAAAAGTTTATAGCTCCTACAGTTTTAGAGCTAGAAGCTTCAAAATTAGATGGTTGAGTTACTGGTGAGCTCCTCTATCGACGCCCAAAAAATAATTTTTACGCCCCTTATGGGGCATGCCCGGCTAAAAAATACCCTGTAATTTTCGCATTTTTTGAGTGTAAGCATCCAAATTTCACCCTTACGTTACTCTTCACTACTTCTAAGAACTGGCAAAAAATCATATGTCTACGCCCACTGGGGGCGTGGCAAATCGGTAAAAGCTGTACGCTTTTCCGATTCTCAGTGAGAAAATCAAAGTTTTATGACGATGTTACTGATGATCTATTGAGTTTTAAAAAATTATATGTGTACAAACCAATTGTGGGCATGGCAATGGGCGTGATCTGTGCGGGTGTGAATGAGTATCCCGCAGTCGGTAGCGCCCGACTGCAACGTTCTTACTTGTTTTAATTTGCAAATTTAATTATTAAGATACGGGCTGAAATAATATAGGAAACATTAGAAAAATCTTTCAAAAATCTAATTAAAGCAGTAGACGGCTTGGCGTAAATACAAATATTTTTGACCCCGTTAACAACTTTCACGGTGGCTGTGAAGAATGAGACGATGGCATATAGGAGTAATGCGTGCGTGATTTTGGAGTTCGATCCGTGTTAAAGTCTTTTTTTTTTTTAATTTAAAAAATATATGAGAGTACGTATTCAACCCGATATGTATATAAATTATGGAATTTAATATCTTTGTCAGAGGCGTTAGCCAGCTCACTGATATAACTCCGTAAGGTTTGTGTTTAATATCGACAGCGATAGCTGGTCGAATTAAAGAGTGAGCAATAAGCGATTAGAATTATTGCGAGCGGTACGCTGCGCGTTTATTGAATTCACACTTAAGACTAACAATTAGAGAATTAAAAACTAAGTCTGCGACCCAGCGCAGATTCGGCGCTGCCGCAGCGCTGCCGCCAGTGCACAGCCGCTGCTACCGTTGCGGGCGTCGCCGTTGATGTTCTTGGAACACCAGCGGCGTTGGTCGTTGCTAGTGCAAAGCTGCTGCCGCCGTCGCAGGCGCAGGCGCTGTCGTTGGTGTTCTTGGAACACCAGCGGCGTTGATCGTTGCTAAAGCAAAGCCGCTGCCGCCGTCGCAGGCGCAGGCGCAGTCGTCGCTATTCATGGAACTCCAGCGCCGTTGACCGTTGCTGTTCTTCGAACCCCAGCGTCGTTTCTGGTGCTCCTCAGAACTGCTGACTTGCGCCTTGTGTGTGGCGCCGTATTATCACGACGGCCGCTAACATTGTTGCGGTACATCCGCAGCTGCCGCTGAAGCTGCCAACATTGTTGCGACACATTCGTAGCTATCACTGTTGCGACACATTCGTAGCTACCGCTGGAGCTGTCATCATTGTTGCGACACATTCGCAGCTGTGACTCTGGGCGTGGACTTCGCAAATATGACAAGTCAGCACGCGCCCAGTGTCAGTGGTTAACTTATATTTTTGTTTGTTTTCTATTTCATTTTTTATCATATAGCGTAAGTAGAGTTTGAAAATATGATACAAAGTCCTCATAGTATAGAATGTTCCCAACTGCAATTAATAAAAGCGTGTAGCGCCATATGTTCATTTGTTTTGACAATACATACATACATATGTACATAAATTATATGCTATAAATAGTACATACATATATATAAATTATGGAATTTAATATCATTGTCAGAGGCGTTAGCCAGCTCACTGATATAACTCCGTAAGGTTTGTGTTTCATATCGACAGCGATAGCTGGTCGAATTAAAGAGTGAGCAATAAGCGATTAGAATTGTTGCGAGCGGTACGCTGCGCGTTTATTGAATTCACACTTAAGACTAACAATTAGAGAATTAAAAACTAAGTCTGCGACCAAGCGCAGATTCGGCGCTGCCGCAGCGCTGCCGCCAGTGCACAGCCGCTGCTACCGTTGCGGGCGTCGCCGTTGGTGTTCTTGGAACACTAGCGGCGTTGATCGTTGCTAGTGCAAAGCCGCGTTGATCGTTGCTAGTGCAAAGCCGCTGCCGCCGTCGCAGGCGCAGGCGCTGTCATTGGTGTTCTTGGAACACCAGCGGCGTTGATCGTTGCTAGTGCAAAGCCGCTGCCGCCGTCGCAGGCGCAGGCGCTGTCGTCGCTATTCATGGAACTCCAGCGCCGTTGACCGTTGCTGTTCTTCGAACCCCAGCGTCGTTGCTGGTGCTCCTCAGAACTGCTGACTTGCGCCTTGTGTGTGGCGCCGCATTATCACAACGGCCGCTAACATTGTTGCGGTACATCCGCAGCTGCCGCTGGAGCTGCCAACATTGTTGCGACACATTCGTAGCTATCGCTGAGGCTGTCATCATTGTTGTGACACATTCGCAGCTGTGACTCTGGGCGTGGACTTCGCAAGTATGATAAGTCAGTCAGTGGTTAACTTATATATAAAATTAAATTAAATGTAAATAAAATTAATTTATTACATCACATATATTTATCGGATGCTTGATTTTAGGATGAAGAAATCATTTTCCACTATACATGCATGTATGTATGTAATACATACCACGTATATATGTATGTACATATGTTTGCGTATGATTTGGCCTTCGACAAGTCATTTTTCGCATACACACATATACCTACACATATAGATGTTCTAATTTGTCTATATGTATGTACATGCTTAAAATCTCATCACTATTTAATTGGAAGTTGTAAGCACTGGTTCGATATATTTAATAGGCCCGCTTTAAAAAAATAAAAAAACAAAAAATATATTTTAATTTATAAGTTTTGCTGATAAATAAGTTTATATTTATTATACGGTGACAATCTAAGCATACAATTTGTTATAACTATTATTTTTTGAATGATTATCTTTTATTTCTGTGGACGCATTGACATAAAAAAACATATGCTGAGTATATTTTGAGAATTATCCAACACTGAAACTTTAATTTTGTGCTTTAAGACAATTGTGGCGGCATGTAGATTTAGTCTGTAGAGTGCGATTACCATCACTCTTCAGCTCTCGATTTTCGTCGGCTGATTTGCGATTTTTTTATTAAAATAATTATTCAACTCTTTTTTATAAGCTATATAAATTAACTTAACTGATCGGTTCAGAGCAATAATAAATTGCGCTTAGATTGCAGTGTTTTCCAATATCTCTTTTCAAAAATTATGTTTGCAAATATACAGATTTGTCCGTTGCCGTTGTGTGTGTGGGTGTTAATAAAACTATAATTTCACGTGTCGAGTTATTAAAGTAGGCTCCGTGTCTTGTGAAAGTGATCGTCGCCTCACTTTAACTCTAAATATTTAATTAAACTGCTTAGCTTCCTTCGCGCGGATCAACTAATCAGTTGACCGATTTAGTGGCAAGCGATAAATTTGTCGGCAATCGACGACGTTTTTGTGCGTGTAGTTTAACGTCCCGAACGTTAAGTGTATGTGTGAGTGTATATGTATATACATATTCATATGTATATACATATGTGCTTTGTGTGCGTGTGTTTCGGTTTGTCTGCTTTTAGAGAAGAGACTTTTCCGCGATGGTGATTAACGCGTGTTTTTCTGCTCTGGACCAAGAACATCAAGTTTGTAATATAATTATTTTAAAATAATTATCTTTCTTTATTTCTCTTTCTTTCTTTCTCTTTCTATCTTTCTCTTACTTTCTTTCTCTTTCTTTCTTTCTTTCTTTCTCTTTCTTTCTTTCTCTTTCTTACTTTCTCTTTCTTTCTTTCTATCTTTTTATACCCTGAACCCATTGAAAATGGGAAATCAGGGTATAATGTTTTTGTGAAAATGTATGTAACAGGCAGAAGGATACATCGCATACCCCATAAAGTATATATATTCTTGATCAGCTCGATGAGCTGAGTTGAAATAGCCCTGTCCGTCTGTCCGTCCGTGTGAACGCAGCGATCTCGTAAACCACATAAGCTAGAGCTCTGAAATTTTCAATGTATACTCGTGTGTATCCTGCGCAGTACGAGTGTTTTTTAGATTTTCGATAACTCATCTCGTTTCCTTATTAAGCATACCGTATGAGCTAGAGAATCCATATTCACTGTGTAGATCCGTGTAATGAATGCGGACATTATGTAATTTTTGGTTTTTAGATGCCACGCCCCCTTCGCTCCAAATTTGAAAAATATTAGTATTTCAAATACTAGAGACTTGCGCTTTGGAAAATACATACATATGAATGACATGATTACGCTGTGTAAGTTTGATTAAGAAAGTCCATCCACAAAAAAAGTTATTATAGATTTAATTTCCCATACAATGGGCAAATTGCAGCCCAAGCGCAGTCGATGCGCTGACTGCGCAGTCAGCAGAGCGCGTGTTTATGCGTGCGTGCGTATGCATGTGTGTTGCTCGCAATATTTGTTTATGTAAAATAAGAAAAAATATAATGTTGGGAAGATTGCCACTTCGCTGGGTTTAGGGTATAGGCTAGAGACTTGAAATTTTTTATGTAGGTCAGTGTATAGCACGCGCAGATCGAGTTTGTTTCAAAAAATCGACAAATTTGATCGTTTTAAAGTTATCGATTTAAAACGTTATCGAAATGCAGTTATAAATTTAAATCTCCCACATCTTTAGAGCTAGAGTGTCAATTTTGTATTCAGTATAATGTGTAGTTTATACAATTTTGATTTTTGTCACATTTTGGATACTAATCCACCTTTCCTTCCCTTACCTCCAAACTTGTAAAAAACGTATTTCAAATACTAGAGACTTGTACTTTGGCAATTACATACATATGAATAACATTATTACGCTCTGAAAGTTTTATCAACAGAGTCTATCTACAAAGAAACTTATTCAACAATTAATAATATAGCCATACTGCAGCCCAAGCGCAGTCGCTGAGCTAACTGCGCAGTCAGCAGAGCGCGTGCTTATGCGTATGTGTATGTGTGTATGTGTGCATGTGTTGCTTGTATATATATATGTTAAATAAGTATAAAATGTTTGGAATATCGGCTCATCGCAGGGTTCAGGGGATCTCCTACTCGGGTACCACCGACTAGAGCTTTCTTACTTGTTTATATAAAAATGAGTTAATTCCTCTTCAACTGCTGAATGTTTGGAATATCGGCTCTTCGCAGGATTCCTGAACCCTGGTCGGGTACCGCCGACTAGAGCTTTCTTACTTGTTTTCTTTCTCTTTCTTTCTCTTTTTATACCCTGAACCCATTACAAATGGGAAATCAGGGTATAATGGTTTTGTTAAAATGTATGTAACAGGCAGAAGGAGGCGTGGCAGACCCCATAAAGTATATATATTCTTGATCAGCTCGACGAACTGAGTCGATATAGCCATGTCCGTCTGTCCGTCTGTCCGTATGTATGAACGCGTCGATCTCAGAATCTATAAGAGCTAGAGACTTGAAATTTTTTATGTAGATCCGTGTATAGCACGCGCAGATCGAGTTTGTTTCAAAAAATCGATAAATTTAATCGTTTTAAAGTTATCGATTTAAAACGTTATCGAAATGCAGTTATAAATTTATATCTCCTACATCTTTAAAGCTAGAGTCTCCAAACTTTGTATTTAGTATAATGTGGAGTTTATACAATTTTGATTTTTGTCACATTTTGGATACCATCCCCCCTTTCCTTCCCTTCCCACTAAACTTGTAAAATTTATATTTCAAATAGTAGAGACTTGTGCTTTGGCAAATACATACATATGAATAACATAATTACGCTGTGAAAGTTTGATTAAGAAAGTCCATATACAAAAGAAGTTATTAAACATTTAATTTCCCATACAATAGGCATATTGCAGCCCAAGCGCAGTCGCAGCGTTGACTGCGCAGTCAGCAGAGCGCGTGCTTATGCGTGCGTGCGTATGCATGTGTGTGTGTGTGCATGTGTTGATTGTATACATGTGTTAAATATGCATAGAATGTTTGGAATATCGGCTCTTCGCAGGGTTCAGGGGATCTCCTAGTCGGGTACCGCCGACTAGAGCTTTCTTACTTGTTGGTAATGGAATTTGTTTAATTGCTTCTGTTTTTCTTGGATTTGGTTTGAACCCTTCTTTTGTGAGAATATGTCCCAAGTATTCGGTATGTTTTACATAAACGAGCATTTATCTGGTTGTATTTTCAAATTATGATTCCTAAGTAATTTGAAATTTTTTTCTAGAGCAATCTTGTGTTCTTCAAGTGTTGTTGAAAAAATTAAAATATGATCAAGATATACTACACAAATTTTGTTTATATAATCCCTCAATATTTCGTTCATTAAACGTTGGAATGTAGCTGGAGCATGTTTTAATCCAAATGTTATTCTAACATATTCATATAATGCCATTGGTGTTATAAAAGCTGTTTTTATACTCATTCACAAAGTGAAATGAGTATATTGGTTTTGTGCTGTCCGTCACGCTGTCCGTCCGTCTGTCCGTATGAACGCAAACCATTTGCACAGTTTTGAAGCTAGAGAGTTGAAATTTGGAATATATACTCGAATTATAAAGTGTCAAGATTTTCCCGGTACGCCCACTAGGGGCGTGGCAAATCGGATCTGACTATATAGTGATTTTTCAAATTCTGTAATATTTTGAGCACTATTGATGCTAGAGACGGATATATCTACGCTCTAAGGGGGCGTGGCAAACCGCAAAAGCTTATAGCTCCTACAGCTTTAGAGCTAGAAGCTTCAAAATTAGATGGTTGAGTTACTAGTGAGCTCCTCTATCGATGACCCAAAAATAATTATTACGCCCCTTTTGGGGCATGCCCGGCTAAAAAATACCCTGTAATTTTCGCATTTTTTGAGTGTAAGCATCCAAATTTCACACTTACGTTACCCTTTGCTACTTCTAAGAACTGGCCAAAAATTTTATGTCTTCGCCTACTGAGGGCGTGGCAAATCGGGAAAAACTGTACGTTTTTCCGATTCTCAGTGAGAAAATCCAAATTTTATGACGATATTACTGCTGATCTCCTCTATTGATTTCCAAAAAATTATATATGTACAAACCAATTGTGGGCGTGGCAATGGGCGTGATCTGTGCGGGTGTGAATGAGTATCCCGCAGTCGGTAGCGCCCGACTGCAACGTTCTTACTTGTTATTAATAATTTTTGATTCAAATTTCCAAAATTTAGACCAACGAAATTAGAAAGTTCATTCCTTAAATCTGTTAAAGTTGTTTTATTCATTAAAGCAATTGCCATTGGACCACTTGCTAATTCTTTAACTCTTTGAATTAATAATCCACTTAGAATATCAACTAGTCTACTATTATTTTCAAAGACCGAAAATTTCAAGATCTCTTACGCTTGTTACTCTTAAGTTATTGATTTTCCTAGTTAGTCCCATCTGATCCGTTATTGGTCTATAGTGATGTCTCAAACGATTTTTGCACTCCGTCCAATTTGCTGGTGGGTTAATATTAAGCATAGTTCTAGCCTGACCTTGAATTTTGGTGTTGTCATCGAACTCCTCCATGATCTGGTCCACTGCAGACACGAACCCATGTAAAGTTCCATCCTGTCCATTGAATGTTGGTAAATATCTTGCTTCCTTCGCGATGCAGTTTCTTTGAGTTGTAATTGGGTTTCTGCCTTTACCTTCTCTTGCGATAATTACATTTGTTAATAATTGAATGTATTGCTGCAATTCAAATATATGTTGTTGATTTTCCATTTTTTTTATACCCTGAACCCATTGAAAATGGGAAATCAGGGTATAATGGTTTTGTTAAAATGTATGCAACAGGCAGAAGGAGACATGGCAGACCCCATAAAGTATATATATTCATGATCAGCTCGATGAGCTGAGTTGAAATAGCCCTGTCCGTCTGTCCGTCCGTCCGTTCGTGTAAACGCAGCGATCTCGTAAACCACAAAATCTAGAGATCTGAAATTTTCTGTGTATACTCGTGTGTATCCTACGCAGTACGAGTTTTTTTAGATTTTCGATAAATCATCCCGTTTCCTTATTATCGATAAAAATCGATAACTTTTCTTCGGTTAAGCATACCGTATGAGCAAGAGACTCAAAATATACTGTGTTGATTAGTGTAATGAATGCGGAGATTTTGTAATTTTTGGATTTTGGATGCCACGCCTCCAATTTGCAAAAATCGTATTTAAAATACTAGAGACTTGTGCTTTGGCAAATATATACATATGAATGACATAATCACGCTGTGAAAGTTTGATCAAATTCCATCCATAAAAAAAGTTATTAAACATTTAATTTCCCATACAATTGACATTCTGCAGCCCAAGCGCGTCAACTGCACAGTTAGCAGAGCGCGTGCTTATGCGTGCGTGCGTATGAATGTGTGTATGTGTGTGCGTTGCTCGCAATATTTGTATATGTAAAATAAGCATTGAATGTTGGGAAGGGCTCCTTTTCTTTCTTTCTCTCTCTTTCTTTCTCTTTCTTTTTCCTTCTTTCTCCTTCCTTCTTCCTTTATCTTTCCTTCTTTCTCTCTCTTTCTTTCTCTTTCTTTCTTTTTCTTTCTCTTTCATTTTCTTTCTTTCTCTCTCTTTCTTTCTCTCTCTTTCTTTCCCTTTCTTTTTCTTTTTCTTTCTTTTTCTTTCTTTCTCTCTCTTTTTCTTTCTTTCTCTTTCTTTTTTTCTCTTTCATTCTTTCTCTTTCATTCTTTCTCTTTCATTCTTTCTCTTTCATTCTTTCTCTTTCATTCTTTCTCTTTCTTTCTTTCTCTTTCATTCTTTTTCTTTCTTTCTTTCTCTTTCTTTCTTTCTCTTTCTTTTTCTTTCTTTCTCTTTCTTTCTCTCTCTTTATTTCTCTTTCTTTCCCTTTCTTTCTTTCCCATTCTTTCTATTTCTTTCTTTCTTTTTGCTTCTTTCTTTTTATACCCTGAACCCATTGAAAATGGGTTGTTGGGTTGGCATGTTTTGATTAAAAACGAAATCGGAAACCATTTAAACAATTATGTCTCGCACATATTTGCTGGAGACTCCTTATTTTGTATTTAGTATAATGTGGAGTTTTTACAATTTTGATTTTTGTTATATCTTTGATGCCACGCCCCCTTCGCCCCAAATTTGCAAAAAACTTATTTCTAGTGCTAGAGACTTGTGCTTCGGCAAATACACACATATAATTCACATTATCACGCTCTGAAAGTTTGATTAAAAAAGTCCATCTACAAAGGAACTTATTCAACAATTAACTTCCCATAATACTGCGTAAACTGCGCAGTCAGCAGAGGGCTCGCTTATGCGTGCGTACGTTTTTGTGTGTGTATGTGTGTGTGCATGTTTTGCTTGTGTATATATATGTTAAATATGTATAAAATGTTTGGAATATCGGCTCATCGCAGGGTTCAGGGGATCTTCTAGTCGGGTACCACCGACTAGAGCTTTCTTACTTGTTTTCACTTTCTTTCTCTTTCTTTCTCCTTTTTTATACCCTGAACCCATTGAAAATGGGAAATCAGGGTATAATGGTTTTGTTAAAATGTATGTAACAGGCAGAAGGAGGCGTGGCAGACCCTATAAAGTATATATATTCTTGATCAGCTCGACGAACTGAGTCGATATAGCCATGTCCGTCTGTCCGTCTGTCCGTCCGTCCGTCTGTCCGTCTGTCCGTATGTATGAACGCGTCGATCTCAGAATCGATAAGAGCTAGAGACTTGAAATTTTTTATGTAGATCCGTGTATAGCACGCGCAGATCGAGTTTGTTTCAAAAAATCGATAAATTTAATCGTTTTAAAGTTATCGATTTAAAACGTTATCGAAATGCAGTTATAAATTTATATCTCCTACATCTTTAAAGCTAGAGTCTCCAAACTTTGTATTTAGTATAATGTGGAGTTTATACAATTTTGATTTTTGTCACATTTTGGATACCATCCCCCCTTTCCTTCCCTTCCCACTAAACTTGTAAAATTTATATTTCAAATAGTAGAGACTTGTGCTTTGGCAAATACATACATATGAATAACATAATTACGCTGTGAAAGTTTGATTAAGAAAGTCCATATACAAAAGAAGTTATTAAACATTTAATTTCCCATACAATAGGCATATTGCAGCCCAAGCGCAGTCGCTGCGTTGACTGCGCAGTCAGCAGAGCGCGTGCTTATGCGTGCGTGCGTATGCATGTGTGTGTGTGTGCATGTGTTGATTGTATACATGTGTTAAATATGCATAGAATGTTTGGAATATCGGCTCTTCGCAGGGTTCAGGGGATCTCCTAGTCGGGTACCGCCGACTAGAGCTTTCTTACTTGTTGGTAATGGAATTTGTTTAATTGCTTCTGTTTTTCTTGGATTTGGTTTGAACCCTTCTTTTGTGAGAATATGTCCCAAGTATTCGGTATGTTTTACATAAACGAGCATTTATCTGGTTGTATTTTCAAATTATGATTCCTAAGTAATTTGAAATTTTTTTCTAGAGCAATCTTGTGTTCTTCAAGTGTTGTTGAAAAAATTAAAATATGATCAAGATATACTACACAAATTTTGTTTATATAATCCCTCAATATTTCGTTCATTAAACGTTGGAATGTAGCTGGAGCATGTTTTAATCCAAATGTTATTCTAACATATTCATATAATGCCATTGGTGTTATAAAAGCTGTTTTTATACTCATTCACAAAGTGAAATGAGTATATTGGTTTTGTGCTGTCCGTCACGCTGTCCGTCCGTCTGTCCGTCTGTCCGTATGAACGCAAACCATTTGCACAGTTTTGAAGCTAGAGAGTTGAAATTTGGAATATATACTCGAATTATAAAGTGTCAAGATTTTCCCGGTACGCCCACTAGGGGCGTGGCAAATCGGATCTGACTATATAGTGATTTTTCAAATTCTGTAATATTTTGAGCACTATTGATGCTAGAGACGGATATATCTACGCTCTAAGGGGGCGTGGCAAACCGCAAAAGCTTATAGCTCCTACAGCTTTAGAGCTAGAAGCTTCAAAATTAGATGGTTGAGTTACTAGTGAGCTCCTCTATCGATGACCCAAAAATAATTATTACGCCCCTTTTGGGGCATGCCCGGCTAAAAAATACCCTGTAATTTTCGCATTTTTTGAGTGTAAGCATCCAAATTTCACACTTACGTTACCCTTTGCTACTTCTAAGAACTGGCCAAAAATTTTATGTCTTCGCCTACTGAGGGCGTGGCAAATCGGGAAAAACTGTACGTTTTTCCGATTCTCAGTGAGAAAATCCAAATTTTATGACGATATTACTGCTGATCTCCTCTATTGATTTCCAAAAAATTATATATGTACAAACCAATTGTGGGCGTGGCAATGGGCGTGATCTGTGCGGGTGTGAATGAGTATCCCGCAGTCGGTAGCGCCCGACTGCAACGTTCTTACTTGTTATTAATAATTTTTGATTCAAATTTCCAAAATTTAGACCAACGAAATTAGAAAGTTCATTCCTTAAATCTGTTAAAGTTGTTTTATTCATTAAAGCAATTGCCATTGGACCACTTGCTAATTCTTTAACTCTTTGAATTAATAATCCACTTAGAATATCAACTAGTCTACTATTATTTTCAAAGACCGAAAATTTCAAGATCTCTTACGCTTGTTACTCTTAAGTTATTGATTTTCCTAGTTAGTCCCATCTTATCCGTTATTGGTCTATAGTGATGTCTCAAACGATTTTTGCACTCCGTCCAATTTGCTGGTGGGTTAATATTAAGCATAGTTCTAGCCTGACCTTGAATTTTGGTGTTGTCATCGTACTCCTCCATGATCTGGTCCACTGCAGACACGAACCCATGTAAAGTTCCATCCTGTCCATTGAATGTTGGTAAATATCTTGCTTCCTTCGCGATGCAGTTTCTTTGAGTTGTAATTGGGTTTCTGCCTTTACCTTCTCTTGCGATAATTACATTTGTTAATAATTGAATGTATTGCTGCAATTCAAATATATGTTGTTGATTTTCCATTTTTTTTATACCCTGAACCCATTGAAAATGGGAAATCAGGGTATAATGGTTTTGTTAAAATGTATGCAACAGGCAGAAGGAGACATGGCAGACCCCATAAAGTATATATATTCATGATCAGCTCGATGAGCTGAGTTGAAATAGCCCTGTCCGTCTGTCCGTCCGTCCGTCCGTGTAAACGCAGCGATCTCGTAAACCACAAAATCTAGAGATCTGAAATTTTCTGTGTATACTCGTGTGTATCCTACGCAGTACGAGTTTTTTTAGATTTTCGATAAATCATCCCGTTTCCTTATTATCGATAAAAATCGATAACTTTTCTTCGGTTAAGCATACCGTATGAGCAAGAGACTCAAAATATACTGTGTTGATTAGTGTAATGAATGCGGAGATTTTGTAATTTTTGGATTTTGGATGCCACGCCTCCAATTTGCAAAAATCGTATTTAAAATACTAGAGACTTGTGCTTTGGCAAATATATACATATGAATGACATAATCACGCTGTGAAAGTTTGATCAAATTCCATCCATAAAAAAAGTTATTAAACATTTAATTTCCCATACAATTGACATTCTGCAGCCCAAGCGCGTCAACTGCACAGTTAGCAGAGCGCGTGCTTATGCGTGCGTGCGTATGAATGTGTGTATGTGTGTGCGTTGCTCGCAATATTTGTATATGTAAAATAAGCATTGAATGTTGGGAAGGGCTCCTTTTCTTTCTTTCTCTCTCTTTCTTTCTCTTTCTTTTTCCTTCTTGCTCCTTCCTTCTTCCTTTATCTTTCCTTCTTTCTCTCTCTTTCTTTCTCTTTCTTTCTCTTTCTTTCTTTTTCTTTCTCTTTCATTTTCTTTCTTTCTCTCTCTTTCTTTCTCTCTCTTTCTTTCCCTTTCTTTTTCTTTTTCTTTCTTTTTCTTTCTTTCTCTCTCTTTTTCTTTCTTTCTCTTTCTTTTTTTCTCTTTCATTCTTTCTCTTTTATTCTTTCTCTTTCATTCTTTCTCTTTCATTCTTTCTCTTTCATTCTTTCTCTTTCTTTCTTTCTCTTTCATTCTTTTTCTTTCTTTCTTTCTCTTTCTTTCTTTCTCTTTCTTTTTCTTTCTTTCTCTTTCTTTCTCTCTCTTTATTTCTCTTTCTTTCCCTTTCTTTCTTTCCCATTCTTTCTATTTCTTTCTTTCTTTTTGCTTCTTTCTTTTTATACCCTGAACCCATTGAAAATGGGTTAATGTTTTGATTAAAAACGAAATCGGAAACCATTTAAACAATTATGTCTCGCACATATTTGCTGGAGACTCCTTATTTTGTATTTAGTATAATGTGGAGTTTTTACAATTTTGATTTTTGTTATATCTTTGATGCCACGCCCCCTTCGCCCCAAATTTGCAAAAAACTTATTTCTAGTGCTAGAGACTTGTGCTTCGGCAAATACACACATATAATTCACATTATCACGCTCTGAAAGTTTGATTAAAAAAGTCCATCTACAAAGGAACTTATTCAACAATTAACTTCCCATAATACTGCGTAAACTGCGCAGTCAGCAGAGGGCTCGCTTATGCGTGCGTACGTTTTTGTGTGTGTATGTGTGTGTGCATGTTTTGCTTGTGTATATATATGTTAAATATGTATAAAATGTTTGGAATATCGGCTCATCGCAGGGTTCAGGGGATCTTCTAGTCGGGTACCACCGACTAGAGCTTTCTTACTTGTTTTCACTTTCTTTCTCTTTCTTTCTCCTTTTTTATACCCTGAACCCATTGAAAATGGGAAATCAGGGTATAATGGTTTTGTTAAAATGTATGTAACAGGCAGAAGGAGGCGTGGCAGACCCTATAAAGTATATATATTCTTGATCAGCTCGACGAACTGAGTCGATATAGCCATGTCCGTCTGTCCGTCTGTCCGTCTGTCCGTCTGGCCGTCCGTCCGTATGTGTGAACGCGTCGATTTCAGAATTTATAAGAGCTAGAGACTTGAAATTTTTTATGTAGATCCGTGTATAGCACGCGCAGATCGAGTTTGTTTCAAAAAATCGATAAATTTGATCGTTTAAAAGTTATCGATTTAAAACGTTATCGAAACGCAGTTATAAATTTATATCTCCAACATCTTAAGAGCTAGAGTCTCCAAATTTTGTATTCAGTATAATGTAGAGTTTATACAATTTGGTTTTTGTCACATTTTTGATACCACCCCCTTTCCTGCCCTTTACCCCCAAACTTGTAAAAGCCGTATTTCAAATACTAGAGACTTGTGCTTTGGCAAATATACACATATAAATGACAGAATAACGCTCTGAACGTTTGATTAAGAAACTCCATCTACAAAAGAAGTTATTAAACATTTCATTTCCCTTAGTAAAGCCTATGAGCGCAGCCCTATGAGCGCAGCCCTAGCGCAGTCGATGCGCTGACTGCGCAGTCAGCAGAGCGCGTGCTTATGCGTGCGTGCGTATGCATGTGTGTTGCTCGCAATATTTGTTTATGTAAAATAAGAAAAAATATAATGTTGGGAAGATTGCCACTTCGCTGGGTTTAGGGTATAGGCTAGAGACTTGAAATTTTTTATGTAGATCCGTGTATAGCACGCGCAGATCGAGTTTGTTTCAAAAAATCGATAAATTTGATCGTTTAAAAGTTATCGATTTAAAACGTTATCGAAACGCTGTTATAAATTTATATCTCCTGCATCTTTAGAAATAGAGTCTCCAAATTTAGTATTCAGTATAATGTAGAGCTTATACAATTTTGATTTTTGTCAAATTTTTTATATCATCCCCCTTTCCTTCCCTTTCTCCCCAAACTTGTAAAATCCGCATTTCAAATACTAGAGACTTGTGCTTTGGCAAATATACACATATAATTGACATAATTACTCTCTGATAGTTTGATTAAAAAAGTCCATCTACAAAGAATCTTATTCAACAATTAAGTTTTCATAATATAGCCTTACTGCAGCCCAAGCGCAGACGCTGCGTAAACTGCGCAGTCAGCAGAGCGCTAGCTTATGCGTGCGTACGTATGTGTGTGTATGTGTTGCTCGTAGTCTATACATATTAAGAGAAGTGTGGAACGTTTGGAATATCGGCTCTTCGCAGGGTTCAGGGGATCTCCTAGTCGGGTACTTCCGACTAGAGCTTTCTTACTTGTTTTTTCTTTCTTTCTCTTTCTTTCTTTATACCCTGAACCCATTGAAAATGGGAAAACAGGGTATAATGGTTTTGTTAAAATGTATGTAACAGGCAGAAGGAGGCGTGGCAGACCCCATAAAGTATATATATTCTTGATCAGGGAGACGAGTTGAGTCGATATAGCCATGTCCGTCTGTCCGTCCGTCCGTCTGTCCGTCTCTTCGTATGTTTGAACGCGTCGATCTTAGAATCTATAAGAGCTAGAGACTTGAAATTTTTTATATAGGTCCCTACATAGCACGCGCAGATCGAGTTTGTTTGTTTGTCAAAAAATCTATAACTGTTCCCGTTTTAAAGTTATCGATTTAAAACTTTATCATAATTCAGTTATTAAATTATATCTCGTACGAATTTAGAGCTAGAGTCTCCAAATTTTGCATTTAGCTTATTGTGTATTTTAAAAAATTTTGGTTTTTCTTAAATTTTGGGTACCGGCTCCAAATTTTACAAAATTCTTAAAATTTAAGATCAGTTGCAATTATATGCAATATGTGAATGAGTTTGCATATTTTATAAAGTGAGAAATATTCAGTAGAATATTTAGATTACATGCGGAAATTTTCATTAAAATCTATTAAGTAACGCAGAAGTTATTGAACAAATTGTTTGGCTAATTACCAAAAGCACGTGGCAGCAGCGCCACTGTTTACGCAGTTTTCCTATACATGTGAACAAATACATACTGTGAGGAACAATATAGACGGGCACGTAATGTATGTATAAGTGCATGTATTTGCTGTGCACTTATGCATGTATGCGTGCCTGCATGTATTGTTCCACACAGCGACGCGAGTACGATAGTAGCGACCCTCGCTACTGGAAAGGGCGCAGAGATCGACGTAGTCTGTCTCTGTCGCTCGTATGTGCTCAGCGCATTGCTCGCGTCGCTCTCACGGCGATCATCGGCGACCGTTCGCCGAAGTACCGCTTGTGGCTGCGAGAAAGTAGTGTACACTTTCACTCGTATGCCAATAACGATGCTTTGGCCAATGAGAGGCTGCCACGCAGATTTGGGCGATTTGGCGTCGCGCTAAATCACGTGATACTGCCGTTTTCGCGGACACAAGCGGCAGACAGGCCCCGCTCCAGAGCCGAGCCGGCGCCGTCATAGCGCGAAGCAGGGCCTGCGTCGCTGCTATAAAAGGCGCCCGCGATTCGGCACCGGGGCAGTCAAAGAAAAGTAAAAGTGAAAGTATTGAGTGCCGACGAAACAAGAACGCGAGTGGAAAAGTGACCAGCAAGGACTTCGAGAGGAAGGACATCGCTGCCAAGGACTTCGAGAGGAAGGACATCGCTGCCAAGGACTTCGAGAGGAAGGACATCGGTGGAAGGATATCTACGAGGGATATCCTGGACGCCTATTGAGGACATAGGCTCGAGACGCGGACACCGGAAGGACATCAGCTGCCACCAACCAGGACATTGGTGCAGCACGGCCAAATCTACAGCATTAGTGGCGGATCCTGGAGCAGGAGCAAAGGTAACGTTTGCGTAGCTGTGCGAAAGAGTGGTGACGGTAGCTTGAGAAGATCTCAAGGTGTGCTTGTGAGCGTATCCAGCCGTAGGAGTCACTGCAATAGCCGAGCGAACCGCCGGAGTATTCAGTGTGGATCCTGGCGTCACCTGGAGTGCTCAAGCGTATCGTTGGAGAACCAAGAGTGCCGTACCATTCGCCAGAGTGCGCTAAACGTCTACCTGCGAGCCTGTGAAAAGGTGTGCTTTACCAAGCGCTAGATTTGATAAATAAATATCAAATATATAAACTTGTAAATTGAGAAAATATACCCAACGCAACCATAAAACACACTGCATTGTAATTTATCGCAAGGCGCTACATATAAATTTGTTGGCACGAACGCACAGTCGGCTGAGTCCGGCCCGGCTTAAACTCGGGATAAACCGAGGTTCGTTACAACTGGCGCCCAACGTGGGGCCCTGCGATAATAGAGTCAGTGTAGAAAAATGGTGCGAGCTTGGGTATATAATCGCAAGAAGGATGATGTGCTGCGCTACGGGATCGAGTTCGGCATAAGTTTGACTGGCACTCTGGACGCAATGCGGAGGCAGTTCGGCGAGTGGGTCACAATGAATGAGGGAAGGATTCCTTATTCTATCAGGATCGCGGAGATTGCGAACCTGCATGGACGCCGTTCGCCGCTGAGAGACGAAGCGCTGACCGCCGTCGAGGAAAACGAGCTGAGTGAGCAAGATGAGATCGTGAACGTGGCACGATTGTCTCTGCCATCCACCAGTGCCGCCGCCGCCCGCCAGCAAGAGATGCAACGAGGATCGTGGAGAGCCACATCCACCCCGCAACCAGAAATAAGGCCACGAGGTCCGAGCTGCACAGCGCTGGAGTACCCAAAAGTCGCCAAGCAGGTGCGAGAATGGGGCTTCCGCTTCGATGGCACAACGAAGCCGCTGGAGTTTTTGGAGCAGGTGGAGTGGTCGGCCGACGCATATGGTCTGGATCTGGACCTGATCCCGAGGGCGATGCCAGAGCTGCTCAAAGGCATGGCCTTGAAGTGGTACGTGGCCAACAACAGGCACTGGACAGCGTGGGAAACGTTCGTCAGAAGCTTCCAGGAGTTCTTTCTGCCCAGGGACTATATGGAAGAGTTGAAGGACGAAGTTGCTCGACGGAGACAGATGATGGGCGAGCTCTTCAAGGTTTACATGGTGGATATGCAAACCTTGATGCGGCCACTACGCTATGCGGCAGATCGCGAGCTAAAAACTATTTACAACAATAGTTTGCCCGATCTGCGCGCATATGCTCGCCCATATCAGTTCTGTAACCTGACGGAGCTGATTCTGCTGGCGAGGACCTGGAAAGGGATCGGGAAAAGTTGCGGCAGCAACAGTGAGGCAATAAGACGCGGCTGATGGTCATGGACGACGCTGGGAGCCCGGAGGATGAGGAATACCACCGGAGCATGGCCGTTGAGGAGACGAGACCTCGACCCGCGCCCAGGACATGCACAGCAGGGCCAAGGACACATGTCCAGAACCCCGCCAGGGCATGCCGGATATGTGGCCAAGAGGGCCACTACGCCGTTGAGTGCCGCAACGAGCGCTTGGAGTTTTGTTGGCAATGCGGGCGCATCGGCGTACGAACAGCGACTTGTTGCCAGCCGGGAAACGACCAGAGGCACCCGCCATCCAAGGGCGAGCGGGAGCAGCGTCACGAAGGCCCCCAGACACTAGTGGGTAGTCTTGTGGACGAAGGCACCCAGCTGTCGGCGATTGTGGTCATTGGAGCTGATCAGCACAAGGCCACCATCGATACTGGAGCCACCAGCAGCTTTGTGAGCGAAAAGCTGGCCGACAGGCTCCGAGGTGTGGGCGTGAGACGCGCCACACAAAGACGCGTAAGTCTGGCAGACGGCAGTTGCAGTCAAGTGGACTCGGAACTGGAGACAAGGATCACGCTGGGGAGTCAGCAGATCCTCCTTCCATTGCTGGTGCTGCCAGGCATGATCGACGATCTGGTGCTGGGCTGGAATTTCTTGGCCAGCATGGGCATCGCGCTGGAGTGTGGTGGCTTGAAGCTGAGGATCAAGCCGAGAAATCCGCAGCCAAGCGGACAGCTGGAGGAGAAGCTGTCAGTGGCGGTCGGCAGGATGAAAATGAGTCCACAGACGCCGATGGAGACGAGCTCGGAGCGTCAGCAGCCACTCCATGAGGATAAGGAGGCTGAGGCGTGTCGGAGGCAGAAACGTGCGCTATCACGCCAGTCGCTGGGCGAAGAGGCGTGCCGCTTGGTGACAAGCAAAGGCAAACCAGCTGGGACAGGATGTCGCTGGATTGCTAAGCTGCGCAGAAGCCCAACAAAGTTTTCGGGCATATGTACGGCGGTGCGAGCTGTGTCAGCGCTGCAATAACAGCCAACTCCAAGAGGCAGAACAGGAGAGAGCAACCAAAGCTGCTCAGGCTCAGACGCGGCACTACAATCTACGGAGGCGGCAGTGGAAGCCGGCCGTAGGGACCAAGGTGTGGGCAAAGGAACGCCACTTGTCCAATGCCGCGGATGGAGTTGCAGCGAAACTGGCCCCACGATATGGAGGACCATATACGGTGGTCAGTTTGATTTCCCCGGTTATCTGCCGGATCACTTCAGAGGCAGATAAACGGAGCAGGACGGCTCATGTGGCGGACCTCAAGCCATATCGAGCAGAAGCGGGTAAGTTGCCAGACAGTTTATAAAAAAAAAAAAAAAAAAAAAAAGGGAGTGAATACACATAGCTATGTGTATTAGCCAAAAACCTATATATGTATGTAGGGGGAAAATTTAAAAAACCTATATATGTATGTAGGGGAAAAAGTTTTTGTAAACATAAACATCGGCCGCACAAATCAAATCCACGGCGAAAACAGATAAAATGTTGTGAGCGGAACAACAAAGTTGTTTGTATTTGCGCGCGCACACACACGAAACGGGGGAGCATGCGCAGCAGCAAAATAATCGGCAACTACGAAACGGCACAACAACAACAGGCACGGCCGAAACCGTTTAAGTTGCGCGCGCTCTCCGCAAGAACAACAACAACATCACGCACCCGAGCCGAAAAAGAGCGCACACAATCTTGTGTTCTTCAAGTGTTGTTGAAAAAATTAAAATATGATCAAGATATACTACACAAATTTTGTTTATATAATCCCTCAATATTTCGTTCATTAAACGTTGGAATGTAGCTGGAGCATGTTTTAATCCAAATGTTATTCTAACATATTCATATAATGCCATTGGTGTTATAAAAGCTGTTTTTATACTCATTCACAAAGTGAAATGAGTATATTGGTTTTGTGCTGTCCGTCACGCTCTCCGTCCGTCTGTCCGTCTGTCCGTATGAACGCAAACCATTTGCACAGTTTTGAAGCTAGAGAGTTGAAATTTGGAATATATACTCGAATTATAAAGTGTCAAGATTTTCCCGGTACGCCCACTAGGGGCGTGGCAAATCGGATCTGACTATATAGTGATTTTTCAAATTCTGTAATATTTTGAGCACTATTGATGCTAGAGACGGATATATCTACGCTCTAAGGGGGCGTGGCAAACCGCAAAAGCTTATAGCTCCTACAGCTTTAGAGCTAGAAGCTTCAAAATTAGATGGTTGAGTTACTAGTGAGCTCCTCTATCGATGACCCAACAATAATTATTACGCCCCTTTTGGGGCATGCCCGGCTAAAAAATACCCTGTAATTTTCGCATTTTTTGAGTGTAAGCATCCAAATTTCACACTTACGTTACCCTTTGCTACTTCTAAGAACTGGCCAAAAATTTTATGTCTTCGCCTACTGAGGGCGTGGCAAATCGGGAAAAACTGTACGTTTTTCCGATTCTCAGTGAGAAAATCCAAATTTTATGACGATATTACTGCTGATCTCCTCTATTGATTTCCAAAAAATTATATATGTACAAACCAATTGTGGGCGTGGCAATGGGCGTGATCTGTGCGGGTGTGAATGAGTATCCCGCAGTCGGTAGCGCCCGACTGCAACGTTCTTACTTGTTATTAATAATTTTTGATTCAAATTTCCAAAATTTAGACCAACGAAATTAGAAAGTTCATTCCTTAAATCTGTTAAAGTTGTTTTATTCATTAAAGCAATTGCCATTGGACCACTTGCTAATTCTTTAACTCTTTGAATTAATAATCCACTTAGAATATCAACTAGTCTACTATTATTTTCAAAGACCGAAAATTTCAAGATCTCTTACGCTTGTTACTCTTAAGTTATTGATTTTCCTAGTTAGTCCCATCTGATCCGTTATTGGTCTATAGTGATGTCTCAAACGATTTTTGCACTCCGTCCAATTTGCTGGTGGGTTAATATTAAGCATAGTTCTAGCCTGACCTTGAATTTTGGTGTTGTCATCGTACTCCTCCATGATCTGGTCCACTGCAGACACGAACCCATGTAAAGTTCCATCCTGTCCATTGAATGTTGGTAAATATCTTGCTTCCTTCGCGATGCAGTTTCTTTGAGTTGTAATTGGGTTTCTGCCTTTACCTTCTCTTGCGATAATTAAATTTGTTAATAATTGAATGTATTGCTGCAATTCAAATATATGTTGTTGATTTTCCATTTTTTTTATACCCTGAACCCATTGAAAATGGGAAATCAGGGTATAATGGTTTTGTTAAAATGTATGCAACAGGCAGAAGGAGACATGGCAGACCCCATAAAGTATATATATTCATGATCAGCTCGATGAGCTGAGTTGAAATAGCCCTGTCCGTCTGTCCGTCCGTCCGTCCGTGTAAACGCAGCGATCTCGTAAACCACAAAATCTAGAGATCTGAAATTTTCTGTGTATACTCGTGTGTATCCTACGCAGTACGAGTTTTTTTAGATTTTCGATAAATCATCCCGTTTCCTTATTATCGATAAAAATCGATAACTTTTCTTCGGTTAAGCATACCGTATGAGCAAGAGACTCAAAATATACTGTGTTGATTAGTGTAATGAATGCGGAGATTTTGTAATTTTTGGATTTTGGATGCCACGCCTCCAATTTGCAAAAATCGTATTTAAAATACTAGAGACTTGTGCTTTGGCAAATATATACATATGAATGACATAATCACGCTGTGAAAGTTTGATCAAATTCCATCCATAAAAAAAGTTATTAAACATTTAATTTCCCATACAATTGACATTCTGCAGCCCAAGCGCGTCAACTGCACAGTTAGCAGAGCGCGTGCTTATGCGTGCGTGCGTATGAATGTGTGTATGTGTGTGCGTTGCTCGCAATATTTGTATATGTAAAATAAGCATTGAATGTTGGGAAGGGCTCCTTTTCTTTCTTTCTCTCTCTTTCTTTCTCTTTCTTTTTCCTTCTTTCTCCTTCCTTCTTCCTTTATCTTTCCTTCTTTCTCTCTCTTTCTTTCTCTTTCTTTCTCTTTCTTTCTTTTTCTTTCTCTTTCATTTTCTTTCTTTCTCTCTCTTTCTTTCTCTCTCTTTCTTTCCCTTTCTTTTTCTTTTTCTTTCTTTTTCTTTCTTTCTCTCTCTTTTTCTTTCTTTCTCTTTCTTTTTTATACCCTGAACCCATTGAAAATGGGAAATCAGGGTATAATGGTTTTGTTAAAATGTATGTAACAGGCAGAAGGAGGCGTGGCAGACCCCATAAAGTATATATATTCTTGATCAGGGCGACAAGCTGAGTTGATTTAGCCCTGTCCGTCTGTCTGTCTGTCTGTCTGTCCGTCTGTCCGTCTGTCCGTCTGTCCGTCTGTCCGTCTGTCCGTATGTATGAACGCGTCGATCTCAGAATCTATAAGAGCTAGAGACTTGAAATTTTTTATGGAGGTTCCTGTATAGCACGCGCATATCAAGTTTGTTTCAAAAATTCGATAACTTTTATCGTTTTAATGTTATCGATTAAAAACTAAATTGGAAACCAGCTATAAAATTATGTCTCGCACATCTTGAAAGCTATAGACTCCTTATTTTATATTTAGTATAATGTGGAGTTTATACAATTTTGATTTTTGTTATATTTTTGATGCCACGCCCCCTTCGCCCCAAATTTGCAAAAAACGTATTTCAAGTGCTAGAGCCTTGTGCTTCGGCAAATACATACATATGGATGACATAACCACGCTCTGAAAGTTTGATTAAGAACGTCCATCTACAAAGGAACTTATTCAACAATTAACTTCCCATAATACTGCCCATACTGCAGCCCAAGCGCAGTCGCTGCGTAAACTGCGCAGTCAGCAGAGCTCTCGCTTATGCGTGCGTGCGTATGTGTGTGTGTATGTGTGTATGCATGTGTTGCTTGTATATATATATATGTTAAATAAGTATAAAATGTTTGGAATATCGGCTCATCGCAGGGTTCAGGGGATCTCCTAGTCGGGTACCACCGACTAGAGCTTTCTTACTTGTTTCTCTTTCATTCTTTCTCTTTTATTCTTTCTCTTTCATTCTATCTCTTTCATTCTTTCTCTTTCATTCTTTCTCTTTCTTTCTTTCTCTTTCATTCTTTTTCTTTCTTTCTTTCTCTTTCTTTCTTTCTCTTTCTTTTTCTTTCTTTCTCTTTCTTTCTCTCTCTTTATTTCTCTTTCTTTCCCTTTCTTTCTTTCCCATTCTTTCTATTTCTTTCTTTCTTTTTGCTTCTTTCTTTTTATACCCTGAACCCATTGAAAATGGGTTGTTGGGTTGGCATGTTTTGATTAAAAACGAAATCGGAAACCATTTAAACAATTATGTCTCGCACATATTTGCTGGAGACTCCTTATTTTGTATTTAGTATAATGTGGAGTTTTTACAATTTTGATTTTTGTTATATCTTTGATGCCACGCCCCCTTCGCCCCAAATTTGCAAAAAACTTATTTCTAGTGCTAGAGACTTGTGCTTCGGCAAATACACACATATAATTCACATTATCACGCTCTGAAAGTTTGATTAAAAAAGTCCATCTACAAAGGAACTTATTCAACAATTAACTTCCCATAATACTGCGTAAACTGCGCAGTCAGCAGAGGGCTCGCTTATGCGTGCGTACGTTTTTGTGTGTGTATGTGTGTGTGCATGTTTTGCTTGTGTATATATATGTTAAATATGTATAAAATGTTTGGAATATCGGCTCATCGCAGGGTTCAGGGGATCTTCTAGTCGGGTACCACCGACTAGAGCTTTCTTACTTGTTTTCACTTTCTTTCTCTTTCTTTCTCCTTTTTTATACCCTGAACCCATTGAAAATGGGAAATCAGGGTATAATGGTTTTGTTAAAATGTATGTAACAGGCAGAAGGAGGCGTGGCAGACCCTATAAAGTATATATATTCTTGATCAGCTCGACGAACTGAGTCGATATAGCCATGTCCGTCTGTCCGTCTGTCCGTCTGGCCGTCCGTCCGTATGTGTGAACGCGTCGATTTCAGAATTTATAAGAGCTAGAGACTTGAAATTTTTTATGTAGATCCGTGTATAGCACGCGCAGATCGAGTTTGTTTCAAAAAATCGATAAATTTGATCGTTTAAAAGTTATCGATTTAAAACGTTATCGAAACGCAGTTATAAATTTATATCTCCAACATCTTAAGAGCTGGAGTCTCCAAATTTTGTATTCAGTATAATGTAGAGTTTATACAATTTGGTTTTTGTCACATTTTTGATACCACCCCCCTTTCCTGCCCTTTACCCCCAAACTTGTAAAAGCCGTATTTCAAATACTAGAGACTTGTGCTTTGGCAAATATACACATATAAATGACAGAATAACGCTCTGAACGTTTGATTAAGAAACTCCATCTACAAAAGAAGTTATTAAACATTTCATTTCCCTTAGTAAAGCCTATGAGCGCAGCCCTATGAGCGCAGCTCTAGCGCAGTCGATGCGCTGACTGCGCAGTCAGCAGAGCGCGTGCTTATGCGTGCGTGCGTATGCATGTGTGTTGCTCGCAATATTTGTTTATGTAAAATAAGAAAAAATATAATGTTGGGAAGATTGCCACTTCGCTGGGTTTAGGGTATAGGCTAGAGACTTGAAATTTTTTATGTAGATCCGTGTATAGCACGCGCAGATCGAGTTTGTTTCAAAAAATCGATAAATTTGATCGTTTAAAAGTTATCGATTTAAAACGTTATCGAAACGCTGTTATAAATTTATATCTCCTGCATCTTTAGAAATAGAGTCTCCAAATTTAGTATTCAGTATAATGTAGAGCTTATACAATTTTGATTTTTGTCAAATTTTTTATATCATCCCCCTTTCCTTCCCTTTCTCCCCAAACTTGTAAAATCCGCATTTCAAATACTAGAGACTTGTGCTTTGGCAAATATACACATATAATTGACATAATTACTCTCTGATAGTTTGATTAAAAAAGTCCATCTACAAAGAATCTTATTCAACAATTAAGTTTTCATAATATAGCCTTACTGCAGCCCAAGCGCAGACGCTGCGTAAACTGCGCAGTCAGCAGAGCGCTAGCTTATGCGTGCGTACGTATGTGTGTGTATGTGTGTGTGTATGTGTTGCTCGTAGTCTATACATATTAAGAGAAGTGTGGAACGTTTGGAATATCGGCTCTTCGCAGGGTTCAGGGGATCTCCTAGTCGGGTACTTCCGACTAGAGCTTTCTTACTTGTTTTTTCTTTCTTTCTCTTTCTTTCTTTATACCCTGAACCCATTGAAAATGGGAAAACAGGGTATAATGGTTTTGTTAAAATGTATGTAACAGGCAGAAGGAGGCGTGGCAGACCCCATAAAGTATATATATTCTTGATCAGGGAGACGAGTTGAGTCGATATAGCCATGTCCGTCTGTCCGTCCGTCCGTCTGTCCGTCTCTTCGTATGTTTGAACGCGTCGATCTTAGAATCTATAAGAGCTAGAGACTTGAAATTTTTTATATAGGTCCCTACATAGCACGCGCAGATCGAGTTTGTTTGTTTGTCAAAAAATCTATAACTGTTCCCGTTTTAAAGTTATCGATTTAAAACTTTATCATAATTCAGTTATTAAATTATATCTCGTACGAATTTAGAGCTAGAGTCTCCAAATTTTGCATTTAGCTTATTGTGTATTTTAAAAAATTTTGGTTTTTCTTAAATTTTGGGTACCGGCTCCAAATTTTACAAAATTCTTAAAATTTAAGATCAGTTGCAATTATATGCAATATGTGAATGAGTTTGCATATTTTATAAAGTGAGAAATATTCAGTAGAATATTTAGATTACATGCGGAAATTTTCATTAAAATCTATTAAGTAACGCAGAAGTTATTGAACAAATTGTTTGGCTAATTACCAAAAGCACGTGGCAGCAGCGCCACTGTTTACGCAGTTTTCCTATACATGTGAACAAATACATACTGTGAGGAACAATATAGACGGGCACGTAGTGTATGTATAAATGCATGTATTTGCTGTGCACTTATGCATGTATGCGTGCCTGCATGTATTGTTCCACACAGCGACGCGAGTACGATAGTAGCGACCCTCGCTACTGGAAAGGGCGCAGAGATCGACGTAGTCTGTCTCTGTCGCTCGTATGTGCTCAGCGCATTGCTCGCGTCGCTCTCACGGCGATCATCGGCGACCGTTCGCCGAAGTACCGCTTGTGGCTGCGAGAAAGTAGTGTACACTTTCACTCGTATGCCAATAACGATGCTTTGGCCAATGAGAGGCTGCCACGCAGATTTGGGCGATTTGGCGTCGCGCTAAATCACGTGATACTGCCGTTTTCGCGGACACAAGCGGCAGACAGGCCCCGCTCCAGAGCCGAGCCGGCGCCGTCATAGCGCGAAGCAGGGCCTGCGTCGCTGCTATAAAAAGGCGCCCGCAATTCGGCACCGGGGCAGTCAAAGAAAAGTAAAAGTGAAAGTATTGAGTGCCGACGAAACAAGAACGCGAGTGGAAAAGTGACCAGCAAGGACTTCGAGAGGAAGGACATCGCTGCCAAGGACTTCGAGAGGAAGGACATCGGTGGAAGGATATCTACGAGGGATATCCTGGACGCCTATTGAGGACATAGGCTCGAGACGCGGACACCGGAAGGACATCAGCTGCCACCAACCAGGACATTGGTGCAGCACGGCCAAATCTACAGCATTAGTGGCGGATCCTGGAGCAGGAGCAAAGGTAACGTTTGCGTAGCTGTGCGAAAGAGTGGTGACGGTAGCTTGAGAAGATCTCAAGGTGTGCTTGTGAGCGTATCCAGCCGTAGGAGTCACTGCAATAGCCGAGCGAACCGCCGGAGTGTTCAGTGTGGATCCTGGCGTCACCTGGAGTGCTCAAGCGTATCGTTGGAGAACCAAGAGTGCCGTACCATTCGCCAGAGTGCGCTAAACGTCTACCTGCGAGCCTGTGAAAAGGTGTGCTTTACCAAGCGCTAGATTTGATAAATAAATATCAAATATATAAACTTGTAAATTGAGAAAATATACCCAACGCAACCATAAAACACACTGCATTGTAATTTATCGCAAGGCGCTACATATAAATTTGTTGGCACGAACGCACAGTCGGCTGAGTCCGGCCCGGCTTAAACTCGGGATAAACCGAGGTTCGTTACAACTGGCGCCCAACGTGGGGCCCTGCGATAATAGAGTCAGTGTAGAAAAATGGTGCGAGCTTGGGTATATAATCGCAAGAAGGATGATGTGCTGCGCTACGGGATCGAGTTCGGCATAAGTTTGACTGGCACTCTGGACGCAATGCGGAGGCAGTTCGGCGAGTGGGTCACAATGAATGAGGGAAGGATTCCTTATTCTATCAGGATCGCGGAGATTGCGAACCTGCATGGACGCCGTTCGCCGCTGAGAGACGAAGCGCTGACCGCCGTCGAGGAAAACGAGCTGAGTGAGCAAGATGAGATCGTGAACGTGGCACGATTGTCTCTGCCATCCACCAGTGCCGCCGCCGCCCGCCAGCAAGAGATGCAACGAGGATCGTGGAGAGCCACATCCACCCCGCAACCAGAAATAAGGCCACGAGGTCCGAGCTGCACAGCGCTGGAGTACCCAAAAGTCGCCAAGCAGGTGCGAGAATGGGGCTTCCGCTTCGATGGCACAACGAAGCCGCTGGAGTTTTTGGAGCAGGTGGAGTGGTCGGCCGACGCATATGGTCTGGATCTGGACCTGATCCCGAGGGCGATGCCAGAGCTGCTCAAAGGCATGGCCTTGAAGTGGTACGTGGCCAACAACAGGCACTGGACAGCGTGGGAAACGTTCGTCAGAAGCTTCCAGGAGTTCTTTCTGCCCAGGGACTATATGGAAGAGTTGAAGGACGAAGTTGCTCGACGGAGACAGATGATGGGCGAGCTCTTCAAGGTTTACATGGTGGATATGCAAACCTTGATGCGGCCACTACGCTATGCGGCAGATCGCGAGCTAAAAACTATTTACAACAATAGTTTGCCCGATCTGCGCGCATATGCTCGCCCATATCAGTTCTGTAACCTGACGGAGCTGATTCTGCTGGCGAGGACCTGGAAAGGGATCGGGAAAAGTTGCGGCAGCAACAGTGAGGCAATAAGACGCGGCTGATGGTCATGGACGACGCTGGGAGCCCGGAGGATGAGGAATACCACCGGAGCATGGCCGTTGAGGAGACGAGACCTCGACCCGCGCCCAGGACATGCACAGCAGGGCCAAGGACACATGTCCAGAACCCCGCCAGGGCATGCCGGATATGTGGCCAAGAGGGCCACTACGCCGTTAAGTGCCGCAACGAGCGCTTGGAGTTTTGTTGGCAATGCGGGCGCATCGGCGTACGAACAGCGACTTGTTGCCAGCCGGGAAACGACCAGAGGCACCCGCCATCCAAGGGCGAGCGGGAGCAGCGTCACGAAGGCCCCCAGACACTAGTGGGTAGTCTTGTGGACGAAGGCACCCAGCTGTCGGCGATTGTGGTCATTGGAGCTGATCAGCACAAGGCCACCATCGATACTGGAGCCACCAGCAGCTTTGTGAGCGAAAAGCTGGCCGACAGGCTCCGAGGTGTGGGCGTGAGACGCGCCACACAAAGACGCGTAAGTCTGGCAGACGGCAGTTGCAGTCAAGTGGACTCGGAACTGGAGACAAGGATCACGCTGGGGAGTCAGCAGATCCTCCTTCCATTGCTGGTGCTGCCAGGCATGATCGACGATCTGGTGCTGGGCTGGAATTTCTTGGCCAGCATGGGCATCGCGCTGGAGTGTGGTGGCTTGAAGCTGAGGATCAAGCCGAGAAATCCGCAGCCAAGCGGACAGCTGGAGGAGAAGCTGTCAGTGGCGGTCGGCAGGATGAAAATGAGTCCACAGACGCCGATGGAGACGAGCTCGGAGCGTCAGCAGCCACTCCATGAGGATAAGGAGGCTGAGGCGTGTCGGAGGCAGAAACGTGCGCTATCACGCCAGTCGCTGGGCGAAGAGGCGTGCCGCTTGGTGACAAGCAAAGGCAAACCAGCTGGGACAGGATGTCGCTGGATTGCTAAGCTGCGCAGAAGCCCAACAAAGTTTTCGGGCATATGTACGGCGGTGCGAGCTGTGTCAGCGCTGCAATAACAGCCAACTCCAAGAAGCAGAACAGGAGAGAGCAACCAAAGCTGCTCAGGCTCAGACGCGGCACTACAATCTACGGAGGCGGCAGTGGAAGCCGGCCGTAGGGACCAAGGTGTGGGCAAAGGAACGCCACTTGTCCAATGCCGCGGATGGAGTTGCAGCGAAACTGGCCCCACGATGGAGGACCATATACGGTGGTCAGTTTGATTTCCCCGGTTATCTGCCGGATCACTTCAGAGGCAGATAAACGGAGCAGGACGGCTCATGTGGCGGACCTCAAGCCATATCGAGCAGAAGCGGGTAAGTTGCCAGACAGTTTATAAAAAAAAAAAAAAAAAAAAAGGGAGTGAATACACATAGCTATGTGTATTAGCCAAAAACCTATATATGTATGTAGGGGGAAAATTTAAAAAACCTATATATGTATGTAGGGGAAAAAGTTTTTGTAAACATAAACATCGGCCGCACAAATCAAATCCACGGCGAAAACAGATAAAATGTTGTGAGCGGAACAACAAAGTTGTTTGTATTTGCGCGCGCACACACACGAAACGGGGGAGCATGCGCAGCAGCAAAATAATCGGCAACTACGAAACGGCACAACAACAACAGGCACGGCCGAAACCGTTTAAGTTGCGCGCGCTCTCCGCAAGAACAACAACAACATCACGCACCCGAGCCGAAAAAGAGCGCACACACACGCAGAACGAAAACAGCGACAGCATGAAAGGCGCACAGTGGTCAGCGCATGCGCAAAAACGGGGCGAAAAACCACGACGAGCGTGGTAGGCAACAACAACGCAGAGCGCCCAAAGTTCAACAGCCGCGGCGAAAGGCTACTGAACTTTGTCGGCTACGCACGATCGCTAGCGCACGAGATGACACGAAGGTGTCGACGCTAGCGACATGCAAAACGGCCAACAACAAAATAGGGCACGCAGTGTATGTATGAGTGCATGTAGTTGCTGTGCACTCATACATATATGCGAAGGGAAATAGAGAGTGTGTGAGAAATGCATTAGAGATGCAACAGCAATGCCTCGTGTTCAGCCATAAGGCCAGAGTGTTGGAAGAGCGTGACCTGTAGAGAGTGAGAGAACTAGCTGGTGCAGGATCCGTTAATTTCCGACACTCCACTGGCGGCAGCGCTGCAGCAGAGGGTATAAAAGGGCATGCATGCATATGGGCAGGGCTTTTGTGAAAATTCAACTCTATAGACTTCTGCTACGTAGCTGGATTTCTCGGCCGTCCGGACTTGGGCGTCGGAAGGGTTTGCCCGGCCGATCCTCGCGCACTGGACAGCGACTCCGCTGGAGCTGTGCGCGAATGAGGAGTGAGTCGGATTTCCCAACCGGCGTCAAAGTGTCGGTGAGCCGGAACCAGCCTCGAACGTCGTCTATAGTAGGAGAATTCTCCACCAAAGCCCAGTTGCAGTCACTGGCAGCGGCCAGAGGAACATCAGCGACCAGAGGAGTAGCGGTGACCAGCAGCAGCAGCAGCAGCAGCCAAGAAGTTGAGGACAGCCACCACAGCAGCCGCAGTCGCCGCCACAGTCTAAAAATAATTTGTTCACCGCTGCGTACTTACTGCGACGATGGGGTGGGGTACAGGGAGGTCAGCCGCGGCAGATGCGAGCCACATGACTGGCGAAATCCAGCGGTCCGGCAAAGTTGTCGGGTGGTCGGATCGGCCGATCCTCGCGCATTGGCCAGCGACTTCGCTGGAGCTGTGCGCGAATGAGGAGTGAGCCGAGATCCCCACCGATTTCCGATGTCCGGACCCGGGTCAGTTGTGAACGGCATCTGCAACGGAAGATCGTTTCGCTACCACCATCCCAGCAACAAGGAACAGCAGCGACATCGGGACAGCAGCAGCCACGCAGCCGCACTGTAACCACGGAGGCTGGCAAAGCAGTGAAAAGTGAAAGGACAAAATGGAGAGGATCGCGCTACATGGATTTGGAAGAAAATTGGTAAATTTCGGGGAAAATTTACTAACACGTTTCAGCTACTTACCTGCAGCGCACAGAGTTGCTGGAGCGATCAGCTGTAGCCAGAGTTGCGTAGCAGCGGCGCTGTTAACAACAGAGTGTTAACAGCGGCCCTGTGCGTAGCACTGCTTGCAGCTGGAGGAGCGCGGCGAACTGATTGCTGAAGAGAAGCAAGCAGTGCAAACAAAAGGGAGCGCCAAATGTAAGTCCCGGACCGATGTTAACACGAAGGCTTCGTGTTTCCCGAAGGAAGAGGGGAGTGTGAGGAACAATATAGACGGGCACGTAGTGTATGTATTAGTGCATGTATTTGCTGTGCACTTATGCATATATGCGTGCCTGCATGTATTGTTCCACACAGCGACGCGAGTACGATAGTAGCGACCCTCGCTACTGGAAAGGGCGCAGAAATCGACGTAGTCTGTCTCTGTCGCTCGTATGTGTTCAGCGCATTGCTCGCGTCGCTCTCACGGCGATCATCGGCGACCGTTCGCCGAAGTACCGATTGTGGCTGCGAGAAAGTAGTGTACACTTTCACTCGTATGCCAATAACGGTGCTTTGGCCAATGAGAGGCTGCCACGCAGATTTGGGCGATTTGGCGTCGCGCTAAATCACGTGATACTGCCGTTTTCGCGGACACAAGCGGCAGACAGGCCCCGCTCCAGAGCCGAGCCGGCGCCGTCATAGCGCGAAGCAGGGCCTGCGTCGCTGCTATAAAAAGGCGCACGCAATTCGGCACCGGGATAAATAAATATCAGATATATAAACTTGTAAATTGAGAAAATATACCCAACGCAACCATAAAACACACTGCATTGTAATTTATCGCAAGGCGCTACATATAAATTTGTTGGCACGAACGCACAGTCGGCTGAGTCCGGCCCGGCTTAAACTCGGGATAAACCGAGGTTCGTTACAATACATACATTGAAATGCATGCATTCTAAAATATTCTAAGAATCGTTAGTTGAGAGGCTCTAGGTTCGACGCCCCGGCAAGACAAGTTATTTTATTTTTATACCCTGAGAACCCATTGAAAATGGGAAATCAGGGTTTAATGGTTTTGTTAAAATGTATGTAACAGGCAGAAGGAGGCGTGGCAGACCCCTTAAAGTATATATATTCTTGATCAGCTCGACGAACTGAGTCGATATAGCCATGTCCGTCTGTCCGTCTGTCCGTCCGTCCGTCTGTCCGTCTGTCCGTATGTATGAACGCGTCGATCTCAGAATCTATAAGAGCTAGAGACTTGAAATTTTTTATGTAGATCCGTGTATAGCACGCGCAGATCGAGTTTGTTTCAAAAAATCGATAAATGTGATCGTTTTAAAGTTATCGATTTAAAACGTTATCGAAATGCAGTTATAAATTTATATCTCCGACATCTTTAGAGCTAAAGTGCTCAAATTTTGGATTTAGTATGATATAGAGTTTATACAGTTTTGATTTTTGTCACATTTTGGATACCATCCCCCCATTCCTTCCCTTCCCCACAAACTTGTAAAAACCGTATTACAAATACTAGAGACTTGAGCTTTGGCAAATACATACATATAAAAGACATAATTACGCTGTGAAAGTTTGATTAAGAAAGTCCATGTACAAAAGAAGTTATTAAACATTTCATTTCCCATAGTAAAGCCTATGAGCGCAGCCCACGCTCAGTCGCTGCGTAAACTGCGCAGTCAGCAGAGCGTTCGCTTATGCGTGCGTGCGTATGCATGTGTGTATGTGTGTGTGCATGTGTTGATTATATATATTTGTTAAATAAGCATAGAATGTTTGGAATATAGGCTCTTCGCAGGGTTCAGGGGATCTCCTAGTCGGGTACCGCCGACTAGAGCTTTCTTACTTGTTTATACCCTGAACCCATTGAAAATGGGAAATCAGGGTATAATGGTTTTGTTAAAATGTATGTAACAGGCAGAAGGAGGCGTGGCAGACCCTATAAAGTATATATATTCTTGATCAGCTCGACGAACTGAGTCGATATAGCCATGTCCGTCTGTCCGTCCGTCCGTCCGTCCGTCCGTCCGTCCGTCCGTCCGTCTGTCCGTCTGTCCGTATGTTTGAACGCGTCGATCTCAGAATCTATAAGAGCTAGAGACTTGAAATTTTTTATGTAGACCCGTGTATAGCACGCGCAGATCGAGTTTGTTTCGAAAAATCGATAAATTTGATCGTTTTAAAGTTATCGATTTTAAACGTTATCGGAATTCAGTTATAAATTTATATCTCCCACATCTTAAGAGCTAGAGTTTCCAAATTTTGTATTTAACATGATATAAGGTTTATAAGGTTTTGATTTTTGTCACATTTTGGATACCATCCCCCCTTTCCTTCCCTTCCCCCAAACTTGTAAAAACCGTATTACAAATACTAGAGACTTGTGCTTTAGCAAATACATACATATGAATGACATAATCACGCTGTGAAAGTTTGATTAAGAATGTCCATCTACAAAAGAAGTTGTTAAACATTTCATTTCCCATAGTAAAGCCTATGAGAGCAGGCCACGCTCAGTTGCTGCACTAACTGCGCAGTCAGCAGAACGCGTTCTTATGCGTATGTGTATGTGTGTATGTGTGTGTGCATGTATTGCTTTTATATATGCATATGTTAAATAAGCATAGAATATTTGGAATACCGGCTCTTCGCAGGGTTCAGGGGATCTCCTAGTCGGGTACCGCCGACTAGAGCTTTCTTACTTGTTTATCATATAGCATACGTAGAGTTTGAAAATATGATACAAAGTCCTCATAGTATAGAATGTTCCCAACTGCAATTAATAAAAGCGTGTAGCGCCATATGTTCATTTGTTTTGACAATACATACATACATATGTACATAAATTATATGCTATTATATAAATAAAAAGTTAAATTATATGTAAATCAAATTAATTTATTACATCATATATATTTATCGGATGCTTGATTTTAGGATGAAGAAATCATTTTCTACTATACATGCATGTATGTATGTAATACATACCATGTATATATGTATGTACATATGTATGCGTACGATTTGGCCTTCGAGAAGTCATTTTTCGCATACACACATATACCTACACATATAGATGTTCTAATTTGTCTATATGTATGTACATGCTCAAAATCTCATCCCTATTTAAATGGACGTTGTAAGCACTGGTTCGATATATTTAATAGGCCCGCTTTAAAAAAAAAAAACAAAAAATATATTTTAATTTATAAGTTTTGGTGATAAATAAGTTTATATTTATAATACGGTGACAATCTAAGCATACAATTTGTTAAAACTATTATTTTCTGATTGATTAACTTTTATTTCCTGTGGACGCATTGAAATAAAAAAAACATATGCTGAGTATATTTTGAGAATTATCCAACACTGAAACTTTAATTTTGTGCTTTAAGACAATTGTGGCGGCATGTAGATTTAGTCTGTAGAGTGCGATTACCATCACTCTTCAGCTCTCGATTTTCGTCGGCTGATTTGCGATTTTTTTATTAAAATAATTATTCAACTCTTTTTTATAAGCTATATAAATTAACTTAGCTGATCGGTTCAGAGCGATAATAAATTGCGCTTAGATTGCAGTGTTTTCCAATATCTCTTTTCAAAAATTGTGTTTGCAAATATACAGATTTGTCCGTTGCCGTTGTGTGTGTGAGTGTTAATAAAACTATAATTTCACGAGTCGAGTTATTAAAGTAGGCTCCGTGTCTTGTGAAAGTGATCGTCGCCCCACTTTAACTCTAAATATTTAATTAAACTGCTTAGCTTCCTTCGCGCGGATCAACTAATCAGTTGACCGATTTAGTGGCAAGCGATAAATTCGTCGGCAATCGACGACGTTTTTGTGCGTGTAGTCTAACGTCCGAACGTTAAGTGTATGTGGGAGTGTATATGTATATAATTAAATATTTAGTTTAATATTTACTGTGTGTTTGAGTCGAACTAATGCCGCGACACAGGCTAACGGCAACGCTAATATAATTTAAAAGACGAAGTCAAAGTTAGATTATGACAACTTGCTTTATTTAAAAGACGAAGTCAAAGTTAGATTATGACAACTTGCTTTATTTAAAAGACGAAATCAAAGTTAGATTATGACAACTTGCTTTGTTTAAAAGACGAAGTCAAAGTTAGATTATGACAACTTGCTTTATTGAATAGTAGCTTAAGACTAAAGACAATTTCATCATTTGCTTATTTTATATACTGCTGAAATTACGCAGCAGCAACATGACGCGTCGATGCAACCGATACTCTTGGTGACCGTCGGACGCGTTATTCTCAGAATTTGTTCTTTGCTATTTATACTCATTCACAAAGTGAAATGAGTATATTGGTTTTGTGCAATGTCCGTCACGCTGTCCGTCCGTCTGTCCGTCTGTCCGTCCGTCCGTCCGTCCGTCGGTCCGTCTGTCCGTATGAACGCAAACCATTTGCACAGTTTTGAAGCTAGAGAGTTGAAGTTTGGAATATATACTCGTGTATACCCTCGAATTATAAAGTGTCAAGATTTTCCCGATACGCCCACTAGGGGCGTGGCAAATCGGAAAATATATTTTCCGATATCTCAGAAACACTACTTCTAGAAGTGCTAGAGAGTTGCGATTTGGAATGTAGACTCGTGTTGACAACCTGAGATCAAAAAGTTATGGCGGATATATCTACGCCCATTGGGGGCGTGGCAAAGCGGCTAAAACTGTATCTTCTACAGTTTTAAAGCTAGAACGCCCAAATTTGGCACGTAGGTTACTGCTACGCTCCTATGAAGATCGACTAAAAATCTATATATCCACGCCTACTAGGGGCGTGGCAAATTGGATCTGACTATATAGTGATTTCTGAAATTCTGTAATATTTTGAGCACTATTGATGATAGAGACTTGAAATTCGGTATATATACTCGAGTTGAAAACCCAAGATGAAAAAGACATAGCGGATATATCTACGATCATAGGGGGCGTGACAAACCGCAAAAGCTTATAGCTCCTACAGTTTTAGAGCTAGAAGCTTCAAAATTAGATGGTTGAGTTACTAATGACCTCCTCTATCGATGCCCCAAAAATAATTTTTACGCCCCTTATGGGGCATGCCCGGCTAAAAAATACCCTGTAATTTTCGCATTTTTTGAGTGTAAGTATCCAAATTTCACATTTACGTTACCCTAAAACTGTATCTTCTACAGTTTTAAAGCTAGAACGCCCAAATTTAGCACGTAGGTTACTGCTACGCTCCTATGAAGATCGACCAAAAATCTATATATCCACTCCTACTAGGGGCGTGGCAAATCGGATCTGACTATATAGTGATTTTTCAAATTCTGCTATATTTTGAGCACTAATGATGCTAGAGACTTGAAACTTGGTATATATAAGTTAACCACTGACACTGGGCGCGTGCAGACTTATCATATTTGCGAAGTCCACGCCCAGAGTCACAGCTGCGAATGTGTCGCAACAATGATGACAGCCCCAGCGGTAGCTACGAATGTGTCGCAACAATGTTGGCAGCTCCAGCGGCAGCTGCGGATGTACCGCAACAATGTAAGCGGCCGTCGTGATAATGCGGCGCCACACACAAGGTGCAAGTAAGCAGTTCTGAGGAGCACCAGCAACGACGCTGGGGTTCGAAGAACAGCAACGGTCAACGGCGCTGGAGTTCCATGAATAGCGACGACAGCGCCTGCGCCTGCGACGGCGGCAGCGGCTTTGCACTAGCAACGACCAACGCCGCTAGTGTTCCAAGAACACCAACGGCGACGCCCGCAACTGTAGCAGCGGCTGTGCACTGGCGGCAGCGCTGCGGCACCGCCGAATCTGCGCTTGGTCGCAGATTTAGTTTTTAATTCTCTAATTGTTAGTCTTAAGTGTGAATTCAATAAACGCGCAGCGTACCGCTCGCAACAATTCTAATCGCTTATTGCTCACTCTTTAATTCGAGCAGCCATCGCTGTCGATATTAAACACAAACCTTACGGAGTTATATCAGTGATCTGGCTAACGCCTCTGACAATGATATTAAATTCCATAATTTATACTCGGGTTGACAACCCAAGTTGAAAAAGATATGGCGGATATATCTACGCCCATAGGGGGCGTGGAAAACCGCAAAAGTTTGTAGCTCCTACAGTTTTAGAGCTAGAAGCTTCAAAATTGATGGTTGAGTTACTAGTGAGCTCCTCTATGGATGACCCGAAAATAATTTTTACGCCCCTTATGGGGCATGCCTGGCTAAAAAATACCCTGTAATTTTCGCATTTTTTGAGTGTAAGCATCCAAATTTCACACTTACGTTACCCTTCACTACTTCTAAGAACTGGCCAAAAATTATATTTCTACGCCAACTGGGGACATGGCATATCGGGAAAAACTGTACGTTTTTCCGATTCTCAGTGAGAAAATCAAAATTGTATGTCGATATTATTGCTGATTTCCTCTATTGAGTTCCAAAAAATTTTATATGTACAATCAAATTGGGGGCATGGCAATGGGCGTCAGCTGTGCGGGTGTGAATGAGTATCCCGCAGTCGGTAGCGCCCGACTGCAAAGTTCTTACTTGTTGATTTGTGTAGTCGTTCGCTGTCTGCTATTCCTGTTTTTGTAGTATTTAATTTTTGAGTGCTAAGCTGGAAAATGCGCCGTCTTGGTCAGCTTTTAATAATATTGGTTTTCCTAACTGATTAAATATACGCATTAATGCATTGTTGCATTGTATCCAATCTTTTATTTTAATATTTTCAAGAGTAGCAAATTTTGAATAAATGTCTATGCAACTATTGAAAATGGGAAATCAGGGTATAATGGTTTTGTTGAAATGTATGTAACAGGCAGAAGGAGGCGTGGCAGACCCCATAAAGTATATATATTCTTGATCAGGGTGACAAGCCGAGTCGATTTAGCCCTGTCCGTCTGTCCGTCCGTCCGTCCGTCCGTCCGTCCGTCTGTCCGTCTGTCCGTATGTTTGAACGCGTCGATCTCAGAATCTATAAGAGCTAGAGACTTGAAATTTTTTATGTAGACCCGTGTATAGCACGCGCAGATCGAGTTTGTTTCGAAAAATCGATACATTTGATCGTTTTAAAGTTATCGATTTTAAACGTTATCGGAATTCAGTTATAAATTTATATCTCCCACATCTTAAGAGCTAGAGTTTCCAAATTTTGTATTTAACATGATATAAGGTTTATAAGGTTTTGATTTTTGTCACATTTTGGATACCATCCCCCCTTTCCTTCCCTTCCCCCAAACTTGTAAAAACCGTATTACAAATACTAGAGACTTGTGCTTTAGCAAATACATACATATGAATGACATAATCACGCTGTGAAAGTTTGATTAAGAATGTCCATCTACAAAAGAAGTTGTTAAACATTTCATTTCCCATAGTAAAGCCTATGAGAGCAGGCCACGCTCAGTTGCTGCACTAACTGCGCAGTCAGCAGAACGCGTTCTTATGCGTATGTGTATGTGTGTATGTGTGTGTGCATGTATTGCTTTTATATATGCATATGTTAAATAAGCATAGAATATTTGGAATACCGGCTCTTCGCAGGGTTCAGGGGATCTCCTAGTCGGGTACCGCCGACTAGAGCTTTCTTACTTGTTTATCATATAGCATACGTAGAGTTTGAAAATATGATACAAAGTCCTCATAGTATAGAATGTTCCCAACTGCAATTAATAAAAGCGTGTAGCGCCATATGTTCATTTGTTTTGACAATACATACATACATATGTACATAAATTATATGCTATTATATAAATAAAAAGTTAAATTATATGTAAATCAAATTAATTTATTACATCATATATATTTATCGGATGCTTGATTTTAGGATGAAGAAATCATTTTCTACTATACATGCATGTATGTATGTAATACATACCATGTATATATGTATGTACATATGTATGCGTACGATTTGGCCTTCGAGAAGTCATTTTTCGCATACACACATATACCTACACATATAGATGTTCTAATTTGTCTATATGTATGTACATGCTCAAAATCTCATCCCTATTTAAATGGACGTTGTAAGCACTGGTTCGATATATTTAATAGGCCCGCTTTAAAAAAAAAAACAAAAAATATATTTTAATTTATAAGTTTTGGTGATAAATAAGTTTATATTTATAATACGGTGACAATCTAAGCATACAATTTGTTAAAACTATTATTTTCTGATTGATTAACTTTTATTTCCTGTGGACGCATTGAAATAAAAAAAACATATGCTGAGTATATTTTGAGAATTATCCAACACTGAAACTTTAATTTTGTGCTTTAAGACAATTGTGGCGGCATTTAGATTTAGTCTGTAGAGTGCGATTACCATCACTCTTCAGCTCTCGATTTTCGTCGGCTGATTTGCGATTTTTTTATTAAAATAATTATTCAACTCTTTTTTATAAGCTATATAAATTAACTTAGCTGATCGGTTCAGAGCGATAATAAATTGCGCTTAGATTGCAGTGTTTTCCAATATCTCTTTTCAAAAATTGTGTTTGCAAATATACAGATTTGTCCGTTGCCGTTGTGTGTGTGAGTGTTAATAAAACTATAATTTCACGAGTCGAGTTATTAAAGTAGGCTCCGTGTCTTGTGAAAGTGATCGTCGCCCCACTTTAACTCTAAATATGTAATTAAACTGCTTAGCTTCCTTCGCGCGGATCAACTAATCAGTTGACCGATTTAGTGGCAAGCGATAAATTCGTCGGCAATCGACGACGTTTTTGTGCGTGTAGTCTAACGTCCGAACGTTAAGTGTATGTGTGAGTGTATATGTATATAATTAAATATTTAGTTTAATATTTACTGTGTGTTTGAGTCGAACTAATGCCGCGACACAGGCTAACGGCAACGCTAATATAATTTAAAAGACGAAGTCAAAGTTAGATTATGACAACTTGCTTTATTTAAAAGACGAAGTCAAAGTTAGGTTATGACAACTTGCTTTATTTAAAAGACGAAATCAAAGTTAGATTATGACAACTTGCTTTGTTTAAAAGACGAAGTCAAAGTTAGATTATGACAACTTGCTTTATTGAATAGTAGCTTAAGACTAAAGACAATTTCATCATTTGCTTATTTTATATACTGCTGAAATTACGCAGCAGCAACATGACGCGTCGATGCAACCGTTACTCTTGGTGACCGTCGGACGCGTTATTCTCAGAATTTGTTCTTTGCTATTTATACTCATTCACAAAGTGAAATGAGTATATTGGTTTTGTGCAATGTCCGTCACGCTGTCCGTCCGTCTGTCCGTCTGTCCGTCCGTCCGTCCGTCCGTCGGTCCGTCTGTCCGTATGAACGCAAACCATTTGCACAGTTTTGAAGCTAGAGAGTTGAAATTTGGAATATATACTCGTGTATACCCTCGAATTATAAAGTGTCAAGATTTTCCCGATACGCCCACTAGGGGCGTGGCAAATCGGAAAATATATTTTCCGATATCTCAGAAACACTACTTCTAGAAGTGCTAGAGAGTTGCGATTTGGAATGTAGACTCGTGTTGACAACCTGAGATCAAAAAGTTATGGCGGATATATCTACGCCCATTGGGGGCGTGGCAAAGCGGCTAAAACTGTATCTTCTACAGTTTTAAAGCTAGAACGCCCAAATTTGGCACGTAGGTTACTGCTACGCTCCTATGAAGATCGACTAAAAATCTATATATCCACGCCTAGGGGCGTGGCAAATTGGATCTGACTATATAGTGATTTCTGAAATTCTGTAATATTTTGAGCACTATTGATGATAGAGACTTGAAATTCGGTATATATACTCGAGTTGAAAACCCAAGATGAAAAAGACATAGCGGATATATCTACGATCATAGGGGGCGTGACAAACCGCAAAAGCTTATAGCTCCTACAGTTTTAGAGCTAGAAGCTTCAAAATTAGATGGTTGAGTTACTAATGACCTCCTCTATCGATGCCCCAAAAATAATTTTTACGCCCCTTATGGGGCATGCCCGGCTAAAAAATACCCTGTAATTTTCGCATTTTTTGAGTGTAAGTATCCAAATTTCACATTTACGTTACCCTAAAACTGTATCTTCTACAGTTTTAAAGCTAGAACGCCCAAATTTAGCACGTAGGTTACTGCTACGCTCCTATGAAGATCGACCAAAAATCTATATATCCACTCCTACTAGGGGCGTGGCAAATCGGATCTGACTATATAGTGATTTTTCAAATTCTGCTATATTTTGAGCACTAATGATGCTAGAGACTTGAAACTTGGTATATATAAGTTAACCACTGACACTGGGCGCGTGCAGACTTATCATATTTGCGAAGTCCACGCCCAGAGTCACAGCTGCGAATGTGTCGCAACAATGATGACAGCCCCAGCGGTAGCTACGAATGTGTCGCAACAATGTTGGCAGCTCCAGCGGCAGCTGCGGATGTACCGCAACAATGTAAGCGGCCGTCGTGATAATGCGGCGCCACACACAAGGTGCAAGTAAGCAGTTCTGAGGAGCACCAGCAACGACGCTGGGGTTCGAAGAACAGCAACGGTCAACGGCGCTGGAGTTCCATGAATAGCGACGACAGCGCCTGCGCCTGCGACGGCGGCAGCGGCTTTGCACTAGCAACGACCAACGCCGCTAGTGTTCCAAGAACACCAACGGCGACGCCCGCAACTGTAGCAGCGGCTGTGCACTGGCGGCAGCGCTGCGGCACCGCCGAATCTGCGCTTGGTCGCAGATTTAGTTTTTAATTCTCTAATTGTTAGTCTTAAGTGTGAATTCAATAAACGCGCAGCGTACCGCTCGCAACAATTCTAATCGCTTATTGCTCACTCTTTAATTCGAGCAGCCATCGCTGTCGATATTAAACACAAACCTTACGGAGTTATATCAGTGATCTGGCTAACGCCTCTGACAATGATATTAAATTCCATAATTTATACTCGGGTTGACAACCCAAGTTGAAAAAGATATGGCGGATATATCTACGCCCATAGGGGGCGTGGAAAACCGCAAAAGTTTGTAGCTCCTACAGTTTTAGAGCTAGAAGCTTCAAAATTGATGGTTGAGTTACTAGTGAGCTCCTCTATGGATGACCCGAAAATAATTTTTACGCCCCTTATGGGGCATGCCTGGCTAAAAAATACCCTGTAATTTTCGCATTTTTTGAGTGTAAGCATCCAAATTTCACACTTACGTTACCCTTCACTACTTCTAAGAACTGGCCAAAAATTATATTTCTACGCCAACTGGGGACATGGCATATCGGGAAAAACTGTACGTTTTTCCGATTCTCAGTGAGAAAATCAAAATTGTATGACGATATTATTGCTGATTTCCTCTATTGAGTTCCAAAAAATTTTATATGTACAATCAAATTGGGGGCATGGCAATGGGCGTCAGCTGTGCGGGTGTGAATGAGTATCCCGCAGTCGGTAGCGCCCGACTGCAAAGTTCTTACTTGTTGATTTGTGTAGTCGTTCGCTGTCTGCTATTCCTGTTTTTGTAGTATTTAATTTTTGAGTGCTAAGCTGGAAAATGCGCCGTCTTGGTCAGCTTTTAATAATATTGGTTTTCCTAACTGATTAAATATACGCATTAATGCATTGTTGCATTGTATCCAATCTTTTATTTTAATATTTTCAAGAGTAGCAAATTTTGAATAAATGTCTATGCAACTATTGAAAATGGGAAATCAGGGTATAATGGTTTTGTTGAAATGTATGTAACAGGCAGAAGGAGGCGTGGCAGACCCCATAAAGTATATATATTCTTGATCAGGGTGACAAGCCGAGTCGATTTAGCCCTGTCCGTCTGTCCGTCCGTCCGTCCGTCCGTCCGTCCGTCTGTCCGTCTGTCCGTATGTTTGAACGCGTCGATCTCAGAATCTATAAGAGCTAGAGACTTGAAATTTTTTATGTAGACCCGTGTATAGCACGCGCAGATCGAGTTTGTTTCGAAAAATCGATAAATTTGATCGTTTTAAAGTTATCGATTTTAAACGTTATCGGAATTCAGTTATAAATTTATATCTCCCACATCTTAAGAGCTAGAGTTTCCAAATTTTGTATTTAACATGATATAAGGTTTATAAGGTTTTGATTTTTGTCACATTTTGGATACCATCCCCCCTTTCCTTCCCTTCCCCCAAACTTGTAAAAACCGTATTACAAATACTAGAGACTTGTGCTTTAGCAAATACATACATATGAATGACATAATCACGCTGTGAAAGTTTGATTAAGAATGTCCATCTACAAAAGAAGTTGTTAAACATTTCATTTCCCATAGTAAAGCCTATGAGAGCAGGCCACGCTCAGTTGCTGCACTAACTGCGCAGTCAGCAGAACGCGTTCTTATGCGTATGTGTATGTGTGTATGTGTGTGTGCATGTATTGCTTTTATATATGCATATGTTAAATAAGCATAGAATATTTGGAATACCGGCTCTTCGCAGGGTTCAGGGGATCTCCTAGTCGGGTACCGCCGACTAGAGCTTTCTTACTTGTTTATCATATAGCATACGTAGAGTTTGAAAATATGATACAAAGTCCTCATAGTATAGAATGTTCCCAACTGCAATTAATAAAAGCGTGTAGCGCCATATGTTCATTTGTTTTGACAATACATACATACATATGTACATAAATTATATGCTATTATATAAATAAAAAGTTAAATTATATGTAAATCAAATTAATTTATTACATCATATATATTTATCGGATGCTTGATTTTAGGATGAAGAAATCATTTTCTACTATACATGCATGTATGTATGTAATACATACCATGTATATATGTATGTACATATGTATGCGTACGATTTGGCCTTCGAGAAGTCATTTTTCGCATACACACATATACCTACACATATAGATGTTCTAATTTGTCTATATGTATGTACATGCTCAAAATCTCATCCCTATTTAAATGGACGTTGTAAGCACTGGTTCGATATATTTAATAGGCCCGCTTTAAAAAAAAAAACAAAAAATATATTTTAATTTATAAGTTTTGGTGATAAATAAGTTTATATTTATAATACGGTGACAATCTAAGCATACAATTTGTTAAAACTATTATTTTCTGATTGATTAACTTTTATTTCCTGTGGACGCATTGAAATAAAAAAAACATATGCTGAGTATATTTTGAGAATTATCCAACACTGAAACTTTAATTTTGTGCTTTAAGACAATTGTGGCGGCATGTAGATTTAGTCTGTAGAGTGCGATTACCATCACTCTTCAGCTCTCGATTTTCGTCGGCTGATTTGCGATTTTTTTATTAAAATAATTATTCAACTCTTTTTTATAAGCTATATAAATTAACTTAGCTGATCGGTTCAGAGCGATAATAAATTGCGCTTAGATTGCAGTGTTTTCCAATATCTCTTTTCAAAAATTGTGTTTGCAAATATACAGATTTGTCCGTTGCCGTTGTGTGTGTGAGTGTTAATAAAACTATAATTTCACGAGTCGAGTTATTAAAGTAGGCTCCGTGTCTTGTGAAAGTGATCGTCGCCCCACTTTAACTCTAAATATTTAATTAAACTGCTTAGCTTCCTTCGCGCGGATCAACTAATCAGTTGACCGATTTAGTGGCAAGCGATAAATTCGTCGGCAATCGACGACGTTTTTGTGCGTGTAGTCTAACGTCCGAACGTTAAGTGTATGTGTGAGTGTATATGTATATAATTAAATATTTAGTTTAATATTTACTGTGTGTTTGAGTCGAACTAATGCCGCGACACAGGCTAACGGCAACGCTAATATAATTTAAAAGACGAAGTCAAAGTTAGATTATGACAACTTGCTTTATTTAAAAGACGAAGTCAAAGTTAGATTATGACAACTTGCTTTATTTAAAAGACGAAATCAAAGTTAGATTATGACAACTTGCTTTGTTTAAAAGACGAAGTCAAAGTTAGATTATGACAACTTGCTTTATTGAATAGTAGCTTAAGACTAAAGACAATTTCATCATTTGCTTATTTTATATACTGCTGAAATTACGCAGCAGCAACATGACGCGTCGATGCAACCGTTACTCTTGGTGACCGTCGGACGCGTTATTCTCAGAATTTGTTCTTTGCTATTTATACTCATTCACAAAGTGAAATGAGTATATTGGTTTTGTGCAATGTCCGTCACGCTGTCCGTCCGTCTGTCCGTCTGTCCGTCCGTCCGTCCGTCCGTCGGTCCGTCTGTCCGTATGAACGCAAACCATTTGCACAGTTTTGAAGCTAGAGAGTTGAAGTTTGGAATATATACTCGTGTATACCCTCGAATTATAAAGTGTCAAGATTTTCCCGATACGCCCACTAGGGGCGTGGCAAATCGGAAAATATATTTTCCGATATCTCAGAAACACTTCTTCTAGAAGTGCTAGAGAGTTGCGATTTGGAATGTAGACTCGTGTTGACAACCTGAGATCAAAAAGTTATGGCGGATATATCTACGCCCATTGGGGGCGTGGCAAAGCGGCTAAAACTGTATCTTCTACAGTTTTAAAGCTAGAACGCCCAAATTTGGCACGTAGGTTACTGCTACGCTCCTATGAAGATCGACTAAAAATCTATATATCCACGCCTACTAGGGGCGTGGCAAATTGGATCTGACTATATAGTGATTTCTGAAATTCTGTAATATTTTGAGCACTATTGATGATAGAGACTTGAAATTCGGTATATATACTCGAGTTGAAAACCCAAGATGAAAAAGACATAGCGGATATATCTACGATCATAGGGGGCGTGACAAACCGCAAAAGCTTATAGCTCCTACAGTTTTAGAGCTAGAAGCTTCAAAATTAGATGGTTGAGTTACTAATGACCTCCTCTATCGATGCCCCAAAAATAATTTTTACGCCCCTTATGGGGCATGCCCGGCTAAAAAATACCCTGTAATTTTCGCATTTTTTGAGTGTAAGTATCCAAATTTCACATTTACGTTACCCTAAAACTGTATCTTCTACAGTTTTAAAGCTAGAACGCCCAAATTTAGCACGTAGGTTACTGCTACGCTCCTATGAAGATCGACCAAAAATCTATATATCCACTCCTACTAGGGGCGTGGCAAATCGGATCTGACTATATAGTGATTTTTCAAATTCTGCTATATTTTGAGCACTAATGATGCTAGAGACTTGAAACTTGGTATATATAAGTTAACCACTGACACTGGGCGCGTGCAGACTTATCATATTTGCGAAGTCCACGCCCAGAGTCACAGCTGCGAATGTGTCGCAACAATGATGACAGCCCCAGCGGTAGCTACGAATGTGTCGCAACAATGTTGGCAGCTCCAGCGGCAGCTGCGGATGTACCGCAACAATGTAAGCGGCCGTCGTGATAATGCGGCGCCACACACAAGGTGCAAGTAAGCAGTTCTGAGGAGCACCAGCAACGACGCTGGGGTTCGAAGAACAGCAACGGTCAACGGCGCTGGAGTTCCATGAATAGCGACGACAGCGCCTGCGCCTGCGACGGCGGCAGCGGCTTTGCACTAGCAACGACCAACGCCGCTAGTGTTCCAAGAACACCAACGGCGACGCCCGCAACTGTAGCAGCGGCTGTGCACTGGCGGCAGCGCTGCGGCACCGCCGAATCTGCGCTTGGTCGCAGATTTAGTTTTTAATTCTCTAATTGTTAGTCTTAAGTGTGAATTCAATAAACGCGCAGCGTACCGCTCGCAACAATTCTAATCGCTTATTGCTCACTCTTTAATTCGAGCAGCCATCGCTGTCGATATTAAACACAAACCTTACGGAGTTATATCAGTGATCTGGCTAACGCCTCTGACAATGATATTAAATTCCATAATTTATACTCGGGTTGACAACCCAAGTTGAAAAAGATATGGCGGATATATCTACGCCCATAGGGGGCGTGGAAAACCGCAAAAGTTTGTAGCTCCTACAGTTTTAGAGCTAGAAGCTTCAAAATTGATGGTTGAGTTACTAGTGAGCTCCTCTATGGATGACCCGAAAATAATTTTTACGCCCCTTATGGGGCATGCCTGGCTAAAAAATACCCTGTAATTTTCGCATTTTTTGAGTGTAAGCATCCAAATTTCACACTTACGTTACCCTTCACTACTTCTAAGAACTGGCCAAAAATTATATTTCTACGCCAACTGGGGACATGGCATATCGGGAAAAACTGTACGTTTTTCCGATTCTCAGTGAGAAAATCAAAATTGTATGACGATATTATTGCTGATTTCCTCTATTGAGTTCCAAAAAATTTTATATGTACAATCAAATTGGGGGCATGGCAATGGGCGTCAGCTGTGCGGGTGTGAATGAGTATCCCGCAGTCGGTAGCGCCCGACTGCAAAGTTCTTACTTGTTGATTTGTGTAGTCGTTCGCTGTCTGCTATTCCTGTTTTTGTAGTATATAATTTTTGAGTGCTAAGCTGGAAAATGCGCCGTCTTGGTCAGCTTTTAATAATATTGGTTTTCCTAACTGATTAAATATACGCATTAATGCATTGTTGCATTGTATCCAATCTTTTATTTTAATATTTTCAAGAGTAGCAAATTTTGAATAAATGTCTATGCAA